>CM053584.1:14598017-14618612 GCA_028627135.1 Pseudochirops cupreus
CACACACACACACACACACACACACACACACACACACACACACACACACACACGCCCCTCCCCCTCAACCTCAAGATCCCAGCTGCAGCCATCAGGCCCTGTTCTCCAGGCAGAAACAGAAGCCACAGGCTTAGGGAAAACCACTGGGCACCAGTCCAGTTCCGAAACCCGGCCCTTGAGGCAAAGAAAAGAGGTGCCTTTCTCTGGGATGCTACCTGAAATATGCCTGTAGGTGGCGCCCTGGTTCATTCACTGCAGCAAGATCAGCCCGGGGCTCCATGGTTGGCTCAGCCTTGCGCTCTCTATTCCGCCTGCTTGACTTGGTCCTTCCTTCCTTCCTTCCCTTCGTGCTTTTAGTCAGGGAGCCCAAGCAACTAGAGAGATCATTAAAGGGATCAATCCTATGTGGCCCCAACCCCCAGCCCACTTGGCAGCACCTGGGGGGACGCAGAGGGGGAGATGCTTGAAGGAAGGACGAGAATGCTCCAGACAGGCAAAGGAGGGAGGCCCTCTTTGATCCTGACTCTACAGATGATCAGACCTGGGCGCTGGGCAAGTCACTCAGCTTCTCAGGGACTCAGTTTTCCCATCTGTAAAAACAGGACTAAGTATTCTGTGATCTCAAATAAACTTATGAGGCAAATGTAAGGAAGAATTTTCTAATCACTGGAGATTCTTAATTATTAACCACCAAAAGCTGCCCTTGATATGACTGACTGTCCAAAGCAGGCCTCCCTGGCTAGCAGTTCCCATTTCTCTAGTTTTAAGGCTGACAGCTCACTTTAAACATGTGATCTTCACAACCACCATGGGAAGTAGGTGCTATTACTCTCCCATTCTGTAGATGAGGAAAGGGAGGCCGACAAGGGTTAAGCCACTTGTCCAGGATCACATAACTCTGTGAGTTCTTTCCTCTATTAGATTGTAAGTTTCTTGATGGAAAGGATTGTCGTTGATTTTTTGTTTGCATTTCCAGTGCCTGATACAGTGCCTGGAACATAGTAAATACGTTTGACATTCATACGTAAGGCTCATAAAACTCTTAGAAACATTCTTTTATTTGAGCCTCACAACAACCCAGGAAGGTGGCTACTTTAGGTATTATTGAGTTCCATTTTACATGGAAGAAAACTGAGGCCCAGAGAAGTATGCCCTTGGTCTTGTAAGCTTGAATGATCATTGGGAGCCCAGCATTCCATCTACTACACACCAGTGCCTGTCATGTCTAAGACTCAAAGTTGGGTTAGTTGGCCACTGAGGTTCCTTCCAGCTATAAATTATAAGACCCTTTGGTTAATTCAAGAGTAGAGGCTGAAAAGCAACTTAGGGTGTTGAGGACATGGCAGGCGAGAAGCAAGGGACTGTTGAGGGAGAAGTCACCTGCAGGACAAGAAGGAGGTCTTTATCAGGAGGGAAGATGAGCTGCAGCCTTCATCTGAACCCCTATTTCTGCTCCCCTCACTCTTCTTCTGGACCCAAGCACAGACTCAGGCCCAGCCTCCTCAGTTCCAATTCCCAACCCCAAAACAAGAAAACAACAAAAAGTCTGGAATAGACACCCCTGATGATCAGTTTCAGCTGGCACCCCAACCAGCCAGATCAAGGAGAAGGACAAGAGGGAGTGTGTCAGCTGTACCCAGAGCCACAGGATGACTTGGGTTGGTTTCAAGTCCCATCTTTGATACACACTGACAGTGTGACCCTGAACAAGTCATTGATCATTCAGTGCTTTGGGCCACTGTGGACTGGAGAGCAGGCACTTATGTATGGTAGTAGAGGGGTATACCTTAACTGGAGTACCCTAATTCTATAAAATCACGGGTCTAGATAACTATGCATACATATATGTGTAGGTAATAGTAAACATCATGCTTTAAGTTTTATAAAGTGCTTTTCATACATCATTTCATACAGTATACAGTCTTTTATAGGGTTAGAGATAAAGCAAATTGAACGTTTACACTCAAAGACAGACAGACAGAAGAAGGCTTGGGGGAATAGAAGACAAGAAAGAAGGAATGGGTGTATTTTACACTTTATTGCCCCAGATTCAGGAAAGCTAATGAGGAAGGGAGCAGTGTGTTTGTTGAGGGAAGAGGGAGCCAGGGAGGGAGCAACAGAGTAGGGGTAGTTTGGGGTTCCTAAGGCAGCTCCTTTAAAAGTGGGCTCCGCTGCAGGAATTTCGGAAGCCGCGGGTCGCCTGTGGTTCCAGGTGTGTGCGTCGGTCTCGGGAATTAAGGAAAACTTAAGAGGAGTTTCCAACAATGCAGCCCAGGTCGTATGACCTCTAGGAAGACAAGCGGTTCGCTTCTCTCAGTGTAGAAGTAGCAGCTCATCGGGGGTGGGAAGGACCCCAGTAACCAGAGATTTTCATTCTGTTATCGTTAATAAAAATCGTCTTCTGACGTTCGGGTAGCGAGGTAAAAGAAATGGGTAAATCAAAAAGCTGCACGGGAAAACACTAACCTCAGAATTCTGCTTTTAGAGATAATCTCTTACACCTCCCGCCTTACCCCGTTCTGGTCCAGAACATTTTCATTTGCGTCTTTGGAAAGTTCGAAATTGTCATCCATGAAACTGACAAATAGCGGTTAGAGAGAACTCCAGCGGACATCTCGCTTTAATAAAAATAAAACTCCGTGAAGTTAAAGTTTTCCCTGGTCCCCAAAGGCAATAAAATGTTCCAAAGTTCATCGTTTAGAGGCAAAGATTGTTGCAAAGTTCAGTGCGTTTTCTTTGAAAAACAAAAACAAAACACTTGGAATAAAAGCTTTTCGTCCATTTCAAGAGGCTTTTTAAGGTTTCCAGTGAGCAAATCGGTGGGAACAGCTGCTGAGGAAGGAAGAGCTGGGAGCGGGATGTCCCAACTCGATTTCTTTCAACCTCAGCTTTCTACATCTACTGTCATCTTTTGGAAACATTCTACTCAAATTAAGATGAGGCTATCACCCCCATTTTGAAGGAGAGAGAAAGAGAAAAAGAAGAGATCTGTAGGAGAGAGAGAAATTAACCGACTGTTAACTTTTTTCCCCCCACAAGGCCCAAATATAATCCCTTAATGTACAGGAAAGGATCAGTCGGGTAAGTCCCCAACTGCCTATTTCTTCGGATTGCTTGAAACTGTCCCAAAGCAGGATAAAAAAGGCTCATTCGCAAATACAATCTCTCGAAAAAGTTCTAATTCTCTTTAAAGGCATCCGACGGACAAGGGGTGACCTCTTCCACCCTCCCGAGGACTTTCTTTGCTCCGAGAGTTTTCTTAGTAGGGTCGGCTGGGTTCAGACCGGGAGACTAGTTGAACTGGGGTGTTCCAAAGCTCTGGATGTCTGTGAACTAAGGAACCGAGAACCTGCTTTCGGGAGCTGAGTGGGGACAGAAAGAAAAGGCAGTTGGTACTGGGGTTCATTGATCATGTAGTACATTTGGTGCATCTTGCCCTTCCTTTCTTTTTTTCTCTCTCTTCCCTTTCTTCCTCTTCTTTCATTTTCTTTTTCCCTTCTTTCTTTTCTTTCTCCTTCCTCTCTACTTTTTTCTCTCTTTGTTTCTTACTTTTTCTTTCTGTTTTTTTCTTCCTCCATTTCTTTCTCCTTCCTCTTTCTTTCTACCTATCTTTCTGTCATAAAACAAACTGGAATTGGCATATCGAGGCAATCCCCCTGATGTTAAGCAAAGATAACAGACCGTGTACATCAGTGTTTCCTACATTCATGCAGCTGCTCGGTGCCAAGAAACTATCAGAGTGTGCCGGGGGAAAGAGGACAGGAGATTCGAGATTCGGCAGGAAAATAAAATGTGACTTCCGCACCCCTTAACACACTGCTTTAGGATGAAAACCAGTCAACTGCTCCTGGGCTCCCCTGTAACTAACCCTTCCAGCGGTTATAAACCGCAAGATTTAGAAACTGACATGCGTCCCGGCGCATGAGTGACTAAAGAAACTGGGGAGTAGATCTGGAGAGGAATATTAAGAGACCGTCACAATTGTGGGGTGTCCCCACGAGGGACAGGAAGGTCGGGCGGTCGGGGTTACTAGGTTGGAGAGGTGATGTAAAGAGGAGAAAGGGGGCTCTGGGGAAGATACCCTGCTTTTCTAGAGCAAACATTGGAAACTAGTCTGAAAGTCTGCAAGAAACCCCAGCGCGGCGGCCGATATATCTTAGCCCAGTAATCGTTGGTACAGTGAGAGCCGTAAATAGATTTTTCTCTTGATCTCTGCAAACTTCTCTTTGCAAACTTTCCCTCCCTGCCGAGGCGACCGACTTTTTGTCCCGATTTCTGCAGCTGTGGGGCCTTTTCAGAGCCCCATGAAACCGGTGCGTCCGTGAGGCTGGAAAGCCGCAAACTCGTCCCGAACTGTGCCTCTAACACGTAACACACAAAACCTAAACAGAGAGAGCGCTAAGGCTTCAGGTCCGTGGGGTGTCCAAATCCAGACATCCTGGGGAGGATGTGGACAGAATCTGGGCGATTTTTTTGCTCTCAAAGCCCGTGTGTCTGGCCAGAATGGGCACACACCCACGAACGTGTATCTGCACACACCTTCCCAAGATCTGAGGCGATCCTACCAGCTAAAAAGTAAAGGTTTTTTTTCAGAATGGTTATTCGGTGTCAAAGTGTGAGGTTGCTAGGGGCACTCCCAGCTTCCCCACCCCCTCCACCCCAGACAGTTACAAAACACGTGTGTGCGCGACTGGTCCTGGGGAAAGTCTGGTCTGGCTGCCTAAAAGTGGTGAAAAGTTTGCCTTTCTCCCAGCAACCCTGGAGGTCTGTTGGTCTGTTGTTTTCATAGTCTCTGCTGGCCTCCAGTGAGTCAGTCACCCCGATCCCCAGGCTTCACAGCCCCACAATCTCAAGACTTTGCGGTTCAGAAGTTAAAAACTGTGGTTTAGTTATTAATTAGAAAGGGACCCCCCCCTCCCTTTTAAAATCGTTTATCCTTCAACTGGGCCTTACCTTGAAAGAGGATTTGCTTTTTCCTGCACTGATGGAAATTCACTCTTAGAGACTCTACTTCTGTGAAAAGTTTCTTAAAAATTAGAGATATATTGCAATCTCCTGAACTCTAGAAGTGTGTGATGAAGCAGTCCCTTTTCTTGAAAGAACTGTGCTCTTCCTGCAAGGGCTTGGGACAAGAGAAGCATTGGATAGGATCCACTTCCCCAGAAAACAGTGTTTTCCAAATGACCAGATTTTAAAAATATTAATAGGAATCATAATAATCAGGCATACACTGAAATGCACTAAAAAAAAAATCAACCCAAACTTACTCCCTGTTTTTTATAAGACACCCTGGAAATGAGTTTGGCAAGAAGTTTGCTGAGTCGGTTTAATCACAAATTAATGTTTAGATCTAGGCCCAGTCTTGGCCAAGTTTCCAGGGTTCCTACATGGGGGGGGGGGGCAGGAGGAGGGAATGGGGAAAGGGGAGAAAAATTTCTCACTTCACTGGTTGCCATTACTAAGTTGGGAGAGTTAGAGAGAGCCTTTCTTTTAAAGTACACTACCGTGTTGTGTATCTCACCATCTCTTGCTGAAAGATCATTCAGAAGAATTACATTTTGCAGCTTTCAAGATGAAAGTAAGAAACAGTGTCTCCTTTTAGCTCTCATGAGAGGATTTTTCTGGGGAGGGCACAGGAAGATAGAGGGGGAATACTCTCTTTGCGTGTTCCCCCACTTAGTTCTGGGTTCTCTCCTCAGCTCTTCCTTCCTACCAGGGTAATACATCCTCCCAGTCATCACTTTCAGGCCTAAAGCCCCCAGTTCTCATGGCCCCAGCTCCCCAACCCTTCTCTTTCAAAATACTTTTCTCAAAGGGACCTAATTCACCCCAATTGTCCATATTGGAGGGGTGGGAACAACAATCCACCTGGCTGCTGAACTTTCTGTTACTGTATTTTCCTTACAAGAAAGCTAGTTTGATCACTTAGTGCACTGAGCTAGGACTGCCTGAGAGAAATCATTGTACTAAGAGGAGCAAATGAAATACTCTCCAGACTTCTTTCTATAGGTCTCAGGATATTCCTCCAAAAAACGTACACTAGAACAGTTATTTATTTTTAAAAGGGCAGGGGTGGGGGGTAGGGTGGGAGAGGATAGAAAGGGAATTTTGACAGGGAGGAGGAAAAAAAGTACTTCCTTATTTCCCATGCCATGGTCTCTGTTCTATTCTAATAATTTCTTCAGTTTCAACTTTGGGAAATCATCAACTGAGAAAGAGGGTCAATTGCTTTCACATTAAAGGGGTGGGGCATTGCAATCCTGGCTATTTGCAAAGGCCCTTTTTGGGAAGCCTTCTGTTTCAATACAGCCCACCCACAGCCCAAAGTTAAAAGGGGAGGAAGCAGGTAAAGGATTGCCACAGAGGGCATACAACTGAGGACTGGAGATTTATTTAATACTTGTGTTAATCAGATTGACCAAGGGATGATGTTTTATTTTGGTAGTGTTTGGATCCCAGAAATTTACCTTCACGATCCGGGCAAGATGCTTTGGTCATATCTGGACACTTTTACCAGCATCTGATGCTGCCCAGAACTCTCTCAATCTTTGGCCTGCAAGAATAAGACCATCAAACTTCCCTTTTCCCTTGCCTGGGCCTGGCTGGGGAGAAACCCAGCCTGAGATGCACCTGGCTGGCATTCCTAACGCCTCTGGCATCCAGCTGAGGGAAGAAAATGCAGTTTTAGTAAGTTGTATGGATTTTAAGAGAAGGTGGGTTAATGACAACTTTTCCAGGGTTCCAGCATTCAGCATTAAGAAGGTCCCTGCCTAACTCAATATTGGAATAGCCTAATCCACACACTTCTGTAAAAACTACATTGTTCCCCCTCCTGTTAACTCCCAAATAGAGCCCTGGAGTTGAATCCTTAGACATTATATCTCCTTCACTCAAACCCATCCCAGTTGTCCAGACTCCTCTTTTCATCAAGCTAGGCAAGGAATCTCATAGAAAGGGCCTTAGAGATCACATAGGTACAAGTCTTTACTTTGTGGATGAAGAAACTGAGGCCCAGAGGGGTCACAGGCCAGGAAGGAAGCAGGGAGAGGCCTCGGAATGTTCTACAAAACCAGACCCTGAATCGCATTTATTTTTTATTAAGCCATTCCTGACTTGATATAGGAGATAGTGCAGAGAAGACCTTGGGACCAAACTGTATTCATCATGCCTTGAGCTCTTTAAAGAAGAATGGGATGGATTGGAGAGGAGGTGGACAGTAAAGAAAAGAGTAAACAGGAAAGAAACAGTGACAAGGTAGCTTCATTTAAGGGGCCCAATATTTTAGAATAGTTTCTTCAAAGATTTTTCTCTTTCCCTCTCCCCTGAAAAGGTCATGTACCCTAGCTGAGCAGGATTGGACTAGATAAGATATTCGCCCTGATTCTACTGACCTCTTTCCCTTTTAGTAGCTGATGAAGGGTCAGATTGATTGAGTTAGAAAACATTTGGGTCTGGTATTAATCACCTAGCTGAGTAGTGTCTGTGGGCTTTAGAGTACCATCACGAAAGTCAGCCGACATAAACAGAAACAAACCTCCCTTAGGCTGATCAGGTCTGCAATTCCCGTATCTAGGGTACCGTATGGGACCTGTAGTGAGTGCATTCACTGCTGTGTTCCCAACCTGGGCCCTGCCCTTGGAGAGAGTCTACACAGACTAAGCAGAGCTTCGAAATTAACCAGATAATCTGGTCCATTCTTCCCCCAAGAGAGCGTGAGCCCCTTAAGAACCAGGAATTCTCAATTTTCTGTTTATATCGCCCAAAGCTTAGCACAATGCTTGGCCCGTAGTAAATGCTAAATAGTTTATTTTTCATTAATTCATTTATTAAAATTTCCCTCCCAAGGAATTTTTTTTCCTTCTCTCCAAATCGTCTCTCCTTATTTCCACTCCTCAACGATCAGACTTGAGTCTTTACTCCTCCTAAGGAGACAGAGCCTGCTACTTGTCAAATAAACGGGAACATTATAAACCTGGAGTGCTTCGGAATCTCCTGCTCGCAAATCCTGGACGTTACCTTTAAGGAAGTCGGGTTCCCACCCCCTTCTCCCATCATGTGATAATCAGATTGTGTGATCCTCCTCCTCAAATAGCGTTCCATGCAGAATAAATCGGGGACAAGCCAATAACAACCCTTCCAGCAGGTACTTTCCTGAGTGCTACAACCACTCGGGAGCTGGAGTCACCAGCTGTCTAATTCTAAGGGCATAGCTGAGTATTTACAGCGAAGGGAACTCTAGAACCACGCTTCCTCACAACCAGCCCAGAATCAGACAATGTTCGAGCTGGATACGACCCGAGAGCCCAACCCCCTCATTGGAAGGAGGAAACCGCACCCCAAGAGAGAGGAAGTGACTGGACCAAGGTCACACAGCTGTGTAAGGGGCAGAGCTGGGACACAAACCCAGTAATCCTGGCTCCCAGAATAGGGCTTGGTTTTTGTTTTTTTGGCCCCGCGCTACTCCCGCTCACCGAGCAGAGACATTTTGACCAAAAACCCAGGCACTCACTCCATGCTTGGCATACAACATATAATAATAGCAGAGGCCGTCTTACGCCTTCCTTACTTTCAGACGTTTCCCCCGGAATGTCTTCACCGAACGTCCTTCCCCTAGCAATCGCAGCCGCCGCAGGCTCCTCTCCACATGCGTGCGCTTTGGCGAAGTAGAGGGTTAGCCTAGCTGAACCGAAAGTGCGCATTTCTCCCCGTCTTAAAAAAATAAATAAATAAACCCCACAACAGGAAAGCGGGCTTTGTTTGACTTGTAAGTGATCGGATTCCTTCCAGAGGCTGCACTCACGCCACTCAGTTTCCCTGAGACGTGACTGTCGCGCAGTCTAGCTTTGTTCAGACTTTATTTCTCCTCGGGCTGCGTCGCCGGCGCGGGTCCCACTGCAAAGGTTGAGGGTGGGGCGGTGGGTTGGGGTGCTGGAGGAGAGGGTAGGGATAGGCGGGGGGACAGGGCCCTCTCTTCCCCCTTCATACACAGTAAGCACTGCCGCAGGCAAGTCACGGCCCGGCGATCCTGCACACACGTGTGGAATGCCCATGCAGCTATGGGGAGGGGGCGAGCGCGCGGGGGTCTGCCCGTGTGTCTCCGTGTGTGTGAGTGTGTGGACGCGCGTGTGGACGATTTAAAGTGACAGCACGACCAGGCTGACCGAGGCCGAAGCCCGGGCCGCTGCTGCGGGCCCATCTTTCGGCGCGTCAGTGTTTTCGCCTGCTTCCCTCGGCTGCTGCGGGCTAACCTGCACTGCAGCAAAGGAGTGGGTGGGGAGGGGGCTCTGACGCGCCGTCGGCTGCAGCGCAAGCAGAGAAGGACTACAGCGGGGCCGCGAGCCGGGATTGCTCTCGCACTGACCGCGGTGTCAGGGGGCAAGGGCGGGGGGGGGGGGACTGCGGGAGCGGCACACGGGATGCCTATTGATTGTCCACTTTGGGTAGCTGCGCTTTTCCTCCCGCCCCCCCCCCCCACTTGTGGGCTGGGCAGGAGTGGGCTTGGGGTATGCAGAGCAAAGTAGGGGAGCAAGGGGGGAGCCATCATTTGCAAGCATTTCATTTGCTTTCTCGACAAAAACCAAAATCACTCGAGAAAATGGCTACCAGAGGTTCCCCGAAGAGCAAAACGGTCCTGGGAAGCCTCGCGGCTTCTCTCTTCTCCCTGGTCCTCAAGCCCCACCCTGGGGACAGCCCTTGACTCCGGTCAAGGGAAGGTGGCTGGCTTTGTGTGCCCTGGTGTGTCTACCCTTCTGTCTCGTCTCTGCTCTCGCCTCACCTGCCACGGTTAGCCAGAGCCTCAAAAATAAAATAAATAACTCTCCCCAACAAATCTGCCACCCGTACGTAAGGAAAAACAGGCTGGCACATCTGCGGTGCAAACATATGGGGGTCGGGGGTCGGGGGTCGGGGCTGAGCTCCTTGTTCCAGCACCGGCCTGTAGAGAGAGGGAGATAGTGCCAGCCCCAGCCCCAGCCCCAGCAGCTGCTGGAGCAGCAGCCGTGCCATTGCTGTCCTTGCAGGCCGTCTTCGTGACCTACGAAGCTCCCAGCTCCCCCGATGGTGCTGGACCAATGGGGGAAGGGGGCTTCTTCTAGCGGGGCAGCTAATCAACCCAGCCATCAAGAGGTATCTTAATGTACTCATTAAAAATAAAAGTCCTAACACCCCCCAATCCCACCCTTCCTTTATATAATGATGGAGAAGGAAGGAAGAAAGGAAAGAAGGGAGGGAGGAAGGAAGGAAGGAAGGAAGGAAGGGAGGGAGGGAGGGAGGAAGGAAGGGAGGAAGGAAAGAAGGGAGGAAGGAAAGAAGGGGAAAAAAGTGAGGAAGGACAAAAAAAAGAAAGGAAATTGTAAAATGTGGAAGAAATTGTAAGTTAGATGGACACAGAACAATACTTTGAGGTTGTGAAGAGGTTAGGGGGATTGAGACTAGATAAAACTTTCCCCCATTTTTAAAAATATCACAGACATATTTAGACTAGCTCCCTGCATAGAGAGTCCAGAAGACTTGAATTCCGATGTGTGGCCTCACATTTATTAGCTCTATGCCCTTTCAGTAAGCCACTTAACCTCTATCTACTTCTGTTTCCTTATCTGTAAAAATCCGGGATAATAACATCTGCCTCCCAAGGTTGTGAAGATAAAATGAGATAATATTTATAAATTGTTTAACTTTAATGCTACCTATTGTTACTCTCCCAAAGCAGACTGAGGAGGGAGTCTGGTGTTTTCCAGTTTCAAAGGGTAAATGGAGTTGTAGGTGGAGAGTTTAAGGAGCCCAATGCTAATAGGGTATCTGAATCCCATTTGATCAGTGCCTCTGTGTGTCTCTAGAGTAACTTTCCCAGCATTGAAGATGTTAACTGCATAGCCAATCACATGTGAGTGGCTGTGACTGAGGAAGCTGGCCAGATCTGAGACTTTGGACTTGGCCACACCAGGAGAGTGACCAAAGGCAATCCTAATTTAAGGGTGAAATCCATTGTTAGAAAGATGAGTGGAATCTGGTTTATTCATTTAGTCCACCTTGGAAAGAGAGAGAGAGGAAGAGAGGAAGGGAGGGGAACCTACTATTTGCAAGAAGTTAATTACATGGACAAAGGCACTGCACTGCAAATGAAATGAAATCATATTCCTACTCAGTTCCAGATAGAAGGTCGGAGGCAGCATTTTGTCAAAATCAGTCTCCGTTAGAAACACGAACACTAAATCCCAGAGAGGGCAACAGGGCATGATGGGAAAAGTTAATTAGCTGGAGTGACAGGACCTGAGTTCCAATCCCATTTCTGCCACTTACCATTTCTGTGACCTTTGGCTAAATGACCTCCAGGCCTCCATTTCCTTAGTCTGGTCCAGCTGTACCAGACAACTCCCAAGTTTCCTCCTGGAAACCTCTAATTCTGTAACGTCCCATGCTACCCCATACTAAAGCCCTGTTCTGAATGCTTAGAATGCCGCTCAGTTGACCCTACCAAACTCCTACAAATCCTGCTAGGCAGTGCATGTTTGGTGGGAGGAGAAGGGGCAGAGCAAATGAGTGGTGTCTGTTGTTCCAAGGCAGAGACTAGTGCTAGCATTGGGGGTAGTTGCTGTTCCCCGTTAATTTCTTTTTTCTTGCCACAGTGACTCTGGATGACCACTTTCTAATCTAAAAAAAAGATGCACTAGGAGTTGAGTTGGTGA
Source organism: Pseudochirops cupreus (assembly GCA_028627135.1). Lineage (NCBI taxonomy): Eukaryota > Metazoa > Chordata > Mammalia > Diprotodontia > Pseudocheiridae > Pseudochirops > Pseudochirops cupreus. The sequence continues at coordinate 14,609,702 of CM053584.1, forward strand.
AGGAAATGACTCTCTATTGGCTAGCCTAGAGTCTGAATTTTTGGAAATGTGGACTACAAAGGGTTGTGGCCTACTCGGCTAGAGTGGGGAACAGCTCTCTGACTTGCTTGCTGTGTTCCAAGTCCTTGATGATAGCCAAATGGTGTTTTCCAACACACTGTCCCTTCCCAGGGCCAGCATTTCTGACTCCATGTGTGTCTGGGGCAGCTGTTTCAATGTTCCAAGTTAGAGTCCTAGGGATTTCAAGCTTGATATGCTATGAGAGGGGGCAGGTATTTTAGGTTCAATCTCCCAGAACAGATGTAAGTCAGGGACAATATAGTCTATTTTCACAGAGAGGAGGTCTACACACCAGTTTATCAAGGAAAGCCATTGATTTCCAAAGTAGTAACTTTTCTGGGGCATTTTATTTTTCTTCCCAAACTCAAGCTACTGAAACTTGAGACTGAGACATCTCTCTGGTGAAGAAGATTGGCCTAGATCATCTCTGGGGCATCTCTGGCTTTCTTCAAGTCCCAACTAAAATTTGACCTTTTACAGGAAGCCTTTCTTCAAACCCTCTTAATTCTAGTGCCATCCCCTGGTCAATGACTTCCTATTCATGTTATATGCAGCCTGTTTGTCTATATTTGCTTACTTGTGGTCTTCCCCACTAGATTAGGAGTCCTCGAGAGAAGGAACTATCTTTTCCTTCTTTTAGTATCCCCAGTGTTCAGCATAGTGCTTAGCACATAGTAGGTATACTTATTGAATGATATTCTACATTCTTTTAAAACCTTTTATTATCTCTTTCCCACTGCCCTTTCCAAACTGATTTTTTTTAACCTCAAATCAAACACACACAGCCTAGCAAAACAAATCCCCACGTTTGTGGTGTCCAGAGATGCATATCTCATTCTGGACTTTAAATTCATCACCCCTCTGGTAGGAGGGGATAGCGTGGTTTCTCTTCACTCCTCTGAACTCAAGGTTTACCACCGGTCAGTGTCCTCAGTCTTCCAAAGTAGTTTTTTTCTATAATGTTGTTGTCATTGTATACATGTTTTCTTGGTTCTGCTCACTTCATTCTATATCAGTTCAGAGGGTTTTTTTTTCCTGAGTTTCTTCTAAAATCACACATTTCATCATTTTTAGGGCACATTAATATTACATTCCATTCACATAACACAGTTTAGTTAGCCATTCTGCAATAGCTGGGCAACCCCTTAATTTCCACTTTGATGTTACAATTAAAACATCTAATAAAATACAGACAATATATTACAACCTAAAACTAAGTCAATATGCCACGAGTGTGGATTCTTATGTTTGGATTAGTGGTTCTAATCTATTGGAGTTTGTTGACTGGCCTAGGGCAATGAGAAGTTATGTGCAGAACATGTTGATGTAAGAGCAGTGGTTCTCAACCTATGGTCTCGACCCCTTTGGGGGTCGAACAACCCTTTCACAGGGGTCACAGGGGTCGCCCAAGACCATCGGAAAACACATATTTCCCATGGTCTTAGCAACGGATACACTGTTCCTCTATCCGTCTCCAGACGGGTCCGCCCACGTGTAGATATGCCCACATACGGGTATTAAAGGGTTGAGGCATTAGCAAGGTTGAGAACCACTGTGTTAGAGGATAGACTTGAACACAGCTCTTCCCGGATTCAAACTTGACTCCGTCACCACTCTGACATGTGTAAAATACAATACAAATACAATACGAAAGAAGTCATCTACTGGCTGTTGGAAGAGCTTGAGGTTTTCTTAAAGGCAAAGTCTATTTTGATCATTAACTCGGTTGGGTCATTTTGTCCTGGCCTGAAATGAGTAGGTGAATTATTTGGTAACATGAATAGACTTGTGTTGGCCATGAACATTACTCAATGATCTAATGTTTATTATACCTTGAATTATATTGATTTCAAAAAGAATGTGGACCAACAAAGTCCAGAAGCAGTGGCATTCCCATTGATTTGCTTTGTTTGCTTTGTCACTAATAATTCTTCCCAGGTCTCCACTTTGGACTCCCACATATCAAACTTCTTGTATCACAGTAAAAGGTAAGGAAGATTTGAGCAACATTTTGGTATTTCAAAGTAAGCAAATTTAATTTGTCTCCCCAGCCTCAGGAAGGCTTGTTATACCCGAGTGCTGGTATAAACTGAGAAGTAACACTCTACAACAAGTAAGCAATTTTGAAAACAAAGGCCATGAGCAAATGGAAACTTTAGAGTGAAAGGCTAACAATTCTACAAACAATCCAGGTGCTTGTAAAAGTAGGGTTGGTGAGTCATTATTTATGTTCAGATGCTGCCAGGGAGGGAGAAGGAGGATGAGCTGAGCAAACACTTGAATAACATTGAAACTAAGAAACATTTAGTTTGGGAAAGACCTAGTTCCATTTGCAACACTGTTATTCACCATGAAAATCTCTCCAATCTCCTCAATGGATTAGGACCTTAAATCATGCTTGATCACTCTCAAATCATTAAGATCAAAAGGTCCTAGTAACTATATGTTGACCTTGAGAAAGAAAGACTGAGTTTTTAAGGAGGAAAAAAACAGCTCCTCCCCCCCCCACACACACAGTTACTGAGATATAACTTAAAAAAATTTTTTTTAAATTATCAAACATTTCTTCTCTCTCTCACATCCTCCCACTGCAGGGGAGGGTGGGAGGAGGACAGAGGAGATTAAAAAAAAAAAAACTTTCAAAAAATTAGTTGAGCCAAATGCCCTTAGCTCCCAAATTGTGTGTTTCATTCTGCATAGTAGAATTAGGCCCCATCTTGGCCAAGTTTGCAGGCTTGCTACACACTGTTGGGAGGAGAAGAGGAGAAAAGTTTCTTCCTGGTTCTCTCAGTAAGGAAAGAGAGTCAGTGGGTGAGGTGCTCCTCATGGGTCCTCAGGAGTCGTGGTTGACCATGGCTTCTCAGCATCCTTAAACCTTTCAAAACTCAATTCAACAATGCCACAAACCACAACATGCCTTCTGTATAGAGGTGCCACTGTATGGTACTAGGGACGCCAAGGCAAAACAAAGAGGTCTCTGATATCAAGGAGGCTACATTTTGTCTGAGCACTCAGGTGAGCTGACCATCATAGCACAGCACTCCTGAAAGTTTGATGAGGTTCCTGCACTTGAGGGAGATTTTAGCCCTATTTCTGCCTCTGTTTCTCCCTTTTCTCTCTATCTCTGTCTCCCTCCCCTACCCCTTCTCAGTCAAGCTAATCAGAATAGATCAAACATTAATTAATTAATTAATTATTAAGCCCTGTGTGCCAAGCTGGGAATACAAAGAAAGACAAAAGCATGGTTCTTGTCTTCAAGGAGTTCACTTTCTAATGAGAGAGAGGCAATATGAAAATAACTGTATATATAAGATATATACAGTGTAAATCAAAGGTTCATCTCAGAAGGAAAATATAAGGATAGTGGAGAGGAGACACACTTTTGCTTCCATAATACAGACCTGTAAAATTTAGTTAACACTATAAAAGCTAGATGTACTGATGTTACTCTTTGTGCAGTTTTTGGTTCGGCTTGGTCTGGTTGAGAGAGCTTTTCAAAGGATGGACTGGTAAATGTTCTTATCTACTGGGCCGTGGTTAACATGTGTGCATGTGTCTGGCTGCTAAATTAATCATTTTTTTGTAAGGGCTGGAGAATGAATGAACAGGAAGCATTCTGAAGGACAAGCATTTACTACCTTTTGCATAAATGCATCATTTTTCCTACCAGCTTAGATTTAATAGGTTTCAAATCAGCCCCATTTCCAACCATTTGAGTTCAAACAAAGCACATCATATTTTAAATAATAATGTTACTATGGGACTTTAAGGTTTGAGAAATACTTTACATCTATTGTCTCATTTGATCCTCATGACAACTCTAGGAGGCAGGTGCTGTTATTATCTTCATTTTACTGATAAGGAAACTGAGGCCAAGAAAGGATAAGTGACTTGACTGATCAGGTCTAGCACCCTATCTGCCAGGAGATATATTGATTTCTCCCAGATATCTCTTTAATTTCAGATTTCATTCTTCAGTACACACAAGGTCCAATTTATGTCCAATCCCCAGAATTTCTGGAAAGGGCTTTGGTCCCTTCCTCCCTTACCACCTTTTCAGGGAACAGTTGAAGGTGGGAGAACTGAGTATTTGATATCTCAAGGCATTATTCATGCCTGATAAAATGCTGAGTATTCCAGCAATAAATTCCCCAACAGCCCATCTCTGTACTCATATGGTCCAAGATAGAAAACAATTGCTTTCCTTTTTCTAGGTCCATTAAAAAAAGTCTTTTAGGGATCATTCATCATTTTTAGAAGTACACAAAGAATGTTCATCTACTCAAATTCTACTGTTAGAACAAAAAAACAGAATGAGAGAGACAGACAGAGAGAGAGAGAGAGAGAGAGAGAGAGAGAGAGAGAGAGGAATAAAGCATCATCTCACATGGAGGTATTTTTGTGATTCCCAAAACATTCATTATTGATATGATAACTATGTAGGGCTAGAACAAAGATAGTCACAAGTTCTCAATGATAAGAAATGGATTTTTAGGATGTTTGTTTCTTCAAGGGTTTTCATAAAATCTGAAGTATTCTACAGATATGCTACTTCCCAATAGCACCTTTTGGCCAATCTAAATGAATATGTATTGGATTGCTTATGTTCAAACACAACTCTATTCAAGTGTCTTGTGCTTGTGCTGTTAAAAACAAAATGAATTACAGTCCCTGGCCTCAAGGAGCTTACATTTTACTAGAAGGATCCATGATTAAACAATTAATATCATGGAATTTGAAGGAGAAAGTATGAATTACTAAAGGGAAGAACACATGGGCGAGATGTCATGGAAGCTATGGCCAAAAGGAAGGAGGGATAGATTCTAAGAGGCTAGGCATTCCAGGCACAGAAAGCTTCACAAAGAGGAAGGCTGAATCTGGAATGAGGGAAACTGAATTTGCAACCCAGCTTTGCTACTAACAACTTAAGTGATATTGAGCAAGTCAGGTCCTCCTTTGTAAGATGAGAAAGATGGACTAGAATCTCAAAATCTCACTAAGTTTCCTTCTAGGTCCTATTACTTTGTTATTAAATTAGTTAGTTATTAAATCAGTGTCCTAATTGGGTCACTAGAGTTGCTACCAAAGGCAGTGACTCAGTCTTGATAGGGAGTTCAGTTTGGGAAATGCTAAAGTACGCCATCTTTGATTGAAAAGAGAAAAAAGAAGGCTCCCTAAATTTCAGTAAGGACTTATGTTGGAATTGAGTGGCCTCTACCAGAGGTCATAATGACTGTTCTATAGTATGTCAGGTATGGTTCTGGGATGAGAGCTTTCCAGGAAAAAGACCAAGAGAGAAAAAGACAGGGATTGCCAAAGACCACAAAGCAAATTCATAGCATGGAAGGGGATCTGGAAGGTCCCTTAAGGCAGACCCTTTGGCAAATGTATGAATCTCTTATATAATGGTCAATATGTCAATAAAGTCCGAATGAGTTGGATTTAAATCTCACCTACCTACATGTATCAATCATATAGCTTGTTAAGCCTCAACTTCCTCATCTCTAAAGTAGAGATGATAATAACACTAACCTATATATAGGGTTGTTGTGAGAATGAAATAATGGAAGCAAATTCCTTTCTAACACTTAAAGAAAGAAGCATGTATATGTATGTATATGTATACATGTATACACACACATACACACATGGTATTACTATAAATAGCCATTGTAATCATGTATATTTTAGGGTTTCCATTCTTCATCTCTTTAAACAGCTCTGAGAGCTCTTCCCCATTTTACAGAGGAGGAAATGAGGGTGTAGAATGGTTGTGAGTTGTTAATCGTCACAGTTTTTAAGCCTTGAAGCTGGAAATACAAACCCTGATATCCTGACTTCTAGCCCAATTCTACCATAGGCTTTTCTTTCTCTATTAAATGCTTTCGCTGATGGGAAACTTAGAGCCTCATGAGGAAGCCCATTCATTCAATTTCAGGCCTGCTCCTATTGTTAGAGCAGTTTCTAAGGCACCTCCCTTCCAACTTCCTTATTTTACAGGAAGGTACACTGAGGTCCAGAGTGGCTCAGGATTCCTGAGCCAGGTACTGGCCGAGCATGGACCTGATCAAGGTCTCTGGCTCTCTGCCCTCTCCCACAGCCCCCAGTGTTTACACTGTCAAAGATTGGAGAAACAATCAGGGCTGACTGGCAAGCAGATAATCAGCCACTTCAGTAAGTGAAAAAATTCCATGGACTGAGTAACCTGTGTGCTCCTTCGTGTCACAACATAGACAAAAAAACACATCAACAGGAAGAAAAAGTCATCTTCGGGAGAGAGACTCTTTTGGTCTCTTCCACTCTTGGCTGCATTAGCAAAGGGAAGGTGGGTGGGTCAAGGAGAGTCATGAGTGGTAATGGGTGAGGAAAGGTGCAGGGAGGGCATGAGATCCAAGTGCCAGAGATGATCTCCTTCACCTAGACCACCCCTGCCCTCCTCCCTTTCCTCCTCTCTTTGCCTATGGGGAAGGAGGGCCTCCCCTCCCACTATTTGGTCCAGACCCAAGAGACAGTGTTAGCCAACTTGGTTGGTTATTTAATCCAAGAAAACTATCCTCAGGGGCTGTGGCAGCAGCCTGGTAACGCTGCCCCCTGCTCCAGCGCTACAGTTGAGTTTCCAGAAGGAGAGTTTCTCCTTAAAAACAGGCTCCCCCTGTGTCCCTAGCTTCTTTCTCCCAGGGCTGGCTGAGCACCTCAGCCAGACACCAGAACTTCCCACCCTTCCATTCTAGACAAGACCACAGACCACACAGGGGGACCCTTGGAAATCGTTGTGTTGGGCTGGCTGGCCCCAGTTGTTGTTGGTGTGTGTGTTTTCCAGGCAGGGCTTCTTTTGGAATCTGCACAGATTTTATAGTCCCCATGCCGTACCTGACTTAATTTCATAGCTATTCTGTCTTTAAGATAATTCCATTTCCATTCTCCCTTTTTCCAAGCTCTAGAGACAGTATTTCTTATGTGGGAAGACTAATCTGGTAGAAAGAGCAGCAGGCCAGAAGTCAGATGTCAATTTCAGTCTCAGCTTGGCCTTTGACTGGCTTGGCACCACTCTTTCTCCCTTTGGGCCTCGGTTCTCTGAGACCCCCAGCCCCGCCCATGCCTTCTTACCCTTGCCTTGTCAAGTGCTTTTCTTCTCTGAGGCACAGCTGAAGCCCTTTTCCCTGAAGGAAGCTTTCCCGGGTCCCTCCAAGTGCTGGTGTCTTCCCTCCCAAACTGCCTTCTATGGAACTACTTTGTGTGTATTTGGATATAGGAATTTTATGTCTATTCTGTTTCTGCGTTCTGCTGTCTCCTGCATTAGCATCATAAGCTCATTACCAGGGGAGATCAGTGCATTCTTTTTACTTGTACCCCCCAGCACCTAATACTGTGAATAGAACTTAGTGGATGTTTAATAAACACTTGCTCATGATTGGTTTTCTCATCTGTAAAATGAAAGGGTAGTGCTGGGTAATCTCTTAAAGCTCTGGGAGAAATTTTATACACATATTTATACATGTATACATGTATGTGTGTACACACATACATGTACACACATTATATAATGTGTATGTGTATATACCTATATGCACATATTATATATGTGTGTATGTATATATATACATATATTTTAAAAAGTATAACTTGGTTTCTTTTTCCTATTTCTCTCCCTGTTTCACTGTCTCTACCTTTCTCTATCTCTCACCTTAGCAATGGAAACCAGGGAGAAATGTGCCCTCCTCTTCTCATCCCATTGGTGTGGAGGAACCCTGGAAATCCAGCCAGGATTGGGACTAGATCTATGAATCGGTGATTAACCTGACTCACCAGCACTGCCAATCCCACTGCAGGCTTTGTCCAGCTCCCTTCACTGCTTCCTTGCAGGGACTAAGTAAGGCAGGGCTAGAAACTCATCACAGAGGATGAACTCAGCTAACTCATCAGCAAAGACTAGCGGAGAACGTTGTGAGAGACCAACAGTCATTTCTTAGATCAGAGATTCCTTCAGGGGGAAGTTGTGAGGGGGAAAATGGGACCCAGAGTCAAGAGCCTGGTGTTCCTATTGGCTTTGATCAATGAGAATAAATAAATGGCAGTAATAAGAAGAAAACGAGCTGTGGCATGGCTTTGTGGCTCCCTGATGCTGGGGTCAGGAACATCTGGGTTCCAGTCCTGTTTCTGAAATGTACTCACTGTGTGAACGAACCTTGGACAATCAGAACCTCTCAGGGTTCCAGGCAACTCATCAAGGCTATAACCTGCAGACCGATCTGCCTCGGTAGAGGAATTTTCCTCATCAGGAATTCTATATTCTTGGGCAGGGGTATGGGGGAGAGAAAGTTGGGCATAGTAAGTTTAAAAAAAAAAAGTAGTCCCTGCCCTGAAAGGATCTAGAATTTACTGGTGTGTGTGTGTGTGTGTGTGTGTGTGTGTGTGTGTGTGTGTGTGTGTGTGTGAAAAACAAGTACATAAATTTGTATGATACAAAGATGATTCAAAATAGGATGCGATTGGGACAGAGGAGAAAGTCGGATAAAGCACCGCACAGAAGCACCTGGGGAGGGAGCAATCACATCTGGCTCAGATATCATCGGAGGAACTGGAGTTAGGTCTTCAAGAAAGAGAAGAAATTCAACAGGCAGAGATTACAGGGAAGGGATAAGCATTTATTAAATGCCTACTATGTGCCAGTGTAATGGTAATGGATTTTAAAGATCCCCCTATATTGGCTTGGTTTTTGGGATGAGTGTTAAAACCCAGAGCTTGTGAATCCCACTTGTGGGATGGACTTGTTGACATGAAGAGAGAGGGCTGAACTGGAAGGAGCTGTGGATTTAGAAAGAAACCCAGGGAGAGAGAAGGCCCAAGTAGA
>CM053584.1:14626529-14661834 GCA_028627135.1 Pseudochirops cupreus
TGCCTGGGGTGTGGGTGGGGATGGGCTGAGAGAGTACTGGAAAACTGGGAAATTACAGTCTATGGTTCCATTTCTTACACACAGTCCTAAGGTCAACAATAATCTTTTTAAAATAGCTGGACTGCTTATGCTCTTTGAGTAGCTGCCTTCACCTGCCCCAGCAATCATTCAATCAATCAGCAATAGTGTATTAAAGACCTACTGAGTGTCAGGAGCCTAGCTAAATTCAGGTGTGTGTGTGTGTGTGTGTGTGTGTGTATGTGTGTGTAGATGTGAGTGTGTATATGTTTGTGTGTATGTGTGTATGTGTTTGTGTGTGTATGTGTGTGTATATGTATGTGTGTGTATGTGTGCTAAGTGTGTGTATGTGTGTGTATGTGTATATATGTATGTGTGAGTCTGTGTGTATATCTGTGTGTGTATATGTGTGTGTGTTTGTATATGGTGTATATGTATGAGTGTGAGTGTGTGTGAATATGTGTATATGGTGTATATGTGTGTGAGTGTGTGTGTGTGTGTGTGTGTGTGTGTGTATGTGTAAAACCCAGGAAGCTGTTGTGGCAGAGAGCATTTGGAGTCGGAATGAGCTCCACTGCAATCCTGTCCTTGGCTAAATAAGCGTGGCTAAGCCATTCCACTTTCTCCTGTCTCAGTGTGCTCATCTGTAAAATGGGGGTGAGGATATTGATAATATGGTTGTGAGACTTTAAAGATAATGAATATGTAGAAATGGCAAAAGTTTTTAAAAAAAGGATTTGAGAAGTTGACTGTTTGTTGTGAAAAGACAACTTAATTTGAAGGACCTGGATTCAAATCTTCCCTCTGATGCTTAATTAGCTGTAAGATCACTTCAGTTTCCTTATCCATAAATGGGAAAGATGAGAAGAGCAGACAGCTGGTGGTAAAGTAGATAGAGTGCTGGGTCTGGAATCAGGACGACCTGAGTTCAAACCTTGGGTTAGGTACTTACTAGCTGCGTGATCCTGGGCAAGTCACTTAACCTCTGTCTGCCTCAGTTTCTTCAGCTGTAAGATGGGGATAATAATAGTGCCTACCCTCACAGGATTGTGAGAGTCAAATGAGATCATACTTGGAAAGTTCCTGGCACACAGTAGGCACTTAATAAACCCTAATTCCCTTCTCTGCCCCTTATCTCACAAGGTTGTTGTGAGGACCAAACGAAATGATGGCTGTAAGGCATGTTGCAAATAAGGAGCTGTATAAATGTCAGCTTTTATTGTTAACTAGAATATAAACAGTGCCCACAGAAGCATCTGGGGAGCTCAGTTATTTCTCCATAGTCTTAAAAAAAAATTTTTTTTTTGCAGTATCCCAGGGTTTAGTAGCTAATGGTAGACCTGCCATGTAAGCCCTCCAGTTCCCAGAAAACTTTGCAGGCCCCTTTGATTACCTGTTATCTACTTTGTAATACAAAAGGGAGACTCTCCAAACCAGCTCCAGCCTCTGACATCTGGAGGAGGCCCTGGAATGTGGGCAGCCCCCCAAGACAGCTGTAGGCCGAAGGTCAGTTTGAAGCAACCCCCAGCTCACGCAAAAGAGGGACGGGCTTATGACAAAGGGCTAAGCTCCCATGGTACCAGCCAGAGCTTTTAGCAGCCACCCTTGGCAGGGCCTGAAAACCCCATACAAGGAGTTATTGGCCTAGGTGGACCCATCTGTGGGCTGACTGCTCAGTGATTCAATTACTGGGAGCCAGGGTTGTAAAAGTCAATGTTTTGGAAGCATCTGGGAGTTGCTGGATCTTTCTGGTTGGCTTTTCACACCTGAGAAGCCCAGGCCCTGCTTCTGAGGCAGAGAGAGGCTGGAGGTGATGGGACTGACCCCAATTAAGCATGTTTGCCATAACCACAGCTTCCTCCCAGAAGTCCCCAGAGGTGGCTGCTAAGAACTCTGGAATTCCCTGGACTGATTGGACAAACAACTGAAATAAGTCTCTGTCTGTAGGATTGAGTCCAAACTCCCCAGCTTGGCCTTCAAGGCTCTCTGCGATCTGGCCTTTCTGTCACTCCCCAGAATGATGTCTGCTCTCCAAGCCACAGTCCCCAGATCAGGCTAGGCACAGTCCTGGCTCCAAGGCTCAGCTCTAGCTCTTCCTCAGCCCCCAGGCCTTTCCTTCTAGCCCAGTGGTTCTCAACCTTCCTAATGCCGAGACACCTCTCAGTTCTACCTCTGTTACCTTATGGCCCAAATCTAAAAGATCCAGGAAGCCTCAGGAACCCAGAGGACAGAGAGGAGGAGGAAGAAGCCCCCTGCTTGCACATTTCTTACAGCCTCCTACCCCTGTCCCTTCCTGAATACAGGAGGTGTCTGGACCTGAGAGAGAACCACTGGTGCCCTTGCAGGTGGGGCCAGGGGGGCTGGCTCTGAGGAATCAATACCCAGTAGTTTTGGGGGAACTCCCAGATATTTCCTTGAAACACCAGGATATTTACCAGAATTAGGGAAGGAGTGGAGGAAGAACAGAGGGGCAGCTTGGTGGCATCACAGTGATAGAGCACTGGCCTGGAAGACTCATCTTCATGAGTTCAAACCTGACCTCAGACACTAGACTGAGCTAGTCACCAAACCCTGTTTGCCTCAGTTTCCTCATCTGCAAAATGAGCTTGAGAAGGAAATGGCAAAGCACCACAGTATCTTTGCCAAGAAAACCCCGAACTGGGTCATGAAGAGTTAGATGAGGCTGAAAAACGACAGGTAACAACAGTGGGAAAGCAGAGCGGAGGACATCCGAGCGCGACGCAAGCGCGCCCGGAGGGGGTGTTTCGGCTTAAGCACGGGGTGGGTGGGGGAGGCTGGAGGCCTAGAGGGTGGAGCCGTGAGTGGGAGGAGACGGGGGAAGGAGAAGGGGAAGGGGAGAGCGAGGAATGGAACGTTCCCCAGGGAAAGGGGCCCCGCGTTCCTCAAGTTCACCTGTAGCCCCTCTGAACTTCACCGGAGGAAACCGCCGGCCGGCTCCTCGGTGTCACATTTCAATACGGCCCTCGGTGGCCCCGGCTGGGCCGTGAGGCTGATCCCCAGGTCCCCAACCTCTCTCGACCCAGGCTCGGGCTTTCCGAAGGCCACTTTGAACCGAAAAAGTGGTTAGTGTGCGCGCCCTACACCCTACCAAGGACTCTCCCCAGAGCTACCCAAATTTCACTGAAATTGCCCCACGTCGGAGTCCCGGGAAGAAGGGGGAGAGAAAAGTGTGTGTGTGTGTGTGTGTGTGTGTGTGTGTGTGTGTGTGTGTGTGTGTGTGTGTGTGTGTGTGTGTGTGTGTGTGTGTGTGTGTGTGTGTGTGTGTAAGCAGAGAGGAGACGATGTGTCTACGCGTCTGTTGAGCTCTCCTACCTGTGAGTGTGTTGAGCCTCAGTTTCCTTATTTGTCAAACTAACGCGGGTTGGACTACATGAGCTCTGAAGTCCCTTACAATTGTAAATCTATAATCCTTTGTCTGGGGACTGTGTGAGCGTGTCTCTGCATGTATGTGCACACGTGTCCCTTGGGCCATCACCTTTACAGAGCTCGTTTTGGGTGTGTAAAGGCCACTGGTTCTGGAATCGGAGCATCTGGGTTCAAATCCTGCCTCCAGTGCTTACCACCTGTGTGATGTTGGGCGAGTCACTTAATTTCTTAGTAAGTTTCCTTTATTTGTAAAATGAGAGAGTTGGACTAGAAATAGCTGGTGGACCTCTGATGTTTCTCCTGGCCCTACAGCTATGATCCAGTGAGAGCCTCCCTCCCTCCCTTCCCAGTGATCATCTCTCCCTCTCCCACTTCCCCTACCAACCTCAAACCCTCTTCCTCTCTCCCTTCTTCCCTCCCTCCCTTCCCTCCATCTCTCTCTCTCTCTCTCTCTCTCTCTCTCTCTCTTTACTTCCCCCCCTTTCTTATTCTCTCTCTCTCTCCCTCTTTCCCTCTCCCTTTTCCTCTCCCTCCCTCCTCCCTCCTCATTTCTTCTTTCCCAGTTTCTTTGGAAAGCCAGACTCCTCTCAGCTAAATCTCAGACTTGTGGATCTCTTCACTTCCTTCTTGGGGAGAACGCGAGAGATCTCCAAATGGGGTCTGCTCTCTTCTCCTCTAACCCAGTTCGTCCCAGCCCACCACGCAAGGGAGCTGCCCTGGTGGGGCATTGCTGGATTAGACTCAGGCAACAAGGTGGAAAAGGGAGTTAGCCCCTTGTTGTGGCTTCTCTGAGCTCACGAAACCCATGTCCATCTTCCCCATAGAGGCTCAGAATTGTCGTTTCAGATCTGGACAAGGCCTCCAGGCCCATCCAGTCCCCATGCTCACCCTCTCCAGTGGCTCCGAAAAGTGGATCCCCAGTGCTTCTCTTGAGGACCTTCAATGATAGGAGCTTGCTACCTTTCCTGACTGCCCATTGGCCTCTCAAAGAAGGGCTCTTTCTCTAGTAGGAGACATTTTCCAGGGCTGTGTGTGTGTGTTCCCTGACTGAGCTCCACATCAGTGGGCAAAGCCAGAAAGTGATGCCTGGAACCCCAACAAGAAAAGTCCCTTCATTCAGGTGGCATCCCAGAGAGCTCAGGCCTTCATGAACCTCTCAGTCAGCGCCTTCCCCTTTTACCCGAGGAACAAGATTGGACACTAGAGGGAGCTGTTTTAATGTCCTACCGCTTTGAACTTGGGAGCCAGGGGAAATTTGAGGTGCCTGGTTGGAAGTCTATTGTTGAGATGTCAATGAAAAGAAAACCCATTCAGAAAACAAGAAGAAGAAGGGGTAGAGACTTAAACCACCCCTCCCCCAAACACTTTTGCACACCGTAGGACTTCATTCCAATCTCTGGGTCATTTCTCCTTGGGGTAAATAAATCCTTCCATTCTAGGGTAAACCCTTCCATTCTGGGGTAAATCCTTCCATACTGAAAACCTGGCCTGGGGCCCTAATAATGCCAGGAGCAAACCCTTCACCTCTTCTGAGACTTAGCTTCCTCACTGGTACCATGGGGATCATCCTGACAGTTACCCACCCACCCCTGCACAGTTGATAATAGGATCTGGAGGTGGACAGGACCTAAGGGGCCATGGGTGGACCAATGCCCTTATTGGGCCCAGAAGGGGAAGTGACCTAGGTAATCTCAGGATCACATGAATAGAGAGCTGCAGAGCCATAATTGGAATTCAGGTTCTTGAGAGTCCCAAATCACCCCCATTTCCACCACACTAGATGTGATGATCATATAGGAAAACTTTATGTAAAGCATTTGGCAAACTCTCACAGCTCCCAGTCACTGGCCTTGTTGAGAGACAGCTGTACTAGGTTCAGTGGTGTCTAACTCAAATAGAAACTGAAATCCTACCTAAGGACACTTGAAGGCAGCATATTGACTTAGAAAATCATGTATTAACATTATCTATGTTTTATTGTATTTTCATTTATTTTGTGAAATATTTCCCAGTTACATTTTAATCTTGTTGGGGCAGCACCTCAAAAGTTGTTAGCCACATACAGCATTTTTGACAGCTTTGGTGTGGTGGATTGAGTTAAGGTTCAAGGGGTCAAGTCTTGCCTTGGATGGTACTGGCTCTATGATCTGGGGAAAGTCACTTACCTTTCTGTGCTCCAGGAAACTCTGGGAGACTATGAATTATATTATTGGAATAAGTTTCCATATTGGGAGCTCCTTATACTGATGAAGTCACTGGTCCTAGAACTGTCATTGTTCTTATTATTGGGGATGAACTTGGAGTTGACAGTATTTAATTTTGAGTCAATCAGTTAGGCTTTGCCTCAGAAACTTGAATTCTAACATATGGTACATACAAAATATATACAAGATAGATTCAAGGAGAAGGCACTAGTGCCCGGGAGAATCAGGAATGACTTTATATAAATTGTTTCACTTGATTTGAATCCAGGAGGAAACTAGGAATTCTCAATCAGAAGTGAGGAGGTAAGGCATGACAGGCTGGAGGGACAGACTATGTAAAGGTGTAGAAACAAGAGATTGAATACAATGTGTGACCTACATTTACATTTCACCTCTGATGCTTGCTAGTTGTGTGAGCCTGGAGGAAATAATTTCACCTCTGGAAACTCTCTAGGACTTACCTAGGCATTCATGCAGTGGGTTGCAGTATGGGCAAGGGGAGGAAATTTCCACACTAGGAGTTCCCACTTCAGTCAAAAATCATACATCCTTCCTGTCTTTTAATGAGTGGAAATCTCTTTCCCGTTCTGAATGGCCAGTAAGAGAGGGTGTTAGCTCTCTGGGAGAAGTCCTCCATTAAATCAGAGGTAGGCTCCTTGAGAACATGCCCCCTTCCCCATTACGCTACTATGGAAACATATCTGCAGGCATTGCTAGATTTCTAAGAACTAATCCCCCACACCCTCAACTTGTGTAAAATACTTTAAAATGACCAATTGCAGGTCTTCAATGAAAATGAAGCTTGACAGTATACACCTGTCGCTGTGCTGTGCTGGGCATGGTGACTTCCCTTCATTAGAGTGATGACTTGGGTTGAGAAAGGAAGTCAGAGAGAGAAAGCCACTCTAGCACGTGCCTGTTGATCTGTGTACCAGATGGCAAAATATAATGACATCTTAAACAGCTAATTGCCTAAACCTTGTAATGCAGATAATTGCCCAACCAAAGTAGGAGTTAATAGTTTCCCACTGTATTGCCTGGCTTGAGATGAATCCTTAACGAAAGTTGTGACAATCCTAACACGGGAAAAGTTCACCAAGCAGTAATTAAAAATGAGCCCGTAAATCATTTGACTTTCAAACCCCTAATTACAGGCAGAAGAAGCAACTGCTTTGGAGAGATCCAAAATTTATGGATGGTTACATGATAACATTTAAGGCCAGTATTTCATCAGTGGCCTCCTGGAAGCATATTCTAGGAAAGGGATGATGGAGATAAATCTCATTGTGTCCTAAAAATACCTTTACGTGAAGGAGCCTGGCGGTCTTTTGGAGGGGAGATGGGGTAAGGGGAAGATTCATGGTCATCCCCAAGTACTTGTAAGGTTTTTTTTCCTTCCTATTTCATTAATTTTTTATTTGCTTCTTTAAAAATCAGAATTATTTTTAATACATACCAGTCCTCCCTTGTAACAAAGATTTGATTCAAATCCAACTGGCAAACTGACTACAAGTATCAGCATATGCCATACCTGTGAACCTCCACCCATCACTAAAATGAGTCCTCCCCCTCTGGCTACTACAAGGAGGGTTAGCTATAGCTGTGGGGCTGGAAGGGACTCAGGGGCCAACAAAGAAGAAAGGTGGAAGGCAACAAGCATTTATTACACATCTGTTCTTCACCAGGCACTCTACTAAGTGCTTTACAAATAGTATCTTATTTGTTCTTTACAACAACCCTTGGAAGTAGGGGCTATTATTGTGCCCATTTTACAGATGAGGAAAGTGGGGCAGACAGAAGTTAAGTGACTTATACTGCTAATAACTGTCTGAGGCAGGATTTGAACTGAGGTCTTTCTGACTCTAGACTTAGCTTTCTTCTAACCCCCTTATTTAACAGATGAAGAAACTGACATACAAGGAGGCAAAGTCAACTTATTCCATTGTCCTTGCTCTGTGCCTCTTAGACTCCATTCACCTCTAGATTTTGACCTGGAAGGGACCTCAGAGTTCATGTGATCCAACTGTCTCATTTTACAGATTAGGAAACTGAGTGCTAGACAGCTTAAGGAACTTGTCCAGTATCACAAAATAGTAAATGCAGAACTTAGTATTTGAACACAGAACCTCTGGCTCTGAGCCCAGCATTATTTTACATGGTACCATATTACCTGCAATAATAATTGGTAATTCTGATAATAGTAACTAATGTTAAGGAATAATGAGAATTATTAACAAAGTTGGTAGTGGTTGTTTGATATTTTAGGGAGTTTTAATCTGGGGAAATATTAGTTTTCCCAATGTTTACAAAGTACTTTACTTCACACTTACTTGGTAAAATTGGTCCAAACATCCAAGTCATTGATCTAATGACTTAGACAAAGTTATAGACTTCTCTCAAAGATGGCTCAATTCAATTTAACCTATTGTACATTTGTTAGGTACCTACTTTGTGCCAATAACTATGAAGGATACTGAGTATTGAGGATACATACTCAAAATAATTCCTACTCTCAAGGAGCTTACATTCTGGAGAGGGTACAAAGCTGGGAGAGACTGATTGCTAATACCAGAAACTGTCATATCAAGATTTCGAGTTATTTTGATAGGATAGGGTACTGGGTCTGAACAAAAAAGGTGAAATCCAGTAAGGATAATGATAGTTCTCCTCAGATACAAAATGCAAATTGCACAGACACAGGACTCGGTTGACAACATTGAGAAAAAGTCTAGGGATTTTTGTTAATCACAAAATCGTCTGCAAAGACTCCAACTCATCTTTGATTCCTCCCTGTCTCTTGTCTCCTAACTTTGATCTGTTGCCAGGTCCTATAGGTTCTCTCTCCATAGTATCTCCCACATCCTAGTATGCCAATTTTATTTCAGCTCTTTTCAGCAAACACTTATTGGGCACATACTCTGTTCCCCAAAATGTGCCAAGCTCTTTCTCTAGGACTAGAAGGGATCTTGGATATTATTCTAGTCCAACTGCCTCATTTTATAGATGAGGAAACCACAGCTCACGGAACCTAGGTCATTGACTGAGTCAGATGGCTCCTAATGGTCGGTCAGGGACTCTACTGCCACTGCAATCACCCTAGTCCATAGTGGAATGACCTATTCATTTCTATTAATGAAGAAGACCCTTGGCTCAGTTTCCTCCACTGTAAAATAAAGGGACTGTGCTGGATGACCTCTTAGGTCCTTTCCAGGTTCAAATTTATAAATATACGACTTTTAGAATCCTTTTGGGGGGGTTCCTTTTCCACTCCCACCCCCAAATTGTAATACAATTAGCAAGACTAGAAGTGGTAGATAGACGTTACATAGAGGTAGATTTAGACTTTACTTATGAAAAATCCAAGAATTTCCCAACAGCCAGAGGTGTCTAGAACTCCCCATCAATGAAAGTCTTCAAGCAGTTTATTGGACCATTGATCAGGGATATTGTAGAAGGGACTCCTGATTGAGTAGCAGTTGGACTCTCTGACCAGGGAGGTTATCCCTTGTGTTTTCCTTGTTTTTCCAGAGCCTGGCAGTGAATTACCCATAGTTCTTTATAAATAGAGATGTTACAGAAGGCTTCTTTGGGAGGGTCTAGCTTGGGCTGGAGTCTGAATTCTCATTCTGCTTGGATATCCTGTGATTCTGTGGCATGGTTGTTGATTTGAAATCCTTATTAATTGATGAAGATAAACCCTTCAGTTTGTTGAGGGTTAATGCCTCCAAGGGGCCAGGTCTGCATGAGACAAGTACAAAAGGCAATGGAGAGAACAAGGGAGAGGGAAACAGCCTGTGACAGCTGCCTCTTTGTCTTCCTCCCAAGGAGTAAACACCATCCAAGTTCTTGCTGCATTGCAGCAGAGCTGGGGATAATAAAAGTCCCTTGCATTTATATAGCTTTATATTTTTTTCAAGCACTTGCTCATACATTACGTGTTCTGAAGACAACAAATGCTTGCTGAATGCCTTATTGAGCTGACAAGCCTGGGAGAGAGGGAGGCAGGATTATGGCCCCATTCTACAGAGAAGGAAACCAAGACTCAGTGAATTGAATTACTGAATCCCCCACAATGAGTTAGTGCTGGAGCAAACCCAAGTTTCCAGGATTTTTACCTCTAGATTACTTAATTTAGGATTAAGGGAAGGAATTCTGAGATTTATTTCTCCAGGAACTCAATTTTTTGGCTATGTTTTTGAAAAGGTTTCATTATTTCAGGAATGACTTTATAGGAATGCTTTGGCATTTTTAATGCACATACTTAAGTAATGGCTAAATAAGTGTAGATAATGTGGCAAGTGTCTTATTGGGAGTCAGCATTGGGGGGATGAGCTTGAAACTCAGGAGGACAGAGGCTTATCTGAATTTTCCATTTTTCCTTGGCATTTAACACAATGCTTTACACATAGCAGACACATTAAAATATTAATTGAATGAATAATTGAAGGAATGAATATGGTTGATATGGTCCCAATTTTGCAATTGTACATGTGACCTTGCGTGAAACAGCTCCCCTTTCTGGGCTTCAGTTTCCCCATCTGTAAGATGAGAGAGGGAAGGACTAAATTATTCCCCAAATCCTGTCCTCTCCAGCTCTAAGATTCCAGGATCTACGTGTGAGCTAAGAGAAATATGGCAGCAGGGCAATTGGACAACTGAGATGAGGGAGGAATGAGTGTGGTCAACTCAGTGTGGAGATGCTAAGAGGAAAGGGGATCAATTTCACAGAAACCAAGGATGAGCACAGTAGCTTTCTATGGGTTCTGGCCCCAGTAATTCCCTGTCTCTGTTGTCCACCTAGACTAATGGACAAGAGATGTGCCCTTTAATTATTCAGACTGCATCAATCTGTAATTCTCTCTCTCTCCCTCTCCTTTTCTCCTTCCTCCTTCCCCTCCTCCCTCTCTCCTCTCTCCCTCCCTGTCCTCTCTCCCTCAGTCTTCTGCCCATTTTCTTTTTCTATCTCTGTTTCATCTCTCTCTGTGTATTTCTGTCATTATCTCTCTCATTTCTTTCCCCAAATATGTAGGGGAGGGTCAACTGGCACAGGGATAAAGAGGAGAGAGGAGGCAGTGAAGGTTTCTGGAATTCTGCAGACTGATATCAGAACCCAAAATTTCCTTAATCAGTAAGAGTGGATATCAGAAGAAAACAGAAAATGGGTGTCAAGCTGAAATTCAGGAGAGATAAAGGCCATTGAGTTACCATGGGATGGAGATGGAAGAACCCAGAAATGTCACCTTTCTTCAAGGACACTGTGCATGACTGAGGCAAAAAAAGCATTCAGAATCCTAGTGCATAACAAGATGAGTCAACAATGCAGCTCTCTCTCTCTCTCTCTTTCTCTCTCTCTCTCTGTCTGTCTCTCTCTCTTCCTCCCTTTATCCCTCCCTCTCTCCCTCCTTCCCTCTCTCTCATTTCACTGGTGTCAGAAAGTTCTGAAAACTTCTTGCACTGATACAGATAAGGAACTCATCTATAAACTCATCTATAAATTAGTATTAGTAATAAACAAGTATCTACTCTATGTCAATTTATAGTCTTAGAGATTATCACTTGAGGAAGAAATGAAGAAAGAAAGGGAAAAAAAGGAAAAAAAAGGAAGGAGGGTGAAGAAGAAAGGAAAGGGGGAGGTGAGGAAGGAGGAAGAAAGGAGGGAGGGAGGAAGAGAAGGAGAGAAAAGAAAAAAGGGAGAAGGGAAGGAGAGGAAGAAGGAAGGAGGGAGGGAGAGAATGAAGGAGGATGTTGGGTTACATACATAGCGGCAGAGTATAGACTTTAAGATGACCTTTAAAATTTGAGAAAAGGGGACCTTTTAACCCCTTCTCAATTTCTATCACGTAGATCACTGCCCATTTTTCCTTTGTGTCAAACTTGGTTCTGCTGGTCTAGTTTAAATGTTCCCAGGATGACCTTTCTCAGTCCCCTATGACCTTGAGAATATATGATTTTAGAAGACACAAAAACCTGATGAAGTTTTAGGAAATGAAGGAGAAAGTCTGCCATATGGTCCACAGACAAGAGAAGTCCCTCTCTTTGGACTCTGGAATTGGTTTTGTTGTTCCCAGGCTCCAGCTTAGTTCAATGATAAGAACTACTGCAATTGTTCCCCAAGGCAGATTTGGGCTGCATGATTAATGCAGGATATTCCTCATCTAGGTGTTTCTGGCTTATTATATGAATGGAATGACTGGGATATAGGATAGGGATGTCATTGGCATTACTAATTTTGGAAGGTCACCACCTTCTCTGCAGCTTAGAATATTGACAGGTTAGGTGACTTGTCCTGGGTCATACAACCTATGTGTATCCAAGGCAGGATTTGAACAAGTCCTTCCTATCTGCTCTGTCATCCTTCCTATTTGCAAAGTACTGTACCAATATTAGATACTATTATTATTAATGGATATGTAGAACATTTAGATATTATCTTTTCTCAATGAATAACTCTTAGAGTGCCCAATTTAGAAAATGGAATTACTTCCATTACTGAGTTCGGTAAATAGTCATTCTGCAAATGTGTGTGACCATTTTTTTATTTTTCTGGGAGAAGAAATAAAGGAAGCTTCTACTATTTCTTTTACTGCCTTCTTCAGGGAGAGTGGGCTTTTCAACTGGTATTTTTAAGTGCTTACCATGTGCCACGCACTGAGTCTTAGGGATACAAAGAGAGTAAAAAACTAGTTCCTGCTCTCACATTCCTGAGGGCCATTTCAGCTGAAATTCTCTGCAAGATGGAACTATCCAGGATGAAGGCAGAAGCATGGCACTCAGTGGAAAAAGCCCTGTGTTCAAATGCCACTTATGATAGTACCTGTATGGCCAAGGTCTCAGTTTCTTTATTGGCAACATGAGGAGGTTGGGGCAAATGTTTGCTGGGCTCCCTTTGAGCTCCAGATCTCTGATGCTATGAGGAAAGGAGATGCATAGAAACCCTCTCATGGGGGCACAGGAAGAGGCTATGAGCCAGTCTCTTTGTTGAATAGCCCTGTTAGAAAGTTCTTTCTTATATTGAACATGAATGCTACAGTTTCAAGTTAGCCTTGGAAAACACATAACCTAGAAAGGAGTAGAACCACATGGTACATAGCCAAGGCCCTTGCTGGAAAAAAGTTAGCCTCCATTAGAAGAAATATGCCTCTTCCACACATGGGGTATGTACCTCTTACCCTAGAACTCTTTTTCTTCAAAGAAAAGGGAAGCTTCAGAAAATAGTGATGATGAACGTTGATATAGTTTAGAGAAGGCTTTAAGGCTTAACAAAGAACTTTACTGACAAGATCATCTGAACTTTGAACAATGAGGTAGCTATTATGGATATGACTATGCCCATTGTACAGATAATGAAACTGAGCCTCAAAGATAATTCAGAGCCAGGATTCAAATGTGGGTTTCCACAGGATCAATCATACAATGAGAATGATGATGATGATGATCTGAAGGAAGGAAATAAACATTTATGAAACATGTTTACTACATTCTCGACACTATATATGATATTTTACAAATATTATCTCAGTTAATCCTCCCAACCCTGGGAGGTAGGTGCTATTATTCTCATCTTTTTATGGATGAGGAAACTGAGGTACAGAGAGGTTATGTGACTCACCCAGGGTCACATAGCTAGTATCTGAGGCAGAATTCAAACTCAAGTCTTCCTGACTCCTAGTCCAGCAGCTATTCATTCCCCCACCTTACTTATCATAGGATCACAGACCCAGAGCTAGAAGGTACCTCAGAAACCATCTAGCCCTAACCCTTTCATTCTACAGATGAGGACAATGAGGCCACCAAGGATGAATGACTTGCCCAAGGTCATCCAGGTAGTGAACATCTCCATGCCAAGTCCAGAATCCCATCCCATACATTGCACCTCAGTGCATCTGTCTGTGAGCCCTACAAAGTGTCTGGGTCCTTGCTAGCTTCAATCTGTTTCATTCTCTTCCTTCTAATAATGTTGGCTATCTGCCACAATATCAATTATTGCTAACAGAGACAGAAATGATCTCAGCTCCCACTTTTTCAATATTACATTTTAACAAACCAGAATTCAGAAATCTGACCAAGCTTGCACACTTTGACATGCTGCATGTTAACATCGGGTTGCTCATAAATCCACCTTGTCTCCATCAGATCACTTGGCTTTAAGACCTGTTAAGTAACCTTCTAATAACCATACAATACATATTCACCCCATGTAAGCAGAGCCCTGCTTTCTCCTGGAGGCCTGGTGGCAAGATATTTTCCATAAAGAGAAAGTGAACTCCCTTCGTCCTCTTAGATTCAAGAGGCTGGACAATAGTGTCGGAGCTCTGTAGAAGGCATCAGAAAGAACTAGAGTTGATAAGAAAGTAGAAAAGAAACCTGGGTGTGAGGGTGGGGGGGGGGAGAACAAGATAACCAACTGTCTTCAAGTATTTGCAGGGCTATAATGTGGAGGAGGGGTTTGACTGGTTTAGCTTCAGAAGGCAAAGCTGGGAGAAATAAAAAGAAATTGCAAAAAGGCAAAGTTTGGCTTCAGGAAATGAAACTCTCACTACCTGACGATGATCTCTGTCCAACAGTGGGATGGGCTATCTGGGGAGATTAGTGGTTCCCCTTTCCCTTGTCTTTAAACAAGGGTTGGATGATCACCCATGGGGAATAGTTGTAGGAAGGAATCTTGTTCAGGTTTGGGTTCCTCTGAGGACCCTTCTAACTTGGAGATTGTGTAAACCTGTGATTCTGTGACCTGAATTCTGTTAGAATGTAGCCTCCTTGAGGGGAGGGACTGTGGGGACATGTGTGCCTCTGTGTGTGTGTGTGTGTGTGTGTGTGTGTGTGTGTGAGAGAGAGAGAGAGAGAGAGAGAGAGAGAGAGAGAGATCTCTTTGCATCCAAAGTACCTAGGACAGTGCCTGGCACTTAACAGATGTTTAATAAATGCTTGTGACATATTCAGTGAATTCCAGTCCCTGACCCTCTCCTTATTATCTATGTGACACTGAAAAAATCAATTAAGCTTTGAATTTCAATTTCCATGTGTTCAAGGGAGAAAGTTTTGGAAAATCAGGATTCAACAGAACATGAGCTGTGTGTTAGAAGATGGAAATCATGCCTAGGAAAACATATGCAGTACTTATAATTATTTCAATAATGATAATTATTTTATTAATTTTAATTTTTAGTATTATTAATAAAACAATAACAGTTATCTGATAATAATTATTATAGCTAGCATTTGCCTAGTGCTTTAAGGACTGGAAAGTGCTTTACAAATATAACCTCATTTGAACCTCACCCTGACCTAGGCACTCCATTTTACAGATGAGGAAACTGAGTCTGAGAGGTTCTGACTTGTCCAGGGCCACATAGATAGGGTCTGAGGCCAGACCAGCAACTCTATTAACAAGGGAATAAATTAAGTGGTAATATGTATGCTGACTAGAGGCAGTGTATGCAAAGGCTAAAGAGCTGGTCTTGGTACCAGGAGGGCTCAGACTGACTCCTTCCTGCCTCTGACATCTACATGCTGGTTGCCTGAGTTTGGCTATGCTACTTCATCTCTCAATTTGCCAGACATCTCTCTAGGACAATAAGTTGGAGGCCAGGTGCTGATGGAGCCCAAGAAAGTCATAGTTCTGATTTTTTTAAAAAAAGCACTTTGCCAGCCTACTATTATCCTGTAAATATTAATTGTTAGTATTATTACTACTAAATAACTGGTCCAGGAGGTGCAGTTTGACTAGCATCACAAAGAATTGGAAGGGTGGTAATGCAGTCTTTTCAAGACCTAGGGTCTTTGGCAGATTTTGCCAGCTAGTGAAAGTCCCCATTGAACTAGAGATCAGACTGCTGGCAGTATTAGCCCTCCTGAACATAGCTTCTCTATGGACTAGGCAGAAAAAAGTAGTGGTGATGGAATAGTTATCACAAAGCTCATGTACTTAACATATGATACCAATTTACTCTTTCTTTACCTATAGTTCTAATAAAGCAGGTTATTTGGTCTTGCAATTCACCACTGATTAAGAATAACAAATTAGAAGGTGGGTGAGGCATGTCATCCGAGTAAGACTCTTAAACATCAAAAAACAATAACTGACATTTCGGAAGGAATAAAAAATTGGCAAGGAATAGACACAGATTTTAAAATACAGACATCTAGGACTACTTGCTAGGAGGGCAAGCGGTCCTATCAATGGCCCTGCTAAATTGTAGCCCAGCATTAATGACAATAATAGCAATTTACATTGATACAGATTGACAAGGTGTCTTCCTCATAACAACCCAATGAGGGAAGTACTTGAGATATTATTGTCCCTCTGAACAGGAGAGGAAAAAAATGAAACCTAGCAGGGGTGAAGTGACTTGTGACCATGGCAATACAGTGTCCCATGGTATAATAATTGAGGTTCATAATAATGGTGGGTTAATAGAATCTTGAGGCAGGTAGGAGTCTAGAAGACCTGAGTTCCAGTTTGGCCTCAGACACTCACGACTTATATGACCCTTAGCACGTCCCTTCATCTCTTTGCCTCGGTTCCCAGATCTGTAAAATGGGAACAATAATAGCATGTACCAGGGCTGTTGTGAGAATCAAATAAGATAATAATTGTAAGGTGCTTAGCACAGTATATGGGATGAATTAAGTGCTATATAAACTGTCGCAACCCTTCAAAGAATTGAAGATAGCTACCATTGCCCCTTTCCCCCCAGTTTAGAAAGGAATGAGTGGACATTACAGAGAGACAGATTTAGGTTTGAAACAGGAGAAAACTTCCTAACTATGAGAGCTATCCCAAAGAGGAATAGGCTGCCTCCCGAGGTGGAGGATACTTCCCTCATGGCGGTCTTCAAGCAAAGGCTGGATGACCACTCATTGGCTCTGTCAATGAGGAGGCACACATTCAGGCTTGGATTAGACTCACTAGTAGCTCTCTAAGGTTCCTGTGGTCTCCAGCACACACTCAGGATTCCAATCCTTGTCCTCTGACTCATTGAACCACCCTGCCTTCATATCATTGTGCTGTATCTGTAGATAATCCAACTACATTTTCCTTTGCATTTTTAGGCATTTACATTTAAATATAGCTCTGTCTGTTGTTCTGGAAATATAAGTTTTTTTTTTAAAGGAAGACCTTTAACAGGAAAAGTTGGAAACCTTTGCAGTTTCCTGATGCCAGCTTATTCCTAGATTGAGAACACATAGCTTGCTCATCATGAAATTTCTTCTCTGCACTAGGAACTCCCATCTCTAAAACATTTTCCCTAGTTAAATGTTGGGTCTGTCAAGAACAACCCTGCCTGGCAGCTCCTGGCCATGGATCTAGGACTGAGTTAAATACCAAGGTCTAGGCTGAGAAAGATTTAAAGGCAAGAGGGAAGCAAAGAGTGGGGGAGGTCTTATATTTGGTAAAAGATCAGACCTGAATTTCAAGAACCTTTATCAACTGCTGCCTTCCTCTATCAATTTTTTATCAGGTGACTCTCTCCCCACCACCCAATTCCTCATTGAATCTCCCCCTAGAAGGTTTCCTAGCAAAAAATGTCAAACAACCTGATAATTCAGCAATTCTCGGCCCTAACCCAGGGGGATATGAGTATACCATGAGAGACATCTTCCAGGAGGGGTACAAAGCTCTCCTCATCACTCTCTGAACTACAATCACAACTTTCAGGACCATAATCACTTTACAGCAAAAGCAACGAACCTTGAAGGTTAATAGACTTGCTTAAATAACAATGATGACTAATATTCATATAGTTACATTACAAATATCTCATTTGATCCCTGGGTGGAGGTGCTATTATTATCTCCACTTTACAGGTAGGAGGTAAGTGTTACCCCCATTTTACAGGGAAGGAAGCTGAGGTGAAGTAGTTTGCCTGGGGTCATGCAGCCAGTAAGTGTCTGAGGTCATATTTGAGCTCATGTCTTCCTGACTCCAGGCCTGGTGCTCTATCCTCTGTGCAGTCTAAGTGCCCTAGCCATATAGCTAATAAGTATTAAAGCTGGGATTTGAACCTAGAGTTCTTGACTCCAAGTCCAGTGAGTATTCTTTTTATTCTACCAATCTGATGCTCAGTTTCCTATTATCTGGGAGGCACAGAAAGGGATGGGTAAAAAAAAATTCCATTCTGGCTTTTGGGGGTGGGAAGGAAATGATGGTGGCAGTGGTGTAGGGTTTGGTAGGCATGGAGGAATAGTGGAAACTCAAGGTTTGAGAGGGTCACCAGTGAGCCAGGATCTGGATTGATGAAAGAAAGAAAAATACACACCCCACTGCATCACAGCCATCCACCCTTTGCATTCACTTTGATTTGGCAAGGGTATGGTGCCTGGAGCTAGAGGCAGTGCTGCAGGTGTGGGCTGAGCTGCTGAGAGGGTCCCCATCCCCCCTCTGACACTAGCAATCTATCAGTTAACATCTATTTCATTCTCACTATGTGCCAATTCCTGTGCTAAGCAACAGACATCCTTTGATCCAGGACCTTGCATTGTAGTGGAGGTAACAGTATGCATATAACTAGACAGGGAACAGATGAAAGGTACCATGCGAGGGGAAGGCGTTAGTAGTTGGGGAGCCAGGAAAAATCTTCTGCAAAAGGTGAGATTTGAACCAAGTCATGAAGAAAGCCAGAGAGGCTAGGGACTAGAGATGAGGAGGAATAGTGTTCCAGACATGAGGGAAAACCAGTACAAAACATAGAGAGGGGAAATAGAGTCCCAAGGGAAGAACAGCCAATGGACAACACAATTAGACTAGAGAGGCTATGCAGGGGAGTAAAGTATAAGAAGCCCAAAAGATGGGAAGGAGCCAGAGGGGGAAGAGCTTTAAATGTCCAAAGAGGCTCTCTTTGACCCTGGGGGAAGTGGGGAACTGCTAGAGATGACCCAATAGGAGGTTGACCTAGTCACTTTGGTAGTCATGGGGAGCATGGATTGGAATGGGTGGAGACCAAAGCACTCTAGGTGTTGTACTTGGCCTCACCTGCCTCCCCTGATCTCTTCCCCTTCCCCCATTCTGCTGTAGCCAGCTATCTTCTTCCTGTTCTTTTTCATGGAAATAGACTAGTTGGCTGCAGGATCCCCCAAAGGTTTCCCTGTGCCCGGGAAAATCAAAATGTGTACTAGCCAATCCCTGCTGTAAGCCTCTTATTATGAAATCCCTGACCATTAAGAGTTGGGGGGACCATATATATATCAGTGGTCTCCTCTTGGTCAAGCCTGTTTGATTTGGGCAAGGTAAGATGTAGCCCCGAACAGCATGCACTAAATAAAATCCACTTCCAAAATTGCTCTGGGGATCTCTTTCTTGCTTCTTTTGGCACAACATAGGTAATAATGGATTTAAGTCACTTTAAAATGCACCAAATGCTTTGTATAGAGAATCTCCTTTGAACCTCATGACCATGCTACAGGCATTGCCATCACATCACAGATGAGGAAATCCAGGCTCAGAGAATTTGGGTGACTTGTCCAGAGCCATACAGTTAGTATCAATGTAGGAATTTGAACCAATGTCTTTCCAATGCCATACATTCCACCACACAAGGTCCTATGAGCTTATGATCTCAAGCTCCGAGTGGGAGCATCTGTAGGGTTTCTGTCCTAATGGAGACCCAGCAATGGTTATGAGAAGACATAAGTAGCCAGGGAAGGGAATTGGAGACTTCTAGCTGAAACCCAGGCATCCATTCCATTCCACTCCATTCAAATAATACTTCTTAACTGTCTGCTTCATGTAGAGCTTTATGTTAGATTTGAGGGGAGATACATATTTTATATAAAACACAGTCCATCATTTCAGTTACATTCACAGGACCACAGATTTAGAGTTAGAGATATCTTTGAGACCATCGAGTCAAATCCCTTTATTCTACAGATGAAGAAACTGAGGATAAGAGATTTTAAGTGACTTGACCAAGAGGTCAATGACGTATATAGAGGTAATGAGTGACTGAGGTAGAATTTGAACCCAGGACCTTTGATTGTAAATTCATGGTTCTTTCCCTTGCATGGTGCTGCTTCAAAGATGAGAGATATTTGGACCAAAGGGCTGGAATGAACTGTTTTGGCATTCGAAGCAGGGAGTTTTAGCTATCTGGGAAATATTCACTTTTCCTGATCATTTTGTAAAGGTGTTAGATAAATGAGTTCCTACTCTCTTAGACATATTACTTTTGTCCACCATGGCATCTAGCGGGCTCTTATTATTATTAGCTAATGGCAGAAGCACTGGGGCTCTCAAGGGACCATCCTTATACCACATGGTCCCCATTAGGAATCTCAATAAATATTTGTGGATGAAAACCCCATGAACATTTTGGGGGAGACATGAATAGATAGATGAAAATCAGAAATGGGTCTTTCCAACTGGGATGTTGGAATGGATGTTGGATGGTCTTGTGGCCAACTGTAAAAAGCCTCTTTTCACATGTGAGAAGTTGGCTCAAATCGACAATGGGAAGGGACAAAAAGTAACAAAAAGATGTCTTCTTGGGATGCTGTTCAGTCATTTCAGCCATGTCCAACTCTCTGTGGACCCATTTTAGGTTTTCTTAGCAGAGATACTGGAGAGGTTTGCCATTTTCTGCTTCAGCTCATTTTACAGATGAGGAAACTGAGGCAAACAGGGTGAAGTGACTTGCTCAGGGTCACATGGTTAGCAAGTGTCTAAGGTCACATTTGAACTCAGGAAGAGGAGTCTTCTTGACTGCAGGCCCAATGCTCTATCTACTGCAGCGCCACCTATCTGCCCCCTCTTGGAATAGATCACACAAAACTATCATAAGATTTGTAGAAGGGAGTGCATCAAAACCTCCTTTTCCCAAGTCTCTCCCGAGGCTGGGCAGTTCTGACATTCAAGGTGAGGCAGACAGCTCTTCCATAGGAAGATTAGTTCCTACACCTTCTCCTTTTCTAAGAACAAGATCAAGAACTCAGAAGGATTTGATTCTACCAGGAGAGAAAGATGCAGGCTTCTACTTTGACAGGAACTATAGGCTCAGCTATCAGGAGCTGTGAGGGACTCTAAAAGGTTGGGATCCAGACTTTGCTGCTAGTCAACTGTTTAACTTTAATATTTCCACCTTATGAATTGGCAAGTGTTACAAATTTGGCCTTGATTTATTGTTTTGTGGATTGTCCAGACTTAAGAAAGTGCTATAGAAAATTTTAATAAAAATGCAGATTAAACTCAAGTGTGTAGCCTTTTTGGAGAGCCGGTTGTTAAACATTTACTACCATATCCCTTATTTTAGGCCAATCATTTAGCTGCTCTCCATCTCATCGTCTCTTCCCCTCTCCTCTCTTCCCTCTAATGTTTTATTGATGAGTGTTTATTAAATGAGATAATCTGTCAAGGGCTTTGCCAACCTTACAGAAATCATGATAGTAGCAAATACTTCTATAGAATCTTAAGATTTGCAAAGCACTTTCCAAATGTTGTCTCAATTGATCTTTACAACCACCCTGTGTGGTAGGTGTTCTTACTATTCCCATGTTACAGATAAGGAAACTGAGGGACAGAGGGGTTAAGTGCCTTTCCCAGGGTCATGTGAGTAATAAGTATGTGAGGCAGGAGTCCAATTGTCTTTAAGTGAGATCTTTTGTCCACCATGGCATCTAGCGGGCTCTTATTATTATTAGCTAATGGCAGAAGCACTGGGGCTCTCAAGGGACCATCCTTATACCACATGGTTTAGAAATCTCAATAAATATTTGTGGATGAAAAACTCCATGAACATTTTGGGGGAGACATGAATAGATAGACGAAAATCAGAAATGGGTCTTTCCAACTGCGACACCCTTCAAAAGATGGTCTTGTGACCAACTGAAAAAAGCCTCTTTTCACATGTGAGAAGTTGGCTCAAATCGACAAAGATTAAGAAAATATCCAGCCTTAAAGAGAATCAGGAATTCTCATGAGGAAAACCATAGCTAGAAGAACATGGACAGAAATACTTTCATTTTTGTTCCAGGCATC
The DNA here is from genome assembly GCA_028627135.1 of Pseudochirops cupreus. Classification (NCBI taxonomy): domain Eukaryota; kingdom Metazoa; phylum Chordata; class Mammalia; order Diprotodontia; family Pseudocheiridae; genus Pseudochirops; species Pseudochirops cupreus. The sequence continues at coordinate 14,648,109 of CM053584.1, forward strand.
CCCCCAAATTAAAAAATCTAGAGTACCTCCTGATCATGGCAATTCTTTGGGACATTGGAATATAGCACCATTTTCACTTTTGCTTCATTTAATATCATACCAACTCATATTTGTAGCCAATATGCCAACCTTTGTTGAATTATTGCTGTCACCTATGAGAGCAGGTTCACAGACCTGGCTTTACTGTTCAATGGCTGTGTGACTTTGCCAAGCATCTTGCCTTCTCTGGGCCTTGATTTCCTCATCTGTAAAATGAAAAGGTTGACCTTTGAGGATCCTTTTAACTTGGTTCTCAGGATGCTGAATAGAACATCCTCAGGTTTCTTTCTTTTAAAAAATGTTCATGCATAAATTACTACCTTTTTGATGTTAAAATGACCTTTTGAAAGTCTCCTTTGCTCTCTGACTATTGTGTCATTTGAGGGAGGTTGTGTTTGCTCTATTGCTCTTGGCCAAGGGCATGACTAATGAGGAATTGGGAGATTCTCTGGGAATAGGAAATGAGTTACAAGGGTGGGCTTTGGGATCATGACTCAAAATGTGTATTCCTTGGAGTTCAGCCCAAGGTTTGGATGGAAGTAGCCAAAGGCACTTGGTCATGTGGAAAGAGAACTGGGTTTAATGTCACAAGACCTGTCTCTAGTTGGATCCAACAGAACAAATATTTCTTGTACACCCACTGTGTGTGTGTGTGGGGGGGGGCACCCATGATACGTAAAAGTGAAAGAACCCTACCTTCAGTGAACTGACATTCTACTGAGAGGTACAACAGTTAAACCAACCAGACAATACATGGTCATTTCCATTGGGTGAGGGCACTTACAAGTAAGGGGAACATGAGAGACTTTGTGCAAATTTGGATGAAGCTAGGAATTCTAAAAGGACAAAGTGAGCAAGGAGCACAGTGTAGATGGGGGAACAGCCCAAACAAAGGTGGGAAAGTGGGAAATAGAAAGCTGAGGCTAGGGACAGCAAGTAGCCCAGTTTGTTAGGAATAGGGATGTGTGGAGAATGTCAAATACTGAAAAGGTGGCATAGAACCAGAATGTGAAAGGTTTTAAATGAAGTGTGAATTAGGAAGTTGTTTACTTGTGCTCAACTCTTTGTAAACTGATTTGGGGTTTTCTTGGCAGAGATACTGGACTGGTTTGCTGTTGCCTTCTGTAGTTCATTTTACAGATGAGGAAATTGAGCCAACTAGGCGAAGTGACTTACCCAGGGTCACACAGCTAGTAAGTGTCTGAGGCCAGATTTGAACTCATGAAATGGGGCCTTCCTGATTCTAAACCCAGTACCACCTAGGTAGGTAGACTCAAATCCAAATCCTGATTCTCCTCAGAAGCACCAGGTCACACAATCTTATTGTTGGAAGGATGTTTATTTATGAGGGCACCCTGAATAGTGTCCCTGACGAGTGGTCAACCAGCCTTTGCCTGAGGACTTCCATGCTGTGGGATGAGCATAGCCTAAGTAATCCCAACTTGGAGAATAGCTGTAATGGCCAGAAGCGATTAAGAGTTTCAGGTTTGCACTTTACATGTAGAGGCTGTCTTTCCAGTTCCTCCGGCTGATCTTCGTTTGGAATGAACGTGAGGCCCTCCACTATCTCAATTGCCTTCCTCTCCATGGTGTCCAGTTTGTTAATTTGAACTGATCGACATAACTTCCTCAGCTTGCCTCCTGGGTAACTGGCTCTGTGGATGTCGGTTTCCTCACCTGTAAGACAGGGATCAGACCCTAACAGGCTGGATGTGAGGATCAAATGACATAGTATTTGGAGTGTTTAGCACTGTGCCTGGCACATAGTAGGTACAATAAAAATATCTCTTCCCTCTCTTTCCTTCCTCCCCCAAACTCCGGTGCTTGGAACTGAACACGATACTCCATATGTAGCTGGAACAGAGTGGATGAGAGTAGATGACCAACTCCTGTTCCTGGAAAGTGAGCTTCTCATGATGTACCCCAAGATCACACTGGTTTTTCTGGCGGGGAGGGGGATGGGGTGGAGAAATCATAGTGTTGTTTTCTACTAAGCTTGTAGTCCATTGAAACCTCCAGATCTTTATCAGAGCAAGTGCTGCCTAATCATGACTTCCCCACATTGTAATTGTGCAGTTTCTTAAAGCCACATCTTACATGTGAGCTCATTTCCTCACTTCATGCTTTCCTTTGGCCATTCCTCCTGCCTAGAGTTCAATTCAGCAAATGCTTTCTAAATGTTTACTTATGTGCTAGGCCTTGTGTCCAGTGCCAGAGTCACAAAGATCAGAATGAAGAAGTCCCTGCCCTCAGAGAGTTTACAGATTTACTGAGGAAATACAACATGTATGGCTCAGCTTTTTTTTTTTCAGTTGTGACTCTCTGTGACCCCATTTGGGATTTTCTTGGCAAAGATGCTGGAGTGGTTTGCCATTTCCTTCTCCAGCTCATTTTATACTTCAGGAATCTGAGGCAAACAAGGTGAAGTGACCTGTCCAGGGTCACACAGCTAGGGCGTACTGGAAGACACTTTTGAACTTGGGTCTTCCTGACTCCAGGCTTGGCACTCTATCCCAACTAACTGCTCCTGTGACATGTATACAGACATGTAAATTTAAAAATATTTTGAGCAAAGGGACAGGACTAATGGAAGGGGAGCAGAGGAATGAATTTCCCTAGGACTTACTGCCAAACTCACGAAAAGGCTGCTTTTCTTATTACTGTTGTGGATACTGCCAGCCTTCTAGTCATGTGGGCTCTCAACCTTGGTGTCGTCCTGGAATCCTCAGAGGCCCAAGCAACTGCCAGATCTGGTCATTTTCTACCTTGAGAATCTTTCTCCAAATCTCCCCCCCCCCTTCTCTCCAATGACACATTTGACACCCCAGGTCAAACTCTTATAATCTCTTGTCCAGACCAGTGCAATGGCCTTTTGGTTGTTCTCCCTGCCTCAAATCCCATCCTCCTTGCCCCCCTTCCCAGTCTAATTCTTCCTTCATTCAGAAGCCAAAGTGCAAGTTTGATCATGTTATCCTTTCTCTTAATATTTCCTGTGGCTGCCCAATACCTCCAGGAGAAAATAGGAAGTTCTTTGTTTGGCCTTTAAAGCCCCTTCCAGCCCAGCCCCTTCCTACATTCCTCATCTTCTCACATGCTTCTCCCCTCCACCTATTCTAAGATTCAGCCACGCTTGCCTTCATGCCATTCCTCACATGTTGGCAGAAGGGACAAAGCACACACATCTACACGTGCTCTGAGAAACTATCTCTTGAGTTTCCTGTTAGGTCCAGGTGGCAGGGGGTAGGGTGGGGAGGAGGTTGGGTCTAGGACTAGCAGTGACCCAGCCAAGGTCCATGTGCTCTGGACAATCCCAGTGAGGAGCATGAACCCACCTGAGATAGTAGGTAGGCTTATATGTATCATGCCTGCCTATTATTCCGCTCCCCACCTGTCCCAAGACTGCCTGGAATGATTAAGGCTGTGTTTGTGTAATAGAAGGAGCAGTTTGGCTAGGGATGGGGCATTCACTGGTCAGAGAACTTCTAAACCTCATACACTTTCCTAATGCCTACTCACTCTCTTGGATTTGGTTGGGTGGGGGACAGATATGCACCAGTTTGTAATCTTTCCTTCTCAGCTAGGCTTCTATGTCAATGGGACGCCTGTTGGCCACAACCTTCATCTGTTTGCTTTGTGTTGCTGGTTTCTTCTGCATAGCATCCTCTTCATCAACCCCAAGGGGTGAGGGAAGGGAGAAAGGAAGAGGAGAACTGCATCCTGCCATCATCATTGGATGGAGAGTGGAGGAGTGGATGGAGATGGGGAGAGAAAGAGAAGCAGAGATAAAGGGAGAGAGAGAGAGGCAAGGAGACACTTTGCCTAGTCTAATAGTTGCAGTTTGACCCCCTCCTAGGATCATATTATTTATACTTTGAAGGGGTCTCAGAGATTCACTATTGAATCCAAGACACATTTGTTAATGTGTACACGGTGCTAGTTACTGGAGATACAGGGAGCTAACTTTCTATTGGGGAAACAACCCATAAAAATGAAAAATAATTTGGTGGTAAAAGGGGGACACTAACAATTGGGGGGATGAGGAAAGATGGTAAAAAGGAGATAGAACTAGAGCTGAGTATTGAAGGGAGCTAGGGATTCCAAAGGTAGAGGTGAGAAGGGAGGGCAGTCTATGCAAAGGTGTGGAGGTGGGAGATGACTTCTGTGTATGAGAAGTAGTCCAGCTTGGTCCAACCCTCCCCCTTTGTAAATGATGAACCCAAAGCCTAGAGGTCAAGCAACTTGTCTAAAGTCAAACCTGTCAACTACTTTTTAGGATTTGAGTTGGGGTCCTTGGATTCCTGCATCTTTTCTCTCTCCAACCTTGTCTGGGAGAAGTTTTCCCAATATCTTTTTTTAAGCTCATTTGTGGAGAAATATCAGTCCACCTGGTGCTTGATCACAAGGTCTGGATGGGGGCCAGGAGATGGCAACAACGTGAGCGGCAATAGGGTTAACAAGTTCTCTGTTATGACTGGGAACGTTTGCAGTCCTATAAATAACTCTATCAATATTGTGATAATGGTACTTTAAAGAGGTCTCTTGCACAAGTGTGGTATGTTGGAGAGAACACAGCTGCACTCATTAATTCTGAAGGGTTCCTTACTCTCTGTACAACTTGCAGGTGTAACAATGGGACTGTTGACTGGGGGAAAGTTGAGATAGTGAGGAGATTAAGAAAAAGAGTAAGGAAACATTGTTGGTTTCTCTATTGTGTTTGACATAATGAAAACAAATGATAATAGCTTAATTGGAAATAAAAAAAAAGCAAAATATAACTTAGTTAGAGATTTCAGTTCCCTTGTGCAAACGGCTCCTTCCCCTCCACCCTTTTCCAAGAACAAGTATCATAATTGACAGCAGTATATCTTCTGATAATTAATTGCAGTAAATTATCACTTGGCACAAAGAAGGCATAATTGTAATTAATTTGCAACCTTCCCAGTCTAGTGCTGAATTGGAAATTGCATTGCCATCATTTTTCCAAGCTAGGAACTTGAGGGCGACCTTCACTGCCCTCCTGAGAGGCACTTCCCCAGCTGATGGCTAATATGAATCCTCTGGTCTTTTCCTTGGGATGCTGGAGTCATCACCAGGGAATTTTCAGGAAGAGGGCTTGATTTTGTCTTTTGTCTCCAAGCTTCTATGTGGACTATTTCCCCAACTTTGGAATGCTCTCCTTCCCCAGTCTTGCTCTTCAAGGCTCAGCTCATGGACTGTCCCCTTCAGGAAGCCTCTAGAGTTAATGGTAATAATAACAGCCAACATTTCTGCATTTCTTCAAGCTTTGTGTGTATTATGCCATCAGACTCTCACAACAACCCTGTGAGGTAGATGTTATTCTTATCCTCATATCACAGATGAGAACACTGAGATGTAGAGAAATTGCTTGAGGTCCCATAGCTAAGTAAGTGTGTGAGGTAGGATTAGAACTCCAGTTTTCCTGACTCCAAGTTCAGAGCTCTATGGTCTGTACTGCCAAGGATGCACTCCTACCTCTCCCCTGCCCTTTGGAATCTCTCCTTTTCTTCAAAGTACATTTAGATGTCAGCTTCTAAAGCAGTGGTTCTCAACCCGGGTTATGTTCAGTTTGTAACAATGAAAAGACATCCTGCCTATCGGATATTTACATTACGATTCGTAACAGGAGCAAAATTACAGTTATGAAGTAGCAATGAAAATAATTTAATAGTTGGGGGTCACCACAACATGAGGAACTGTGTTAAAGGGTCGCGGCATTAGAAAGGTTGAGAACCACTGCTCTAGAGGAAACCTTTCCCCTCCCTATACCATAATGGTTATTAATGCTTTTCTCTTATACATTATTTTGTTTCACTCTTTAATGCGTTTTGTGTTCTCTTATCAGCATTTGTTGTTTCCCTTCCTCAGAATGTAAACTCTTTGAGGGCAGGGATTAACATACTTTTGTCTTTGTATCCCTAGTTCCTGGCACATAGTAGGTGCTCAGTGTGTCTTTACTGAATTGAGTCAGCCAAAAATAGGTGTGCTCATTCTTTCTCTAGCTCATAGACCTTGATTCCATTGAAATTCTCTCTTTTCTCATGAATTCCATCACTGACCTCATGAATATCTTTAGGGAGGTAATTATTAAGAATCTATCCAAGGGTACAGTCTCAGAGTGATTACAGTAGAGCAAGGTCCAGCCAAATTGGCCCATAATTAATTAGAAACAGAAGTTAGAAATGAAAACTCTTTTCACTGGATCCCGGGGAACTGTTTCTATTCCATGGAAGCGTCTGTTAGAACAAATCATTAAGCTATAAAAGATTACATCTGGGCTAGAATGAAAGTCAAGCTGATTCATTAACCCAAATGGGAACTGAGAGATTACGAACATTGGCATTACTGCTTGGTTGATCAAAGAATTCAGGGGATATTGTAACTGGATGACCCCAACTGAAACAATCTCCTCTCCATTTGGGAAATAGATCAACTTGAAAGAACTAAAAAGATACAGAGTTGCTTCTGTACACATGACAGATAAATTAGGTCTCCCAGCTTTGGCTTGAGTATGGTCATCTTTGTGAGTTCAGATCTGGACTCAAGACACTTATTAGCTGTGTGACCCTGGGCAAGTCACTTAGCTCTGTTTGCCTCCATTTCATCACCTGTAAAATGTGCTGGAGAAAGAAATGGCACATCACTCTTCTCCTCTCTTTCTCTCTCTTCACACACCCCCCTACTCCTCTCTTGAAATTACTTTGTATCTTTTTGTATCTATGAGATATTTACTTCTTCTCAGTGGCTACATTGTGTCCCAGCAATAGAACGGAAACTCCCTGAGGAAAGGGGCTAGTTTGGGGACTTTGTATTCCAAGCACTGCACACAGGGCCTGCCTGGCATATGGTAGGCCCCTAATGTTTGTTGAATTGAATCAACTATTAGGATAATTGTCCAGGTAAGAAGAAAGGAAGGCTTGAACTGGGAGGGTGGGCTTTTAGTGGGTATAGAGAAGAAGGACCATATGGGAGAGATTGTGAAGATATGAGCCCTGGTCTGTGTATAGACTAAAGAAGGCTGCATTTACAGCCAGAAACCCTCCTTACTGTTGCTCTGCCAATGACTGAAAAGCTGACCTATCAAGGGGGTCTTTTCTGAGATGGAACAAATAAATCAGTCTGGGTCCACAGCCTTTCCCTTACAAAAGAAAGGCCAACAACCAAGCCCTTGCAGTTGGGTTGAATGCAGTCTGGTGGGGACCAAGCCCATATCATCAAACATATTGCACTGAAGACTTCACGTTGAACTCAAACCAGCATCCAAAAGGCCCATGTTTTGCTCAAAATTCTTTCAGTCCCACAGCCCAAGTTTGATTCCATGGAAAGAGGACTAGATTTGTTGTCAATAGAGCCTGCATTAAATTTCAGTATTTGTCACTTACTGTCCCTTCTTTGGGTGAGCAGTGGTTGGTTTCCTGTGGCTTGGTTTCCTCATCTGTAAAATGATATTAGATTAGATGTCCTCTTAGGCTCCTTTTGGCTCTAAATCTAGGATGTTCTATAAAATAAGGGGGTAGGAGCAGATGGCCTGTGAGGCCCTCTCCAGCTCTCAGTCTGTGATTACATGGTAAGGCAGAAGGATGCCTGCTTCAGGTTATGGTTCTGTGTGGGCAAACCTCAGGCCTTGGGATTACTTTGCTGAAGACAATATTTGGACTTTCCAGACAAGAGAGACATGACTTCCACAAGGCAAATGGGGACAGGGAATTCTGGATGTTGCTATTTGGTGATGGGGGTGGGTCCCAGATGTGAGTTGGTATGATAGATTTCTGTGCACAGAATTGTCTGCACATTGTCTCTCCTCTTTAGAATGCGAGTTCCTTGAGGGAGCTTTTTGCCTTTCTTTCTGTCCCTGGTGCTTAGCATAGTATAGTGCTTGGCATGCAGTAGGTACTTAATAAATGCTTTTTAATCATGATGAATGATGAAGACAATTAGAGGAAATTCTTAGATACAGCTTGGCCTCATTGTGGTTTATAACCTGGAGTCTGTGGATCTCCACGGGTTGGTCAATAGATTTTAGTAGGTCCTAGTCCTTACTGACCACTCTGTACACCCCACCCTACTCTCACCTGTGACTCCAAGAAGCCTTAGCATTCTCAGTGGCCACAACCTGGTAAAATCGTCTTAGCAGACAGGCTGAACCAGGTTGAGGAAACCAGTGTCTACCCTGATCATGTGAAGACTTTCCCTGGCAGAATGGATGGATGAAAGCAATTTATTGCAACAACCGTGAAGGAGGCTGAAGCAGGCTCTGTGGAGGAGCTTGGTCAGACATCAAAGATGCCAAGGCCATCCAGTGCATCCTGGGCCCTTGCCAGTTGTCCTGACTTTCGTCCTGTCACAGGACTTTGATGACTCAGGAAGAGAAGGTGAGGCTGATGGCTTTGTGCAGCTAACTCTGCCTCACAAATCCCAGTCACAAGCAAGTTAAGACATCACCCATGATGCCATTGGTCCTCTTTGAAAATGCAGGAGCAACAACAACAACAGATTTCAGGAGAGGGGAGGTCTATGAATGTGGGTGAGAAAAAGAAAATTACATCTTTATTTTCCTTAATGAGTGGTTTCTTTTGTGATTATATGCATTTTATGTGACACATTTAAAAACAATTCAGAGAAAGGATCCATAGGCTCCTCCCCCCCCCGCCCCCATCTTCCAAAGGCCTCCGACCAGAGCACAAAAAGGTTGAATACTCTTCAACTAGCTGATCCCTGAGGACCCTTTCCAAACTCTGAGTTATTAGGCATCTGTAACATTGGGCAGAGTGATGAAGTGAATAACAAGTCAGCCTTGAAACTAATAAGACTAGTTCAAATTCCACCTCTGACATACTCAGGCTGTGTGACCCTGAGCAAGTCACTTACTCTCTATGTGTTTTAGCCAGTTCCCTAAGTCTGTCTATCAGCTGTGGAGAAGGTGGAGACCTGTGTTGGAGGAATGAGTTTCCTCATTTGGGAGTCCCCTATATGGATGAAATCCCATGTCCTGTCCCTATCCTCATCTCCAATGAGAGTTAATCTTTGCAATTTCTAAGATCACTTCCAGTTCTGAATCTTGTGATACTCTTATCTGTTTTTAGTGAAATGGGGAACCTGGCCATCACTCCTTCCTGGGGCTGCTAGGAGGACACAGTGAGGTCAAACACTGACATCCATCTGCATAAAAACTATTGGCTAATGTCCTTGGAGCTCCAGGAGCCTGAAGGGTCCAGGAGATCTTGGGAGAACAGGAGGCACCTTTTGACTTGTGGCTAAAGGGCTTTGTCAGGCACGAGTTTGGGGATTCTCATCTCTGCTTCTTCCTAGAGCTGCAATGTCCCTAAGAGGTAAGGAAAAGAAATTAGCTAATGAGGAAAAGCAGTGAAGCCAGACCTTCTGAGGCCTAGGTATTGGTCTGGAGCCATGGAAATCTCTAAGGCCTGATTTCACTTGTCTCATCCCTGAATTCGGTGGTGATGTCAGTCCTAATGCCCATCTCCCTGCCATCTTTGATTCAGGTCACAGTCATTTCTGCCCCCATCTTCACAGCACTGAAGGCATGTGATAGGACTTCTGGCTAGCTTGGGGGATCCTGGAAAAGCCATGTGGAGGAAGGAACTGCGGAACCAGTCCATTTAGAATTGAGCCTAATCATTGGCACATTTCATGCTTATGCAAAGAGAACATGCCGCCAGGGGTTGATTAAAAAAAAAACTATAAATTGGAACCCAGAAGCATAGACCTAAAGCTTGTGAGGACTTCAGAGGTCATAGACTCCAATCCCTTCATTTTACAGATGGAGAAACTGAGGCTGAGGAAGGTAATGTGATTTAGAGTCCTAGATGTAAGCCATCTAGACTGACCTCATTCCCCAGAAGGGGAAACTGAGGCCCAGGGAAGGGAAGTGACTGAGACCACACAGGTCAGACCAATAATCCTGGATGTAGAGATACCATCTAGGACAACTGCCTCTTTTTATATTTAAAGAATCTAAGGCCTAGGAAGGTTAAGTCTAGCCAGAAGTCACCCAGAGAGTAAATGGAGGATATTAGAGCTGGCAGGAACCTGAGTGTGGGTCGAATTCAGAATCTGAGGACCTAGGTTTAAACTCTGGATTTACTGCTTGAGTGACCTTGGGCAAGTCACTTCCTGAACTCAGTTTTCTCATCTGTAAAATGAGGAGATTGAACCTTGATGGTACTTAAGTTCTCTTTTGGCTCTCAGTCTATAGCTCTGTTTAGGTGCTGATAAGTTAGGGCAGCAACTAGAGATTAAGCATTGGGGGAACAGCTAGTCTGGCCAAGTGCATTAGTTTTGTTTGGTTAATAGAGGATTAAGTGATGTACCTGGAAGGCAGCAATGAACAAGGTGCCAGTTCTCCCAGTGAGAAACATAAGGGGTGATGTGGTGGATAGAGCTGACTGAGCCCACCAGGCCTGGAATCAGGAAGACTCCTCTTTCTGAGTTCAAATCTGGCCTCAGACACTTACTATCTGTGTGATCTTGGGCAAGTCATCTAACCCTTCTTGCCTCAGTTTCCTCATCTGTAAAATGAGGAGATGGCAAACTACTCCAGTATCTTTACCAAAAAAAAAAACCCAAATAAGGTCAAAAAGAGTTGTACATGACTGAAATGACTGCACAATAACAAATATGCTTCATTCTCCTTCCTCCTCCCTCCCTTCCTCCCTTCTTCCCTCTTTTCCTTCCTCCCATCCTTCCATCCTTCCATCCTTCCTTCCTTCCTTCCTTCCTTCCTTCCTTCCTTCCTTCCTCCCTCCCTCCCCTTCCTTCCTTCCTTTCTCCCTCCCTCCCTTCTTTCCTTCCTCACTTCTTCCCATCCTTGAAACGCCTTTTATATGGAGATGGTTACAACTTAGACACCTCCTAAAGTCAGCTGACCATGAACCAGCTGTACTGCCAGGAATGAAAGTCTCCTCACTGGTCCATGATAGCGCACATTCTGCTCCTTCTGCCTTTGAGTTTTGCCTAATGCTGATTCTCCACTTGGCAGGACCTAGGGTCAGTCTCCATGCCTTTTCAACACCTAGCACAGTTTTGACCCAGGGGAATGGGAATGTTTGTTATTATTCATGAGCCATGATAATGGCAAAAAGGGCAAACATTTTGAGAAACTGGTATTTTGTCCTGAGTGAATCAACCTGCCTCTTCTGACCTGTCAGGGTTCAGAACGGCCCAGAATACTTATGGATGGAAGCCTGTGGGCTTTGAAGCTATAACAAAGCAGAGTTGTAGAACTGTTCAAACCTAGACATAAACAAAAAAAGAGAAGGGGAATATGAAGGAAAGAGAAACAGACAGGGAGAAAGAGAGAGAGACAGAGGCAAAGACGGAGAAACAGAAAGAGTGACACAGAGATGCAGGAAAGGTGGATCAATGAAGAAAGAAGTAGTGGCAGGAGGAGTAAGGAGGACTGAAGAAAGAAAAAAGGAAGGAAAGAAATAAAAGAGAAAATAAGTCAAGAAGAGTGAAGAAAGAAGCAAGAAGAAAAAGAAAGAATGGAAGGGATGAAGAAAAAAGAAAGAAAAAAAGTAAAAAGTCAGGAAGAGAGAAAACAAATAGAAAGAAGGGGTAATAGAAAGAAAAAAGGAAGGAAATAAAAGGAAGGAAGATAGAATGAAAGTAAGAAAGAAAAGAGAAAGAAGGAAAGAAAAAGAAAGAAAGGAGGACTAAAAGAAGGAAAGAGAGAAGGAGGGAAGAAGAGAGGGAAGGGGGCAAGTGAGAGAGAGAGAAAAGAGGAAAGAAAGAAAAAAAAAGAAACAAAATAAGCAAAGAAAGAAATGAGAAAAGGAGGTAAGAGAGGGAAGATAGAAAAAAAAGAGAGAAAATAGGGGAGGAAGAATAAAGCAAAGAGGAAAGAAGGAACAAAAAAAGGGAAGGGAGGGAGGAAAAGAGGAAAAGGGGAAAGCAAGCAAGCTGGCTTTCTGGTCCCCTCCCCTCCCCTCCCTCCCCACCACCTCCACACCCCTCCCTCCCCCCCAACTCCACCCCCCCCCTCCCCTCTCCTCCCCGTACACACACACTGAGCAGATGTTAGCAGCTCGAGTTCATGCACTTCGCATTTATAAAGGCTCTCTCTGTCTCCTGATAGAGTTAGCAAAGTCCATATTCCACGCTGAGCTAGGAGCCCTGGCCAGATGTATAAAATTGTATGGGGGCATGGGAAGGCTGAGTTGAGGCCACCCGCTTCTTCCAGGCAGCTCTGCTTCCCCTAAAAGAGGCCTGGGCCCTGGAGGAGGAAAGGGAGCTGACATCTCTGCAGGATTTCCCTTCCATGCAAAGCAGTTCCCTTTTTTTTTTCCTGCTGAATGTGCATTCTACCCAATTGTCCCTGTGATGGTCTGAGAGGGGCTTGCTGAAGGATGTGTGCTGCTTAAAAAACTCCAGATCCCCAAAGCACAGGGAGTGTCTGCATTTGGCCAGGATGTGAGGTAGCCTAGGGAAAGCAGGAGGGACAGAAATCCCTGAAAGCCTCTGGTCTGTGTGGTTCTGGATGGAACCCTGGGCACAAGGCACCTGCTGACTCCTCAGTGGCCTGGGGCTCTGGCTAGCCTCTGTTTGCAATCCTGAGCCAGCCGAATTTTCCTTTCTTCTTTCGTTTAACCTGAGCTTAACCTGAGCTGCAGACGGGCTTTAGACAACCTGGGCATTCATATGGGAAAGGGTCAATAATGGCAGAGGACAGGATGAGCAGGGGAGAGAAAGGATCCCAGAGCCGGCAGTTGGGAGGCCCATGTCTGAATCCAGGCTCTGGAATAACTTCCAGTGTGACCTTGGGAAAGTCACGGCCTTTCCTAGACTCCTTTATTCAAGCATGTAGTAACACTTGCAATTAAAAAACTATTGAGGGTTTGCAAAAACACTTCCTCACCATGTCCTAGGGAGGGAGGGCAAACATTGTTTTGCACCAGATCTATGATTTCATCAGGGTAGGAAATTCCTAGTGGGGAAATTGTCTTTATCAATGAGGTCAGGACCTTCTTTGCAATTTAGTTTTAGGGAATTGCCCAGGGCTCAGAGAGGATGAGTGCTGCCCAAGGCAGCCAGTCCGTGTATGTCCATGTCGGGGGGGACAACCTCACATGTGTCCTGGCCCTGAGGCCAGCTCTCAGTCAAACCAGTGCTCCCATTTTACAGATGAGGAGGCTGAAACCAGAGAGGTTCACTGGTTTTCCCAATAGTCACACAGCTATCCATTGAAGGCAAAACACGGGCTCCAATCTTTAGACAACTGGTGTGCTCTGCCTCATACTACAGGCTCCACTGGTGCAGTGGGTGGTCTCTGAGGAGACAGAAACAGAACATGAGCTCTAAGGTGTCTTCTGGGAGTTTTCCTAAAAGTCTTGTGATACTGAAGTAATGGAAGTAGATAATAATGCTTTCCTTCCTTCCTTCCTTCCTTCCTTCTTTCCTTCCTTCCTTCCTTCCTTCCTTCCTTCCTTCCTTCCTTCCTTCCTTCCTTCCTTCCTTCTTTCCCTTTCTCCCCTTTCTTTCTTTCTTTCTTTCTTTCTTTCTTTCTTTCTTTCTTCCTTCCTTCCTTCCTTCCTTCCTTCCTTCCTTCCTGCCTGCCTTCCTTTCCCTGCTCCTTTCTTTTATTATGGACCCTGGATTTATAAAAGGGGCTTCTTTACCACAAATTCGTCTTCTGCTTGGATCGGAAGAGCTC
>CM053584.1:14661934-14672769 GCA_028627135.1 Pseudochirops cupreus
CATCCACAAATCAGCCCAACCGTACTCTAAATAAAAAGCTCATAACTCTCTTTGTAAGATCTTTCCCTCCCAGAGGCCAGGGATAAGGCATTAACCTGCACAGAGAGAAAAGAATACGACCGAATTCCCAAATACACTCATCTTAAGCAGCAACTTGTATAAATGAGGAGAAGGCGATGCAGCCAGCTTCTTTCCTCTGCATAGAGATGCAGGGGTAATATTTTTCTGCCAGAAAGCATTAGCTCTGGAAGTGAAATCACTTACAGAATGTTTCAAAGTCTTTCATAAAACGAGTTGACATTCAGATGCAAAGCCTTTTGCTTTTAGTCAGGCACATTGAAAGGAACTGGGTGGGGGCAGAAAGAATGGGGAAGACTGGCACCCAGGGGAAGCAGTGAGAAGGAAACCCTGGGGCTTTGGTAACAACAAATGGGGGTCTGAATCCAGGCTCAGATACTTTAGTTTACCCACAGAATTCTGAGGGGGCCATGGGCTATAATGAGAAAGAAAACAGAGTTGGTATTGGATGGATCTTCATCCCACTTACCACTTGTGTGACTTTGGCAAGGCCAGTTAACCTCCCCGAGCCTTGGTTTTCTCATGTAAGATGAGGGGTTTGGAGGAGATGACCTTTTAAATAGGTCTCTTCTAGCTCTAAGACTTGGTGTGTGCTCAGTTTCCTCATCTGTGAAATGGGTAGAAATTGCTTTCTATCTCTTAAGACTATCAGGAGGTTCAAATGAGATCATGAACATAAAGTGTTCTGGTAAAGTAGAAATGTCAGTTAGGATCATATTCAGTCGACAATCATTGATCAAGTCCCTTTCCTTCATTCATTTGAATTAATCTGATGACGAAAAAGATCTTGTCCCTGTCCCTTACAATATCATGGAGAGGGAGCCTTGGGAAATGTGACACAATGACATACAGGAATGAGTAGGGAATGATAAGGACCATGAAAGTACCAAACAAAAGATCCTCAGGGATTTTGAGGAGAGAAAGAACATTTTTGATTGTTATTAAATCTACAAGTCTGAGGTTTTCCTGGTTTGAGTACCTGCTCAAATTGTTAGCCAATCTGACCTAGTTTCCTTTAAAGTACAGGAAGGAAGGCAAGAGGGAGTGATGTAGAAAAGGAAGAGGGAAAGAAGGAAGAGAGGGAAGAAGAAAGAAAGAGAAGGAAGAGCAGAAGAAGGAACTGGCTGAGTAGAGTACTGGGTTTGTTTCACTAGGGCACCAATTTGCAAAGTGGTTTAGGCCATTACTAGTAACATAGTCTAGTAGGAGAGTATTCCTCAAGAAGTTTCTGTGGCTCCCTATTGCCTCAAGGACAAAATGCAAACCTCTCTAATTGTCCTTTAAAGCCCATCACAATATGATTCCAGCCTACCTTTGCAGACTCAGGAAGAGAAAGTAAGGCACAACTTTGCCTCACTTAAATCCAATTCATAGGCAAGTCAAAGCATCACTCGGGATAGGCTACGTTCCAGATGACCTAGCACACTTACTATTGTGTGTGACACTGTCTCTTACCTCTGTGCACATGTATCACCCGGACCCTAATGCTTGAGAAAGCGCTCCTTTTACCTCTTAGAATTCCTAGTTCCATTTAAGGGTTCATTCAAGTACCACCGACCACCTCTTAACACAGGCTTCTGCTGATCTTCCTTGACGCCCTTCCCCCATGCCAATTGTTAGGGCTTCCCCTAAAACTACTATGTATTTATTTTCTATTTACTTGTTGGTGCATATGTTGACATGTGCCTCCCCCACCCCCCAGTAGAAGGTAATCTCCTAGAGGCCAGGGGTTATTTTATTTCCACCTTGTGCAGTTACAAAAGAGGAAACTGAGGCTGAATTTCTCCAGGTGCTAGCTGCTCCCTCCCTGGCTGAACCAAAAAGAAAGCTGAGTACCTTATCGTGCTCTGGAGGAAAGCCCATGTCTGACCAGCACCACCCTCTCTTTCAAGATGCGCCACACTTGTGGTCAGTTACCCTTTCCCCCTTGGGGCTCTGGGGAGTATCTGATCTGTCTCAAGCACAGAGAGGGGAGAAGGCAAAACAGGGAAAGGAGAAAGAGAGGTTGAAGGAAGGGAATGAGGGAACAAACAAGCATTTATTAAGGGCTCACTATGGGTCAAATACTGTGCTAAGCTTCAGGGACAGAAATGCAAAGAATGATGCAATCCTCGCTCTCCAAGAGGGTCACCCAGCTAGAAAGAAAAAGGACAAGGAGGAGAGAGAAAATGGAGGCGAGAGTTTAATGCAGTAGAGAGAGAAGTGGCCTGGGAAGGAAGGACAAAGAGGAGTTCTCATTCTAGCCCTGGCTCCGTGATTGTGGACAGTTCCATCCCCCCCACCTCCCTGCCTTTCCTTAGGTTTTCTACTTACTATGTGGCCTCAGGTAAGCTCCAGTTATACTTCTTAGTCATTGAATGTTATTGTTGTTCAGTCGTGCCTGACTTTTCACGGCTCCATTTAAGATTTTCTTGCCAAAGATTCCTTTTCCAGCTCATTTGACAGTTGAGGAAACTGAGGCAAATGGGTGAAATGACTTGCCCAGGGTCACACAGGTAGTAAGTGCTGAATTCAAATTTGACCTCAGATCTTCCTGATTCCAAATCCAGTGCTCTATGCATTTTGCCACCTAACTGCCCACTCTTTATTTTACAAATGAAGATCCTGGGGTTGGGAGGCCAAGTCACTGGTCTAGGGCCACACCTATTAAGTGATGCAGGATTCAAACCCAGTTCTTTGTGATACCAAGTCCAGAGTTCTACCTGCAGCTGCCTATTCTGGAGAATGAAGGGGCTTGTTTTCTACCCCCATCTCACATTACATAGCTATATCTATAAATCTAGAGATAGAGAGATATAGATGGATATTATATAGATATAATATGTATTATATAAATGTACACTTACATATATATTTTATTGTGACATGCTTAACACACAAACATTTCAAGATACAAAGAACAGGGGAGAGGCTTGTATAAGAAATTGACATTCTGATTTTACCGATGGAGAAACTGAGCCCTAAAGAGGAGACATAGGAAAGAATTTCTAAAATAGGTCCCTTTCTTTAGCTTCCTTGTCCCTGCTCTAGCCACAGGCAATGTGTTAGAAGCTGTGTTCCTCTCCGGAAGTCAGAGAGAGGCAGCTGGAGATGGAAATTGCCTCACTGATTTATGAGCTGGTGGTGGGCTTGGTTTAATATCACCACACACACAAAAAGAGTCTAGTCTCTTAAATAATATGGCTTTAAGATTTACGGCTGTACTGCGTGCTGGCCACAGTGGTATCTCTGGCTACTGACAGTACTTTACTCCATAAAGGCTGAAGTAAGCAACTTTGGAGACTTTGGGAAGTCTATCCTGTCCATTGGGTCAGCTGTTTTTCAACACATACTCTTTGTTTTCTAATGTTATGCTGACCCTGGGGACCTTCTAAGTAAGCATCTGTAGGTGTACAAGAGAGAGAAATATTTCTGTGTTCAGCCTTTGATATTAGCCAGGAAGCCAACGTTACTGTTGGCAGAATAGATTGAGTTGACCACTTGGGGCAATCTGAGTAACTTTAAGAAGGTTCCCTGACCCCAAATAACTTCTCCACTTAGGGGTCTATCACAGATCCTGATATTCCATGGGGATGGTGGAAAAAGCACTTGGATTTGGACTCGTGCTCAAATATTGGCTTTGCCAATCACTATCTTGGGCAAGTTATGTAACTTTTCTGGGCCTCAGTTTCCTCATCTGTAAAATGAGTGGATTAGACTAGATGCTTTCTAAGGGGTATTACAGGGGTATTTATGAAATACCATGTGCTAAGTTATGGAGCTCTAAAGTTGTGGTCCCATGGCCTTGTGATCCTCCCATTGGGTTAAACACAACTCTAGAGACCTCTAGGTGGTGCATGGGCTAGACTAGAGTATTGGGCCTGGAGTCAGAAAGATTTTAATTCAAATCTCAGATGCTCACAAGCTGTGTGAGCATGTTACTAATTACTTAACCTCTGTCTGCTTCAGTTTCCTCAAATGAAATATGGGGATAATAATATCCTTCAATTCCTCATCTGTAAAATGGGGATAATAGTACTTGTGTCCCAGGGGTGTTGTAAGGAGCAAATAAGATAATAATTGTGAAGTGCTTAGCACAATGCCTGGCACATAGGAGGAACTTCATACATGTTTGTTCCCTTCCCTTCCCTTTTCTTGCACCTTCCTTCCTTATTTTCTTTCTCCTTTATTTTCTTCCTTCCTTCCTTATTTTCTTCCCTCCTTCCTTTCTTTCTTATTTTCTTCCTTTTCTTTCCTTCTTCCTTCCTTTCTCCCTTCCTCCCTCCCTTCCTTCTTTCCTTCCTTACTTCTCCTCTCTCTCTTCTTTCATTCTCCTTCCTTCCTTTCTTTTTAAAAATGGGGAAACTGAGTCCAATGGAGGTGAAATGACTTTCTCAAGGCCACACAGATAATAAATCACAAGCTAGATTCTAAATTAAGTATTGTTGTTTTTCACACTAAATCACTGGTGCAAGAGTGAGTTCATTATTACCTTAAGCAACAGAATGTCATGAAGAAGTCCTGCCTTGTGACAGAAAGAGCTCTAGATTTGAAGTCAGCAGAGAGTGGAGTTCAACTAAACCTGGTTCTGTCATGTGCTAGCTGAGTGACCATGGTCAAGTCACTTCCACAAGTACTCGATGACAAGTTTCCCTAGTGTTCGTTGATCCAAGCTAAAAATATCCATTTTTTTCCATCACTGTTCATGCTTTATGGCTTCCAGATCCTTCACCTCCTCTAGGCACATTCCAGGTTGTCAATATACCTCTTAAAATATATCACCCAGAACTATAGTTGACATATGATCTGATTAGTACAGAGGACAGCAGTAATATTCATTTCCAGGGTGGAGATGCCATAGAGTGCTTCTCTTAACGAAGTTTAGGGCTGAATGAGTTTAGCTAATAAACCCATTTCTTTCCAGGATTATGTTAATCTTGTGATCAACTAAAACCTCCAGATCTTTTTTATACGACCTAATGTCAACTAAGTCATGTTCCTGATATTCTGTGTCTATGCCAGTGGTTCTCAACCTTCCCTGCCGCAACCCTTTAACACAGTTCCTCATGTTGTGGTGACCCCCAACCATAAAATTATTTTTGTTGCTACTTCATAACTGTAATTTTGCTACTGTTATGAATTGTAATGTAAATATCTTATATGCAGGATGGATTTAAATTGAACATAACCCACAGGTTGAGAACCGCTGGTCTATGTAATACCCCTGTTACAGCACAAATACAAAATTATCTTTATTCTTACTGAATTTCTTCTTATTTGGCCCTAGCAGAATAATTTTTAAAAGTCTTGATTTTGCAATTTATATCATTAGCAGTCCCTCCTAACTTTGTGTCCCATCAGAAGGCAAACTTCTTGAAGGTAAAAAATGTTTTGCTTTTTGGTGTTTGTATCTCCAGTACCTGGCATAGTATCTGAGCACACAGCACATAGTTAATGAATTGAACTATTTTTCACCCCCTCTGAACCCGTTTCTTCACATATAAGATGGGGATGATTATGCTTTATTTATTTGCCTACTTAATTTAATACCCTTTCCCTGGGGAGAACAGCATGAAGACACTTGGAGAACCATAATTCCATAACTTAGCACATGGTATTTCATAAATGCTCAGCTTGATTGGGTTTGAGGAAAGAAATCTGGCACCTTCTGGTGAGTATCAGAGGTGTGAGTCATCTTGGTCATGTTTATTCCCTACATGTGTGCTTCCCTATTAAGAAGAGTCCATTTTTGTTTCTACTCACCACACTGATACAATGTGTATTTATGGAGGAGTGTGCCTTGGGTTCGTAGGAGTAATATTTTGTCCATGTTATGCCTTTTCTGTAAAGGACTTTGCTTTGAGCTAATTATATCAGCTGTCTGATTGTTAAAAGTGAATGCACCAATGGGGGCTCATAAGCTATAGAGTGTGAACCCACAGTACCATGGAGTAGTTGTCCCCTAGGAGACTCAGCCTGAGAGTTCAAGTGCGAGGGCATAGTCCAGAGATGGTGATATATTTATGTATGCATGCTTTCATCCCCTAGAGAATGGAAGCTCCTTAAGCATTGTTGTTCTTGTATTCTGAGATCCTAGTGCAAAACCTAGGACAGGATAGGTACTTAATAAATATATGCTTGTTTTATTCATTGCTGTAGAAATGGCAGCTGCTGATATCTGCTTTCATTTAGGACAGAAATAAAAAGGGCAGCTTGAGAGTTCTGAAAGGAACCATGAAGGAAGGGCTGGAGAGAGAGAGAGGGAGCAGAGTGGTGTCAGGAGGCCTGGGTCTGTGTGAAGGCCAGCTTTGTCACTTATGACCTTAGGAATGCTCTTTCACTTCACTGAACCCTCGGTTTTCTCATCTCTAAATGGGGATAATCACTTACATAGCCATTCTCACAGGACTGTAGTAAGGAGATGTAGATGGGATGTGTCACTGTTTTCTACCTGTTTCCTCTGGTTCTCTGACTGTCTGAGAAATTGCTTTATATTATCCAAATAGATACATGCACATATATGTTACTTATAAGTTGGGTACATGTTGTTCCCCCCAGTAGAATATAAGCCTCATAAGGGCAGGGACTTTTTTCTTTAGCACCTAGCACTTGGTATCCCTACCAATGAGCCTGGATACTGTACTTGTTTAATACTATGCTTATTAAAGTAGAATTGTAACCATAAATCCCTTTATGAATATGAGTTACTATTATGGCAGAAGGCAAATTTGATCATTTTTCCCTATTGCAGTTCCCCCACTGGCATCTTGGAAGGGGGATCAGTTCAGCCCTCATTCCCTAGCCGCCAGCCTCTAGCCCCTAGCTCCTGGCCCTGAGCCCCCAGACCTTAGTTCCCAGCTCCCAGCCCCTAGCCCCTAGCCCCTAGTCCCCAACCCCTGACCCTCATTTCCCAGCCCCTAGTCCCATCACATCCCTCCTTCCCTTGCACTGGACCTGGTTCATCAGATACCCGAGCACAGGCCAGCCGGGTTTCCCTGAGGTTAGCAAGCCAGCTGTACTAGCCTGGGGGTTGAAGCCTTCCTGAAGGCCATAGCCAGGCCCTCCTGGACTCTCTGTTTATTGGCTGCCAATAGATTGCCTGCAGCTCCCAGCAGATGCTGCCAATGAGCTTGTGCCAAGGAGACTGGAGGAGAGGACAGGATGTAACGAGGGATCTGACCAACTGTGTCAGGCCAGCACTGTGTGAGGTGCCTGTGCCTAGGGACAGATTTCTTACTCTGCTGGTGGGGTGTGTGAGCTGGGAGGCCACCAGGAGGAATCACCCCCTTTGTTTCCAGGAAATCCTGAGAGTTTCCTCTGGATCCCTGAGCCGTTTCTGGGGGGCCCACATTGTTCTCAGTTCAAGATGGCTCTCCGGAGGAGGAGGTGCTGCCTATACCCACTTCTTGCTGTTTCCCAGATTTACTGCTGCCAGCCAGGCTTGGCCTAGTCAGGCTTGGCTTGGCTGACATTTTGCTAAGCCTGAACCCCCTGGTGCTGCCACTCGGGGATGAATGTGCCTCTCAGTAACTCTAGGCAAACTCAATGAACACTGAGTTATTCCTGTTTGATTTCACTGGCAAAGGACCTCCCCTTGGGGAGCCAGGCCTAATTCAATATCCTCCCTTCCTCCTTGGGTTTCCAGCTCCTTTCTGAGTTCAGGGAGCTTCTGCTTCTGGCTTCACGAACAGCTGGGACAGTCAGTATCCTCACTAGAGGCCTCAGGTTATATGCAGACGCTAAAAATGGGCCTGCCCAAGTGTAGTGATGAAGGCCGTCTTAGCTGAGGTGGCAGGTCAGGCCAGGGGGAAATCAAATATGCTTTTGGGATAAAAACCTGCCTCAAATCCCTCTTCTTTGGTTTTCATTTCATCAAGTGCAGAATGAGATGACTGGACTGGATAGGTCTCTAAGATAGGAGTTTCCACCTGGGGTCTTTGGATGCCCAAGTGGCCTGTGGGAGAATTTCAGGGGGTCAGTGAGCTCGGATGGGAAAATATTGCATATTTAACTCTAACTGAAACATGATCTTTCATTCAATTAGGAATTTTTCATAAAGTCAGGATTCTGAGAAGGGTTCCATTAGCTTTGCTAGACTACCAAAGGTGGCCACGATTCATCCACTGCCAAGAACTCATGCTTTGAGGATTATTTGCAGATCAAATTCTACATTCCCATGATGCTCCTGACCATCAGGAATGTCAGGCTCTCAGAGTCTCAGTTTGCTCATCTGTGAAATGGTAATAATTACACTTGTCCTTCTTATCTCACTGAATGGTTTTGAGGATATTGTCTCCTAAGCTCTAACCACAAACTGCACAAAAGTGAACTGTGATTATGAATTAAAAAACAAACAAACTCATGAGCTCTAAGGTTTACGGTGGGCTTTCTCTGTAAGGTACACTATTGTAACCTGGAAAATAAAGATGATGATGATGACAATGGTGACGATGACAGTGATGATGTGAGAACTAGCATTGTAAGGTTTGCAAAGGGCCTTGTATTATCTCACTGGATCTTCACAACAACCCTGTAAAATAAATGCTAATTAGCATCCCCTTTGAACAGATGAGAAAATTGAGGCCCAGTGCCCAGAGTCACACAGCAAGTAAGTATCTGAGGCTAGACTTGAACCAGACCTTCCTGACTCTAGGCTCATCCACTCTGCCACCTTCAGGGCAGGGGCTATTTGCATTTTGTTTTGAGGGAGCTTCATAAATGTTGAGTGAATTGGATTGACCCGTCTTTGGTCACACAGTTCAGAGAGAGGAAGTGACCTGCCCATGGTCACACAGCCAGGCAGTGATGGATTGTGGGCACTTCAAGTTCAGTGTTCTTTCCATTCTGGACAGTGTACATTGTTGTTATGTTCTGGTATCTGTGTATACGTTTCCAAAATAACTTCCATTTTTAGTGTAGCTAAGCTTATTTTGTAGTTAAAACAATAGCTTCTGCTTATGTCATGCTTTCAATTTTGAAAATCATTATTGTTCTTGTTGCTGATAATAGCTAGCCTGTATTTCCCCAGTGTCTAAAGATTTGCAAAGTACTTGGCATGCTGTCTCATTTGGTCATCACAGTAACCCTGTGAGGTGGGTGCTATTATTATCCCCATTTCACAGATGGGAAAACAGATGGAGAGCGTTCACTAAGTGATTTGCCCAGAGTAACAAAACTTTGGTTGGATTGGTATCCTAGGATTTAAACTCAGGTTTTTCTTACTCCTTCAAATGAAATCAATGAGTATTTATTAAGAACCTACTATATGCCCATTAACTCTGGCTTCCCATTTTTTTCTTCCAGTCTTCTTTGTTATGGTATTTTTCCTCACAGTGAGCTTAAACTTTCCTCTTTGTAACTAATATTCATTTCTCCTCATTCTGTCTTTTAGGGCCAAATGACTATGGGGGGGGGGGGGAACATTGGAGTCAGAGGGCCTGAATTCACCACCTTGTTGAAGTCATTTAACATCTGTTTCCTAATCTGTAAAATGGAGGGATTGGACTCAGTGGCTTCTGAGGTTCCTCCCAGACCGAGATTCTGCCACCATCCTGAGGTCATTCCCTCTAGGGCAATCCTGCAGGTACTTGAAGTCACAAGGAAGACTTTAAGAGAGTGTGAATGGTTTGCCATAGTCCATCCCCACTTGTAAAGTCCTTTGTTTAATTCAGGGGCAGGGGCTGGGCGGGGTCACATTGACTTGTCTGGGCCCTATTGTGCCTTTTTCCTGGCAGACACTCTCCAGATACAAAATGATACACACTAGCACTTGAATGATGCCTGAAAGAACTTTAATGTATCTCTCAATAATCCCAGAGCACTTCACAGCAGTGTAAGAAATCAGGCTGATTGGAAGCAATTTCTCGGAATGCTTTATCTTTCAGAAGGAGAAAAAAAAAGCGAGAGAGAGCCTATGAATGAGTGTCAGAAAAGCACCCTGATAATTTCATTAAAACAACATTGCTCCAATTCTGTCTACTAAATTCAATAAGCAAATGAAACTCCGTGGAAAGGGTGTGCAACTGTCCTGTTCCTCCCCCCCCCCCCCAGCACCCTCCGCCCTGCCCCACCATGCCAGCACATTTTCTGCTGCCTGCTCTAAACCAGTACTAATTTTTCCCATCATCCAATCATCAACACCAACAAGTTAAAGATGTTAGCTACTTGAATTCTGAATTCCCTTCCTTTAAAAAAATTAAGGAAAAGCAGCATAATACATACACACAATAAAAAAAACAAACCCCTATCATTTCAATTCAATTGATAGTGTTCATGATTCTCTAAGAGGGACAGCAGCAGGGGCCATTTGAGAGAATGATGGATTTGCTCCCAAAACCCCAGGGGCTTGGTGACGGAGGTCAAACTTCTCTGGGCCTTGGTTCCCTGCAGATGTCCATTGGACATCTCTACCTGAACTTTGGACTCAACATTATTTCATTATTTTGTCTCTGATGTGACCCTGTGCAAGTTTTTTTTTTTCTTTTCTTAACTCTCCCTGGGCTTCCTTTGTTCATCTGAAAAATACTGCCTTCTGGGATTATTGAGAGATACATTAAAGTTCAAAAAGGTTCAAAATCCCAACCCTAATCCTAGTCTACATTTTTACCTGTTCATACATACACACCTACCTACCTACTTACCTATCTACCAACCTACCATCTATATGTCTATCTATTCATCTATCTATCTATTTATTATCTCTCTCTCTCCCATTGTGTCTATTCACCTATCAATCATCTGTCATATATCCTATCTATCTTTCTTTCTTTCTATATTTC
>CM053584.1:14673269-14703390 GCA_028627135.1 Pseudochirops cupreus
GAGAGAAGAGAAGAAAGAGGGGAGGAGGGAGAGAGAGAGGGGGAGAGGGAGGGAGAGACAGACAGAGACAGAGAGAAAGAATCAGAGATATAGACAGATAGAGAAGGGGAAGGGGAAGATAAGAGGGAAGGGAAAATAGATAAAGAAAGAGAGGAGAAGAGACGGGGAGAGGGAGAAGAGGAGAGAAAGAAGGAGAAACAACAGAAAAAGAATTGAAAGCCCCGCTTTCATCTTTGTAGCCCTAGCACCTGACACAGAGCCTTGCACAGTTGTGGTAGTGGTGGGGATGGACAGACAGACAGGGAGAGGGAGGGAGAGAGGGAGAGAGGAGAGGGAGAGGAAAAACCTGAGAGCAGAAAGGAGAGGGAGCCTGGGCCTGGGCCTTGTGGGAGGCAGGGTTATTAATCATCCTAAAAGCAATTTGGCCCCATGGGAATGTCTAAGGATCCAGCTAAAATCAATGGGAAGTTTTATGAGACAATTTACTTGCTAGATGTGGGATTGTTGAATTCCTTGTGAAGTTTGGGTGGGGGGAGGAGTACGTTGGCTAAGGCTCCTCCAAAGCCTCTATCAGCAGAGAGGAGAGCAAACCAGGCCGGCCCCAGAGGGGTTCACAGCTGTGGCAGGGGTCCCCTCTCCTCCTTCAAGGCAAGGTCTTTCAGGGAGAGTAGCCACATGGTTAGAGGGGTTAGGCACTCCCTTTGGAGAGGGGTGTCATTTTTAGAGGAGGAAGAGAAAGTCTGTCCATGCCCAGGCAGAATTATGGCCCCAGCAGCATCTGCATTGCAGAGGCCCAAACCTTTGTTGGGATATGGATTTGCAAACGGCCCAGGAAGAGGGGAACCTTTCAATTTCAATTTGAAGCCCCTTCCTTATCTTTGACTTAATAATCTCTGAAGTTTCTTTACTGTTTTATGCACCAAGAGGTCTCCTGGCATGCAGCCTCTCCCCTCCCCAATCCATCCTCCACACAGCTGCCCAGTGAATATTCCCAAGGCCCAAGTATAACCATGTCAGTCCCTTGCTCAGTGACCTCCAATGACTCCCTAGTGCTTCCAAAACACCCTTCTTGTCTGGCATTTGGCTTGCCCATTGCAATCTGGCCCATGTTTCCAGGCTGACTCTACATTCTCCTCCTCCCTTATGTCATCTAGGGTCCCTCTCTTTTTCAGATATGATCCCCCATCCCTAGCACCTCTGCTTGTGCAGAGGGCTCTCCCCAACCCTTGGGATGCCTAGCTCCTGTGAGGGTCATCTTGGATGCCACCTCCAACAAAAGGCATTTCCTGTTTCCTGATCAAACGAAATCATGTCATCAATGTAACAGGACACAATGTAATGATGAGATAATGGAACAGAAATGAGTAAAGCACTTTGAAAACCACAAAGCATTATGTAAATGGTGACTATTACTAGTATTATTATTTTTTCCATTCTTAGATTTCCTTCACTGTGAAATCACTGTGTGTTTGTTCCATATATTTCATCTGTGCAACCACATGTTTTTAGATTGTACCCCCTTGTGGGGATAGAGAGTAAACTCCTTGTGGGCAGGGACTAGCTGGTTTTTGTCTTAACAGATGTTCGTGAAATTTATGGTTTCAAAATGATTGAAGGATTTTTCCTACAGCAGCAGTGGTTCTCAACCTGTGGGTCATGTTCAGTTTGTAACAATGAAAATACATCCTGCCTATCAGATATTTACATTGTGATTCACAACAGCAGCAAAATTACAGTTGTGAAGTAGCAACAAAAATAATTTTGTGGTTGGGGGTCACCACAACATGAGGAACTGTATTAAAGGGTCATGGCATTAGGAAGGTTGAGAACCACTGGTCTATAGCAAGGTATAATCAAAGGATTCTGGACTTGACCACACCCTAGGTTTAATCAGTGTAGGGAGCCTAGGGCTAGGACCTTCCTCTCTCAATGATATTCTGCATTTGATCTTTAGTTTACAGTCTTCCTGAGGTGCCTGAGGGTGCCCTACAGCCAGAATGTGTCAGAGGCAAGACCTGAGTCCAAGGATTCCTGCCTCAAAAGCCCTGTCTTTATCCACGATGCCATGCTATCTCTCCTCAAACACAGGAGACAAATTTTTGTGTATTTATGAGATTATCCTGTATCAGCCATGAAACTGATGAATGCTCATTGAATTGTATTCACACACATCACCTCCTTTTGCAGATTTGCAAACTGTGGCACAAAGAGACCATCCCATGCACAACAGGAAAGCTGGGAAATGAAGCCAGGTCCTCAGAAAGAGAAGATGTAGCTTTCTGTCATGTCACATCGATGGGGCCTTGAGGAAAGAGGAACATGTTTAGAAATAATCACTGTTGGGAATGGGAGAATCAAGCAGCAATAAGGACCCAGAACAGGGATTATGGGTATTACTTCCATTTTATGGATGAGGAATTTGAGTCACAGAGAGATTAGGGATTTTCATAGGATTACAGAATCATAAATTTAGAGCTGAAATTAGTCTTAGAGGCCCTCAGGGAGATTCTGACTTGCCCAAGACCCATAGGGACTGGGCACCATAGAGGGCAAGTAGGTAATCAGGAATGGAGTCAGGAAGTCCTGAGTTCAAATCCTCAGATACTCACCAGCTATGTGGGCAAGTCACAAACTCTGTGTTCCTCAGTTGTAAAACTGAAATAATAACAGTGTCTTCCTCTCGGGGTGTTGTGGGGATCAAAGGAGATAATATCTATAAAGCACTTTGCACAGTGCCTGGCACAAGGTAAGTACTATATAAAACCAACTATGATGATGGTGACGATGATGATGATACAACCACAGTATGTAAGAGCTAGAAGGAGTTCTTAAAAATGATCTAGGTGAGCTCTATTTTCACAGATAAGAAACAGGGGCCTAGAGAGGGGAAACCACTCACTCAAGTTCGTTCCCCTGGTAAACAGCTTTTCTGCATTGGTTGAAGGAACCAGACACATTCAGCTTACGAACAGAAACCATGGAGAGACATTATCGCTGTCTTCAGGGGGAGGGCTGTCACAGGGAGGAGGGAACACACTTGTCCCGTTTGACTCTAGAGAGCAGAGTAAGGAGTAGTAGATGGAAGAGGGAAAAGAAGCAAATTTAGGCTTGACGAAGGAAAAATTCACTAATGATGAGAACTGTCTGCTAGTGGAGTGGGGTGCCTGGAGACCTGGAGCAGCCTTCACTCCAGGAGAGTCGTCCAACAGAGGATGAATGTTACTTGGAGGATGTATGATAGTGGGGATTCCTTTGGTGTTCGGGTTGGACTAACTGGCTTCTGAGGTCCCTTCCATTTCTCAGATGCTGGAATTCCAAATGAGAACAGTGTTATCAAATTTGTGTGTTCAGTCATTTTTTCAGTTGTGTTTAACTCTTTGTGACCCCATTTGGGGTTTTCTTGGTAAAGATTCTGGAGAGGTTTGCCATTTTCATCTCTGGCTCATTTTACAGATGAGGAAACTGAGGCAAACAAGGTAAAGTGGCTCACCCAGGGTCACACAGCTACGAGCTTTGGTCTTCCCAACTCCAGCTCCTTGAGCTCTAGTCATTGTGCTAGAGTTAGAATATTTGCTTTAAGGAGAATGTTCAAGAAAGACATCTTGGGAATCTTTAAACTGAAATCCAGCTAGGAGGCTCAAAGAACTAGGAAGACTCTCAGAGATGATGAGTCCATCTTCCTCATGTTATGCTTGAGGAAACAGGACCAGAGAGACAAATATGACCCAAGGACATAGAGCACATGAACAGCAGGACTAATACGGCTTGTAGAGACAGGAAGATGAGCCTTCCTCCAGGTTTGTGCCTGCCAGCTAAAAATGAGACCCCCAGCTCCTTCGTCAGTGCCTTCTCTCCCTCACATCAACCTCAAGTCTAATTTTATGCTCACATGGCCATCACTCTCCATTAGCATACTAATAAATGTTTATGAGATTATACTGTATCAACTATAAACTTTTACATATTATTAATTAACCTCATACATTGGATAGGGAGCTCCTGAGCGTTTACTGACTTGTAAACGATGAGAGTGGCAGAGAGGGAACAGTGCCTTTGGAACTAATTGGGGCTGCTTCAACTAGAGGAGAGAAGACCCTTTCTGACTGCATCACTTCCATGTACAAAGCTGTGGGAATCTCCATTCCTCCCTCCTCCTTCATCTCCAAACCCAAATGATGCCATATTTCAGGCAGGCACCCCATTATTCCAGAATGTTCTCCAAGAAGCCTTTCCTAACCTTCAGTTGTTGTTCTTTTCTTCTCCAAGCTACATTTATTCATCTGCTTAAAGAGGCTCCATAAGATTCCATGGCTCCCTAATGCCTCAAGGATAAAATATAGGTTCCCTTTTTTGGGTGTTTAAAGCCCATCTACAATCTGTTTCAAGCTGTGTTCCTAGGCTGATAACATATTACTTCCCCTGCTTCCACTTTATGTTCTAGTCAGATTGCCCCACTGCCCCTTTACACGTGTGATGCTTCATCTCCCACTCTGTGTCTTTACCCACACCTGTGAGACTTTCCCTCTTGGCTTCCTCCTGTTAGAATGCTCAGTATTAGAATCCTGTCTCCCTTGGAGGCTTCTCTCAAGCACCACCTTCCACATAGAAGAAGCCACCCCTGATTCCCCCACACTTTAGAGTCCCTTCACCCTCCAACTGCTTTGTATATACTTTGGGTCTTTTTGTATTAAAGGCATTCCTCAGTAATTAGAGCTTAAAACTGCACTGAGATTTTTGGGACACCCTGTCCTTATTTCTCTGAATACAAGTTACTTTCCCCCAGTAGAATGGAATCTCCCTGAGGGCAGGGACTATTTCGTTTTTGTCTTTATTTCTCCCCACTTAGCTTAGTGCCTGGTGTACTGTAGATACTTACTAAATGCTTGCTGATTAATGAATTGATTCTTTCCCCTCTCATCTCACCTTGACAATGGAATATTCTCCTACATCTCCTCTCTCAATACTTACTAGTCATACGACCCTAGGCAAGTCATTTAAAGGCAACCTGCCTCAGTTTCCCCACCTCTAAAGTGTGGATAACAATAACAGTGAGATCCTATATGTGTGGCACTTTACCAACCTTAAAACACCATGTAAATGCTAGTTGTGGCTATTATTGTCATTGTTCTTATTGTTACTCGAAGAGGTCGGTGAGGAAGAACCCAATTACCTTTCAAAGATGCCTGGAACTCCGGAGCATTTGCTGACTGTCTTTGGAGAGCTGTCATCTGAAAACGGGGAAGCTTCATTTAGTGGCTTGAGATCCAGCCCTTGGGTCAGAAAGACTGGAGCTCAAGTCTCATTTCCCACATTGGCCCTGGGCCAGTCATCACCTCTCCGTGTTCTAAAGGGATAGCTCTCTGTGCCGTGAGTTTCAGAGAAGGTGCTCACCTGCCTTTCTCAGAGGCAGCTTTCTCAGCAGGAGCTCTCTAAGCCAGAGAAATCATGGGTCAAATGTTTTTTAGAAGTTCATTTTTCTTGACATTGAGCCTAAATTTCTGTCTCTGAAATTGTTTCCCATTCTTCTTAGTTCTGCCCTCTGGGACTCAACAGAATTAGTCTAATCCTTCTTCAAAGGATGATAGCTAGCATTTATATAAAGATTCTGGGCTTTCAAAGCACTTGACACAGACCTTAGTGGGTCCTCTCAACAACCCTGGGAGATACATACTATTATTAAATTATCCCTACTTTACAGCTGAGGAAACAGAGGTTAGGTGACTGGCCCAGGGTCACTCAGCTAGCGAGATCTTAGCTCTCTGAGATAAGATTTGAACTCACTTCTTCCTGACTCCAGATCCAGCACTCTAACCTTTGTTACACCTAGCTCCCTAACGTGTGAAGATAGTTATCATGTGTCCCTAAATGTTTTCTCCAGGATAAACATCCCCAGTTCCTTTGGTCATACCTCACATGGTTTAATCCCAAGACCCTTCACCATCCTGATAACCCTTTTCTGGAACTTTCTGGTTTATTGATGTCCTTTCTAGCATGTTCCAGAACTCAACCATGTAATCCAGTATGGTTTGACCTGGGCCAGCGACAGTGGGTCTTTCACCTCTCTAGTTCTGGCCCCAGGCCACTCAGTCCAGTCTTGAATTGTGCTGTCTACACCTCCCACTCAAGGCCCCCCAAACACACCCTAACTTATCTTCTCTTTCTAAAGATGATCACCCTCTGTTTCACTGAGATGGCACCCACACCCGTTGATCCCTTTATGAGCAAAACAGTGAGCCACACCTCTGGGGGAGTTGGAAGAACTGAATCCTGGGAAGTTTGAGTATGTGTACACTGGGGAGTCCATTGTGGAGAAGCCTGAATCAGCGGCAAGGGAAGAGGGTATTTCTCTTTCCTTCAACCCACACCCTGGTGTGGTGGCCCTGGTGTGTAGTAGTGACTTGCTCAGAGGGAGACCTCCCATGCAACACTTCTAGATTTAATGAGTTTGAGAGAGTTGAAGGCTCAGTTAAGGGAAAAGAGGCATACTTGGGGCAGATTTGGATATAGGAAGGCAGACACTTTTCATCTTCCCTCTCTAAAGCTTCTTCCTCTATCCCAGTTTCTTCCAGCAGTGCCTCTTCTTTTCATCCCTCAGGTTGGGGACTTTGGATTTCTAAGCACTTTGCTGTCCTTTACCCAAAGTTTTAATCAGTCGTCAAGCTTTGCCAATTCCATCTCCACAACCTCTCTCTCATCTGTCCTCTCTCTCTCCATCCAGACTGTCATCACCTTTTGTCTGAGTTGTTGTAACAGGCTGCTATCTGGTCTTCCCACTTCCAGTCTCTTTGCTTGTTCAATCCATCCCCTACACAGCTGCCAAAATAATCTTCCTAATGGACAAGTCACTCTCAAGCTCAGAAACAAAACCCATGGATTTCAGGAGCTTGAGATCAATGTAAGCCATTGTGGGTATGAAATCCCTTCTAGACAGTTACTAAGTATGACCTTGGGTAAGTCCCTTGTTTTCTCAGTGCCCCAGGCAACTCTGCAAGATGGTGAGTCTAAGATATTACACAAAAGATAGGACAGGTCCAATCCCATTTTTATTTTATTTTAAAGATACTCTGTCATCTTTAAAATAAAATAAAATAATAAAAAAAATACTCTGTCAGACAGGGGTGATGCAGATACAAGCAATCCAGCCTTTGCCTTCAAGGAGTTTATATTCCAATGTGGACTTATATACATGTGCATAGACAAGCAAAAGAGAGTATGGTGGTGCAAAGAAGAGACCAAAGCTCTAAGAAAAAGGGCTGAAGGAGAACTTAGTGGGGGGATAAGCACCTATGTTAAGATAGGAAATTTAATGTAAATTTCACAAGTGGGCATGAGAAAGGAGGACATTGTAGGCATTCTCTGAATGTTTGGGGAAAAGCTTGTGTCTGTAGCCTGTACTTCCTACCTTGTGCCCAGCTATCGATCAACAAGACCTTGTTTACCAAAGGCTTTGGACTCCTCTGAAGATGTATGCTTTGCTAAACTGGATGGTGGGAATGGGCAGCTTGTCCTCTACTGGATAAGATCAGCAAGGTTCCCTGGGCTCCCAGCTTTGGAGATACACTCATCTAGCCCTGAGCACAGTTCTTTTACCTCGAGCTCACCCCACAGCAGTGGAGAGAAATTTCTGGAGGCGATTGAAGCAACACCCCTAAACACAAGATTTGTGGAGAAGGAAGCAGCCTGGGGGGACCCCTCATAAGGACAGGCAGTGTGACAGAGCAGAAGGAAGGCTGGACTTGGAAAGAGGAGAGACCTGGGTCCATATGTGGCCTCTGATACTAGCTAGGGCCGTAGAGAAGTCAGTAACCTCTCTGAGCCCCAATGTCCTCATTTGTAAAAATGGCCATAATACACTCTTCCCCCCAAGACTGTTGTGAGTCCAAAAGAGACAGTGAATGGAAAGTCCTCTGCAAACTGTAAGGTGCGCCAGACACCAGAAGACTTTGGGCAAGTCATGTAATTTCTCTGAGCCTTAGTTTCCTCCTCTGTATGATGAACACGGTAGCACACAGTGTTCTATTTGCTCCTCAGGGTTCTTGCAAATATCTGTACAAACAGAAATGATCCTATGAGGAATTAAACAGCAATGCAAGATTTAAGTAGCAAAATGACGCATCATAAATCGGGTGCGGGGCTTGTGGTCAAGAAGTATTTGTTAGACATGCCCTGTGTGGCAGGTAATGAACCAAGTACTGCGGGCATATGAAAAAAGGCAAGAACAGGGTCCCTTCCCCCAAGGAGTTCATATTCTAGTCGGAGAGACAACGTATGAATAATTAGACACATAGGAGACATACTTACATACGTGTGTATGCATAGACACAGGCATGGGGGCAGCCATACAAGGGTATGGAGCTAGGGCATGGACAGCAAAGTATATAAAGTATGTAAGAAGCTGGAGAGGGGCTTCTGGGTCACAGGAGCAACAAGAGGAAGACTGGGCATTTTCTCTGATTCCTATGCCCCCTCAAATCTCGGTAAAACAGAAACAACGCACTAAAAATAAAGCAACTTCAGCGGTCTCCATGGTCTAGGATACTCAGGATCCAAAAGAAGGTAACAAAAAAGAGGAAGAAACAGGAGAGGTCAGAATAGGTGAAGTTGTTAGGGTTTTTTCTGTAGAGATCTTGAATTGAGTGAGTGGAGGAGAGGGAGGTAACATGGTCAGACGTGACCTTTAGGAAAACCACTTTGGCAGCTGAATGGAGAGTGGGATGGGATTGGGGGAGAGACCAAATAGAAAACTAGAAAATAGTATAGGTGTGAGGTGAAGAGGGTCTGTACCAGGCTGGTGGCTGTGTGAGTGGAGGGTAGAAAACACACACACAGAAACACACACACAGATACATGCACAATATATGTATGTATATATGTATGTAGACACGCATACATATATGCATATATGAGATATAAAGGCAGGACGTACAAGATTTGGCAACCGATTGGACGTGTGGAGTGAATGTGCATAAGGATGATCTCAAGGTGGTGAGCTTGGGTGACTGGGAGGATGATGGTGCATTCAACAGTAATAGGACATTAGGAAGAAGGGACTGATTGAGGGGAAGATTCTATCTGTTTGGGAAATGTTGAGCTGGAGATCTCTATGAGACATCCAGGCGGCCTTGTTGACTGATTAAGATTAATTGCTAAGTAGATGATAGAGATGCTTGGAGGCAGTATTAAAGGCATTGACCGAGTGAAGGATAGTTTCAAGCTGCTGTGTGTGGTGAAGGCTCCATGGGGGAAGTTGGGTTGAACTGGGTTTTATGGGCCAGATTCATAGAATGTTGGAGCTGGAAGAAATGGTCAATGGTAGAATATAGAATTTAGAATGTCAGAGCTGGAAGAGACCTTCACTGTCATCTAGGCCAATTCCTTATTTTGCAGATGGAGAAGCTAAAACTCTGAGAAGCAAGTGACTCTCCCAGGGGCACAAGACACTTAGCAGCACCCAACTCTCTTCTTCCTTCTCTGTCATTTGGCACCTGACTATGGAGTCCCCATTTTAAAAACTGTATACCAGGCATCTGTCAAGCCATAGTTCAATGGGCAGGTGAGAGGAATTATAGTGTAATGGACCTAGGCTTGGGTTGGTGCTCACTGGTGATGTGATCCCAAGCAACTCGCTTCAAGTCACTGCCCCCTCAGGTCTGTAAAATAAGGGGTTTGAGCTAAATGACCTCTGAAGTGCCTTCCAGTTTCAAATCTAGCACACTATAACCTTAGGTCCCTCAACCTCTCTCAGCCTGAGTTTTCTTTTCCATAAAATGGAGATGATACTAATATTGACTCGACAGGGTTGTTGTGAGGCTCTGATGGAATACTCTGTCCTTGCTTTGCAAACCTTGGAATCTCATGTAAACTTCAGCTCTTATTTAATCTCCTTTCATCTCTATTGTCTGCCCTCAGAGGGGAGCACAGCCAAGCTGGCTGAAAGGCAAGGGCTTATCCACATGATGGATAAGCTGAATAATCCACAGTATCCAATTGGAATCTGGCCTTAGACTGCAGTATACAGGATTGTAGAATCATAGTCTGAGAGCAGGAAAGGACCTCCAAGTCCAACTCCCTCATTTTACAGATTAGGAAACTGAGGCACAGAGAGGGTAAGGGCCTTGCTTAAGGTCAGACAGGTAGGATCAAAGGCTAATAGATGTGGAGATGGAAAGGAGCTCCAGGTCTAACCCCCTCTTTTTAGAAATGAGGAAACTGAGGTATAGGGAGGTTAAAGAACCTTCTTGAGGTCATATAGGTAATATCACTGCTCTTTATGACTCCTCTTAACATGTCCATTCAGCCCACATTTTGAAGACAGCACTATGGGTCAGGTGCTGGGCTTTCCAGGCACACAGAGATATAAAAGATGGGGCATCCTCGAGCCAGGGTATTTCGCTTAGTTCTCTGGGTTCCTGGCATGCTAGAGTTCAGGAAGGGGTACAGGGGCAGTGGACCAACAGACTGAGGCAAGGCTGGGGCTTACAACAGACCAACCAAAGAGCGTCAGTCTGGCTCACTCCACTGCAGCAGGGTTCTGGGCAGTCTGATCTCCTGGCAAAATCTGCTTCTTTGTGTTAAAGAGGAGGCGAATCACACATGTGCTGCTCCCAAATATGGTCACAGCACAGGGGCCATCCCTGCTGGAGATGCACAGCTCCATTCACTGATGGCCAACTCTGGCCCAGAAGCTGGAGGGAGGCTGATGGGCAGCCTGTTCTGGGCTTGGCTGAATTCTGCCTTGCTTGGTTTCCAGTTCATCATGGAGGGAATAAGGTCTGCTGGTGTGTGTGTGTGTGTGTGTGTGTGTGTGTGTGTGTGTGTGTGTGCTGGGGGGGGGCCTCTGCAAATTGGTGCAAAGGGAAGGGAGAAAGACACTTGTCTGGAGAAGCAAAAAAAAAAAAAAGGACACAGTCCTTCCTCACTGCACACTTTATGAGATATTTTGACTAGGCAGGAGACAAAGGCAGCTTTGTGTTTCCTTGGCTGAGAACTCTTCCCGGACTGTTTGCCATGCCCCTCCAGGAGAAGGTTCAGAGCTGCCATCATTGAAGCTGTGCCGAGTTCAAAGCTCAAAGGTGATTTTACAATGGGCAAAAATCACCAGGTGCTGTGTTTGTGTGTGTGTGTGTGTGTGTGTGTGTGGTCACACACCAAGCAGGGACACCCACTTTAGCCAGCTAGAATGCTAGCATCTCACAAAAGGATTCTAAGGACCAATATAGAAAAGTATTGGAGTTTGGAACAGATTCTCTGGACAGGCTCTCGTAGACCAACCCATTTTGGATTTCCTTCAGGGATCCTGGCTCTTCACATGGGGCAACCTTCCCTCCTCCTTGTGGGGTTCACCTGCACATAAGAGTAACTGGGTCATGGGCCTGCCTCAGTGCCCCCTCTATGCTCTATCTCCAGGATGGGTCTGGAACCTAATTGAATTGCTAACTCCCGTGAATTTTTAAGCAGGGAAATCATTTAATGAGGTAGCCTTTTAAGATGGTTAATTAGCATTGCCTGTGTGAAAGTGTAACAATAACACCACCTACTGTAAAAAGGAATGTTCTACACTCCAGAACCCTCCGTTCTTGCAGGCTTCTCGCAGTGAGGCAGGCATTAACCCTTTTACTGACTGATACTTTTAGGCATCGGGCTGAGGCTGGGCTGGGGTGGGGGAGGTATCCTTCCCTGTCATCTCACCTCAGGCTGTGCTGTTGGTCAGAAAGCAAAACTGTGATAGCTCAGCCCTGCTCTAGTCAGGGTCATGAAGGAAAGCTCATTCTTGCTGCTCCTCCCTCTGGCATCTTTCTCTTCTTCACTCTCTCCTGTACTGGCGTAGTGCTCATTCATGCGGCATAGGTGTGCCTGCCTTTTGCTAAGTCCCCTATACCTGGAATCCAAGGCACTTCAGCACTTTATGGCATCCCACCATTCTAAGCATATCTTCCCCCCGACAGTGCCCCCCTCCCCAAAGTCCCTTGTATTTATTTTGTATGTACCTGGTGAGAGGTTAGAGGGCTGCCCTTGGAGCTCAGAGACCTGAGTTCAAATCCTACGTTTGACACATACTGACTGTGTGACATTGGATAAATCACTTAACCTCAGTACTCTGGACAGCTCTGAGATCAATAATGTCAGGGAATATGCTGATCTTCCTCTGGTAGAGGGAATTTCCTCATCTGTCACGTGCCTATAGCAAAGAAATCTCATCCCTACCTGTATCTGTGCTGTCTCTACCTATCAATAATATAGAATATTACACAAATGATACATTGTTACAGAATATTATACAATATTACACAAATAAATAATACAGAAATATAAATAAATGAATTAGTCAGCTAGCATTTATTAAGCACCAGATGTATGCCGGGCACCGTTCTGAGTTTTGCATATAGAAGCCACTTTGCAATCTGTAAAATACTCCATAACTGCCACCTTTTATCAATGTCGTCCCCTCTTCTCATTAGATTGTAAGCTCCTCCAATTCAATAAACATTTAATAAACACGTACAAAAAGAAGCAAAAGAGTCCCTGTCCTCGAGGAGCTTACAATCTAATGGGGGAGACCATATGCAAACAAATTTTTACAAAGCAAGCTATATATATGATGAATCGGGAATAATTAAAGGAGAGGAAGCATGGCCCTTTGGGACAGGGACTGTCACCACTTGTATCTCTGAATCTCCAGTGCCTGGTGTTGGCTTGGTGTCTAACTTTCCCATCTAAAGACATACGCCCTGAGGTCAGGGACCTTGTCTTGTCACAACTTAGTATCTCCTGGGAACCTAGCCTGGTACTTTGCATGAAGTAGGCACTTAACAGTAAATGTTTGTTAAATGAATAAGGAGCACTGCAACATTGAGTAACAGGAGATGGAGAAAGTACATGTGAGACTGAAAAGTGGAAGGAAACCTTGCATTATTAGGAGAAGAGCACTGGATTCCAATCCTGGCTCTTCCGCTTGTTACCTCATAGCTAATATTTGCCAAGCTCTTAGTATGGTGTCTGGTATCTGACCCACAGTGAACGCTAATACCCTTCTGCTACCTTCATGACCTTAGCCAGACTGTTTCCCTTTTCCTGCTCCAGGTCTTCTGTAAAATGAGGGCTGGGCGTAGAAGAGATGATGAGGGGATGTGGATGAGCTTTGTGGTGTCTGAGCAGCTGTCATAGGGTGCTTTGTTCCTAACACACTGAGAAAATTCCCTGGTGACCTGCACTGTCCCTTCATCCCAAGGAAAATGTTAGCTCCCTGAGGGCAGGGACTGGGTTCTTTGTTTTGGTGCTGTCTCTTAATCCTCACATCTTAGCACTGCCCAATCAATCAGTGGGCAAATTAATCAATCCACAGGCACTTTTTAAGCCTTACTATGTGCCAGAAACTTCATTAAGTACTGAGGATGACATACATACACACAAATATATTTATAGTTAAGATAAATAAATACAAGGTTTTGAGGGACTAGTCATTTAGGAGGCTCTGTAGTAGGTTGGACTGTATTGGGTCAACCAATCAATCAATCAACAAGGATTTATTAAACCCCAACTATGTGCACTATGCTAAGTGCTGGGAATACAATGGCAAGAAGGAAGCAATCTCCATCCTTGAGGTACTTATATTCAATGGGAGAAGACACATGTACACATGTAACCATAAAGAAAATCCACACTAATTAGTGGCACCATGGGAGGGAATGAGAACATTAAAACAGAAATTATTTTGGAGGCAGAGTGCCTGGGCTGATAGAGTGGAGCTCAAAGTCTGGGTTCCAATCCCATCTTTGATACCTCCTGCTTGTGGGGTTTGGGGTGAGTCGCTTAACTTGTCTGAACCTTGGTTTCCTCATCTGTAGAATAAAGCAACTGAACAAGATGGACTCTTCCATCTATGACCCTCAGATACAAGATACAGAGTCCTTTTTTGAGGGGAAGGGCAAGCACAATGGAGAGGTACTGGAGGGGATCAGGAAAATGTTCATTTAGAAGGTGGTGCCTGAGCTGGGTATTGAAGGAAATGAATGATTTTGGAAGGTAGAGGGAAGGAAGAAAAGCATTAGGGGACAGTCAGTGAAAAGTCAGAGAGATGGGAGCCAGACTCTCCATCCTGGATTTGCAGCCGGGGAGCAAGTGCTCCGTAGGGTGGTCCTTCTAAATCACAGCCTCATTGTATGATATTGGGTTCCCCTTGCTGTGGTTCTGGTTGATTGATAACAGAGGTTAATGAGAGGTTTCCCATTTATCCTTCTGCTTTAAATTGTAATCTCGAAGAAGTGTCTCTTTCAATCATTCTCTCTTCTCCTTAAGTAGAGGCGCTCCCCACCCCCACTCCTTTTTCTAATTCTCTCTCTCCCTCTTCCCCCTCACTCTGCCTCTTTCTCTGTCTTTGCCTCTCCTCCTCTCCCCTCCTCATCTCATCTCATTTCATCTCTCTCTCTGACTTTCTCTCTCTGTCTCTCTCTTTCTCTCTGTCTCTCTGTCTCTCTCTCCCTCTTCTCAATCTCTCTCCTCTCCTCCCCACACCCCTCTCTTTCTCTGTCTATCTCTGTCTCTTTCTCTGTCTTTCTTTCTCCGCCTCTTGCAATGGTCTTTTGTCTACCCTCATTCTCTTTGAGCTGCAGCTTTGGCAAGGCTGACCACTCCCTCCTCATTGATATTCTTTCCTCCCTTGGTTTCAGTGACACTGTACTCTCCTACCTGTCTGATCACTCAATTTCAGTCTCTTTTAGTGGATTATTATTCCTCTCTTACCCCTAAAACACAGATGTACCCCAAGGCTCAGTTGTGGCTCCCCCCATCTCTCTCTCTGTTTTTACTTTCCTGTCTCTGTCTCTGTTTCTGCTTTTTAGAGAGCCAGTGACCAAACAGCATTTAGCTCCTATCTCACCTTCTGCAGGAGGTCTTTCTTGGTAGTCCCAGCTGCTAATGTCTTCCACCCTGAGATTACCTCCAACCCCACTTTCCATAATGGTGGGCACTAGTAGGAGTTAATAAATGCTTGTTGACTGGTTGAGTTTTTCATGCAAGGAGTTTGAAGGTTTAATAAGGCATAAGGCCTAAGCCAGGAATGAAGAAATCAGTCCCATTTTTAAAAGAAGTCCTTAGCAGACCCTGACAGATAATTGTTTTACTAATGGCCACAGGCCTAGATACCTGCAGGCCCCCCAGCAGTGGGGATGTGGCTATTTACTTTGAAGAGCCAGGAGTTACCAACCACAAGCCTTCTGGTAAGATGGAGGACCATAGGAGCTTACCAACTGTCCTGCTACAAGGCCTTTCCATACCAGCCGGCTCTATGCCCTGCAGACCCTAGAGCATTGCCATATACCACAAGCACACCTGAACCTTGCCATCTGCCCTTGCTACTGACCCTAAAGACCACTGAACCTTGCCATCTCCACTCTGGCAGAGCCCTTCTAGATGTGATCTTGCCAAATTTGATTGAGACCAAGAATGGTCTTGTTTTCTTTTTGTATCTCTAGGCCTTACCATTAGTACTTGGCACATAATAAGCATTTAATAAATGCTTTTTCATTCATTTGTTTATTCATTCAAGAACAGTTGAGCTGGTGGTAGGGGGTCAATGCAGAGGATAGCCTGAGTTTAGTGAGTCTGGGGGAGGGGAGAATAAGTTTCACATAGTCTGACCCCCGTGAGAGTTGGCAGTAAGGACCCCAGGAAAGGTGTGCTATAGTGACGTGACCATGAGGGCAGAAAATCCAGCACAGTCTGATGGAGGTCTGTGAAATCAAGACAACAGTATCTGTACTGCCCAAAGAAGGAAGTTTGCCCCCACATGCTGGCAGCCTTAGCCCTACCCTAGTTATGGCTCTAGTCTTCAGGGAAGATAGTTAGCCTCTGTGTAAGGGCAGTTCTGTTCAACAGTTAAGTGTCCAAGTATGTATAAAGCACCATGAGAAGCCAGGCCCAGAGGATACAGAGATGGGCATGAGGTGACTTCATGTTCCAGGGGCTTACAAGCCACTGAGGAGCCTCCTCCATGTAAGCAGTTGTTATTTCAAGGGAGAGGATGGTAAGTGCCCAGGAAGAAGTGGTAGGAGAAGCTTGGAGCTTGACGATCAGTCAATAGACAAAGTCAGCAAGAATTTACTTAGCACCTACTGTGTGCCAAGCACTGGAAATGCAGAGCCCAATGTGAAATTGCCCCTGTCTTCCCAGAGAGCTCTAGGAGGAGTGGAGTTGCTGGAGGGGGCACATCCTTAAAGAGCTGGCACTTAAGTTCGATTTTGAAGGAACTAAAGGTGGGTGGAGGCATGGCCATGGGTACCAGTGGAGTCTCAGGGACCAGAGATGGTGTGAACCTGGTTAAGATTTAGGAAGGGAAGGCTGAAGCGTAGGGGACCAGAAGTATGGCTTGGCTAGACTGTGGATAGAGAGGGGCAGTGCCAGTTTATGAGGTCAGCTAAAGGTATATGATTCTTGTGCCCTTGTAGTTGTTTGTTGTTGTTCAGTCAACTTTCAGTCATGTCTGACTCTTCATGACCACATTTGAGATTCTGTCATTTCCTTCTTCAGCTCATTTTACAGATGAGGAAACTGAGGCAAACAGGGATAAGTGACTTCAGGGTCACACAGCTAGTAAGTGTCTGGGGTTATGTTTGAACTCAAGTCTTCCTGACTCAGGCCCAGTTCACTATCCATTGTGCTACCTAGCTGACCATTCCCCTGTAAATGCTCCATAAATTCTTATCTTGGCACCCCCACTGCCCAGAAGAATTCCTGGAATGGAGTAGGTTCTTCATGAATGCTTGTTGATTGACTAAGAAGAGGTGGTAAGGACCCATCTAGGGTGGCTGCAGTGGAATCCAAGAGAAGGGGACAGATGTAAGATCTCTCTCCTTGTAGAATGAACAAGGCTTGGTAGGAACAAGGCAGCTAAGCCTTCAAGGGAAGAAAGCCCTCTGTTCCTACTGACTGTGGAATTTCAAGATTCCCAACCTCAAACTTCAAGATGGTGGCCTAGTTTTGAGAGTCAAGCATTTTGTCTGACAGAGGCAGCAACTTTCTTGATTAAACCCGCCCCCTAACAGAAGGGGTGGTTTGCTGCGTTATTACTCAGGAGGCGAGCCATATTTCAGCCATGATGATGGAGTAGGCAGCGCTCTGTCAGATCAATTATGCACAAGGCCCATCTACTTGAGTGGGCTCTTCATTTCCCCCCTCCAGACAATTCACCTTGTGCCCATAGAAAGTTCTCCCTCTGTCTCCCCACCCCTTTGGACCTGCAGGCCATAATAGCAAACCAAAGCTACTATTCCCTTACCACAAGGGGACATAAAATAACTCTTACTAATTTTCTCTTGTTATAGAAGTGGGAATTTAAATGCTTTGTTGACAGATCTTCCCCTGGTTCTCGGCATTGCCTGAAAATCAGAGGACAGACCATTCATTCTGAGGGTTCTCAATCTGGGGCTCATAAACCTGTTCTAAAAATGTTAACAATGATATTTCGACATACTGCTTCCTTTGTTATCCCATGTATTTCATGAATTTAAAGACGTGATTCTGAGAAGGTCCATCTGCTTCACCAGCCTGCCGAGGGGTCCAGGACACAAGAAAGCTCAGAACCCTGCTTGCATCTGTCTTGAATGTTTCTGTTTGTGGGATCTAACTCCAGTCCACCTAAGCATCAACACGAGATACAAAGAAAGACCATAGACAGTTCCAACAGTCAAGAACCTCTCAGTCTAATGGGGGAAAAACACAAAAACAATGAAATATAAATGAGAGAGATATAGAATAAATGGAAGGTAATTAACATCGGGACACACCAGAACTAAGGGGAGGGCAGCTTGGGAAGGGCTCCTCATTAGGGGTATGAAGGAAGCCAGGAGGTAGAGGTGAGGAGAGAGAGCATTCCAGGCATGGGGAGGGGTTCAGCAGTTCTCACCAAAGTCTCCTTATTAGCTCCATTCAAACCCTTTGCTTCATTTAAACTTAGACCATTGTTTAAAGAATAGTGGCGTCATTGACCTAGGAGTCTATTCACAGACTGTCAGAGCTGGAAGGAACTGTCGAACATGAAATGTTAGGCCACAGTGTGTCAGACTTGGAAAGTGCTTTAGAACATAAATGTCGGAACACAGAGTATCCAAGGTGGAGGGAAGGAAGGAAAGAAACAAACATTTATTAAGTGTTTACTATGCACTTTAAACACATTATTTCGGTTGATTCTTACACAATCCTGAGAGGAAGATGC
Organism: Pseudochirops cupreus; assembly: GCA_028627135.1. Taxonomy (NCBI): domain Eukaryota; kingdom Metazoa; phylum Chordata; class Mammalia; order Diprotodontia; family Pseudocheiridae; genus Pseudochirops; species Pseudochirops cupreus. The sequence goes on from CM053584.1 coordinate 14,691,478, forward strand.
CATCCCTGCTTTATAGCATAGGAAACTCAGGCAGCTAGTGAGTATCAGAGGCTGAGTTTGAACATCCCTCTCTCCACTGTGCCTTAGAACCTGAAAGGTTAGACCCTAGAATGTTAGTGGTGGAAAGGATCTAGCAACATAGAATGTTGGAGCTTAGAACACAAAGGATTAGAATGTAAGACAGAAAGGCCCATAGATCATAGAATGTTGGACTTGGAAGGGGCCTTCAAGGCCTTGGAACTGTGATTTCAGTAGTTTAGGGAACTTCCAACCAGGAAACTCCCTCTACCAAAGCAAGTTGATAACTGCTCTGAGATTTTTGGTCTCCAAGTTGCCCCGGAGTCAAGAAATCAAGGAACTTGCCCAGAGCAGGAAAAACTTCCATTTTATGGCTCCAAAGCTAAGTCTCTATCCATTAAAGAACCTCAGAATTGGAAGGGTGAAGAAGGTGGAATGTATTAGAACACTGAAAACAATGTTAGCACTGGAAATACCCTTAGAACACAGAATTGTAGCATGTAAGCGCTACACTTAGAATTGGATGTTGTAGGTGGGAGAGACCTAGGTGGGAGAGACCTTAGAACAGAGAACATAGACCTTAGAACATAGAAAGTTATTGGCAGGAGACCTTAGAACAGAGCATCTTAGAGATGGACGTCTCAGCCATTAGAGGTCAGGTAGCCCAAGTCCCTCATTGTACAGATGAGAAAACCCAGGGCCAGTCAGAGAAAGTGCTTTGCCCACAATGGAAACTCACTTAGCTTGAGGCAGAACTGTAGGTCATTTCATAAAAGATAGAACAATCCCAGTGAGTGGCATTTCCCTTGACTCTAATTAGGCTACAATGAACCATGGAATATACTTCATAGCAGGCATTATTTTGAAAAACCTCAAAACCTTCTTTGCCTGATGGGAGCAGAGATATCAGCACCAAATTCTTTCATTTCTGATAAGTTGGAAGGGACTGGTTAAAGCCTATTGAGATCCTCAGGACAGGGGGCCATGTTTTCTCCATGGTATAGAATAGACTATGCCTAGAGCTGCCCCCTCCATCCTCCCCACTCCCACTTTGAGCATGTGTGGTAGCAGAGGACACCTTCTGGAGGATGGTGAAAAGGAGGGTGGTTGTGTCCACTTGTTCCAGCAGGTAGCACCTTTGAATCTTTCTGTGGCTCTTTCAGAGCTTCTGGCCACTTCCATTGCTGTTTCTTTGGGGAAACCCATGTGGGAGAAGCTAGACATTACCCTCCAAGGAGCATCGAGGTGGAACAGTAGCTAGAACACTTGGCTTGGAATCAAGGTCAGAGGCCAAATCTTACCTCAGATATTCACTAGCTATGTGACCCTGAGTGAGTAATTTAACCTATCTGGCCTCAGTTTCCTCTTCTGTAAAAGAATTGGTCTAGATAGTCTCCAGGTTCTCCTCCAGCTCTAAATTTATGAGCCTATGGATCTGATACTTCCCAACTTCAATCTCTGGTCACTGGGAAGTCTTTCCCTGTAGAGATGGTTAGATTTCCTTGTTTGTCTAACCCTACATGCACAAGAGGGAAACATTGGGTGGAGGGGGAGGGAAGAGTTCAGTGGTGAGTGGAAACCTTTTTTTTTTGCTTTCTTTCTAATGCTTCTGACAAGCTCTGGTCTTGTGGCTGTCTCGGATGGCTTCCCATTACTCACTTTCCTGGCTGGGCAGCAGTCATCAGACTAAAAGACACAGTGGCCCATGACTGGTAGGTCAGCATTTTTTCTTCCTTCTCTTCACTCTTGCTAATGAAAAGCACATGGCATCAGTAAATCTTGCCTTGCCCCTTATTGAGCCAGTTGATGTTGGTTATTGAGGTCTGTTCCCATGGTGGGTGGGAATCAATAAGGTGAGACATTGAATCACTTGAGTCATCAATGAGCTGTTTTTCTAGTGTGCTCTCCACCCAATGGGCTTTGGTATCCAGAGGCTTGGCTGAGAGAGGTAATGGTTTGGATGGCACACCTTCCCCGAGTCATAAAGAGGGCAGGAAATATAATGCTTGCCCTTGGATGAAGGACTGACAGCAAGGAGGGATGCTGTCCCATAGTGGGAGGGGCAGGGGAGCAGGACACAGAGAATGAATGATGTCAGCAGGAGACCAGTGCTGTGAGACTATAGGGGAGGATAAGTGGGTAGGGTAGGGAGGAATTCATCTCAGCCCCATCTAACATATTCCTATTTTAACTAATTATTCTTAATGACTAGGTATTAGCTGCTTGTCGAAGGACTCCATGTGCTGTCAGCACCCTCTAAATTCTGATGCCCTGGGGTTAAGAGCCAATTGCCCCTCCCTAGTTATGGCTTTGGAATGTCCCCCTTAATTTCCTCTCTCCTCTTACCTTCCATGCGTTGTGAGTTTTCTCTGTTTATGTATGGCTCAGCTACCTCTACTCTATCTCACTTTAAGAAACCAATTCTTTTCTCCGATATTTGAATTTCTTTATGACACTACTCTAATATATTGGCAAATTCATGATCTCATTGGCGTGACTTACTCTCCTTTGGTTAAGATGATGCCCACAGGGCCACAGAGAACAGGATCAAAGATCTAGAACCAGGAGGAATCTCTGGGGTGATCTAGTCCAACCCTTTCATTTTTATAGATGAGGAAACTGAGCCTCAGAGGATGGCATGTCTTGCTCATGGTACATAGCTACTAAGTGTCAGAAGTGGAGAGGTAACTAGACTCCAAGTCTGTCTTAAGCTTTACAGAGCACTTGGCTCATAACAGTCCTCTGAAGTAAGCATGACAAATATTACCCCTATTTTAGAGCTTAGAGCCAGGATTTGAACTCAGGCTTTCTGTTTCTTCCAAGTCTAGTGCCCTCTCCATTAGACCACACTCACCATCCAAACACTTCTAGAAACAGCTATCTCTATAGTACTTAGTTTTACAAAATCCTTTCATCACAAGAGCCTTGGAAAGTAGGTCATACATAATCATTAAGATCATTTTCCTAGGGTTCATAGATAGAGCAAGAAGGGATGAGGAAAATGAAGCCCAGAGTGGTTAACCAACCTGCCTGAGGTCACACAGAGAGTAAATATTGCAGCTGGAATTTGAACTCATACCTCATCTCTCAGTCTAGTGTTACTCCCTCCTGGGTTGTCCTGCCTCCACAAGCATCTATGTTCATGAAGCACAGTCATATGTTTGTGCAGACTATCTTATAAAAGGCTTCCAGGCTGTTCATGGGGGTAGGGAGAGAGACAGAAGCCCGGACCCTTGTCTTCTAGTCCTGCTGTTTGCAGGAAATACCTTGATTATCTTGGCTAGGCTAACTTCCCTCAATGAGCTAACATTTCCTTCTCTACACCCTACAACATGAGAAGATTGCTAGGTAGACTCAAAGGTTCCTTGTGCTTGAAAATCCTCTGATTCAATTCCCTAGCCACTCCATCAATGAAGGGTTGACTAATGTGTGAATGGCATTAGTCAATCAACAAGAAATTATTAAGTATTCATGATGTACTAGGTCTCAGATTCAAAGAAAAAGAGAAAAATTCTCTGCTTTCAAGAAACTTAGGAGAGGTAGCAGGTCAATAGTTAGTTATATACATACAAATATGTTCTTCTATAGGGTGTGAGGCATTGAGGGATAACTGATGGGCACTGCCATTGGTACTCAATTTCAAGAGAGCTGGACAAAGGTCCCCAGTACATGGGCTGGACCCTTTGGGTGGGATTTAGATGAGGGCACATACGAGGGTAGCATGGTGGGAGAGGGCATGGATGGGCTTCAACCCATATCTTGGATTTGGTGCCCACATGAAAGAGATCATAGATCCATTTCAATGTGTTATTATTATGTCACAGTAGGTTCAGCAGAATGAGCTGGGGATGTTTAGCCTGAGAAAGAGAAGACTCCATAGGGATGGGGGCCGGGTGCAAAGATATGTGTATGGAAGATGGCTATACAGGTTCAAGGGAAGAAATTTGACTTGTTATGCTTTGGGTCCAGAAAGCAGAACCAGGAGCAACGAGTGGGAACTGCTGTCATAGAAGGTGTTCTGATATTTGAGAGGTGGTAGGTGGTAGGCTCCCCTTCATTGGAGGAGTTGAAGCAGACAGTGGAAGACCATTTATAGGATAGGTCCTGGGTGAGGGGAGTTCCTTTCTGGATGGGGTCTTGACTAGGAAGCCTCTGATTTCCCTTCTAACTCTGAGATCTCCTGATTCTGTTTTGGGGGAAAAGGGGAAGACTCGCTTTTATTGGTGGGTCAGTTATAAATAATTAATCAAAGCTAGGATGTATGTGTGTATGTATATTTTTTTTGTTTGTGAAGTTTAAGGTTTGTGAAGCACTTTGCATATCTTAACTCATTTGATCCTCACGATGAACCTGGGAGGTATAATAACAGCATTATCCTGAGAGGCTGAGATTTGACCAGAGTTACATTGCTGAGTCTGAGGCTGGATTTGAACTCAGGTCTTCCTGATTCCAAGGGCTGTGTTCCATCCACTTTACCACCTAACTGTCTCTCAGTTGAGTGGGAGAAGTAGTTTCAAGGCAGTATGAAGTAAAGAGGCTGAAACTAGTGGGAGGATATGGGCACCTCCCTTGGCATCCCTTACCAAATGATGGAGGCTTTGTAATGGTGGCCCCATCATCAGTTGCCTATGTCCATATAAGCTTTGAGGATTCAATTGTGTCACTTCATAGCATCATGAAAAGAGTAACTGACTATATTTGAGAGGAAATGACCTGTTACTGACTCAGGACTCGCTCCCAAATCATTTATCTATGCACAGTTAGACCACAAACTTCTTATCATCATGAATACAGAGGCAAAAGAAAAGACAAAAATAGGAAAACAAAGCTCTGGTGTTCAATTAGGTCAACTCAAACCTGACCTATTTAAACAAGTTACTGATACAATAAAAGGGGGGAGCAGATAGAGGAAAGGACATTGACATCTGTTTAACTGAAGCAAATTACTTTAATAATGAGACCTAAAGAGCCTAGACTCTCCTTAACCTGCAAATTCTTGCTTCACTTACTAGGGGGAGAGATATGGAAGTCTGAGACAATGGCGATTCAGAATATCCTTGTGCCATGGCATAGTGGATAGACAGCTGATCAGGAAGAACTGTGTTCAAGTCCCATCTCAGACACATCCTGACTACAAAACCATGAGCAAAATCATTTAACACTCTAGCCAACTCCCTAGGATTATAAATTGTGGAGAAGATGCTCACCTACAGTGGTAGAGGGAGTTTCCTCACTCAGGAGTTCCCTATACCTGTGAAGTTACTGGTCAAGTCCATGTCACTTGACAGTTTATAGGGAAGATTATGAGAAGTAATGGTTTATAAGAGCTCGAGAAGCCTTAGAAGAAGAAGAACAACAAAACAGTTATAGAAAGATTTATGAAAGAAGGATCTTCATTTCTGGGGGAATCTTGGAGTTATTAAAGGAGCTTAGCAGCTTCTTCCAGGCAATCACTTCTTCCTGTTCAGCTCTGGGTCCAACTTGCTGCCTGTGTGCACTGTCTGTCCCAGGGATGCAGAGACATCTAGGTTGTCTATGCAGATCCATGTCCTAACTTGGGCAGCAGATGGTCTTTCTCTACTGGGTCTTGCTATGTGGATGGTCAGGCCAAACTCTTTTGAGGCTGATACTTTAGCACCAACACACATTCCCAGTGTTGTCATAGGGCCACAGATCATGGAATATAATAGTCTCTGAAGGATTAAATATGATCACACAGAGGGCAGTGGGGAGCCACCTCATCATTGTGAGTAGGCTAGAACATTTCACCAATGATGACCAACAAAGGACAGAGTAGAAGATATCATCAGAGAAATGTATGGTAGAAAGAGAAGATGACATGGTCAGGTGGTGAGGGATAAGAGGCTAGAGTGTGCCACTGGTATCCTTGTGAGGCAAACACACTGGACCTGGAGCCAGGAAGACCTGGAGACTTGGCCTCAGACACTTACTAGCTACATGACCATGGGCAAGTCACTTATCCCTCTATTGGTTCCAAAAAAAGAAATCTGAATATTTCACTGAAATCAAGGAGATAACAGATACAGTTGAATATTAGAAGACAGAATTAAGAAAGTCTGACAATAAACTCAAACAAGCAAAGTAATCTCAAGGTCATTTATAGATTGAACTGGAAGAAGGACAGCAGACAGATAAAAAATGGAAAAGATCTGAAAAGTTTTTTATATAACAAAATACTTTTGCTTTCAGGGACAGTGGAGCCACGCTACCTTTCTACCCCCACCTCCCAGTTCTAGATTGCTGATAGAATTGCTGATAGATGCTCCAATGAAAACAAAGCTAGGATAAATAGCCAGGCTAGACCAACACACACACACAAACACATATGCATATATACATATTTACATATATAGATATACACATACATATATGTACACACATACATATGTGTAGATAGATAGATAAAATTATATCTTGTTCTGGTGCCCCTGACCATCCCTTCTCCTTCTAGTCAGCATAGTAAGTAGCTGGTATAGAGAGACAATAGGAGGAAATAAGATTGCAAAGGGGAACTTGGAAATCTTGTACAAACCATCTCAAATATCAAAGAAATGTAATATTTTTATTTTACATTAACCAAAATTCACATCCTGGTAATATTTGCAGAATCATCTGAAGCCATCTAGATGCTGCTGTCAGGGTCTTTTGGTCCTATGATACATAAATCCCAGACAAATTCCAGACCTCCAGAGTTCCAGAAGAACATCAAAAGGTGTGGATGATAGATGATGTAGATATGTTAACTTTAAAGTTTTACCAATAACTTTGAGATGATTTGAATATGTTAATGAACTAACCCAAGGTGTTACAGATGAGCGTTGGTCTGTTCCCACTAAAACCCTTTAAAAATGAGACCTCAAACTCCTGCCCTCATGGTCTTCAGCCCTCTTCTATTTCCATCGGGTCCCTGCTGCCTAGGGTTCCTGATTCAAATCCATGGTTACATGTGTGCCACTCTCTGCCTCTCCCTCTCTCCTCTTCCTCATACTTCTTGCCTCCTTTCACCACCCCCATGCTGTCAACCTCTGTATACTTTTATAGTCTTTGTACCCTTTGTGTCTTATTAAAGTGTGATTGAAGCCCCAATGCCCATTGCCCTAGGGGCATTTTGTGAAGAATACTCAAAGAACTGGGCGTACCTGCTCCCATTTCATAATTTCATAAATTAATGATCAATCTACACATTATATATGTATATACATATATCTGTATATATATACATACTTATGTGTGTATATGCACACACATAAATGTATAGATACATACAGATACACACGTGTGTGTATATATGTGTGTATATATGTATATATGTATATATAGATAGATAGAGAGAGAGAGAGAGAGAGAGAGAGAGAGAGAGAGAGAGAGAGAGAGATGACAAAATTTCGAGGGCATTGGAGTGTCTATTTCCAAGTTATCTGAAGGAATGAAAGATAAAAAAAGGCACAAAAAGAATCTTGGACCTTTTTTTATCTGGTAGACTGCATAGAGCACTGAGCTTAGAGTCAGGAAGACCTATGTTCTAATCCAGCCTTGGATACTTAATAGCTATGTCACCAAGGGCAAGTCACTTAACTTCTGCCTACCTCAGTTTTCTCACCTGTAAAATGGAGATAATAACACGACCAACCTCCTAGGGTTGTTGTGAGGGTCAAATGAGACAATAGTTGTGAAGCACTTAGCACAGTGCCTGGCACGGAGTGAGGGTTACATAAAGGTTAACTACTATCATCATCATCATAATTACCTCAAAGAGGGAAACAGGGGAACACTAATAAGTATCAGCCCCTAGGCCTATTAAATATATTTTAACATGAGAATAATGCATCCAAATACCCATCTTGAGTAACATCTTAGGAAAGAAGAAGAAGGCTATCCTAATTGATATTCCACAGCACTCTGTATCTTTATGAGGACGCAATTGAATGAACAGTGTATAGATCATGACATCCTACTGTCTTCATAATTTGTTGACTAAGAAAACATTTGATTCAGCAGAGCACAATGTCTTCTTAAAAGCTCTGCTGCAACAAGGTAGGTCCCACAGATATGTCAAAATTTTGCAAGATTCCTTGAAACATATAACAGAGATAACCTTATTGAGTAACCATCTCAATATTAATAGCTATATATATATATATATATATATATATATATATACACACACACACACACGCATATGTGTGTATATATACATATCATTACATATATGATAGCAAGGTTTTAAATAGAGAAGTGTTTGCTTGCCAAATGTGCTTATTAGCATCATGGGGGAGATCCAGTGTGAAGTCCAAGCTGGGGGGGGTAAGAGATGGCAAAGTCTAGATAACATATAATTGTAGATGACTCTGTAATTTAATCAAGCTCCATAACATTTCAGGTCCATCATGGCCTGAAATAGTTTGACTTTACTATTCACACAGGAAAAATGAAATGGATGATGTATCAAGTATGCAGTTGAATGGACAACCCATACAGCAGATCCATCGATATATGTCTACGTAATCTATCTGCATTATATATCTATACACATGCTATGCATACAAATTTATATGTAAATAGATACTTGAAATGGAATAACTTGAGTGCACAACTGAACAGAGAACAACAGAGAGTTGCCTTTGGGAAACTGAAGTTTTCTTTTAATGCTTTAAAGATTCCCCTTGAAACAATAGCCCGTCTTTTCCATGCCAATATTCTTTGGTGATGGTGTATGGCTGCAAGTCATGGACAATATAATCTCTTCAGAATTGAAGTTCAATTCTGAAATTCACCCAAAGGACAATGGAAGAAACTCATGAAGGGTGTGAGCAGACTGTGGTACATTACAAATGAGAAAGGAGAAGTACAGTAATGAGTAAAAGAGATGGTGATTGGTCATGTGGTAAGAGCCAGGGCTGACTCATGAACAAGCTTGGCTCTCCAATGACATTCTTGTGATGTTAAGAGAAAGTGAGGAGGACATTGAATTGACTCAAAAGAAGGGACTTATAAATTGATGTGGCCAAAAGTGACACTGAATGGGGAGTCAGGGAAAGATTCCATTTTGAATCATGAGAGGATGTTCACATAGCTGAGATGATGGAACCAGTGGCATATTTGAGTATGTGAATGGGTTAAGAATTATGAGGAAATTATTGATAGCATTTTACATTCTGTGTATCTGCCTACAGAATTGGATTTGCATGCACCCTGAAAGAATGGTAGGAGAAATTTAAGACACTGTAGTTAAAACTCCAAGGAAAGAGCTCAATGCCTGAGAACTCAGACCTGGGGCTGTCTGAACGTCTTTCAGCTGTCTCTGTTGTTACGTAATGTTAGGATGCATATGAGCTGCAACCCAACACCAGCCCTTCTTCCAGAGACAGAGAGTTTTTTCATCAAACCTACCAAGGTACTTTAGCTCAGATTCTTCATACACTCTTCACAAGAAAAAAGACATCATTCATGTCCAACAAAGGGAGGCTTGGATTCTTGAGATATTTCCCATTATAAGCTTCTAGCCCCATTATTACTCTCGGCTTGAGTTACTTTTCTGATCCTTCTTCTTTCATCTGCTAAAAATGGATTATTACCTTATGAGCCTGAAACCGTTACTGTTCACAGGGACCAAGGCTGTGGATGAACAGAGCTCATTTTGACATGTTCCTGAAAATCCAGAGGCTGCCCTCAACTTTTTTCTGGCTGGAAGTGCTCTGGAGTGTGAGATGGTGATGTCTTTTCAACTCTACAAGTATTTACCATGTGGCAGGCCCTGTGCTACTCAATGATCATACAAAGAAATGAAAAAAAAGAAGGAAAAAACCTGTCTCTGCCCTCAAGGAGCTTCCACAATATGGGGGCATACAAATGAGGAAATGGGTAAGTAAAAGCAAGATCATTTGGGGAGGGAGAAAGCACTGGGCCCAGAAAGGTGTTCTAGAGATGGTGACTCATGAGCTTGAGCTATGAAGGAATTTAGAAGCTCTAGTAAAAGGCAATAGTAAGCCATGAGGGCATTTTAGGCATGGCGGACAGCCAGCCTGTGCAAAAGCTTGGAGGGTGGGATAGAATGGTGAGTTCCAGAAACAGTAAGAAGGGCAGTTTGGATGGAATGAATAATGTGCTAAAGAGAGTAATTTGCAACAAGTTTGGAAAGGTACACTGGAGCCAGATGGTGGAGGACTCAAATGACTATGTTGAGGAATTTGTATTTTATCCTAGAGGAAATAGAGAGCCATTGAAGATCCTTGGCGTGGGAGAGGCACAGTCAGTGCCTTAGGAAGATTGTTTTGGCAGCCATATGGAGGATGTCTCAGACAAAGGAGAAACTAGAAGCAGTAAGATCTACCAGAAAGCTATTGTTCCAGGTGAGTGAGTGAGGGTCTGAACTTGAATTCAAATACAGCCTCAGACACTTGACACTTACTAGCTGTGTGACCTTTGGCAAGTCACTTAACCCCAATTGCCCTGCCTTCCCTCTCCAAAAAAAAAAAAAAAGACTTGAAAGCTTATTGGCTACGGGGGTAAAGGAATGGGAAAGAATCATTTCCCTTAGAAAGCCTGGCTCATAAACCAAAGGCCAGACAACCAGGGTTCAAATTCTATCTCAAGTACTTATTATCTGTATGCCTTCAGGCAAGTAGGTAAGGCACTTCACCACTGGGTTCACCACCATCGGTTGTTCATCCATAAAATGAAGGGGTTGAACCAGCTAGATGGCCTCTGAAGTCCATGATGTTATGAAAATTTGTAAGGGTACTTAGAGAAATCACCTCATTGGAGCCCTAGAAGCAGCTAGGTGGTACGGAGGATAGAGTGCTGGATTTGTAGCCAGCGAGAACCTGAGTTCAAATCTATCCTCAGACACTTACAAACTGTGTGACTCTGGGCAAGTCATTTAACTTGTCTGACTCAGTTTTCTCATCTGTAAAATGGAAATAATAAGAGCACCTACCTTCCAGGGTTTGTTGTGAGGGTCAAATGAGATAATATTTTCAAAGTGCTTGATAATTGCTTACTATAATGGTTGTTATTCTTAGTATTAAAATCCTGAGAGGTTCATTATCTACACATTGTTTGGCCCAGAAGAACACAAGCTTCTTGAAAGCAGACTGTTTCCTTTTGATCTTTGTATACCTAGCGCTTAGAATAATGCCTTAGTAGATGCTTAATAAGTGAGTGTCCGACTTAATTGAATCAAATTGAACCTCCATTTTACAGATGAAGAAACAGACATAGGAAAGGGAAGTGATTTGGAGCAAGCATCAAAGAATCAAGACTCCTCCAATTCCACATCAATGGCTAGAACTGCTTCCCATCAGGCTTGCATTTCCTCACAGCTTTCCTCACAGCAAGCCTGTGTAAGAAGCAAATGCAAATACTCGTGTCCCCATTTTACAGAGGAGGAGGATGAAGGTCAGATGTTAATCAACTAGACCAGGGCCACACAGCATGTGTCAGAGACAAACTTGGAGTGTAGGTCCCCGATGCGACGTCTGTCTCCACATGATATATTGCTGGCTCTCCATTTTCGAAGATGAGCTATTTATTGTTAACCCAACAGGAAGAAATCATTTGTTGCCAAATCCCTCATCTTAGAGATGAGGAAACTGACTTCTACAGAAGGAAAGTGATTTCTTTAAAGCTATTACACAGTTATTTATTGATAGAGTTAGGACCAAAATCCAAGGCTTGTGATTCCTAATCATGTGCTCTTTGTAGAAAGCTGACTTTCTTCATCTTCCCCCAAAGAAAATTTTATAATGATAAAAGGGTGTCAACATTTTCAGGTAGTGGTTCATTACATTACATTTTCACCCATTCCCTTCCCTTCTCTTCCCCTTCTCTTCTCTTCCCTTCCCTTCCCTTCCCTTCCCTTCCCTTCCCTTCCCT
>CM053584.1:14703890-14722556 GCA_028627135.1 Pseudochirops cupreus
CCCTTCCCCTTCCCTTCCCCTTCCCTTCCCCTTCCCTTCCCCTTCCCTTCCCCTTCCCTTCCCCTTCCCTTCCCCTTCAAAGGCCAACTAGCCCAACTCAAGCCTGAGTAAGAACCCTCTCTACCACATACCATTTAGACTTTGCTTGAAGACCTCCAACAAGAAGTAATGTGCTCCCTGTCTCCTGGTGCAGTCTGTTTACTTAGGAATAGCTCTCATTGCTAGGAAACTTTTCCTGACATTAATTCTAAATTGTTCCATCGTTCTCCCAGCAAGTACTTCCCCCCTTCCCCCAACCTCCCCTCCTCCATTGTTCTTGGTTCTTCCCTCTGGCTCCAAGAACAAATCTCTTCCAGATACTCTAAGATAATTGTTTGTTGACCAAGTCAGCTCTCCTGTCTCCTCAAAGTTTTTCCCTTTCTTAGATTCAACATCCCTAGTTCCTTCAATCTTATTTCTTCTGGCATTCAACTGAATCCAACAAGACCAAATTCTTTGCTCTCAAAGAAAAATGTCAGCGTAGATCTGCAAGGACATGCCTTCTTTTGTGACTACTCTAGGTGGTCAGCTAGGTGGTGCTGCAGTGGATAGTTGTTGAGCCTGGAGTCAGGAAGTTCTGAGATCAAATCCAGTCTCAAGCCCTTTCTACTAGCTGTGTGATCCTTACTCATTTTCAGCATCAGTTTCTTCAACTTTAAAATGGCGATCATGAGCACCCCTCCCTTGCAGGGTTGTCTTGAGGATCAAATGAGATAATATTTGCAAAGTGCTTAGCATGATACCTGGTACATAGTAAGGATTATAGAAATACTTATCCCACTTCGCCTACCCTCCAGGAGCTGCGTTTACCTAGGTAATAGTTTTTCTTATGCAAGTTAGAAATGGAAAGTTCCCCATTTTATCAGCCAACAAGCATTTAGAGAGTTCCTACTTTATTCCTCATACATTGAGAGGGGATAAAAAGACAAAAAAGGACACAATTCCTGCCCCTAAGGAACTTAAATTTTTTTGAAGAGGACAAAATGTATGTACACAAGTACATACACAATATAAAACAGAAAAAATAATATAAAAATATATAAAAAAGTAAATGCCAGGTGTTTTTTTTTTAAGTAAAGGTAGCAGATAGAAGCTGGAGGCTCAGGAAAGATCTTATAAGGGAAGTGGTACTTGAGCTGAATTTTGAAGACAATTAAGACAAGCTAAGAGGCAGAAGGAGAAGGCAGTGCATTCTAGGTCATGAAGCACAGTCTATGCAGAGTCATGGAGGAAGATGGAATGTTGTGAGGGAAGAACGGTAAGAAGACCAGTTTGGCTGCCCTCCTGAATTCATGTATGTTTAGTCTTTATCTTTCTGAGTGTCACTTTCCCCCAATATAATATAAGCTCCATGAGGGCAGGGGTGGTCTCATTTATATCCTTGAATGTCTCACATAATTCCTGGCTAGTTTGGCTGAACTGATGAATGTGTGGCACAAAGTAACATGTAATAGGGATGCAAAGGGAGGTTGGAACTTGGAAGATGGAAGTTGAAGAACTTCTAAGAAGCCAGCAAGATACCTTGCCACATTTCCCCACCCACTGACAGTGTCTGCTGAGTTCTTGAACGTGTGCTGACCGCTGAGTAGTATGAGAGAGACAGAATGATGGGCTCTGCTGAAGAAGAGCTTCCCCTCTAGGGGGAAAATAAGACAACACAATTCAACAATGTTCAGCAATAAAGGCCAGGTCTAGGTTTTTACTGTTCTTAGCCAGAGGCCATTGGGTCATGGGGCTAAAGATGGAAGGGTCCCTTGAGGTCATTTCATCTGATGCCCTTGTTTTAGAGATGGAGAAATCTTTGACCCAGATATGTCAAGTAATTTGTCCAGGGTCACACAGATAGTAAGGAGCAGAGTTGGGTATTCAAAATCATATCCCCCTGCTTTCCCCACTGCACCAAGATGCCACAACATTTCTAATATAAAGGACAAGGACAAAATATCACCTTCTTAGGTTCCAGATATTTACTGAGGATGAAAATACATTTTAAAATACATTCTTAGGATAAATCATTAGAGCAGTATGTCACTTTAGATGACAAACCCAGGCTTTGCTAGAAGTCATAGGTCACAGAGCTGGAAAGAACCTTAGAACCTAGAATGTTAGAATAAGAGCTAGAAGGTGCTGTAGAGATCATTTAGTCCAATCGCTTCATTTATAGAGGAAGAAACTGAGGTTCAGAGAGGGGAAGAGTCATTCAAAGTGCCTCAGTGAGGATCAAAGAAGGCTTAGAGAGGACAGATCACTGTACTTAAAAATGAGAAAGCCGGAATTTGAGGTCCAGCTCTATCTTTTAGTAGTTGTGTGACCTTGAGCAAGTCGCTTCTCTTCCTGGTCCCAACTTCCTCCCCTGTAAACAAGGATGGGAATGAGATGGCTTCTGAGGCTCCTTCTATCTCTAGCCTCTATGCCTGTGTCTTTGGGGCAGTTTTGCATTTCTTCTCCTTGTGGTTGTTCACTCACTTTTCAAGCATGTTCTGCTCTCTGTGACCCCATTTGACATTTTCTTGGCAAGGATACTAGCCTGATTTTCCATTTCTTTTTCGAGCCCATTTTACAGATGAGGAAAGTCAAGCAAACAGGGTTAAGTGACTTTCCCAGGGTCACACAGCTAGTAAGTGTCTGAGACCAGATTTGAATTTAGGAAGATGAGTCTTCCTGCCTCCTGGCCTGATGCTCTATGCACTATGGTGCCCCCTAGCTGCCCACTACTGATTCTAGGATAAAATATAAAATTTTCTGTTTAATATTCAAAACCATCCACATTCTATTTCTGACCTTCCTTTCTGATCTTATTGTCTATCAATCTCCTTATGCATCCTATAGTCTGGCTGGAATGACCTACATGCTGTTCTCAGTAAATGGTGGTCCATCTCCCACCTCCCCACCTTTGTACAGGCTGTATCTTATGCCTGTACTGCCCTCCCTTCTCACCTCTGTCTCTCAGAAGCCTTAGCTTTCTTCAAGGTCTCAAGAGGAGCCCCGTCCTGATCCTCCCAGTTGTTGGGAGCCTTCCTCTTCTCACCCTCAATACTACCTTATATTTACTTCAGGCTGTTTGATATTTATGTATCTTTCTACATGTCGCTTCCCCAAAGGAATATAATCTCCTTGAGGGCAGGTATGATTTCATTTATGTACTGGAATTCCCAGAGTCTCACTTAAACTCCTGGCGTTTAATAAATGCTTGCTGTTTCTTACTCCTGAGCTGGCTGCCCTTCTCTGGTTTATATGACTTTGATTCACAACATGGGCATCAGAGAACTCAGTGTTTTCTTTTTTTAGCTTCTTGTTTCATTTTTGCATGTTTCCTGTGGGACAGTAGGAGAGAGATGCTGAGGAAGGAGATTTCCTAAATTTTCACCTCAGATATTTCTTTTCTTAATTTCACCCATAAGGCCTGCATCCTTCCTTAGCCCAGCCTATGAACTCCCTCCCTTCTGGTAGATTGAGACTTGTGGTTGATTTAAAGTTGAAAGACTTGTCTTTGACTTAGGGCTGCATTGACTTACTCAGGTGTAAAGATAGCAAGAGAAAGAGGCTAGACTTGTGCCTCCATCTTCATGGCCCTGGGCAAAGTGTACTGGCTCTGAGTTAGAGCCTGGGCTCCAACAAGGCTTTGGAGGCTCACCACCCAGAAGACCTTAGGTAAATCCCGTGACCTGCTCTTCCTTTCCGAGTCTGTTCAATGGTGTGGATGGCTTCTGGGGCCCCTTCCAGCTCTACAGCTATGATACAATCTGTGTTCTTGGGCAAATTACAGAACCACTCTGGGATTCCTTTTTCTCCTCTTCAGGAGGTTGAACCAGACGGTCTTAAAGGCAGGGACTGTCTTTCTTTTAGTCATTTGTATTGCTAACTGCTTAACTCAGTGCCTGGCCCAGAGTGGGCAGTTAATAAATGTTTATTGACGGACTGACTGACCTCTGAGAGCCCTTCTAGCCCTAGATCTATGACCCTGCCTTTGAGTCTTATATTCTCTCCACTCCTTTACTGGTTGTCCCAGTACACCTACCTCAGTTCCACATTCTTGGGGACTCACCACCAATTCCCATCACTTTTAATATTCTTTCAAGAATAGTTGAAAAAAAAACCCAATCAAAAAATTGCCAAAATGAGAATTACCTGTCCCACCCTCTCGCACTCCAAATTTAGCCAGCTCAATCTTTATGTACCCACAGGATTCAAGTACAACTCTCCCTTCCCCCCTTGGACTCCATTCAAGGTGGAATTGATCCAGCCTGTCCGTCCCAAGCCTATAGGAGAGAAAGGTTCCTCCCTCCTGCCTTTGTCAGATCGAGCCTACTCCAGCCCCTTTGTCCTCCATGCTAATGCTTCCCAAAGGGTGAGGGCTATTTAAACCTAGTAAATGCCCATCCTTCAAAAATAAAAAATCAGCTCCCATCAATGTTCCCTGGCCATCACCAGTGAGGCCCTGGCCCGAGTGTTCAGCTGGGAGGGTGTTTATATTTGTGGAGCTCTCTTGAACATTTGCAGCGGATCTCAAACAGCTGCTCCTCCGAAGCTTTGGGAATAGACAGATCATGAATATTCAGGTGAAGCCCCCAGAATGAACAGCCGTTAATAGAATAAATGCCTAAACAGTTGTGTAAGGCTTATTAAGACCTATTGGGGCCAAGATAATAAATTCCCACTCTGACATGTTGCAACCACTGTCGCTTAAACATTTTGGACCACCTCTTCCGAACTGAAGGAAAAAAAATGATGTTCATGCTCTGGGATAACACAAAGAAACACCTGGAAACCTTGGCACGGTGATGAGATTTGGCAGAGATGTTTAAACATGCTAGCTCGTCCTCCATTAAACCAGGCCCTGTTTATTGTTGGGGTTGTCAAGGTTATCTCCGCCGCCGAGTACAAGCTGGAGTGGACATGGAGAGTTTGCTGGAAACAGTCTGCCCTGACTCTCTGGGAGGGAGGGAGAGAGGGAGAAAGAGACCCCAAAGATCTGGATTTGAGTCCTGGCCTTATCACTTTCTACCTGTGTGACCTTATCAGAGAAGGAACCAGCCTACAGCAAATGGGACTTAGTCACAGGTGAGAACTGGGATACTTTGGGGTACAGGTGAATGAATTCCAGTGGCTCCCTATTATCTTTAGGATCCTCAAAGTCCCCTTATAGTTAAAATGCTTATAACCTGCCCTCTTTGTACCCTTCCAGTCTTCCTATACTTGACTCCTCTCTACTCACTCTAAGGTCAAACTCTACTGGTCCATTTGCTGTTCTGAGAATAAAACATTCCATCTCCTGACTCTGTTCCCTGTGCTGGGGACGTACTTCCCCCTCTGTCCTCTACCTCCTCCTCTTCCTTCAAGGCTTAGCTCAAATTCTACTTTCTGTCAGAGATCTTTCTCTTTTCCCCTAAATGCTTATTCCACCTTCAGTTTGCCTTCCATCTACCCTCTCCACATCTTTTATGTTGTTGTTTAGTAACTAGTCATGTCCAACTCTCTGTGACTCCATTTGGGGTTTCCTTGGCAGAGATACTGGAGTGGTTTGTCATTTCCTTCTCCAGCTCATTTTACAGATGAGGAAACTGAGGCAAACAGGGTTAAGTGACTCACCCAGGGTCACACAGCTAGTAAGTTTCTGGGGCCAGATTTGAACTCGGGAAGATGAATCTGTGTGCGATGGCATCACCTAGCTGCCATCTTTTATGTACCTACTCATTTACATGTTGTCTCCCCCACTAGACAGTGAGCTCCTTGAGGTCAGGGGTTGTTGCCTTTCTTTGTGTCTTCAAACCATAGCACAGTTCTTGGCACACAGTAAACACTTGATCAGTGCTTTTTAACTGGATGTCCTATATCTACTAGCCTGGTGAACCCATGACTTTATACCCGTAGGCAGCAAAGTATGGGAAATACACACTGGATTTGGAGTTTGGGGGCCTCATTTCAAATCCTAGCTCTTCTATGTGATGGATGATCAATTTGTCCAACCATTCCTAGTCTTACTGTGCTAATGATAGGACTGTCCTTGGGGACTTGCTCCTTTCCAATCCCATCCCATCAGATGGTGTTTCATAGACCTCCTGCCCTCTTCTTCACAATCCAGTTTGTCTCAGTGTAGGTTTTGAGAGCTAGCCTCAGAGTTAGGAAGACCGGTGTTCAAGGCTTTCCTCTGAAACATCCCATTCACAGGAGCGCATAGAGTGAGGCAAGAGTAGATATTGGATTGTCTTATAAGCTCCCTCCCCATTCTGGCCTCCAGCAAACGTTCTCAGCTCTGAGGCACTGAGCTCTCATCAGTTCCAGAGGCTGGATTCCCCTCCTCAGGCTCCCTCTCTTCCTCCTCCTTGCTCCCCAACTCAATACAGGACATGCTGTATAAATCATGTAGTGGGGAAGATAGTAAAGAGTTTGCACGTTTTAATGTGACCACAAACAAACAACACTGCCATATGCTTTGGGTTAAGAATTCATGGCAAAATGGGTTTGAAATCAGTTGGCTTTATAGCTGAGGAATGAGTCCTCATGGACAGTGCTAGATTGTTATGCCACTGTGGAACTCACTCGGATCTCCACTCAAGGGCAGACTCCAGAATATTTGGTGAGATTTCTGCTGGCAGTTCAGATTCAGAGTTTGTGATCATGAAGTCCTGGGTGCTCCTTTGAGCAGAGGGACCTTCCCTCACCCAGGATCTCAGATCTGGTACTGGGGGAGAGGACTAAGAGTCTGTCTAGTCTAACCCTGTTTTTCACAGATGTAAAGGCCACGGTGGGTTAAATGACTTGTCCGAGGTCACAGAGGCAGTAAATGGAAGAAGGGGCATCTGAAACCAGGCTCTCTAATGCCAAATCCAGGGCATTTCCCCCGGAGTCATGCTGCCTCCGAGTAAAATGCTAAGGCATCGCCAGCCTAGAACTGGAAGGGACTTTGGTGTCACCTCGGCCAGCTCCATCAACATACAGACTATGGAACCTCGGCCCCAGTGAGGTTAAGGCACTGGCCCAAGGTCACCCTGATGATCAGCGCCTCCTTGAGAGCCCTCCCCCCCCATTGACAAAGTGCTTATCTTTTATGTAAAGTTATTTGTGTGCCACTTTTCCCATTAAAATGTGAGCTTCTCGAGGGTGGGACTGTGTTTCTCTGCCTCTCTTTGTATGCCTGGCTATGTGCACTGTGTTGTTGCTGTTGCTAAGTCATTTTTCAGCCATTTCTGACTCTCCATGACCCCATTTGGAGTTTTCCTGGCAAAGATACTGGAGTGGTTTGCCATTTCCTTTTCCAGCTCATTTTACAGATGAGGAAACTGAGGCAAAGAGGGTGAAGTGCCTTGTCCAAGGTCACACAGCTAGGAAGTGTCTGAGGTTGGATTTGAACTCGGGAAGGTGAGAGTCTTCCTGATTCTGAGCCTGGTGCTCTGTGCACTATGGTGCCCCCAGCTGCTCCTGTGCCGGGCATTAATAAATGCTGGCTGCTTTGACTTGCCTTAGGAAAACTAGGGTCATAAGTGATAGCAGCTTTAAAGGCAAAGGGGGAGGTGGGACCACCTAGACTGACTGACTGAGATGCCCATCTTGCGCTGACAAGATCACGGGTCAGGATGCCCCCTCCCCAATCCAAGGACAACAGTAATCCCTGATAGTTATTCTCCCTTCAACATTTGCAAACCCTTTTCATACATTATTTCATGGGAGCCACCACCTGCTCTGTGGGAGGTACTGTTGCTATTATTTCAGTGGGATGAATATCAGGAAAGCACAGAATTTGGAGCCAGTGGACCTTGGGTCAAACCTTACCTCCGTCACACCTGGTGTCCAGGTGTCCAGTATATACTAGGTGCTTAATAAATGTTTCTTGACTGACTGACCTTGGGTAAGTTATGTAACCTCCCTGAGGCTTGGTTTCCTAATCTGTAAAATGGGGGATTGGATTTAGATGGCCTTTGAGACTTCTTCTAGTTCTAAATCTGTGATC
Source organism: Pseudochirops cupreus (assembly GCA_028627135.1). NCBI lineage: Eukaryota > Metazoa > Chordata > Mammalia > Diprotodontia > Pseudocheiridae > Pseudochirops > Pseudochirops cupreus. Next base: position 14,711,878 of record CM053584.1, read on the forward strand.
TTGGCAGCCTCTTAAAGGGCAAGGTTGCATTTTTCTTTCATTATTCTCTACATATTCCCAGTGCTTGGCACAGGGTGCTAAATAAATGCTTGATGAACAGAAATGAATTGAGTTCCCCATTTTACAGATGAGTAAAGTAAAAGTCGGGCTAAGTTTAGCCTGGCACCTTGGTTTGTGGAAGCCCCCCATTCTGCTAGCCACCAAAACCTAAAAAAGTCTTGGGCCACAGAGTTCCAGCCCATGCTGCTCAAATATCAAGTCCGCTGTTGACTTTTAAAGTGCATTATAACCTTGACCCTTCATATCTTTCTCCCCTCTAGGAACTCTGTGATCCAGTGATTCTGGTCTCTCTGCTCCTCCTTGGACAGGACATTCCATCTCCAGCCTCTGGACCTTTACCCAGCATTGCCCACCTCTCACTTCTGCCTCTTAGCTTTCCTGGCCCTGCCCACCTTTCCCAGCTTCCCCATCCCCGTCTCCCCTGCCTCCCCGTTGCTAGTGCCAGAAACCACCTTCCAATTCACTCTACAGACCTCTTGTATGTACCCAGTTGTTGGTGGTTTTTTAAGCCCTAGTGTCCATTCTCTCCCCCTCCCGTTGGAGTGTGAGCTCCTTGAGGGCAGGGACCCTGCTTTTGCTTTTCTCCGCATCTGTCTTACTTAGCACATCGTGGTTTAATAAGCGTTTGGTGCCTGATTGGATCCAGGTGATTCCCACTTAGGGCTACGTCGGAGCCAGCTTGAGCCAGTTTGGGAGAGCTTGCTGTTAAATGTTCAGTGTGAACATCGACACTTCCGAAATCGGCTACATAGTAAGGCTTGATTTATTGTTTTATTGATCGTCTAGACTTAAAAAGTGATGGAGGAAATGTGAATAATGCGAATTAAAATGAAAAGTGTGTGTGTTGCGTTTTCTGAGCCCGCCAGGTTGTTAAATACTTCACAGCACACCCCTGCGCCGTACCCCACATAGTTCCCCCTCCCTCCTTTTCCAAGTGACTTGAACAGAGTAATGCTTTCAAAAGTTATTGCCAAACAGGGCTCAGTTCCCCTCCTCTTCAGCTGCCTAATGATCTCACATGTTTTGGGGGCCTTGTGCATACTGGGTAAATCAGCCCGCTCTATCCCGGGCAGCTTCAGGGAGACGACATTATCCACCACCACCGCCACAGCCCAAATGCTCCGTGCCTTCCTCCCTCTCTCCCTCCTTACACTTTCCATCCATTTTTGGTGACCTAGTTATCGCTAGGAGAAGCAGATCTACAGCCCTTTGTGTCATGGCTGGAGTTCGGGAGGAAAGAACAGATGGAAGAAATTAGCGAGTCCGAATGCGTTTAACTGGAAAGGCATCTCTTTGCGTGCGTGGCCCAAGGGGAATGGTAAAGGACAAGGGACGAGGTAACAGAAGGGCCTCCGGAGCTCAGGCCTACCAGCATCCCACCCCACTCAGGAGTCGCTGCTTTTAAAAAAATAGCACAAAGAGATCTGGTTTCAGCTCCCAGGGAGAAGTAGGTCAGGAGGTGTAGACTTAGTGGGCATTTCCTTTCCACAGAATGGTCAACATCTGATCCTGGAAATATGTTAAAAACCTTTCAAATGAGGAAGGGGGAGCCAATAAAAAATAAAAAAAAAATAAAGCAAACTCTTTCCTCCTCTGTGTTCTTAACAGATTCTCTCCACACACTCGCATAAGCTGACTTCTCCTGGCAGCTGTTGGGATGGGCAGAGAGGCTGTCACTTACTGTCCTCTTTGGCCCTTAGGAGCACCTGGCTGGTTAGAGGCAAGATCCTCTGGCTCTAATTCCACCCTCCCTCAGAACTCCTGGGCAAATAGTCATGTCATCACCTTCCCATCTACCCCCTCTTCCTCTTTGGCATGAGGAGGAGCTCAAACTTGTCACCATGTAGTGTTCTGATTTTGAGAATTACACTCCAGGATAAAGGGTATTTCGAATGTGGGCTGTCTGCCCCCTCCCCTACATTTCTTTTCATCGAACAACAGGTGTGCACTCTGGGTAAGACCACTGCCAGGAGAGAAATCCTGGTTATCAGTGGTGGGGTGACTCGGCTGGTGAGATATTGTACCCCAACCCAAGGCCAAGGCTGACTTCTTCTAAATCTGGCAGCCTTCATCTAGTCATTTTCTTTCTGAAGTTGATTTTGATTCCCTATCCTGGAAAGGGTGGTGGGGAAGGACTTTTCTCATGGAAATCTGTGACATGCAGGGGTGAGGCTTTGGAGAAGAGGGAATTTTTGCAGAGCTATAACAAGGGCAGGGCAACTGGGGCATTGTCCCATAGGTCTGACATTAGAGGGCACCAAATTTAAATTTAAAGGACACTTGAAATCCTTCAGCATGGCAACATCTAGTGGCTAGTTGGTAAGAATAATTATTTAAAATAGGAAGTTGTCAGGCTTATATGAGCATCACCCACTGAAGGTGGGCTTTGTTACTTGCCCCATGTGTGGAAATATCTAGTTATAGTTTTTGATTTCTTTTCCACATTCCTATGTTTGACTTCTGAAGCCCTTCACAACCTGGTTCCTTCCTCCCTCCCTTCCTCCCTCCTTTCTTCCCTCCCTCCTTTCCTTCCTTCTTTCCTTCCTTCCTTCCTTCTTTCCTTCCTTCCTTCTTTCCTTCCTTCCTTCCTTCCTTCCTTCCTTCCTTCCTTCCTTCCTTCCTTCCTTCCTTTCTTCCTTCCTTCCTTATTTCCTTTCTTCCTTCCTATTTTTTACACTTTAATTCTCTTTACTCCCTCTAAAATCCAGAGACAGACCTACCTTCCCCCGTCCCTCTCTTCCTCCCTCCCTCCCCTCCTTCCTTCCTTCCCTCCCTTCCTTCCCTTCCTCCCTCTCTCCTTTCCTTCCTTCCTTCCTTCCTTCCTTCCTTCCTTCCTTCCTTCCTTCCTTCCTTCCCTCCCTCCTTGCCTCCCTTCCTGTCTTTTTATACTTTACTCCCCTTCAAACCCTCTAAAATCTAAAATCCAGGGGCACTGCCTCCCATCTTTTGAGCAGGACCCGACATTTCTCCCCACCCTCAGACTTTCCTGACTGTCCCCACTCGTGGAGTGCTTCCTTTCATGCCTCAGTCCTGATCCCACCTTCCCTCCCTCCCTCCCTCTGTCTGTGCTCTTCCTCTGAGATCACCTCTCTTGCCCCGTCTCTAGCTTGCCTGTGCAGAGCTATTGGCCTTGTGTCTCAGACAGTAGAATGTGATGCCTTGAGGACAGGGAGCCATTTTTTTTACACCCCTAGTACTCAGTAAATTTGTAATAAATGCTTATTGTCGTTCTGATTGTTGTTATTGCTGTAGCCACTAAAACATCATAATGTGTTTTCAGTGAGTCTACAGACAATGACCTTCCATCCCAGCACTTCTATTTACAACAAAAAGGCTCTCATTTTGTCCACCTGAGAAATCGTCTCCCACCCATTTAACATAAAAATACAACAGAGGGATAGTGACTTGTGCTAGGATTCTTCCCATTTGAACTCCACTGAACTTAAAGAGAATGGAATTATCATTTTCTTTTTCCTCCAAATGCTAGCTGTGGGACCCTGGGCAAGTCACTTAACCTCTGTCTCCCTCAGTTCCGTCATCTATAACATGGGGATAATAATAACGCCTGCCTCCCTCAGTCCATGTGAGGCTTCAATGAGATAACCTTTAGGGGTGGGGAACCTGTGGCCTAGAAGCCACATGTGGCCCTCTGGGTCTTCAAGTGCAGCCCTTTGACTGAATCCAAACTTCCAAGAACAAAATGCTGCCTCAGAGGGTTTGCCCTGAGGGCTGAGAGAGGAAGGATTTCCTCAGGGTCACAGGGCCAGGAGGTTCCAAAGGTGTGACTTGAACCCAGACAGGTCTGGCTTTCAGGCTGCCTTTTTATCTACCACAACACGCTACTTCTCAGGTATGATATAATAATCATATAGATTGTGTTGTATCACCAAGAATCTCACTTGGGAAACCTTTATTATAACCCAACCAAATTTGTCACCCCTTGACACTGGTTTCTAATAAGGAAATGACTGTGCTTTTAAAATGAAACCTTTTCCCAAAGCCCTCTTTTTTTGACCACCAAATCACACTCAGTAGGGTCTGAGTTCTTTGAAAAAAACATAACCAAACACAACAAAACAACTGATCATTTGTTCTTTCCAGTCAGTGAAAAGTGACAACAATGGGATCTTGTCCATAAAGTATCAGGAGCAGAATTTATTAATACCAGGGTCATCCCTATTCTCCTGGGGGGGGTGAGGGTGGTGCCAATTGGTGTACCAGTCCCTCCAAATCTATGATCCTATATATGACACTATAAGAATTTAGTAGCAAAGAGAGCAAGCTGGACACAGATTTGTGGCTTCATGGTGGCTCCATGATTCCAACATATCATGACTCTGGGTGAAGGAAGCCCTTCTACAGCAGAGGTGTCCAACCCGTGGTATAATACTCAACCAGATTAAAATGTCATTGGGAAATAACGAAATAAATAAAACCACAACAGAACACAGATCCAATTCATACGTGGCTTTCTAAGTCAATATGGTGCCATGTTGGCTGCTTTTGAGTCACATACCACTGTTCTCCCAGATCCCTGGGAGTGCTTATGAAGCCTTGGCTTTCACAAGAAGCCCACTACTTTCTGTAGCAGCCCATTTAATTCTTCCCTCTGTAAGGAGGGGCTATGTGTTTGTGTCCTGGATCTCTTTGGCAGGTTGGTGAAGCCTATGGACCCCTTTTCAGAAGGGTATTTTTAAATGCATAAAATATGTAGGATTGCAAAGATAACTTTATTGTATGGAAATACAGGCATTACAATATTAAAATAAGTTCATGGACCTCAAACCAACAATCCAGGCTCTCTCTATGGACATCAGAACAAACCAAGGCTTTCTCCCACCCAATTGTGCTGCAGAGAGTAGAAGATAAGCTTCCATCTTTACCCCTGTGCCACCCTGCCAAATCTTCTCTGCACAGGACTCTGGTTCTCTCAAGTGTTCATTAGCCCATGCTTGCTAGTGCTTTCTCTCTGCTTCCCATCTCCAGTTCACTCTGTCTATAGCTTCTTTGTCCATAGCATATTGTCTCCACCATCAGACTGTGAGCTCTGTGAGAACAGGAACTGTCTTTTGCCTTTCTTTATGCCCAGACCTTAGTGCAGTCCCTGGCACATAGTAAATCGTTAGTAACTGTTTAGGGCAGCTGGGTAGAGAGAGTGCTGGACTTGGAGGGAAGAAAACCCGTCTTCAAATCTAGCCTCAGATGCTAGCTAGTTGTGTGACCTTGGTCAAGTCATGTAAGCTCTGTGTGTCTCAGTTTGCCCACCTGTCAAATGGGGATGGTGGCATCTACCTCACAAGGTTGTGAGGATCAAATGAGATAATATTTGTAAAACACTTAGCATAGTTTCTGGTATCTAGTTAGGTGTTTAACCAATGCTCATTTCCTTCCTTTTCCTTTCCTTCCTCATTGCCTCCCTTGTGTTCAATCATTACCTTTCTGTGGATGACTCCCAGATCTATCTTTATTTCCCTCCTCTCCTCAGTTTTATTTCCACATCGCCGATTGCCTGCTGGACATCCCCACCTGTGTGTCCCACAGATATCTCAAACCCAGCATTTTCCAAACAGAATGCCACCCACACTTCTCTCTCCCTACTGAGGATGCCTCCATCCTTCTAGTCACCCAGGCTCAGCAGCTCACAGTGGCCATTGTCTCTGCACCCCCAATATTCCATCAGTCACCAGGCGTGATTGGCTCTGCCCCAACGAGGTCTTGAGCATATGTCCCCTTCTTTCCACTCCCTTGACACCACTCTGGTTCACAGCCTCAATATTCTGCCCAGAACTTTGCACCATTGTCCTAAATTATCCCCTTCCCTTGGCTATTTCTTCTTTCTAACCCATTTTCCACACAGCTGCCAAAGCAAAATTTCTAAAGCATCCATACAACCATATCACTCTCTTGTCAATAAACTTGATACCTCAATGATCTGGATCCAGTCGAAATTTCTATGTTATTTCAAATGACTTCCCCCCCATGTACTCTGTGCTGTAGCCAAGTAGCCTAATTGCTGTTCCCCATACATGACATTTAGTCTCCTGCTCCATGCCTTTGTGAGGGCTGGTTCCTATGCCTGGAATGCACTTGCTCCTTATCTCTTGTAGCTTAAAATATCTACTTTCTTTCAAGGCTTAGTGCATGCAGCATGTCTTTTGGGGGTGGGGGTGGGAGAGCGGAGCAATCAATTCCTTGTTTATTTGTGCTCTCTTCTTCAGCAAATAATCTCATATATATGTATGTGTACCTAGATCCATGTGACATTCCTTCCCAACCCCTCCATCTCTACAAAATGGAAGCCTCTTAAGGGCACAAGAAGTTTTCTATTTTGTCTTTGTATCCATAGACTCAGCATCGGCTCTTGAATCTGGTACATACTTAATGGATACTGCGATAAGTTATTGGAAGTATGCAGTGAAAACATCACCATTCTCACTTTGTAGATAAGGAAACTGAGGCTCTGGGATCTTCTCTGACTTGCCCAGGGCCATAACGTAAAATGTGTCGGAGGTGGGATTTGAACCCAAGTCTTTCATTGCCTCTTGCCTGGCCCATAGCGCCTTCATAAACATTTGTTGAATTGAATTGCATGAACAGAACATTCATCCTGACAGTGGTATTGTAAACAAGACTGGCAGTGACAGGTTGATTAATTGTTCTCCCCTACCAGTGACTTAAGCTAGTTTATGGTTTTTGGGTAAATCATTGACATATACATAGCAGTCCGTCGGTTAAGGCGACCTGCCCATAAATTGCTTCCACTGGTTTAGCAAATCGAAGCATTTAAATTCTGGGGTCCCAGGTCTTTTGTTCACCCATCTTAGGTCTTCTCTCATTTTTCCCAAACACCAAAGGGTGTAATTGGGAGGGTACTTATGGACTTTAGATGCAATTACTTGGTGAATAGAACATCTCATTTTGACTGATTTAATACCGTGGCTGATCAACAAGCCTTCCTTGATTAGCTGATTTGAGTCCATGAAGCTAATTTAAACTCCACTGGGAAGTCAGCGAATCAGCCCCCATTGAAGCAGGTGGTTCTGATGCTTGGCTCTTGTTTCACTGAGGACATGGCGGCAGGAGTCCATTGACAGTGACTGTGTGAATTGAAGTCAAGATTTTTCTCTTTAGTACCTCCCTCTCCTCCCCCACCCCAATTAAGTCCTCAGAAATACGGCAGTTGGACAGTGAGGAGAAAGCATATGGTATAGTGGTTAGAACACTGAACTTGAAACAGAGAGACAGATAAAGAGATAGAGAGAGGTAGAAGAAGAGAGGGAGAGAAAGAGAGAAAGAGAGAGGAAGATGGAGAAGGATAGGGAGAGGGAGAGGGAGAAGGAAATAAAGGGAGAAGGAGGAAGAAGAAGAAGGAGAACAGGAAGAAGTAGAAGAGGAAGAAAAAGGAGGAAAAGAGGAAAAAAGGAGGGAAAGATAGAGCCATCTGTATTTAAAACTTGCCTGACTAATCAGAATATAAGGTTCCCTGTCTGCCTCCTTTGGACTATTTAAAAAATGTATTGTTATCTGTTTTGTTGTATCATTATTTCTTTTGTTAAATATTTCCCAATTTCATTTTAGTCTGGTTCCTCACCCTCAGGGCTGTCAGCCACTAACTTACATTTATAAGGTCTTAGAGAGCTGTCTGGGGCACAGAGGGGCAATGATTTACCCACGATCACACAGTTAACACACACACACACACACACACACACACACACACACACACACACACACACACACACACACTGACTTGAACCCATCTTCCTGATTCTAAGGCCAATTTCCTAAGCACTACTCAGTTGGCCAGTTAGCTAGGCAGGCAGTAAACATCTATTAAGTGCTTACTAGCATGTGCTAAGATTTGAAGAAAGGCAAACAAATGGTCTCTGTTCACGATCTAATGGGGCAACAAGGGAAGCAACATTAAGATGCTACATACAATAGAAATGTTGTGCATGACTTCACATGTATAATGGGCATCCATTGCTTGCCTTCTTAGTGGGTTGGGGAGGGGCTGGAGGGAGGGAGAGAAGTTAGAACTTGAAATTTAAAAATAAATACATTTAAAATATTTCATTTTAAAAAAAAATCAATATATAGGATAAATCAGAGATAATTAGCAGAGGGAAAGCACTAGCCTCAAGGGGACATAGGGAAAGACTTCCTGTACAATGTGTGATTTTTGAACTGGGACACTCAAATCTATCAAGTGAGGCAATGTTCAAAGACCACTTTGTAGATCCTTAAAGCATGGAAGAAAAAGAGCTGCAATTGCAGTCAGAGGACCTGGGTTTGAATCTTGACTCTGGTGAGATATGTCACCTTGTAAAGTGATGGACTTCCCTGGTCCTCAGTTTCCCCCTTTGTAAAATGAAGTAGGAGTAGATAACCTTTGAGACTCTTTCAAGCTTTAAATTTATGATCCTACAGAATTAAAAATTTTACAAATGTCAGATATAATTATGAAAGAGGAGTTAGGGTCAGTCTTGGAAGGAACATTAGAAGAAAGTCCAATGATATGACATTCCTGGAAGGTCTCATCACATTTCCAGTGAGTTCCACACCTCACAAAGAAGTTTGTCTCATGCCTTGGCAGTTCTCATTGTTAGAAGCTGAAATTTGTCTGAGTTTAACTTCTACTCGTTGGCCTTGCTGAGGTTACAGCCCCTCAAACACTCAATTCTCTTTTCCTGTGACAGGGACAGGGACTTTTCCTGACACTTATCATCACTAGGGTACGGCATGCCTCAAAGCCTTCACACTCCTAAAAATCGCTGACTATTCCCCCAGCCCATCCAAGGGCTTTTGTTTATATTGGTTGTATCTGTGGATGTTTACTATATTAGAATTTAAAGCATCTTAGTATTACCGCAGAAAGTGGTTTTGATCTTGCAGACTCGCTAAAAGTATCTCAGGGACCCCTAGCAATCCCTGAACCATACTTTAAGAATGAGGCAGCTTCTCCACAAGCATTAAATACCTACTATGTGTCAGTGTTCTGGAGTTACTACCAGGTGATAACCATAGGCAAACCTCTTAACATTTGGAAAGTGATGGCCTGAGGTTCCTTCTAGCATTAGGACTAGGTTCCTATAGTCCAACTCTCCAATAATTTCATGCACATTCCTCCCCAAAGAGATTCCAAGTTCCTTGAGGGCAGGGACCATGTCTTCTACCCATGCTATATCCCCTATAGTGCCTAGCACAAGGATGGGCACATAGTAGGTACTCAAAAAATGCTTGCAGTGTGGAATTGAGCACTCATTGTGTGCAGAGCCCTGTATTAGGCATGGTGGAGGAAACAGCAAAGATGGCCACTGTGAACTCACCAAGGAGGCAGTGTGGGTGTGGTGGAAAGGAGTCAGAGGAGCTGACTTGATATGTGACGTTGGGGGAGTCACTAACCTTCTGGGTTATAAAACGAGGGGGTTGGACTATATGACTTCCAAGGCTTCTTTCAGCTCTAGGCCTATGATTTAATGATCTTATGGCCAATAAGCATTTATTAAGCACCTGCTGTGTGCCAGCCATTGTGAATAGACCAGCAAAAAGACAGCTTGTGTCCTCAAGGGGCTTACATTTTAATGTGTGAAAATAGCACATAAAAGGAAATTAGAAAGAGGGAGGGAAAAGAAGGTTACCCCCACAGAGAAAGAAGAGGTATGAAGGTGATAATTTAACATCTCATTTAATGCTGGGGAGAAGGACAGCATTATAGGGAGGTTTATATCCCTTTTTGGAAACTCAGAGAGACTTTTGGGATTGCAGGTGGGATGGATAAAGGGAGAGTTGATAAAGGCTGAGAGCCCCTTTAAGAAATGGAAGGAGTGGGGGCAGGTAGGTGGTGCAGTGAACAGAGCTCTGGCCCTGGAGTCAGGAGGACCTGGGTTTGGATCTGGCCTCAGACACTTGACACTTACTAGCCATGTGACCTTGGGCAAGTCATGTAATCCCAATTGTCCGGCCCTCTACCCTCCAAAAAAAAAGCACAACAGAAAACAGCAACACAAGAAGTAGAGGGAGGGTCTCTGTCATGCCATCAAAATAAGGAAAGCTCCATCTATCTATATGTATTTTCCTGCTATCTCCCACTTCTCAGTAGCAGGGTGGCAAGGCAGATTTTGGGTGCGGAGCAAATTTTGATGGCTCCCAAAACCAACCCAAGAAAGGCCAAATGTCTGGACCAAAAGCCTTCCAAGCTTTTCATGATGTGGCATCAATTGACATGCCCTGGTGCCCTCATCACTTTCCTGGGACACTAATTTCTCTAGACCTCTTGCTATTCTCCAGACACGGCTTCCGACTGCTGTGCCTTAGCTCACGGCGCCCCCTTCATTTGGAAAACCTTTCTCCCAGCTGTTCCTGTGTAGTTTCTAGTCATCCTTCAAGGTTCAGTCCCAAAGTTCCTTCAGGAAGCCTTCCATGGGGGGCGGAGCCAAGATGGCGGCGTAGCAGCAGCAACATATAGCATCTCTCACATAGCTACCCCAAAATACCCATAAAATAGGACTCTAAACCAATCCTAGAACTCCAAAAAGCACACAAAGATACTTCCCACTGAAGTCAGCTCGGCTACGAGGAACCATATCAGCACAGCGAACCGAAACCAGCCTGGCCTG
>CM053584.1:14723056-14743036 GCA_028627135.1 Pseudochirops cupreus
GGCTCTGCCTCATGCCTGGGATGCTCTCCCTGCTTCTGATTCTTAGAATTCCTACTTCCCAGTACCACTTCAGTCTTAATTCCCCCTCCCACCTTGTTGTAGCCTCTTCCCACTCCCAATATCACTTAGTATCTATGTTACATATATTTTTCGTATTTATCTTTGCATATACTTCACTCTCTCCACCCCAGCCCTGGGAAATGTAAGCCCCTCGAGTTCAGAACCGTTTTATTCTTATATTTTGCATCAGCAGCAGCTTATACATTGCCTGCCTCCCCCCAGTACTTGTGGATTCTGGGTCCCCCATAACACTCATATAACTCTCCAGGTGTTTTGTATGTAGCTTACTTCTTTACATGTTGTGTCCCTCACTAGGATGGAAACCTTGAGGGCAGGAATTGTCCATGTGTCTTTGCCTTTCTTTGTAGCCTGGAAGCTTAGCACAGTGGATGCCACATATAAGCACTTAATATTTATTGATGGAAGTAAAAACAAGCAACACCAAAACCTTTGAACTTCAGTTGAGAGACCTGGATTTGAATTCCGTCTCCTCTGATTGCTAGATATGTGACCCAGGGCTAGGTAGGTTACTTCTTAGAACCTCAGCATCCTCATCTGTCAAATGGGGACAATAGTGTCTGTCTGTCAGTCACTTAGCACCCTCTATTTGCTAGGCACTGTGCTAAGCTCTTTGTACACAAGGACAAAATTGGAGCAGTCCCTGCCCACAGGGAGCTTATATTTTGTCTGGATTGTTCCAAGGAAAGCAGTTTGTAAACCTTCAAACGCCACAGAGATGGGAGCCGTATGTTACTGTTGTTACATTATTTATACTTAGTATTATGTTCTTCCTCCTCCTTTAGAGTCCCACCTGAAAGAAGCATTGAGCCAGGTAATCAAGGGCAAGAGAAGCTTCTGGAGGGCTTCTGTAATGGAGACAGGCTTCTTCTGATAGGGAAAGGCCTGGGCTGGGAGTAATGGGCAGGGAGTTAAGAGGAGGGGTGTGTTTGCCAAGCCTTCCAGCCGGCAGAAATAATTGGAGCTGCTGAAGCATGCCCCAGCCCAACACAGCTGGAAGTCAGATAGCAGTCCCAAAGAGCTTGACTCTCCCTGTGTTGAAAACGCCGGTGATCCCAGCCAGGAACCAGAAAAGATTGAAATGTGTTGAAAACATAGCTCTGAAATGTCTACCTGGCAAGCAAAAGAGGTCCAATGGATTGTTTTGGGAAGAAGGGAGAGAGGGAAAGCAGTGCCCCCCACAGGATCACTGAAGGATGTGATCTGCTTTCCTGGGAGGTGGGGGTGGGGATTGGACATATGGAATGCTACTATGCCCTACGGACCTCTGGGACTTTCCACTTGACTTGTAGCTGACACCTCGCATAGATGTTGTCTCCTCTTACTAGAATGGACCACAAGAGAGTAGTGAGGGTCTCACTTTTCTGGTTGTTGCCCAAGCACTAAATAAATGCTTTTTTCATTCATTCACCTCCAGTTGTTAGGAATTGTTCTAGGGAAGGATCATCAGCTGGGAGCCAAGGGGGGGAGGGAGGGAGAAGGGCTTCCTGATGGTACACACCTGTAGTCCTGTAATCCCAGCTACTGGAGAGGCTGAATCTGGAGGATCCCCTGAGCCCGGGAATTCTGAGTTAGTAGCCTAAGCAGATTTGGTGTCCATTGGCACTACTATGATGAATCCCTGAGAGCAGAATGGGGCCACCAGGCAAAGGGGCAAACTGGTCCAGGCTGGAAACAGCAGGTCAGCTGGTTAGCAATGGAATTGGGTCCATGAGTGACCTCTGTTCTTCCAGCCAGGGTAGGGTAGGGGGGAGATCCAGTCTCCAAAAAGAGAGAAAAAAAGCAGCTATAAAAGGGCATCTTATTTCCCATTTTACAGAGAAGGAAACTAAGACCCAGACAAATGAAGTGACTTACCTGAGTTCACAGTGATAGTAAACGGTAGAGTCTGGATTTATCTAAATCAAGGTCTTCTGACTCTCTGACATTGTACCACATTGTACTGACTCCACCACACTTGTGAAATGATGGGAACAGCTCTAAGTCACTTGCCTCTCTGAGGCTCAGTTTCCTTGCCATAAAAAAGGGAGTCCAAATACCTTTCCTATTCTCCTGTCAATCTCCCATTGTGGGTATGAGAAAAGTGCTTTGTAAGCCTTCAAGAAAGCTAGAAAGGTGAATTATTGTCTGTGAGTAATAAGTAGCCAGAACAGGGTGAGGACTAGCCCAGAGGGAGTGAGCCCTTCTGCTAACCAACTTTCACTATCTATGTCATACCACCTTAGAAGCACGGTATCATTACTGGGAAACAGAATCATTGAATACTGGATGTAGAAGACTCCTTGGATGTCAGTGACCATAAAAGCAGAGAACAGAGAGCCAGAAGGGACTCAGAGGTCACCTAGTCCAGCCCATTCCTCAAAACAAATCAATGCCCTCTAAAAGGAGATAATATATGTAAACTGCTTTGCAAATCTTAAAACACACTATCACCATCATCATCACCATCATCACCATCATTATCCTCATCCTGATCCTCATCAGCAACAGTATCCTCCTCCTCCTCCTCCTCCTCCTCCTCATTATCATCGTCATCACCACCACCATCATCATCATCACCATCACCATCATGATCATAATAGTCATCATTGTCACCACCATCACCACCACCACCACCATCATCATCACTAGCAGTAGCAGCAACAGCATCAGCATCAGCAGTACTACCCCTCCACCATCATCCTCATCACTATCATTATTTCATACCCAATAACTGGTTGTCCTAAGTCAGATGTTATTAACTTGGGTCAAAGGAACTTTGTAAAAATTTGATAACTGTATTTCCCATATAACTAGTTCCTTTGTAAATTTTATTTGATGCATTTAAAAACACGATTCTGAGAAGGGGTCCATAGACTTCACTAGACTTACTGCCCAAGGAGCCATGATACAAAAATAAGAAGAACCTTTGCTCTAAGTCTTTAGTTGAAGATTTCCAGTGAGTACCTCCTGAAATAGGCAATCATTCCAACTCAGAATAATAATGATTAATGATAAGAGTTATCATTATTAATCAGTATCTTCCTCTCACCTCAGTTTCCTTTATATTCTACCCATTGATGGCATGAGGTAAACAGTAAAGGGATAATAAAGATCTGGGAGATTTCAATGACAGAGCTAGGTTTCTTCTAATGAGAAAAGGTTTGGAGTGGGATTGATGAGCAATGGCATAAGAACAGTAGAAAACTTGATAAATCTAATGGATTTGCCACTAATATTTCTGTTATAATTATTATTTCTATTATCTAATCTATAGGATTCATATAGTATTTTTAAGCTTGCAGAGTTCTTTAAATATCTTAATTTCATTTGGTTATCAGAACCCTATGGAATAGGCGTTATAATTTATTATTCCCATTTTATAGATGACAGAAATGAAGCTGGGAGAGGTGATGTGATTTGTCCATGGTCCTACAGTTACTATCGAAAGGAGGAATTGAACTCAGGACTTTCTGACTCCAAGTCCAGCACTCTATCCTCCATCTATACTTAGGAAGTTCCCTTGTAATTATGTACTTTGTCAATTTTCTAGATGAGTTATTGAGACCCAAGTGGCTAAGTGACTTTTCTATAGACACATAGTCAGTTGAGGAGCTGGGGTCCTTTGACTCCAAAGCTGAGGGTCTTTCTACTCTACCCTGTTGAAACAAAGGAATTATTTTCTTTAGAATGGAAGCTTCTCGAGGGCAGGGATGGCTTCATTTTTGTATTTATATCCCTAACACCAGGCACAGTGACTGACACATAGTAGGCTCTTAAAGCATTCTTTCTGATTGAATTATATATTTCATTTGCTCCTATATTGATTTGCTTGACTCATTTGTAACTTTAATGTTTCCAAATCATCATTTTCCATTGCCCTCCAGACTTCCTACGCTGGGCATTCTTGAGCCTCTGAAATGCCTTCCGATTCAATATGTTGGTACAAAAATTAATCCCTTTAGTCTCCAAGTAGGGAACGCCCTTTCAAAACATACATTGAGGATTCCTTGCCTCTTTCCTAATAAGAAGCAACAAACTTAGAAACTTCCTCTCTCCCAAGATGTCCTTTGGAATATTCCAGTCATGTCCTCAGTTTTGCACTTCTGGTTTTAACATGTAGATCTGAAACAGAATCTTGATTAAATAGGCATATTTGTACTGCAAGGCTACTGATTCAGACGTTTAAAAGGAGCCTGTTAAGCTGTTGAGAGTATCTCTAGTGAACTTTTAGCTTTAAGCCTTGCACTTGAGAGATGAGTCAGACAGAACTAGGCTAGAGGTTTCACTGGAGGCATCTGGGACTTACTGGGCCAGGCAAAGAGGGACAGAGGGAGAATCCTTGGGGGAGTGGGGGACCTAGGGAGGAGGGAAGTGGTCCAGTGGTGGAACAGGCTTGTTAGTGAAGTCTGTTATGCTTTGTTTTCCTCCCTTTGAGTATAGGGGAAGCTAGCTGGTACAGCGGCTAGAGTGCCAGGCCTGGAGTCAGGAAGACTCATTTTTATGAGTTCAAATCTGACTATAGGCACTTACTAGCTGTGTGACCCTGGACATATAAATTAACCCTATTTGCCTCAGTTTCCTCATCTGTAAGATGAGCTAGAGAAGGAAACGGCAAACCACTCCAGTTTCTTGGCCAAGAAAACCCCAAATGGGGTCAGAAAATAACTGTACAACAAGAAAATTAGAATGTAAGCCCCCTCAGGACAGGGTATGTCAAGCTTGCTTGTATTGTGTTTGTCTTTTCAGCATTGCTTAGCATGAGGGATGGTAAACAGTGAGTACTTATTAAGTGTTTTTTTTTATTTCTCTCTCCATCTATCTAATATCTCTCCAGCGTCCATCTATCTATGTATCTATGTATCTATGCATGTATGTATGTATGTATCTATCTATTATATCTATCTATCTATGTATCTATGTATCTATCTATCATCTCTCATCTATCTTTCATTTTTATTATCTATCACTATGATCTCTACTATCTATCTACTTCACGGCCAGAGTGTTGGAGTGACCTGTCCATGGTCTTAGACAGTTAGTGAGGGCCATCTGCAGTCATCCCAATCTATATATCACCACTGGACCCAGATGGTTTCAGAGGAGAAAGTGAGGCTGGGGACTTTACACAGCCCTGTGTCACTTAAATCCAGAACTTGCCTGTCATGGTACCACCTTCCTGATGTCATGGTTCTCCTCAAGAATAAAGTATAAATAACAAATAGACAGCTAGTAAATGGTAGATATGGATACAAGCCCAGGACCTCCCATCACAGAGGCATCGTTCCAGCCCCTACTCCTGGAGCTGAAGCCGAGTCCCTGGGGAGCGAGCTGCTTGTCGACCCTCACTTGACGCGTCCACTTTGGGCTCAGTGGCAGTGCCCTTGGTGTTCTGGAGTCAGGCAGGCTTTCCCACTTTGCCACTGATGGGGCCCGGCTTGTTTCTGCTCCCACTCCGGGCACTCCTTCTTTTTGTGTGCAGACACCCAAGGACCCCAAACCGTGCCAATGTGATCCTTACAGCCTCCTCCTCACCATAGCTATCATTTTATCTAGTGCTTCTGAATGTTATAAAGGGCTTTACAAATAGAATAATAATAGATTGTACTTGTGTAGCGCCTACTCTGGGCCAGAGACCGCGCTAAGCACTTTACAGATGTTATCTCGCTTGGTCCTACAACAGCCCGGGTATGTAAATGCTATTATTAGACCCATTTTACATGTTATGAAACCAAGGCAAACAGAGGTTAAGTGACTTGCCCAGGGTTGCACAGCTAGTAAGTGTTTGAGGCAGACTTTGAACTCAGGTCTTCCTGATTCCAGGCTCAGTGCTCTGTGCACTGTGATTTTCTAGGATTTCATCCTAGTCCCTAAAACGTTGATGTAATAATAACTGACATATCCCAAATCGGAGAGTTTCACAACAGAATTCATTTTCTTCCCCCTAAAACCTACTTCTCCTATTAATTTCTGCAGAGGACATGACTATCCTTCTAGGCAAACAAGTTTGTAATCTTGGACCTCTCCTGGATCTTCGTTCCCCTCCCCCCCCCCCCCCCCAGTGTCCCATCAGTGGCCTCACTGTCCACATCTATCCCTTTTTTGTCCACTCTCATGGCCACCACTGGCTACTGGACCCTTGTCACAGTTCTTTTGGGTCACTGCAGAATCCTGCAAGTTGGTATCCTGGCTGTCTCTGCATTCTATCCTGCCAAACTGACCTTCTTAAAGCACAGGTTTGACCATGTCATTCTGAGAAACTGAGGCTCAGGGAGACCATACAATCGTGGCTCTAAAACTGTGAAGGACCTTAGAGGCCATCTACTTCAACCCCCACACTTTACAGATGGAGAAACTGAGGCCCAGCCAGTTTAAATGACTTTTCCAAGATCACCATACATATCAATGTCACCATATCATGGTGCTTCCTAACAAGAGGCAATATGGTGAATGGGGTGCTGGGCGTGGAGTTAGAAAGATGTGGGCTTAGGGCTCATGTCAGACACTTACTAGCTGTGCAACCCAGGGCAAGTCACTTAACCTCTGTTTGCCTCAGTCTCTTGGACTATAAAATGGGGATAATATTCGCACCTCCCCCACAGGATTGTTGTGAGGGTTAGATGAGCTAATATCTATAAAGTGCTTAGTAGAGTGTAGTGCTTGTTTCCTTCAGTCCTTTACCCCACTCTTCCTCAGTGTCTTTATTTGTGAAATGGAGGTCATAACATCACCCATCTCATTTAATTCGGGTCCTATTTGTAAAGCACTTTGCAAAACTGTAATCATTATATACATCAGAGTATTGCAGATTTAGGGTCGCAAAGGGTCTTGGAGGTTGTTGACTCCAACCCCCTTATTCACACATGGTGAAACTGAGGCATAGACAGGGAAATTGGCTTGTGCAATGTCACACGAGCAATAAATACCTGGGAAGGGTTTTAAACCCAGATTTTTTTTTGGCTCTAACTGTAGCATTCTAACCATTACTCTATGTACTTTGTTTCCAGAATATCAGTTGTTACTATAATTTAGCCTTTGCTTAAAGACCTCCAGGGAAAGTAGTCCAGTTAGGGACTTGCCCAAGGTCACCCAGTTAGGCAGCAGCAGAACTGGGACTGCAACCCAAATGTGCCTCCTGACACCTCACCTTCCCATTGTAATGCATCGTGTTTTGTGTGGGCAGAACCTAGTGTTTTACTGGGGTGTGACTTCTCTATCACAGCTGTGCCTGTTGAAATGTTGGCCGCAATAAACAGCCTTTCCAACCATAGGAAGCCATGGTGTTGAGAAGCTTAGGTTCTCCTTCCCTCAACCATTTACAACATAATACAGTTCATTTTGGTAACTCGGTTTCTTTTGGACCATTAATGTCTCCCATGAATCCTCTGCTCCATCTAGGAGGGTCAGAGAGACCTGAAGGCCAATTTTGCTCATGAGACTGAAAGTTGACAAGTCCCATAGCAAACACCAGCTGTATAGCTAGCAACTGAACTCAGATGTCCTGATTCACAGACTCTGATTTTAGTCCTTCCTGTCTAAGACATCAAATGAAGGAAACGAAAGTTAAGAATCATCTAACTGCCGTATTTCAGTTCAATTCAATTAAACCCAATCTCATTCAATTCCATTAAAATAATATTCATTGAGTACTATATGTTTCATAGGATTTAAGCCTGGAAAGGACCTTAGATATGAGCCCCAAAGTTTTGTTTTTATAGATGAAGAAACCAAATATACATTGGTAGTAAGTAGCAGAAGAAGATTGGAACCCACATCACTGTGCTGTGTAGAAAAAAGAATGTAAGCTACTTACAGGTAGGCAGAGATGGTTTCACTTTTCCTTTTGTATCCCTAGCATTTAGGACAGTTCCTGGAATACAGTAGGTACTTAATAAATGTCTTGGTGACTTATATTGAAGACCCCTACCCTTCAAGATCATATAGTCCAGCAAAGGAGATAATACATACACAAAATGGCTGTAATACAAGAAAGACAGGACGTTCTACTAATTCCAAGTGAATTTGTGTAACCATAGATTCTTAGAACTGGAAGAACACTAATAGATCACCTTGGGTAACTTTCTACCTGATGTTCGAGTCCCCCAAACATTCCCAACCATTAATCCTTTACAAAGGCCTCTGCTTGAATAGCTCCAATGAAGGGAACTAACTTCATCCCAAGGCAGTCCTCCATATTCAGACTTAAAAGTAAGAAATGCCTTATTTTACTAGACAAATCTATAATGTGTAACTTCTACCCACAATGCTTGGGGCAGCCTTCTGGGCCCAGGCTGAAGAAACTATTGGAGTGTCTTCAACATGAGGCAGTTGCCTCATTAGAGGACGGTGTACTTTGTTGGAGTCTACAGTCATGATTATGGGGGTGAAGGTTGAACATGGCAGATGTGGCTCAAGTTTTTGAAGCTACTGCCTGAATCATTTCCTGAGTTACTGTACTCATAGATGGACCAGCTGATAAGAAGCTAATGAACATAGACCAGAGCATCAATTTATCTCTTCCCTAAAAGATGCTGAAGAAATCATCTCCAAAGTGCACCTCCCCATTCCTCTACTTGACTTTAAATAATCCCCACCAACCAGTGTCAGAATGCAAAGGTCTTTGCCTCTGGCCAGCATCTGTCCCATAAAAAAGCCAGTTAGGGGATGGAAGGATCTTTCCATTAAGAAGATTAAAGCATCTTCCTAAGCCTCTTCAAGTGCCAGCTTCCAGCTCCCTGGAAGAGAAAAGTGTGATGACCACAGGGCTAACTGGGCTTAACTGGGAGGTGTATCCCAGTCACAAAGTCTCCAATGGAGTCTTTTTTTAAATCAGTGAATTTGTATTTATTCAATGCCCGCTGGGTACATGGTTTTGTAATAGACTTTTTTATAAAAAATTCCAAGTCTCACATATATAAAATTAACTTGTTCCCCGCTCAATGTAGTATACATGGAAAATCAGTCAACATCAATTTGTATTCCTTTCTTCCCTTCCTTCCATTCTTGATTCCTTGATGCCTTTTCCTTCCTTCCTTCCTTCCTTCCTTCTTTCTCTCTTCTTTCTTATCCTCTTCCGTTCTTTCTCACTTCCTCTTATGTAGACATTTATTAACCATCTACTATGTATAAAGGAGAATTTTTTTTATCTCTTGATGTCAAACTCCTATCTGTATGGTTTTCAGAAGCCTCCAATCACTTAAACGTGTAGTCAGCAGATGTATCTTGGCTTCCTCCTGCACACCTAGCAACGTTATATGCAGTAGGAGATGCAAAGACTATGCCATACTCTGCCGTTTAGGAGTTGATAATTCATTTGGGAAGACAAGACAAATTTCACACTGTAGAGCTAGGATATAAATCAGAGGCTGCAAGGTGAGTCCTTGTCTCCCACAGGGCTTGTCTCAGTGTCACACATAGTAGGTTTTCACCCTTAGTAGGTATTTGTTGCATGAATGAATGAGAGACTAATTGGCTAGAATAATTAAGTGCCAAATGACATGATTGACTGTGCAATAAGAATTCAATGTAGTGCTGTAGTGGAAGGATGACTGACTTGGGAGCCAAGTGACCTGGGTTTCATTCACAGACCTTTCACCAAGTAGCTGTGTGACCTTGGACATGTCACTTCCCCTCTGTGGTCCTCAGTTTCCACTCCTGCAAAATGAGTGGGTGGGACTAAATTATTTTTAAGGCTTAAGATGAGTTAGCTGACAGGTGATGCCTGGACTGTTTTATTCAGTAATTGGCTACACATTTTAAGGACTCTGACAAACTAGAGGGCAACTAGAATTTCAAGGGGACACGATACAAGGGGGCTGGTGGAAGGAAGTGGATTTAATCAAGTTAAATCAACAAGCATTCAGTAAGTGTCTACTGTGTGCCTAGCACCATGCTAAACTATGAGGAAACAAATATGAGCAAAAAGGAAGATGAGCCCTGCCCTCAAGATGAGCTTATATTCTAATGGCTGAAGATGACACATAAAAGGGAGCTGAAAAGTCAGGGTAGGGGTGGAGGGCATAGACAGTGGAAGGTTTGGTGGGGAAAAGTCTGGAGAGTTAGGAGTAGAGTCCAGAGAAGAATGAAGGGGTAGGTTGTTTAGCTTAGAGAAGACTTGGTAGGGTGGGGAACATGCTGGTTATCTTCAAATTCTTGAAGGGATGTCTTGTAAAAGTGGGGTTAGATTCCCCTTGCTTACAGAGAGGGTCAGAATTAGACTTTAGGGCCCAATCTTTCACCACAGAAGTTCTTCAAAAGTGGCATGGGTTCCCTTCCACAGATATCTTCAAGCGAAGGTGGGAGACCATTTGTTGAGTTTGCCATGGAGGGGATTCTTGCTCCAGTACAAGTTAGATGAGACAACTCCTTAAGGTCTTTCCAAGATCTGAGTTTCTGTGGGCACCAGATTTTGGAGTCAGAGGACCAGGATTAAGATCTTTGCTTTCCTATTTACTACCTGTATGACCTTGGGCAAGTGGTTTTTCCTCCTCTCAGCTTCACTTTCCTCATCTATAAAATCGAGTAGGGGTTAGATTCAATGATCTCTCTGGACTTTTTCAGTTCCAAGTCTGTGATCCTTCCATATATTTCATTCTGCATTCTATTACTCTAATCCAGGAAGCTTTCATGTGGCATAGTTGAACAAGAGATGGTTTTAGGCCTAGAGGAGCTGGGTTAGATTCCTAACTCTGCCATGCATGTCTTTATGACTTGGGTCCTGCACACTATTTCCTTATCTATAAAAAAAATGAGGTGAGACTGAACTGGTAGAGCCCTAAGTTCCCTTCTGACCAGAAATTGGATTTTTTTGGTAGTTGAGTCATTTCTGTCATGTCTGACTCTCCATGACCACATCTGAGATTTTCTTGGCCATTTTTTCTCCAGCTCATTTTACAGATGAGGGAACTGAGGCAAACAGGGTTCAGTGACTTGCCCAAGGTCACACAGCTAGTAAGTGTCTGAGACTGGATTTGAACTCATGAAAATGAGTCTTCCTGCTTCCAAGCCCAGTGCTAATTGACTGCACCATCTAGCTGCCCCTAGAAATCAGATAGATTGTGGAAAATTGGCTTATTGGGATTTTCATTGGGTCAAATGGAACACATGAGTGATCAATATGGAATCTCCTTTCTTTCCCCTTGAGAGACAAATACCTAGTCAGCATGGTATAGGCTATTTTGGGCACCTCTGCCAGTACCTTGGGTATAATCAGACCATATTCAGCAAAAGATCACACATACAAAAGAAAATTCCATTCAATATATTCCTCTCGAATAGGAACAAATGATGCCAAGGTCCTGGGCCCATGGGCTCCTAAAAGATGAGTAGGGGACATGGGATTTGTTTAAATAGGAGACCATTCCTCTGGGGAGTGGTCTGCTTGCCTACTCTCTAGAGAAGGGCACCTTGAATGCCTCTCAGTTGGAAGATATTATCTCCAGATGGAAAGGTTTGCCTTCTGGCAAAGTCAGTCACATTATTTGGTTATATTTTGATGTGTTATTTATGGAGAAATAGGCTCTGCTGAAATCTCTTTCACTTCTCAGGAAAACTGTTTTAAATCTTACTCTTCAGGGGTGATGCTGATGATGGTGAAGATAAGCATGGGCACCATTTGAAGGGGTGGGCATTGATCACCAAGCTTCCTAGCCCAAATGCCAACACCTATGATTAATTTGCCTTCAGAAAGCAATTCTTGGCTTATTTGGGTCTCAACACAGTGCTTGTGCTCACTTATCTTGACTTAGCAACAACTCCCAATAGGAAGTAACCATAGAAGAAAAGATAGAGTATGTGTGTATGTAGGGAGTCAGGGTGGGCAGAGAGCTCTAAGAAAGCTAGCTTTTTTCCTTTTAAAAAAATCTTCATCACTTTAAGGGAAATCAGAATGTCAAAACTAGGAAGCAAATATATTTATAACCCTCCTAACTGATCCCTTTGCTTCATGCCTCTCAATCTCCTATCCATTTTGCACACAGCTGCCACATGGATAATTCTAAAACACGGATCTGACCATATCTTCTCCCTACTCAAAAATCTTCTACAGCTCCCTATTTTCTCTACTATGAAATAAAAAAAAATCATCAACTTGGTATTTAAAACTTTCCACAATCTGGCTTCCACCTACCTTGGCCATCTGGCCCTCCCTCCTTACCTCCAACTCACAGAGTTCCTCTCTTCATTTAAGATGCTGCTTAGGTACCATTTTCTGCAAAAAAGCCTTTCCTGGGCACTGTCCTCATTCCTTTGCCCCCTCTAACAGCTAGTGCTCTCCCTCCCAAATAATCTTATATTCAAATACTTTGTATACATTTGTGTTTATTTACTTTATATGTATGATACACACACACACACACACACACACACACACACACACACATGCACATATCTACTTCTTGTCTCCCCATTGGAATGGAAGCTCCTTGAAAGTATGGATTGTGTCATTCTTTAGAATTGTAACCTTAATGCCTGGAGTAGAGTGAGTTTTCATAAATACTTGGTGATGGATTCTCTTAATTCACTGTCTATTCTAGTCAAATGAGTCTGCCAGCTGTGTCCTATTCAAAACACTTGAGATCCCACTTTGGGGTCTTTGCACAAATAGTCTCCACATCTGGAAAGTGCATCTTCCTCACCTCCACCTCATGGAATCCCTTCGGTCATTTTTCCATCATGTCTGACTCTCAGTGACCCCATTTGGAGTTTTCTTGGCCAAGGTACTGGAGGGTTTGCCATTTCCTTCTTCAGCTCATTTTATGGATGAGAAACCTGAAGCAAACAGGATTAAATGACTTGCCCAGGGTCACACAGCCTCTAAGTGACTGAGGTTGGATTTGAACTCAAATCTTCCCGATTTCAGGTCAGGTGCTCTATCTGCTATGCCACCTAGCTGCCCCCTTCATGGAATCTCTAGTTTCCTTCAAATCACAACTTGAGTTCTACCTTCTACTTGAGGTCTTTTTTGACCCCTCCAGTGGTGAGTATTCTCTCTTGAAATTCCTTCCTATTTATTTACCTGCTTATAGGCCGGATCCTCTTCTCCCCTCCCCGCCTCCCCCAAGTGAGAGAGAAGCTCCTTTGAAAGCAGGGATTATTGAATTTTTCTTTTTGTATAACCAGCACCTAGGACAGTGTTGAATTTACATTTTAGTCATCCTTGACTAAACTCACTATGTTCCTATTCAGAACATCAAACCCTCCATCCCGCATTTATTTTAAGCCTCCATGGCTGAGACAGCACACACAGCTTACCCTGTCAGATTTGGATTCTCTAGCTTTCCACTCAAATACTTTAGTCAGCACAAATGGGGGAGGCAGAACCAAGCCCAGTCATAGCGTATCTCATGCTGCTATCAATTTTCCGCCAGAAGAACATTTTGGGACACAAAGTCCTTTGTCTATTTTCAGAAGCCAGGCTCAGTGACATTACACCAATGAGTACAGTTCTAGTGAATGCACTGTGTGCTGTTTTGAATTGTAACCTAAAAAAAAGGAGCTTCTGGCTGTCGGCCAGACCATAATGATTTCAGTTCTGAAGAAATCCAGCAACCGATGAGACTTCATTCACTATTTTCTCATAGTAGAAGTCCACAATCTCCTCTAATCAAATTGGAATGCCCCCTTCCCTCTTCCTCTCCCTCCCCTTCATCTCTTCATTCTTCTATGGTTAGTGTTATGGGTAGGCCTCCCAGGTCTGTTTCTATTTCAAAATAAAAAAAATAAATAAATTTATAACATGTACCCCAAAGATCGAGCAGAATCGGACAACGGTATATTTTTTTTTTCAAAAACTGGAGCAAAATGTGAATCAAACTAATCATGCTTCCAAATCCAATCTTCAGTCCTTTAATTGATCCCATCCCAAAAGGTAACATTCTATCTTAATTGACATGCTGAGATGGTTACAATTATGTAAAACAAAACGGGACCTGCTGGAAACGAGAAGAGTGTTCTTCTCAAACAGAACGAGGGCCAGTTTTTATAATCGTTGATTGCAAAAGGATGCAACCACTTTGCTCAGATTTCCTATTTGGGTTAGCCCCATCTGTATGTATATTGGGTTTAGACAAAACCCCAACCTCAAAGGGTAGGAGATGCTATTGGACGTCTCTTTGGGGAGAGAGAGGGAGAGGGAGGGGGTCTGCAGAGGTGGGGCATCCATTTCTTTGTGGATTTTGTGGGGTGGTTAAACAGAAAAACGTGACAGGATGAAAGATGACATTTTCATATTTGTTGGCAGAGCTGTCTTCCTTATGATTGTGACCACACACACCAGCCTGGGCTCAGCCTCGATCGAAAACAGATGGCAGTGAGCGTAAGCTCACACGAGGCCGGGCGGGCAGGATGTACTCGGAGCCCTTTTGTGATTTCCTGGAGGCCAACCTGCTCACCCAGCTATGACCAAGAGAAGGCCCTCCTCTCCCATCCCTCTCCAAACGGTCCCCCCTGAGAATGATCCCACTGGAAGGCCTGCGCTTCCTGAAGGTGACCTAGATGTTGCTGAAGCAAGACTGGATGAGGCTTCAAACAGATTTTTCAAAAATTGCAATCAGGAGAAGCAGGGCCTCCCTTCGATGGGTTCAGAACACCTGTGTCTCTTGGATTCTTGCCTTGCTGGGTGGGGGGGGGGGCAAGCTGATAATGTGGATGGTGAGTATGATTACTTCTCCCAGTCCATGGCTGGCATCAAGAACACATGGTTGGGAGAAGGACCCTTTTGCTTAGCAAGTCTCCTGATCCTCCATCATCTTTGGCCACATTAAAAAAGAACAAAAAGGCCAATTCAGATGGGGATATGCCAGGGAGGAGAGCACACAAGGACTGAGAGCTAGAAAGGGCCAAATCAGAGGATATCAGAATTTCTATAGCACCTCCTTTGTGACAGCAGTCATTGTTCTAAGTGCTTGACAAAGCTTGTTTCCTTTGACCCTCACAACAACCTTGGGAGGTAGGTGATATTCTTATGTCCAGTTTACATGTGAGGAAATGGAGGAAGATAAAAGTCACACACCTCGTAAGAATCTGAAGTGATATTTGAACTTACTTCTTGACTCCAGTCCCAGCACTCTGTCCACTGGGTCACTGAGCTGCCTCAGAGATCATCTGGTTCAATGAAAGGTGCTTATTGGCATAAAAATTATGGACCTCTCTCGGCATTGTGGTGTATAATGCATTTCATTAGATTGTGCACCCTGGGATGTTTATTAATGATCAAATGAGAAAGCATATCTACTGTGCTTTGTAAACCTTCAAGAATAAGTGTATTTGTCCTCTCAAGGAAATTCCACTTGGTCTTTTGTGCATCTAGGGACATGCCCTTATGGCCCATTTCTATTTATTATTTTAGAAAATGCTTTCCTCAGAACATCTCTGGGATACAAGTGGTCCACATGTTATCACCCCCATTTTGTAGCTGAGGAAACTAAGGCCTAGAAAGGAAATTCGATGTGTTCATGAAAACATGTAGACTGAGTGGCAGAGCTAGGATTTGCACTTGGATGTCTAGGCTTCATGTCTTAGGGTCACACTGCCATCTAGATACCAGGTCATATTAGGTGGACTCAGAGGAGTTTCCTTGTGGCATTCTTTATTGTACCACTCACTCCCCAGAATGCCCACTCACCCCATCACATTTTTTTTTCAAACTCATTTCAGTAGGATTGAAGAATCTTAGGATCACAGCTTTAGAGGAGGGAAGGCCCTTAGAAGTCATTGAGTCTAATTTCCCCATACCAAAGGTGAGGAGATTTCAGAGCAGAGAGGGTAAGTGACTGACATGTCTCACAATGAACAAGTTAATAAACAAATCAATCAGAATTCCTAACATGCTGTCTTTTACAAGGTCACTTTATGACCTTAGACAAGTAACTTCCTCTATCAGTGTTTTAAGTTCTTCATCTATAAAATCAACAGGTTGTGCTAACTGACCTCAAAGGCCCCTTCCAACTTAAAATTTATGATTCTAAGAAGCATTGATTAGGGCAGTTAAGTGGTGCAGTGGATAGAGCGATAAACTCGGAATCAGGAAGATTCGTCTTCCTGAGTTTAAATCTGACCTCAGACACTATCTGTGTGACCCTGAGCAAGTCACTTCACCCAGTTTTCCTTAGTTTCCTTATCTGTAAAGTGAGCTGGGAAAAGAAATGGCAAACCACTCCAGTATCTTTGCTGAGAAAACTCCAGAAGGTTTTATGAAGAGTTGGATGTGGCTGAAAAACAACTCAACAACAACAACCCAACCAAAGAAGCCTTTATGAGGCATCTGCTCTGTGCCAAGTGCATGCTAAATTCGAGGGGTTCAAGCCAAGCCAAGCTGGCCCTTCCCCTCTATGAGAGCTGAGACTGTCAGTGCTGTGGGACTGGGGTTTTCAGGCCAAAATCTTCTGAAGGGACAGTAAATGGGCCACACCCCATTAGGTTAACAATAATAATAGCTATGACAGGTCCTCATCTGCAAATTGGTGTAAGGAACTCCGGGTTGAGGAAACTCCCTCCACCAATGCAGATGGTAACCATTCAGCAATTTAAAGTCTTTAAGAGTTGGCTTAAGAGCTTGAGAGACTTGTTGAGAGTCACACAGTCAATATTTGAACAGGACAAAGGCAATGCTTGAACCCAGGTCTTTCTGATTCCTAACACTGTCTCTTTATCCCCTGCCAAGGTGACCATTCTACAAGGCTTTAAAGTTTGCAAAGTGCTTTACTGACATTATTTCTTTTGAGCCTCCCAACAACCCAGTGAAGGAGGCAGGGCGTTGTCATCAATTAGTAAATCACAAAGCATGTATTAAACTTTGATTTTGTGCCAGGCGCTGTCCTAGGTGCTGAGGCTATAAATGCGAAAGTGGCGATCCTTGATCTCAAGGATCTTATCCTAATTTTATGAATGAGGAACCA
The DNA here is from genome assembly GCA_028627135.1 of Pseudochirops cupreus. Taxonomy (NCBI): domain Eukaryota; kingdom Metazoa; phylum Chordata; class Mammalia; order Diprotodontia; family Pseudocheiridae; genus Pseudochirops; species Pseudochirops cupreus. The sequence goes on from CM053584.1 coordinate 14,740,009, forward strand.
AGGTTCAGAAAGACTAAGAGACTTGATGGTGGTCACACAGCTACAAAGGAGATGGGATTGAATCTCAAGTGTTCCTGGTCTGAAGCCTGGTATCTTAGCCTCCAAGTTACACTGCCTCTTTAGGGGCCTGGCTTAATTGTGGTTCCTTTTCTAGAAAAATGCTGTAGAGGGGGCACGTGTTCCTCTTCATGGCCACTTTTAAGTCACAAACCATCCATTGCTCGCTCCCCCTTTTTGTGTTATCTTCCCCTTTAGAATATAAACTCTTGGGGGTGGTGACTGTTGGCTTTTATTTAGATCCTGAGCACTTAGCACAGTACCCAGCACATAGTAAACACGTCTTAGATACTTTTTCATTCATGCATGCATGCATGCATGCATTTGTCAAGCTGGAACAAATCTTGGGGCTCATTCAATCCCACATCTCATTTGACAGAAATAAGACCCAAGAGGTGAGGATCACACAGTGACCCAGCGGCCCATCCTCGCCTAGACACTAGGTCAAATTCTTCTCAGGTAAATACTTATGCTACCATACTAGCCTGCTGTTGTCCAAGTCTGGGCAATACCAGATAGAAATATGAACCTCTTCCTGTCAGGCTTGCTGCAATAAGCTCTAATGGGGCAGAAAATGTAAATTTAAAATGCTTGATTTTTGCATCCTATCTTTAAGTTCTCCTCTGTGATATTATCATGGTGGGCAGATGACAGTGGATCCTTGGAGGCTTTCCCATTGGAATGGTCCTATTGAGCTGGAGAAACAAGGCTTCAGGTCCAAAGAGGGATTGTGTGTCTGACATCTAGAGATTTATCACCATCTTGGCTCCTAAGAGATGATTTATTTTGGTCCTGGTAGCTCCTGGAGAATGTTTGCTAAAGTAGCTTTCCTGCTGTCTTTTCCTATCTGGAGCAGTCCCTTTGGGGTCCTTTATAATCTGGCCCCTTCTTGCCTCTCCAGTAAACTTACATATGACTTCCCTTCCTGCATTTTATAACCCAGTCAAGATGACCTTTCTGCTTTTCCTCATTACTCTACCTCTTACCTGTACTACACCTTTGCACTGGCTGCCCCCCATTTGTGGAATGCCATCCCACCTCACTTCCACCTCCTAGAATCCTGGGCTTCTTTCAAGACTCAACCCAAGTTACCTCTTCTATGGGAAGCTTTGCTCTGAATCTCATAGCTGCCAGTGTCTTTTCCTTCTGAAATTACCAGGTATTTATTCGGCATATATACTATATATACTTATCCATGTAAACAGATAGGTAGATAAAGCATTTGTCAAGCTCTTACTGTGTACAGTTACTCTATGTTCAGTACTGGGGATGGAAATATAAGGAACAAAGATAGCTTCTACCCTGAAGAAGTTTGCATTCTAATGGAAGAAGATACAAGGGGAATTTGAAGAGAATGAGAAATACTCCCATGGGGGCAAGGCTGCTGGGGAGGAAATGGAAACATCTGAAGAGTAAGAGGTAGAGCTCACTGAATTAATGTTTGTTGAATGAATGAATGAATGTTTGTATGGATGGTTTTCAATATATCAGGTGTTTCTAACCTGGGCCATTCCTGCATGTGTGTTAAGATATTCAGGAACATTTTCCCTATGGCATATCTTTGTAGGCTGATGTGCCAATTTATGCATGATTCAATCTATATATTTAAAGATAGGACTAATTTACACCTTGGGTGTTTGTTTTGTTTGTGTGTAGACTCTTGAGTCTCTGGGGACCCTGTGGAACAGAATGTTCTGCCTTCTTCCTAAGGTCTCTCCTCCCTTCTTAAGCCTTCAATCGTTTCAGGATTGACTCAGGTTCCTCTGTTTAAGGAGACTATAATCTCCACCTTTGTTCTCATTGTTCATTTCCCCCCAATTCACCTCCTATTCTAAATGGATCTTACCTCCATCAAAGTGTAGAAAATAGATAATTTCTCTGTATTCTGCCTTGTTAAATCACCTCTGGACTATTGTGTTCAGTTCTGGAATGAAACATTAATAAACTAGAGGACATCCAGTTTTCACCAAAATGGTGAAAGACCTCGAGTCTATGCCATATGAGGAATTGTCAAAGCAACAAGGAATGTTTAGACTTGAGAAGAGAAGACTTGGTGGGGACATGATATTTGTCTTCAGATAGGTGTGTCAAGTGGAAGAGTGATTAATCTTCTGTTGTGCAGAACTAGAGGGTAGAACCAAGAGCAATGGAGAGGGAAGTTGTAAAAAGGCACAATTTCAGCCAGATGTCAGGAAGACTTTGCAAACACTGAAAGCTATCCTTGAAAAGGACTGCCTTGAGAGGTGGTGAATTCCCTTTCCTTCAGGTGTTAAGGAGAGGTTCAGTGATCGCTCCACAGGCATAATTTAGTGGGGATTCTTTTGCAGATAAAACGTGGACCAGTTGACCTCTGAATTTCTTTCCAACTCTGGAATTCTCTGATTCTGTGATTTGAACATGTGTGGGCAAAATGGCATCAATTCAGACCAGTCCAGGTCAACTCAATCTAGTTTGCCCCTATCTAATTCAACCCAATCCAGTCCCACCCAATTCAATTCAACAAGCTTCTATTAAGCTCTTATTATGGGTGCTAGGTGTTGGGAATACAAAGACAAAAATGAAATAGCTCCTTTCCTTCAGGAATTTATATTCTAGCAGAAGAAGAGGGAGATACTACATAGAAAGGGTTGGGGTAGCAGTTCCCTTACTCATTTGTAACCCAGGGTTTCCATCAGGGCATCTGGATTTATTTCTTTCAAGTATAAAGAATCATAAGTTTAAGTGGAAGCGGAAACATAAAAATATAAGTACAAATAAAAGTAGACAAGCATGAACACAAATATATAAAAGTATAAGTATAAAAATTTAGCTACAATTGCAAGTGTGAAATACAGGCACAAAATAGAAGTTTAAGTTCAAGTACAAGTGGGCATATGTAAGTACAAGTATCAAAATGTAATGATAAATACAGCTATAAAAGCATAATTATAAGTGCAAGTATAAAAGTATAATTATAAGTGAAAGTATAAAA
>CM053584.1:14743536-14777621 GCA_028627135.1 Pseudochirops cupreus
ACTACTACTACTACTACTACTATTGCTGCTACTACTACTACTGCTGCTGCTGCTGCTGCTGCTACGACTTCTACTACTACAACTGCTGCTACTACTAGTACCATCACCACCACTACTACTACTACTACCACCACCACCACTACTACCACTACCACTATTACCACTACTACTACTTACTGTGTGTAAGGTACCGTTCTGAGTGCTTTACAATTATTACCTCATTCTATCCTCATATCAACCCTGGAAGGTAGTTCTGATTACCATCGCCATTTTATAAATAAGGTGAGGAAATAATAACATAATATAGTCATAATATAAATAAGATGAGGCAAGCAGAGTTTAACTGACTCGCCCAGGGTCACACGGTGAGTAAGTGTCTGAGGTCAGATTCAAACTCAGGTTTTCTGTACTCCAGGCCCATTTTTCTATCCACTGAGCCACCGAGATTCCTCATATTAAAGGATTTCAAAATTCTTGTTGGTGTTCCCTCCAGTATCTGAATTTGGTTTATCATCTGTCATCCCATTAATCCATTTGCCTTAAAACTACTAACCTTATTCTTTACTTTTGCCCTGATCTCCAATTTCCTCATCTCCTCAATATTTGCCCAGGTCATCCTCCAGGCTTTGCCTATACTCCCCTCCCTTCCCAATCTTGATCCCTTAGTGATCTTGTTCAATTTTACAGTACCCTGAATCCCTTCTCTCTTGTCCTGTCATTGCTCATGTCTTTCCAAACTTCAAACCAGTCCAGCAGTCCCTTTGGGATACTCTTCCAACTTGTACTTGTTCCCTTGGATTGGTCCCTGGAGACAGGCTGAGCTCTCAGGTTCTAGGGATAACCCTTTGGGTCTCCTTCTCAAGCTCTTCACAACCTGGCCCCTTCCTAACTTTCCAGTCTTACTTTATTACTCCTCTCCATGCACCCCATGGTGAAGTCACATTATCCTGCTTGCTGTTCCTCAGGCACCATCTCCCAACACAAAGTGACACAGGCCTTTGCACTGAATGTGCCCCGTGCCTGGAATGTTCTGCCTCCTTACCTCTATCTCTTAGAATGCCTGGTCCCTTTTACAATTTAACTTGAGGACCATTTTCCATAAGTCTCTTCAGCTTCTAATGCTTCTCTCACTCCAGGGTTAACTTTAATCTACTTTATATATATCCTGTATACACAAATCTATGAACATGTTATATATACATTTATGCACACACATACATATATCCTTTTGCAAACCTTAAAGTGTTAGCAATATTTCTGTACGTCACAGTGGACCCTGAGTTCTACTGAGGCAGAGGTTGTGTCTCCAGAGTCAGAATCATAGAATCCCAGAGTTAGAGAGTTATGAGGGATCTCACTAACAATCTGTCAACCCACACACTAAACAAATATCCACTTTCACGACATCTTTCTGTCTCTGAGCTCTGGTTGTGGTGCTCAGGACACATTGATTGAATGCATGAATGAATGAATGAATGAATGAATGGTTCCATTGGCCCCCCATGCTTCTGGTTTCACCACTATCCTAGGAGATGGGTACACTAGAACAAAGCCCACACAAGGAGCTTGGGATTGTGTGGAGGGTAAAGGGATTTCCAGGGAGCAAAATGACTACTGGCCTTTGGGGGTAGGAATGCTGGTACATACTTAGCTCTCTACCCAGTTGCTTAGGTAACTAAAGAATTTCTGTTGTGATAACTGACCCAGATAAGTGAACAACACAGACATTTCTATAGGAAAGGTCAATGGCTGTGACTCTAATTGAAAAGAGAGAAAGGGCACGGCTAATCCTGTTAAGAATATCATAAGATGATCAACTGAGAGCTGGGATGGGACTTCAGAGATATTCTGGCCCAACCCCTTCATTTTACAGAGGGGCAAACTGAGGCCCAGAGGAGGAAATTGACTTTCCTGGTCTGATCATACATGGCATCCCCCAACAAATGACATTCCACCAAAACAGGTCTCCTTGTAGCTTCCCGTCTCCCACCGCCATGTCTTTGCACAGATTGTTACCCATGCCTAGAACAATTTCCCTCATTATACCTATCTCCCTTCAAGACTAGTGAGGTCCCACCTCCTACCAGAAGATTATATCATCACCACCATTACTTAGTGCTTATTTATTTATCTACCTGTCATCTGTCTGTCTGTCTGTCCAGTCATTTGCTTATTCATTCATTCATTTATTTTCTCTATTCACTCAGCTATTTGTTTTACTCATCCATTCCCTCATTTATCTATGTCTTTATTTATTTGTGTTTATTTACATTGACTTATGAGGGTTCATGCCGTTTCCTTCTGATCAATCAATAAACATTTATTTATTATTTACTATATGCCAGAGACGGTAAGAGGAACACAGAGACCAAACAGAGTGATGTCTTGAGAAAGCTCACATCCTCTGGCCAATGACTGTTCGGTTTGGTCTCTGTGTCCCCAGTGCAGAGTACATTTTATTTTTTTTGGACAGGACCCATTGCATCATTCATAAAGGGAACCCGTATGAGAAAACTTCCTCTATCAATACTTATAGACACCTGATCTTCAGCTTGCAGTCATAGAGAATTTCCCAGGGCATTGAGTTTAAGTGTCTTGTGCAGGAACACTTAGCGAGGGTATGGCAGAGGCAGGATCTGAGCCCTCCTCACTCAGAGTAAGTCTCTATCTACCCTGCCATACTGCCAGCTTTGCCTTGGTTGTAGGGGTTTAATAAGAAAATTATAAGATATGTTTAGGTAAAGTGGAGTTAGGAGGACCTGAGTTTAAATTCTGTCTCAGGTACTTACTAGCTGTGTGACCCTGGGTAAGTCACTTAACCTCAGTCTGCTTCATTTTATTATTTATAAAATGAGGGAGTTAGGCTCAATGATCTCCAAGGTCCTTTTCAGCCCTGAATCTGTGATCACGTAATCCCATGAACAGTCTAACTTTCTTGGAGCATGGAGAATGTGAGGGACCTTAATGTGGCAGTTCTCTGAGGGCATTCAATGACCAGCTAAGATGTTTGAGTTTCATTCAGTTGACAAATTGGTGGCCACTGGAGGGTTTTGAATTCTACCTTCTAGAGCTACATAGAACATTGACTAATCCTCTTTCCACATGTCAGCACTCCAAATACTTGAAGACAGACACTTCTTTCCTTCTTCCCTACCCTCCAGTCTTCTTTACTCCAGGTTAAGCATCTTTTGTTACCCCAAGCAACCCTCATATGCCATAATTTCAGTCTTCCTTGTCATCATAGTTGGAATATGTCACCCTACTTTCCCCATGGGCTCATTCAGTCTTTATTCTGTTTTCATCATCAGCAGTTTCCCAAGAAGGTAATTATATAATTTAAGATATTGTCCTAACTCAGGGTACCTCCTTGGAAACTATCTCAGTCTTTTCATCTCCTTGGGACCACTCAAATGCCATGGGACACATGGAGCCCACTGATTGGAACACCTAAGGCCTTGAGATCCATTGTTGTGGATTTGTTGGGATTTTCACTGACTCAAGAAATCCAAGTAAATTCATCAACAGAATATAGAGAGAGGATGCCTAATCAAAAACCCAAATTAATATACCAGGCACAGTCTCTTAAGTCCAAAAGTCAATAAAATACAAGCCAAGAGGCATGTTGTAGGAATTAAACTTTATGGAGAACATCAAGTTATTTACACCTCAGCAAAAACATCCATGGAAACATTCATCCCTAGTCAGACAGTTAATAAATACAATGCTGGGATCTGCTGTCAAGAGTGGGAGAGCTGAGGGCTCAGTTTGCCTTTTTTTCTTTTCTGGCGCAGATGGGTTGGAAGGGAACCTCACATGGGGTTTCTTTCTTGGAGGGTCTGAGAGGCAGCTTTTGGGAACTGGGGACCCTGGACTGAGTTGTTCTTTGGGAGAGGTTTGGCGGCCAGGAGAGAGAAGCCATTGGCAGACTTTAGCCTGGGTAGCTACAGATGGAGTATTTAACACATGGACCTGAGTCAGTTACACTCGGCTTCAGGATGGCAAAGACTAATAAGCCGTCAGCTCTAATAGACTGTCCTGTGGTGAGGGTCTGTCGAGGACAGGTAACCAATAATGAGATTACTCTCTCGGCAATTAGCTTGGCAGAGTTGGGGGGAATCAGCAGTGGAGGAGGTCAAGGTGCTGGAGGCTGGGGCATGCTTCTAAATTCCTAGCCTCCAAGCCAAAATCTGAGTGAGGGACCATTTGCCTTTGTTAATTGCAGTAGATATAGACTTCGAATGGAGAAGGGACCATATTCTTTTATAGGCTTCTTTCTAATACATGAATTGTCATGGTGTGTTTAGGCTAAAGCCAAGAACTGAGCATATCCTTTACAGCAATTACTCTCAAATCAGTCAATCAAATATCTGTGGAATGCCTGTCATGCAAAGCATTGTGTTGTTAGGGGATGTGGGTCAGTATTGACGTGCCACTGGCAGTTCAAACTCAGCATAACCGAAAGTGGAAGTGTCCCACTTGTTCTATCTCCTGTCTTTGTGCCTTTACTCCAGCTGGGTCCCAGGGGAGCCTGGAATGAGCTCCCTTCCCATCTTTGGCTTTAATAATCTTTCCTTTCCTTTAAGGCTCAGCTAAGGTGGCCTCTTACAGGAAGCCCTTCCTGACTCCCCTGGTAGTCTTCTTTCCTTCTTCAATCCGTGTATGTGCTATACCCCTCAGTAGAAAGTAAGGCCATCAAGGGCAGGGGATATTTAAAATTTGTCCTTGTATTTGCAGTGTCTAGTACAGAGTAAGTACTTAGTAAAAGTTTGGTGACTTGAGAGAGTCAAGTAACAAGATCCTTGTTCTTAAGGAGTTTACACTTTAGATGGGAAGTCTATTTATATAAATGTAAAGAGAAGAACTGATAATAATTGAAGAGTGACCCAGTGGGGTAGAGAACTGGCCTTGGAGGCAAGAAGTACTGGGTTCAAGTCCTGCTTTTGACAAAATCAAGTTATGTGACCCTAAGGAATTTATGCGCCTTTTCCATTTACACAGCATTTTAAGCTTTTCAAAGTACTTTCCATACATGTTCTTATCTGATCCTCACAAAAAACTCTTTGAAGTAGGTGATATTATTATTATCCCCATTTTACAGATGAGGAAACTGAGGCACAGAGAGATTAACAAATAATACAGAATTTGAACCCAAGACATCCTGACTTCAAATTCAGCACTTTACCCACTATGCCACACTTCTTCTAATACTATAACCTACAAATGAGTTAATGATCTGCCTTGGAAGGAAGAGTATCCACTCTTGAATAATCTACATGGATGAAATCCCAGGTCTAGATCCCTTTCCCCCTCCAAAAGAAAAATCTGCTAGAAAGCTTTGTGGTTTGCAAAGTGCTCTCATTACAATGACCTGATAAAGATGGTCTTATAATTATCTTATGACCATTTTGAAGATGGAGAAACTGAAGCCCAGAGGGTACTACAAGGCAATTACAATGTATAATAAGTGCATATTATAGGTGCTGTACATCTAGCCAGTTGGTAGTTCCACTCCATAGGTCAAGGATGGCCAAGAGCAAGCTTCATGGAGGGCGTAGGACTTGAATTGGGTCTTAAAGGATCCGGAGAGTTGAGAAAAGATGAAAAAGGGAAAAGCATTCCTGGTCAAGGACATTATAGAAGCAAAAGTTCAGAGGAGGAAACACACATGGTGTGGATTCTTCCCCCACCCCAACCCCAGAATGAAGCTTGGAAGGTGGCTTTTCTTTGACAAGAAGGCAGGGTATAAACAAGAGAAGGCTGCTCATTAGCTCATCATTCCATTTTGTCTTGTTCTAGCTGTGTTTCTTCATTGTTGGTGAATCCTGAGCTTGCAATGAGTGCCTAGATTAAGGTTGAGCCAGCAAAAGACTATCTCCTTCATAATTTGCTTGACTTTCTTGACTCTCCTTGGTGAATGGGGGCAGTCAGCAGAATATGGTCTTTTACATCTTTTTCCTAAGGACACACAGTATCATAGAGTTTGATCTGAAGGGGCCTTGAAGATCACTGAGTTCCACTATGTCATCTTACAGATGAGGAAACTGAGGCCCAGGAGAACTGACACTTTCTCAAGGTCAGCTGGATTCAATTCACATAACCATAGAGCTTCAAAGTTGGAAGAGATCTCAGTCTAGCTAAATTCATACCTGAAAAGTAATCCCCTTCAAGTATCCTTGACATGTGGTCATCTAGCTTCTGTCTCAATCCATTCATCCATTACAGGATTCCTCCCCACCCTCTACCCCAGACAGCCAATTGTACACTAAAATAGCTTTAATTTTTAGGGTATTTTTTTTTTTGGTGATATCAAAGCTAAAGTTGCTTCTTTTCAATTCTAATTATTTTTCCTACTTGTGGCTTTATCTGAACAAATAAAACAAGTTGAATCCCTCCCCCATATGACTGCCCTTCAGATATCTCTCATGCTCCTTCCACCCTTAGTCAAGCATCCCCAATTCCTTCAGTGGGTCCTGATGTCCTCATATCATTAGTGACTTTACACCCCAATGTTTGGTCTGCAGTAGGTGCTTAAAAAGCTGTTTTTTTTTTTTCAATGAATGAGAGAACTATCCCCATGGACTCAAAACCTTTCACCATACTGCTTGACTTCCTCTGAAGACTCTTCCACTGATCAATGTCCATACAAAATATACAAAATTTTGGGGCTCCAAACTGAAGCCAATACTCCAGATATGGTTTGATGAAAGCAGAATACTGGGGAAATATCATCTTCTCATTCCTGGAATCTATGCATCATCATCATCATCATCATCATCATCATCATCATCATCATCACTACCACCACTGCCACCATCATCATCATCATCATTTATATAGCACTTTAAGGTTTGCAAAGCAAATAGGATCTAATTGAATCCTTACAATAACCCTGGAAGATAGGTGCTATTATTATCTCCATTTTATAGACAAGAAAACTGAGGAAGACAGAGGTTATGTGACTTGCCCAGGGTCACATAACTAGCAACGTCTGAGGTAGGATTTGAATTGTCTTCCTGATAGTCCTCTGTCCATTTCAGCACCTCGCTGTCTCTCACTATGTGACAAAAAGATCATATTAACATTTTAGGTTTTGTGTCATACTGATGACTCCTTTTAAGCCGCCTGCAACCTATTAAAATTTCTACACATTTTTTTTTTTTAGATAAATAGCTCAGCTTCCCTGATCTTGCACTTGTGAGACTTTCTATTGGTCCCTCTTGAATGTCTAATTAGATCCATCTCAGTACTGTAGTCTGTCAAGATGTTTTTTGGATCTTGACCCAGTCATCCAGAGTGTTTGCCCCCTGCCCTACCTTGGGGTCCTCTGCACATTTCATGCACATACCATTGGTGCTCTTATTCAAGGAACTAAAAAATGCTCATCAGTGGAGGGCCAAGTCCAGATTCAATTCAAAAGATATTCATTAGACATCCACCTCTGTGAAAGACACTCTATCAGATGCTGGGGGAGAAAAGATAAAATGGCAACAGTCTTTGCCCTCAAGGAGTTAATATTCTACTGGCAAGATGGAACAGGCACCCAGAAGAGTAAATACAAAACATATGCAATGTCTTACAAAAACAATTTCAAGAGGGATGGAACATTAGGAATCAGGAAAGGTCTCTTGTAGAAGGTAACACCTGCTGTCATTTGAAGGAAACTGGGAGTTCTGAGAATTAAAAGTGAGGAGGGATTGCCTTCCCTGGGAAGGACATGGGAGCCTTCTTGGGCAAAGGCAAGGAGGACAGAAGGAATGTCTTGTATGTGGATAGCCATCAGGTCAGTTTGTCTACGAATAGACAGAGGGAAAATCAAAAGAATACACCCAAGCAATAAGGTAGGTATCTGATGGTGGGAACAGGTCCAGAACTGGAGGACAATTGCTCACCCTGAAGCTCATATAGACAGTCAATAATCAAGTTGGATTTTAAGCCTGACTCCAGATGGAACCCTTTCCTCATTGCCTTAGAAGACTCTTCTGTCAAACCCTTTCCCTAACATGCTCCTTCAGTGACTGGGTGGCTTAGGGAGATAACCTTGCTTCTTGAAGACTATACTGGTTATGTACAACCTCTTGTGGGATCTGCTAATTAATCTACAGCATTTATTAAGTGCTAACTGTAAGCATTATGAAGGAGAAGGAAGAATCAAGGTTTATTTACAGGTTCCAAAACAGAATGACAAGGGAAATCTGGTGGTGCCCATTCCAGAAATAGGGCAGCCTGGAATAGGGACAAATATAGGAGGAAAGAAGGCACAAATTTTGAAAGTATTAAGGTATATATATATATATGTATATATATATATATATGTATATATATTTATATGTGTGTGTGTGTGTGTGTGTGTGTGCGTGTGTGTGTGCACGCGCATGTGTGCGTGTGTGTGCCTCCATAGATTTGGGAACATAGGGACATGAGATTTTTTTAAAAAGCCTTTGTTTTTTAAACATTCAAGTTAATTTCCAAATTGGCTGCCTTACTTTTATTGAATGATATCTTTTAAGAGTTAGGCAAAACTGATCACCCAAATGATTGGGTCTGACAGTGTATGCAATATGCTGCTCCTGTAGTTCCCCCACCTCCTTCCCAAGGTGGGAGTAATATGTGGGCTCAGAGAAATTTAAAACTGGAAGGACTCTTAGAGACACCTATTCTTATGCCCCTGTTTCACAGATGAGGAAACTGAGGAAATGGAAAATGCCATTAAATTGTGAGCTCCTTCAGGGTTTTGCCTTTCTTTGCCTCCCCATTGCACAGCTTTGTACCTGGCACACCAGATGCTTATGGAATATTTACTGATAGACTGGCTAAGGCACAGACATTTGATGTGACTTGTCTAGGTTTATAAAGCCAGTAGCTAACAGAGGCACTGTGGGAGAAAATTTAGAACAGTAGGGGGTGCAGGCTTTGGAGTCAGCCATCCCAGCTCCCAATCAAGGTTATCCTCGGGGAATTACAGACTCCTCAATGGAGGCCAAAAGTGCAGTGCTCTATAGTGGGAATTCTTGCCACAACAAGGGCTACAAGGACTAAGAATACTGGCCTTTGGAGTCCTTTGAGGACAGAGTAACAAATTTGATATATGGAATCATCTCAACCTTAGGAGATCCCCTCTTTGGATGGCTCTTAGCTGAGGCTGGATGACCATTTGTCAAGGGATGTTATGGGGGCAGATTATTTTGACCTGATGGCCTCTGATGTCACTTCCAACTCTCAGATTCTATGATTCTTCAATAGAGCAGAGTCTTATCTGACCAATTCAAAGGGTACTTCTGCCTAGCAAACTTCATTCTGGTAGGATCTTTGACTCCTTACTTGGTACCCATGAGGGCTATTCTGAGAAATGCTAACATCTGTCTGGATGATTCAGTCCAACCCAACAAACACTAAGCTCCTACTATGTGCCAGATGTGGGGGCTACGAAAACAAAAATTGAAACAGTCCCTGCCACCAGAGAGCTTACATTTTATTGGGAGGAGCAAGAGTCAAACAGATGAGCAGATACAGAATAGGGGGAGAAGGTGTCAGGAAAAGCCTGGTATAAGAGGTAGCATTTGAGCTGAGTTTTGAAGGGACTTTGGGATCCCAAGAGTTGGAAGTGAGAAGGGAGAACATGCCTGGCAGGGGACCACCTAGACAAAAAGGTGGAGGTGGGAGATGGGATGTCCAACATTTGTTTCTTTATCTCTGGGAAGACAATGGTAGAACCTTAGTGATTGTCCTTCTGGTTATGCCCTCAGTAAATGTCCCAGTCTTGGTACTACTTGACTTGGGAGCTGTGCAGCTCAGTGCAGCTACCCTGTCCTGGCCAGAGGTTATGGCTTCCTACTACAAAAAGGGGCAAGAAAGCTTGGCACTCCTAAGCTGGTCCTCTTGTGATCTTAAACCTGATTTTCTTCCTCTATTGAGCAGGAAAGAAAAAATTGAGCTCGGCAAGTATTTGCCCTGTAGGCAACAAAATAAACCATTAAAACATCCATTTACCATGAATCCTGTTTTTTATTTTCCTCTAAGTAACTGAGAACAAATGCTCATTTCACTAAGATGCTCTCAGGGTGCCAGGGGGCGGGGGGCCCAGGAAACTCCACCTTTCAATCACTTGCATGGAGTTATAGACAAGTCAGTTAAAACCCCCTAATCACTGCCCTGGCCAGGCCTCATGACACCTGTAAGAGATTTGGTGCCGGTCAGGAAGTAATGTTTCTCTTCCAGTTTACATCACCATTTAATCTAATTATTCCTTCCACTTAGCTTCCACATGTTCCTTCAAAGGAGAGACAGCTCATTTCCTTGAGAAATTGTATACATCTACTGTAAGGCTATTTTTTGCCCTATGTAGGTAATCTGAGATTTCCTACTGCTTTTCCCCCATCAGGCTCAATCTTTAATGTATAAACTTTGAGAATCTATATGAGGTTTTTTAAACAGAGAAACAAGCTGGGCTGCACCTGTGGGAATCTGGTCAGGACTGTACAGACCTGGACTGTCGAGGGTCCGCTGGGACCTTAGAGCCCCCTTGGCCAAAGGATCACAGAATGAGGAATTTCAGAGTTGAGGGAGACCATGCCAGGCACCTCTTTGAACCCCTGCCTGACAAGGGTGGGCTAGAGACTAGATCATCCTATCCTATGGGATAAGGACGGATTCTGTGATTTCCTTGTTATAAATTATCATTATATAATATCACCTGCATTTTGGAGTTCTATACATCTTTTGAAGCCTGCAGCTGTGAATTTGCAACTGGAATTTATTTTGCTGACAGAGTCAGGAAAAGAATTCTTACTAAAGCATACCTGACAAATGGTCACTGAGCCTTTGTTTGGAGATCTCCACGCGTCCAATACAATGATCGTCACAATGGGCTGCATTTGTTCTCATAGAGTGCAAAGTGCTGTACATTTAGCACTCAGTTAATATTCACTAAGTGCCTACTGTGTGCCAGGCTGTGTGCTGAACGCTGGGGATACAAAAAAGATGCCAAAGTCAGTCCCTGCCCTCAAGGTGCTTATGATCTAATGGGGGAGACAATATATACACAGATATATGCAAAGCGGGTTATTTACAGAAGAAATAAGAAATAAGTAAAATAAGGAACCCACTAGAATTAAGGTGGATTAGGGAAAACTTTCCATAGAAAGTGGGATTTCAGTTGGGACTGACCTCATTTGCTTGTTACAACAACCTTGTGGGGTAGGTGCTATTATTATACCCATTTTTCAGATGAGAAAGATGAGGCTGAGAGTGAAGTGGAAACTGATCCCCAGAGAATGTTAGCATTGGAAGAGATTTTAAATATCCTACAATATTCTTCTACATCTTATCTTATTTAGTAGGACTATTAAAGAACCAACCCCATTATTTTACAAATGAGGTGACTGTGACCCAAAGAGGCATTACATGCCCAAGATCACTCAGCAAATTAGTGGCAAAGCTGGGGCCAGAATTCTGATTATAGATAATTGATGGAGACAATAAGTACATATAAAAATGTATACACTGTATCTAGGATGTCCCCAAAATCTCAGGGCCAGTGTAAGTTTTGATAGCTTAAATGCTGTTTGTTTGTCAGTCTCATGATTATAAGGCTTTGGTCTTGGGATGATGATATGGTTATGGAAGCCTGCTGAGAATCAATGTAGAATAGGTGTTCTTAACCTGTTACTAAGAAAATTTATAACTGTATTTCAATATAATTTGCTTTCCTTTATAATCCAACTGCCAAAGGGGTAAAAACCACAAAAATGTTAAGAACCCTTGCTCTTGAATTTGGAGTTTGATAATATCAAAGATCCCTTGTATTTGTACAGAACTTGCTAAGTTTGAAGTTGCTTTTTTCACTTCTTATCATGTTTGTCTTCTGACCTTTGTGTATGTTTGAAAGGCTATTCTGTAGAAGAGGGGTTGTCCTAGTTCCTCTTGACCCCTGGAGACAGAATCAGAGTATCTTGGTGGAAGTTTCAGAGAAATCATTTTTATCTCAATGGAAGAACAAACTTCTGACAATTAGATTTCTCCAAACTAGAATGGGCTCTCTTGCCAGATAGTGAGTTTCCCATCACTTTAGGTCTTCAACTGAAAACTTGAATGAGTGATTCTTTGGTTCTTTTGGAAGGATTTGGGTAGGTGGTCTCTGAGGATCCTTCCAACTGTGAGATTTTCCGCAGGGAGGTATATTTGAATGGTTATCATAAAGTTGGTATTCAGTATGGTAATTAGTATTTCTACCCCTGACATGGAGTAGATTGTGGGTTGTTGATGGTTATGCCAGTGCATCCTGAGCTCTGGAAGGACCTACCAAAGTGGGGAGACTTTGTATTATCAACCTGTGCATCCCTGTACCAGCTGGGCCAAGCCTTCTAAGGCAACTCATCTCACATTTGGAAAGCTCCAGTTGTTAGGAACTCTGCCCTTGTATTAAACTAAAATCTAACTCTCCATATCTTTCCTCTATTTTTCCTATTTCTGCCCTCTGAGGTCATCTCCAGGTGCTGACCAGAGACTGAGCACTCTAGAACTTCTAGAACCTTTTAAGATCTGGAACTCTTCTCCATTGGCCCTGTGTTCCATTTGCTGAATGTCTCACATAAGGCATATGGTCTGCCATATTGAGACTGCCTCCAGCTATGACTCACTTTACTGTCTGGCCATCTTCTGGCCAGCTGCCTCACCACAGGGATGGACTGGAGGACTTAAGCATTTCAGCTCTGGAATCCCTGGCCTGGGGTTCCATGATGCTCTGATTGATACTGAACTCCACTCTACTTTTTTAGTTCTGGAATCAGAGTTAAATACTGGAAAGAGTATATCAGTCTACTTTGTTATGGTTTCTCTCATCAACCCCATAACTTTCCAAACCAAAATTCACCTCTTTAGTCATCAATCCATCTTCTTCTATTATAGAACTTTTTAACACTCTCTCTCTCTCTCTCTCTCTCTCTCTCTCTCTCTCTCACACACACACACACACACACACACACACACACACAGATGAGACAAAGACAGAGAGACAGAGACAGACAGAGATAGAGAAAGGAGAAGAGGGATACAGACACACAAAGACAGAGAGAGGAGAGGGGAAGAAGGGAGAGGGGAAGGAGAGAGGGAGGAGGAGAGAGAGGGAGGGAGGGAGAGAGAGAGAGAGAAAGAGAAAGAGAGAGAGAGAGAGAGGGAGAGAGAGAGAGAGAGAGAGAGAGAGAGAGATCCCTTCAGTATTTTGGTCAAGTCTATGGACCTCTCCTCAAAATAATGTTTTTAAATTAATAAAGTCAAATACAGAGGATGACAGAGGAAAGCAAGTATATTTTAGTGCAGTTATCAAAATGTTTTAAAAGAACTTTTGGAGCTCAGCTTTAGAACATCTGCTCTATTTGAATGTAAGCTCCTTGAGAGCAGGGACTGTCTTCACTTTTGTTATCCTGATTGTGTTTCCACAATTCTCAAATTGTTTCTTCCTGACTGCTTGTAATATTTTCTCCTTGACCTGGGAACTCTGGAATTTGGCTATAATATTCCTAGAAGTTTATTTTTGGGATCTTTTTCAAGAGGCGATTGGTGAATTCTTTCAATTTCTATTTTGTCCTCTGGTTCTAGAATATCAGGGCAATTTTCCTTGAGAATTTCTCAAAGGATGATTTCTAGGCTCTTTTTTGATCATGGCTTTCAGGTAGTCCGATAATTTTTAAATTGTCTCTCCTGGATCTATTTTCCAGGTCAGTGGTTTTTCCAATGAGATATTTCACATTGTATTCTATTTTTTTCATTTGTTTGGATCTGTTTTATAGTATCTTGATTGTCATAAAGTCATTAGCTTCCATTTGCTCTAATCTAATTTTGAAGGAATTATTCTCTTCAGTGAGTTTTTAAAATTCCTTTTCCATCTGGGAAATTTGGCTTTTTAAGGCATTCTTCTCCTCATTGGCTTTTTGGGCCTCTTTTGCCATTTGAGTTAGTCTATTTCTTAAGGTGTTATTTTCTTCAGTATTTTTTGAGTCTCCTTTAACAGGCTGTTGACTCTCTTTTCTTTATTTTCTTGCATCATTCTCATTTCTCCTCCCAATTTTTCCTTCACTTCTCTTACTTGATTTTCAAAATCCTTCTTGAGCTCCTCCATGGCCTGTGACTAATTCATATTTCTCTTGGAAGCTTTTGATGCAGGTGTTTTGACTTCCTCTGGTTTGGTGTTTTGATCCTTTTTGACCCCCTAAAAGGATTCTATGGTCTGATTGCACTTTCTCTGCTTGCTCAGCTTGCCAGCCAATTACTCGACTTTTGAGCTCTTTGCCATGGTAGAACTCTGCTTCCAGAGTGGAGAGACCTGTGTCCCAAATCACTGGGGTTTTCACAAATGTTGTCAGAGGTCTGAGGAGGGCACCCTCTCTACAGCCACCACAAGCTCTGGCACACTGGCCACACACCCTGTGACCACCATTCAAGACTGCAACTCAAATCCAAGCAGGTCAAAACAATAGCAATTACCCTTTGAATGGTTGCTTGGTCCCCCTATGATCTGCAGGCCAGGGTCTTGGGAGGCAGCCATGTGTGGCAGCAGCTGCAGCTACTGTGCCTCCACCACCTCTCACCCTGGGGTAGGGGCTGGACCACATTCTCTCTCACTCAGTTCCAATAGAGTTCCCTCCTGACCTTTTACTTTCTCTTTGCCATTTATGTGTTGAGAAGTCTGGAAACTGCCACAGTTGCAGGTGATTCACTCTCCTAAAGTCTGCTTAGGCTGGTCTGTGCTGCTGGTCAGGTCCACCCTGGGTCTGGGTCCTGGGCAGCTCCTGTAGGACTGTGCTTGGCTCCCAGTGTGGTGCAATAGACCCTTTCTGTCAGCCTGCCAGGCTGTCTTCAGCAGGAGATTTGTTTCTCTCTGTCACTTTGTGGGTTCTATAGCTCTAAAATTTGTTTAGAGTCATATTTTACAGGTATTGGAGGTGGTTGGTGTGGGAGCTTGAGGAAGTTCCTGATTTTACTCTGCCATCTATGTGTCTTTTTTTTTTCTTTTTGGAGGGGGAGGAAGTGCAGTTGGAGTCAAGTGACTTCCCCAAGATCACACAGCTAGTAAGTGTGTCAAGTGTCTGAAGTCAAATTTGAACTCAGGTCC
Source organism: Pseudochirops cupreus (assembly GCA_028627135.1). Lineage (NCBI taxonomy): Eukaryota > Metazoa > Chordata > Mammalia > Diprotodontia > Pseudocheiridae > Pseudochirops > Pseudochirops cupreus. The sequence continues at coordinate 14,758,643 of CM053584.1, forward strand.
TCCTGACTGACCCCAGGGCTGGTGCTCTATTCACTGCACCACCTAGCTGCCCCACATGTCTGTTTTCTAATTGTTTGGAGTATACAGTAGGAAAAGGTACAAGGACCTTTTTAGAAGTCATTTATATAAGAAAGGAATGCTTTTGAACCAAGTCCAGTATAGGCATACCCAGAGGCACGAGTATCCAACTGGTGAAATGTCCCAGCTACAATGTCTCTTCCTCATCTCCCCCTCCTTCTTTCTACCTTCTCTTCCTCTAACCCTTCGCCCCACGAGGCAGCAGTGACAGGCTATCTTGAGTTAACAATGTCACCTTGTGACTAGTAGAGGGAATTATAGGACCTCATCCCTTCCCTATCATCTCCTTTCTTCTTTCTTGACGGCATAATTCTGTCCCTTCCCTGTATTTACTTGGCATATAGTAAGTGCTTTATCCATATTTTTCATTCATTTACTCATAAATTTTCCAAACCAATTCAATTCACTTTGCTTTGATATGGATTCATTTCAGTTCAACATGTATTTACCTAAATTCAGTACCTACTGAATCCAGGTGCTATGCTGGGCACCAGACCATACAAAGACAAAAAGGAAACTGACCCTGCTCCAGCTTGCTCTCATGGGGCTTAAAGTCTGGCGGGAGTGAGTACAACACATACATAAAAAAGACAACATGAAGCACATTCAAAGTAAATGCAGATTCATGAGAAGAAAGGAGAAGAGGAGAACCTTGGGTGAAAGTGACCCCAGATCTGAGCCCTGGAGCCAGTCGGGGATTCCAAGAGAGAGAGATGAGAAAAGAGAACATTCCAAGAGTGGGGGGGGGGGTGTGGGTGGTCAGCTTGTGCAAGGGCATGACGGCAGGGGCTGCTGGATCCTGAGAGCAAATAGTGTAACTTTGTGCCACCTAGAAAGAGACAGAATCAACCAGGAAGTCATAAAAGCCACTACTTTACGCATTTGAAGGACTCCATAAATTAGAAGGTCTCCTCATAGTATTCACTCCACTTATGCCATTAATGAGCTCTGACTGTTTTACCCTGTCACCCTCCTGGTTTCTAAGGCATACCGTCACCAGAGGAGCCTGTGAAGCCTCATACAGAGTATGTGTTAATGGAATAATTAGTATTTATCTAACATGTAGCAGCTATCAAAATGAAACACTGAGATCCTTTCATTTAAGAAGTATTGCTATAACGTAGCGGCCACTCTAAAGACTTGCTGGAATTAAAATAGGAAAGTAAGAGCTGAATAGTTTTTAAGAAGGGTCAGGTGACATAGCACCAAAGGCGGGGGTGAGAACTTTTGCCTTTTTTTTTGAGGGGCTATTGGAGTTAAGTGACTTGCCCAAGGTCACCCGGCTAGTAAGTGTTAAGTGTCTGAGGCAGGATTTGAACTCAGGTCCTTCTGACTCCAGGGCCGATGCTCTATTCACTGCTCCACCTAGCCACCCAAGCTTGAGAATTATTTCTCAACAAAGTGGCAACTTCCTCATTTCACAGATGAAGAAACTGAGGCTTAAAGGGGAAATGACTGGGGCTGATTGGTGTCAGAGTCAGGATGAGAACTGAAATAAAAGAAAAAACATAGGCAATCCCCTGATGTGTATGTGAGTGTTTGTATATGTGAGTGTGTGTCTGTGTGTGCGTGTGTGTGTCTCTGTATGTGTGAGTGTGTGTCTCTGTGTGTGTGTATGAATGTGTATATGTGTGTGTGTCTGTGTGAGTGTGTGTGTCTCTGTGTATGTGAATGTGTATCTGTGTGTGTCTGTGAGTGTGTGTGTGTGAATGTGTGTCTGTGTATGCGTGTGTGTGTGTGTGTGAGTGTGTGTGTGTGTGTGTGAGTGTGTGTGTGTGTGAGTGTGTGTGTATATGCATATGTGTGTATATGTCCTCATAAATTTGAGTAGACTTAAATTCCATGAGACTCGGTTTTGACTCAAATTCTTAACTAGCTGTCTAATTCTGGGCAAGTCGCTTGACCTCTCTGAAATTCCATTTCCCAGTCTGTTATATGGGGTTAGCATATTTATATTAACATATAGCACCTCCCTCACTGGGTGATGGTGAGAACCAAATAAGATAATTCATGGAAAGTGCTTCCTTCACCTTAATGTGCTAAGTAAGTGGGAGCTATTTTAGAGGGGGTGTGAGGTGTAGCAGGAAATATTGAACTAGTTGTGGAGCCTCAGATCAAGTTCAGATCTTACCTCCTAAATATATGGAATGATCCTGGGCAAGTCTGTGGCCTCGCCAGCCCTCTGACCCCGTAACTTGCCTAGACAGTGCCAATCTTTATCGGTAGAAACAACTCCTGGCCAAAGTGTTTCCTGGACCCATGAAATCACAGGTTTGGTCTCTGTTGTTATTCTTTTGCCAGACTTGTGGTTTCATAGTGGTAAGGATACTAGTCATTCTTCTTATTATTATTTCATAAAGCTCTCTTTGTCTGGCTACCTTACTATTCCTCGTGAATCTTAAGTGCATGATGGGATTCCATTATATTATTGTACCACAGTTTATTTAACTATTTCTCTATTGCCGGATACTTAGGTTGTTTCCTGTTTTTTTTTTTAATGACAAATAATGTTGCCACCAATATTTTTAACAGATAGCTTTTCCCTTTCTTTTCTTTTAAATAATGCTTACAGTATATAGTCCCAACACTGGAGTGATTGGCCCAAGGGCTATGATTATTTCATGTGTCACTGAATACTGCCAAATTGATTTCCGGAAAGATCTCACTAGTTTGTAATTCTCTTAGCAATTAATAAGATGATGGTTTCTCCCCACTCTGGCCAGGATCATCTTTCATGCTTAATATCAAATTTGTATCATAATTCATTATCCTTTTTAAAAAGAAAGGTCAAAGGCAAAGTGGAGATGCCTTGTCATCTTGGTTAGTACTAAGAAAAATGGTGAGGTAAGTCAACTTTATCTTTGCCTCTGGCCAGTCCTGCTATCCTTCAAGTTCAAATGAATTGCTTTTTAAAAATAACATTTTATTTCCCCCCAATTACACTTTAAAATGATTTTTAATCTTTGTTTTTCTTTTTTAGTTTTAAGTTCCAAATCCTGTCCCTTCCTTTCTTCCTCCCCTCCTCCTTCCCTGAGATGGTAAGCAATCCAAAAGAAGTTATGTATATATGCAATCTTGTAAAACATTTTCATATTAGCAAATGAATTACTTTTTAATGGTGGAATTTCAGGCATTGTGGTAAGGGGTGTAGGAGACATTTGCATATTAACCCTGTTTTGTTTCCCCTCAACTCATCATTGTGAAGTAGACACAGTTCTCAGCTTGGACTCAGGGGCTCTGGATGGGAATTCTTGAGTAACTACGAACAATAGAATTGAAGCTTCTTGTGAGCAGAGATTCTCTCATTTTAAAATTTATATTCCCAGTACCTGAGAGGGACTACTATGTAATGGACTGAAAGCTGACCTTGGACCAGGAAGATCATGGGTTCAAGTTCTGCCTTTGATATCCCCTGGCTCTAACTCTGGGAAAATCATTTAGCCTTTCACTGCTCTAGGCAACTCTCTAAGACTAAGTGGAGAGAAGGTTCTGATATTGGCAGAGGGACTTTCCTTACTTGGGAGTTCTCCATATCAGTGAAATCACAAGTCACTTTTCCAATCACCTAGAACGACACCTGGCATATTGTAGGTGCTTAATAAATGACTGTTAAATGAATGAATGCATTGTCCAGTCAGTCCACTGCTGTGAAGCTCAGTTTCCTCCTCTGTAAAGTGAGGGATAACCACTCTTGCCTTAGGGACCTCTCAGGTACCTCTCAGGTGCTTCAGGTACCTCTCAGGGAATTTCCCTGAGTACCCAGCTAGACCATGTCTAAGTAGTACTTTATGAACCTTACTATACCCTCCTATTGTTATTATTGAAAGATTGTCAGCTGCCTACTTTTCCTAATTGTAAGGGTGCTCTTTGGAGTTTTTGTGCCTCCAGGATCCAAAATTCATAGTCCCCCAGTCTCTTGGAATCTTTGAGTTGAATAAGACCTGAGTTCATTTTCCTTCTCCACCATTGTACCATCAATATGGCCTCTACTTTTCATCACACTCGCTCTCATAAAAGTAAAACTTGAGTCAGAAGGAGTGGTCAGGAGGCTGTTCCAGAGTGGCACTTTGGAATGGACCCTTGATTCTCCTGTATCCGAGGTGTGTTGCTTCTCTAAGCATCAAGGGAATGCCACTCCCCACATTTGAGTTTTTTACCCTGGCAACAGGAGAATTTCCCTTTAAATGAACCTGACTTACACGTGCTCTCATTTAATTCGATTTTCTTCAGCAACCTCTTTTTCTATTCCCTGCTGGGTGTCCACCTGCTGTTATCAGACTCTAATTCTGGGAGGCTGGGTAAAATTCCAGAGAGGGCTTGGCCCAGCATGGGGTTGCTCCTAGCTGTTACCTGTGGATTCGTGTGGACTTTCTTTCCTGAAAGAAGGGCCTCCTCTATGCTAATACAGTCAAGTAGCTATGTCCTAAGTGAAGAAACAGGTCAGCAGTGCATTCAGCGGCACACACAAAGAGTCTCACCATCTCCTGACCAATCATGAGATCCTGGTATATAAAGGAAAAAGAGGATTTTTCTGGCTAAAGTACAGCATCAAACCCTGGGAGACAGTCTTTAGACATGAATATTCCTTGTATATATGCCATTCACGTGTGTTCCATGGTAACATATGTTTTCTGTACTTTTGCCCCCCTATGGGTAATGTAGCAATCTGTAGGAGACAGTACCAAATGTGCACAATTTTCTATTTGTCACTCTTTGCTAGATTATTTGATTCAATGTCTTTTGTTTAAACTAAGATGTCCTCTATTTAGCTGGCAAAAAAGGGAAACACATTGGTGGGGGCTCCCGAGCTATGGCTTTGAGTAAGAAATGACCCATGAGATGCCTCAGATCTTCAACGGTTGCTTTTCTAGGGAGTACCCGTCTGAGATGGGGGTGTAATCAAAATACATGCTCCTGAAAACCAAAGATTATCTAGCTTTTGTCTGTATCCTCAGCATACTATCTGACCCATAGTAGGTGCTTAATATATATGCTCTTTGCATTGAATTGGAAAACTGGTAGTCCTACAACATGACTACTTTATCAAGCTGAAACTTCAAGCCTCTGTCTTCATGAATTTCATAAAATGCTCCCTTTCTAAGAAAAAAAAAGGAGAAAAAAACCCTCAATCCAGAGCCTTCTAGGGATAATTAAGGGTTAGTGTCTTTTTTAAACAAAGCAAAACAATCCCCCCACCCTTCATCCCCTAGGAGTTATTTGAAGGCCAATCAAAGGGCAATTGCCAAGAAAGTGTGCTTCCAGCAAACCAGAATGTCCAAGGTGGGCAAGATTTGGACAGCTGCAATTAGGTATCAAGTAGCATCCCTATTCAAACTCATGCTGGCTTAGGAGAAATGTGCTTGACTATTACGTTTTAAATTTAATATTCTGTTTAAAACAAATCTAAGCAAGAAAAAGACAGGTTGTTTGGTGACAAATGAAGAAAAGCACAGGTGAATCGTGGGAATGGCCAGGTATTGAGAGAGAGAGAGAGAGAGAGAGAGAGAGAGAGAGAGAGAGAGGAGAGAGAGAGAATGTCCAACATCACAGCTCAGGGATGAATTTGATGCCAAACCATGTGATGGACCCAGAGGCAACTCGGAGCCACCAGCCTGAAGAGGCTGCCAAGGAGCCCCAGATGCTGCCACTTTAAAAATATCTTCCACTGCCTGGCATCTGCACCCTCCAACTGGCAGCAGAAAAGGAAGCAGGAGACTGACGGCAGTGGAGATGGGAGTCAACAGCCCGGGTGTTTTTGAAGTGAGCTGTGCTCCTCATGGTGCAGTGACTGGTTTTAACCTCTAAACTGCAGCTGGAGATGAAAAAGGGACAGCTGGCCAGAACCCTTGCCATCTATGTTGGCAGAGGAAGATACAGGCAAGGGCCCAAGCTGGGGTCCTCCAGGGCTGAGAGATGGCACTGGAGGGGGAAAAGTCCCAACACCTTAGCCTACAGGCCTAAAAAAGGGGCCAAAATGGCTGTAGCATTTCAAGGAAAGAGGAGAGGTTTCAAAGCCATGTTTTCATTTTCCCTGAATTCTTCCCTCACCCTTAGGTTGATGCCTGGAATTCTACTCTCCATTTCCTTTTTCGGGAGTTCCATCAGACCCACATTTGAGTCATAGGACTTTAGAGCTGGAATGGATCTCAGCAGTTATTAGTGTCAAACAGATATAATTGGCTCCCTGCTAGACACATATTGATTTAAAAAAACCACAAATTCACATTATCTATCTTGTATTGTATTTCTATTTATTTTCTTAAACTTCCCAATCACATTTTAATTTAGTTCAGGCTGTAATGGGGGAGTTTCACAAGTTTGATGTCTCTGTTTGGTCTAATCCATCTCTGAAAATGAACACAACTTTCCTAAGGGGAGCTTGAGTCCCCTTCACCAGCCTGGCAGTCCTCCTCCAGCTCAGCTATAGTTGGCTAATGTCCTTCTAGAAGGGAGGCATCCCAGTCCTCTGGATGTGCTCTGACTATGGCTGCAGAGAGAGCACAGGCTCCTTTCCTCATTCTGTTGCTCCTTCTGCTTTTACTTCTATTGCTACGATTATTGATAGCAGCTTTTTCTAAGATGCTTTAAGACTGGTTAAGTACTTACACACTGGAATCTGGGAACACCTTTAGTGTTTTTGCCTGCCTATGGATTCTGCCCCATTGACTCACCAAAATTGCTGTCCACTAAAATTGTTAGAGTTTTTTTATTCACATGAACAGCTTCTGCTTGAATACTTGCTACTGACGGAGAAATCACTACTAGATGAAATAACCCATGTTGCATCCTCCTGTTCTTGAACAGGAAGGATTACTAGCCATTAGATAGTCTATAACCCACTCAGTTTAGCACGCCAGCCTTTCTGATATTTGAAATCACCTACCATAACCTCTTGTCCAAGTCTTTTCTCAACTCACCAAACATGTTTTAAAGCATCAGTTCAGATTTCTTCCATGAATATTTGGATCTTTTTTTGTTAAAACACCCAAATATTTGATTCAGTAGAACTAAAAAACTTTGAAGACTCTTCACAAATTAATGATCTCCCCCAAAAGCATTCCTATAACAGAAGACTCTATGACAAATGTGAAAGCCCACTGAACATTGATACCTAGTTAGGGATAAACCAAGGAGAAAGGTTCTCCCTTGAGGTGTTTGCCAATGTTATGGAGGGTGTCCTTCACAGAAGAGTCCGCAAATGTTGCCCAAATGGCCTCTAAGTTCTTTTGCATCTTGAGAGTCTCTGATTTCATGAATCCAAATAGGTTCATTCTGTAAAGATGGCAAGGTTTTCCAAATGCTTAAATTCAACATTGAAATCAACCACAGAGCATTCCTTAGTGAAATCTATAATTACGGATTTCAAACTAAAGGAGTTTTTTTTTCCTTAAACTCTCCACAGTAGGATAACCCAGTGGTTGAAAAATACAATCTCAACTTTTTATAATCTCAAGGAAATGGAAACAATGTAGATCCCCATGGGGGGGACTATAGAAAGGTTGAACAAGTTGTGGTACATGAATATAATGGAAGTATGCTATAAGAAATAATGGAAATCATGAACACAGAGAAGTATGTGTCAACTCATATGAACAGATGTAGAGTGAAGTAAGTGCAACCAGGAAAGTAATACACACAGTGTCTGTAACAATATGGTAGAAAGAAAACAACTGAATCCAAATGCTATGAAATTGTAACGACCAAGCTTGGCCTCAAAGAAGGGATAGATACAACAGGGGCCCTCCCTTCCTTCTTCACAGAGGTGGGGGACTGTAAGTGTGGAACACTGAAGATAATGTCAGACTTTTTGGCTGTGTTGGTTAGTTTTGCCAAGGTGTTCTTTTTTATTCCTCTTTTCCCCCCTTCCTTTGTTGTAGAAGATGGCTTTATGGGAGGAGAAGGGAGAGGGGCACATTGAGAAATCAAAGTAAGGTAAAGCCAAAAAACAATCAAGAGAAATGTATTTTAAAAAGTATATTCTCCTTTGACCCAGCAATACCACTTCTAGGGCTGTAACCCAAAGAGATTATACAAGTGGGAGGAGGACTTGTATATAGAAAAATATTTATAGCAGCTCTTTTTGTGGTGGCAAAGAATTGGAAATCAAGAGGATGCCCATCAGTTGGGGAATGGCTAAATGAGCTGTGGTATATGAATGTAATGCAATACTATTGAGCTATAAGAAATGAGGAGCAGATGGACTTCATAATAACTGGGAGAGACTTATGTAAACTGATTCTGAGTGAGGGGAGCAGAACCAGGAGAACTTTGCGCACAATTACAGACACATCATATCTGTATTAACTAATTCTGATAGACTAAGCTCTTCTTAGCAATACAAGGTTGTAAGACAACTCCAGAGAACTTATGTTGGAAAAAGCTATTCATGTCCACAGAAAGACTTATGGAGTCTGGATGCAGACTGAAGCAAATTACTTGCTCGCTCTTTTTTTTTTTTTGCTTCTTTTTTCTTGTTGTTCATTCCATTATTTTCTTTACATTCTTCTTTACAACTTCACTAATATTTAATGTGAAGTTATATGTAGTGCCTATATAGGATTGCATGCCGCCATGGCAGGGGGAGAAGAAGGGGGAAAAATTTGGAACTCAAAAGCTTGTGAAACTGAATGTTGTAAACTAAAAGTAAATAAATTTTTAAAAAAGTACATGCTCAGAACAAGAAATCAGAGCAATCTATGGTTATATGAAGAAAGGCTCTAAGTCACTATTGATAAGGGAAATGCAAATTAAAACAACTCTGAGGTACTACTTCATACCTATCATATTGACTAATACGACAAAAAGAAAACAAAAAATTGTTGGAGGGAATGTGGGATAATTGGGACATTAAAGCTCCATTGGTGGAGCTGTGAACTGATTCAACCTTTCTGGAGAGCAATTTAGAGCTATGCCCAAAGGGTTATAAAACTGTGCATACCCTTAAACTCAGCAATATCACTCCTAGGTTTGTGTCCTACAGAAATAAAAGAAAAAAAGATCCTATATGTACAAAAATATTTATAGCAGCCCTTTTTCTGGTGGCAAAGAATTGGATATAGAGGGTATGCCCATCAATTGGGGAATGGCTGAACAAGTTGTGGTATATGATTGTGATGGAATACTATTATTCCATAAGAAATGGCATGCAGGTAGACTTCAGAAAAACCTGAGAAGACTTACATGAACTGATGCAAAGCAAAGTGAAGTGAATAGAACCAGGAGAACATTGTGCACAGTAACAGTAATATTATATGCTAACTGTGAATGACTTAGCTTTTCTCAGCAATACTGTGATCTAAGACAACTCTAAAAGACTTATGATGAAAAACACTATGCACTTCCAGAAAAAGAACTGATAGAATCTGAATGCAGATGAAAGTAGAAATTTTTAAACTTTCTTAATTTTTCTTTTCTTCTTTTTTTTTTATGGTCTGCATTATTTTTTGCAACATGGCTAATACGGAAATATGTTTTATGTGACTGCACATGAACAATCTATATCAAATTGCTTGCCTTCTCAAGGAGGGGGGAGGAAAGAGAGATAGAGGGAATTTGGAACTCAAAAATTATTAAAAAAGAATGTTAAAAGTTGTTTTTACATGTAATTGAGAAAAATAAAGTAAAAACATTCTTTAAAAAGTGTATGCTGAATCCAATTATGAAAAATACACACAGCATGTGATGAAATGGGGGGCTCATTGGATTTTTTTCTTTTTCTTTTCTTTTTGGAGGAGGGAAGGCAGGGCAATTGGGGTTAAGTGACTTACCTAAGGTCATGTTGCTAGTAACTATTAAGTGTCTGAGGCCAAATTTGAACTCAGGTCCTCGGGACTCCAGGGCCGGTGCGGTATATAGATCTTGGATTGGAATGAGATGGGGTCAGAGTTGGAGAGATCACAGTGATGACCTCTGGGAGATTGGACAGCATTTTGATTATCCTAAGCTGCTGCCAAAATGTCTTCTTAGACCAACAATTACTCCAGCCATGCTACATGGTGGCAGATCATGGAACCCATGAATCATGGAAGAATTCTATTTCCAGGCAAACCAAAAATGAATGGAAAACATGGGTACATGGAAACTGCAACACACTGTAACTGATGAAAACTTGTGTGAGTCTGTGCTTCTGCACACATATGTGTGACTCTAGATAAGGCTCTTACATTCTCTGTGTCTCAGGCAAGTACCTGAGACTATGCATTGTAAAATGCCGGCTGCTATGGACTAGTTTTTAGGATTCCCTCTCCATGAAGTCCTTGTGTCAACAGATTTCCAATTGAGGGGGGGAAATTATGTGAAATTGTATGTGAGAAATGGTGTGTAAGATGGGCAGTCCAGGAGCAGCTCACAGGGGATGGAATGCCAGGTGTAGAGTCATAGATCTGAAGCTGGAAAGGTCCCCAGAATCTAGGTCAAGCCTCATTCTTCAGAGGAGAAAACAGACCCAGAGAAGTTACATGACCTGCTTAAGTCACATACATAGTAAAGGGGTGAAAACAGCATTGGAGCCTGAGCCCTCTGATTGGTGCTCTTTCTGCTGAACCATTCAGTCTTCTCAATTCAGACACTGATTATCTGTCCTGTCCTGGTGTGGAGAACACTGGGTTTGGAGACAGAGGATCTCTGTTCCAATCCTTTCCCTTTTACTGTGTGACCTTGGGCAAATCTCTAGGCCTCAGTTTCCTGATCAACAAATGGGCAGATTGTGCTCAAAGGTCACTCATATCCCTCCCAGCTCTAAATTAATGACCCTTCCTGGAAGCCCTTCTCTGGACCAACTACAATTAGTTAGCACCTTTGCCCATGCTAATCCTCAGTGCCTTCATCTACAGAATTTGGAGAATAATTGTACCTACCTCGTAGGTTCGTTGTGGAATTCAAATGGTAAAGGGCCTTGTAAAATCTCAAAGATGTGTATAAATGTGATCTCTTATTAATGCTTATACCTGAGTTATGGAAAGGACCAGAAGACCTGATCTATAGAGTATTTCAGGGAGGATCTAAATGAGAATTTCATGGGATAGAAAGTAGAGAAGGAATTCTACTTTACAATAGTGGATAAAAGCTAACATTTCTCTAATACCTGATATTTACATATCTATTCTGTGCCAGGCTCTGCACTAAAGGCTTTACAAGTACTACATTATTTGATACTCACCACAACTCTGGGTTCTACTATTTTCTCCACTTTACAGATGAAACTGAGACAAGCAGAGCTTAAGTGACTTGCCCAGGGTCACATGGCTAGTAAGTGTTTGAAGCTAGATTTGAACTCAGGTTTTCCTGACTCCAGGCTGGTACTCTAGCCACTGCACCACCTAGCTACCCCTACACTGGTCCTAGGAATTCAATGGTGAAAAAAAAACAACTCGGTTGTTGCCTTAAAGGAGTATAAAATCTCATAGGTAGACATACATAGAAATAACTACAAAGCATATGACAAAATGATCCACTGTCCAAGGGATGCCACACAGAGTGGTCTGGGACATTGAAGAAGGGATGGGCTCTCTGTAGACCAGGGCTACCAGTAAGAATGTCATGGAGGCGGTGGGCCTTGAGCTGGGTACTACAGGAGGAGGATTTGAATTTGAAGGCAGAAATGAAAGGGGCAGGAAGCCCTCATTCTCTTGAACAGATTCTCTATAATTTGGATTTTTGACTCTCCTTTCTGTTGAAACAGACTTTCTCTCAATAGTTTGTTCACTTTTTTTTGTACAAAGTGGGATTGCCCAGACCTCAACTCATTTCTGCAGCTGAGCTCCGTCCAGGGCAGATGTCAGTCAGACCAGTCCTTGATTTCTGCCTTTCTGTATATCCCTGGATCTTAGCCCAGTTCCTGACATAAGTAAGTGTTTAATGAATGCCTGGTGACTTATGGCTGTTGATTGGAGACTGAGATTCTATTATTATGTTATAATATAATATAATATAATATAATATAATATAATATAATTATTATGTATAATATAATTACATACATAATTAAAATGCCACATAATATATTTAGATAAGCATAATACTATATAATATATAATGTACATAATATATAATGTATATAATATATTATGTAAACTACATAATGTATATAATATTATTATAACCTAAGATCTCTTTAGCTTTTTGAGCACCAACCATAATATGCTGTTGACTCACATTGAGCTTGCAGTCTCATCCCTGCTCAAATGTCCCAACTGAAATTCCTCCCCCCCCCCCCCCCAGGTCTTTTTCACAGGAAAAAGCTGTTTCAGTTGTTCTCTTCCTTTCCTCCACCCCATCCCCTACAGTATATGGAAATCATTCTGTCTTTCTTTTCAAGGAGCTTAGCAATTAGTCACTGTCAAAATGGGGACAGAATTCTGGACTTAGTGTGACCCTCACGAATTAGAAAAAAATGGAACATTGGAGTCAGATGGGACCTTAGAAGTCACCTAGCCCAACCCTTTCATTCTATAAAGGGGAAACTGAGGCCTGGAGAGGGCGCCTGCTTCTTTAATCAGAGATTACTATTTCAAACAACAGATTGTTTCTTTATTGTTGGGAAAAGTAAAGCTTCCACTACATAGGTCCCTTCACTCACCCTTCTCTCCAACCAAACTTGATTCTGTCTTTTTGCTTTTGTTTAAGCAGTTTCTTCCCCATGTGAATCAGAGCTGTCCAAGCGTGGAATGGATTGCTCTCGGAATTAATGGATTCTCCCTCACTGGGAGCCTTAAATCAAAGGATTGAGTGATTGTTTAGGGGAGATGTATTTAAGATAATTAATTTTTATTTTTTTTATTTTTGAACCCATCTTGATCCTTAGCATAAATCCAGTTCGAGCATAGTAAATCATTTAAGTCTTTTTGCTAGGATATTTGGAAAATATTTTAATCAAATTTCATTACTGATATTGATCTATAGTTCTCCTTTTTTGCTTTATCTTTCCCTGGTTTAGGCATTAGGACTGTATTTATCTCATCAAAGGAGTCTGGTAGAGTGTTTTCTTTCCCAATTTTTGAGAATAATTTGTGTACAGTAGGCAGGGTACATTTCAGAGAGGATTACTTTTCAGGTATAGGATGTACTTGATCACTACTGGTGTCCCTTCCAAATCTGATATTTTGAGTTTTCTGTGAATTCTCCCTCTCCCTGAACTATTCTTATCCACTTATGCCCCATCCTTCAAAACCCAGCCTAAATGCTGTTTTCTGAATGGAATCGTTTTTAATCCTCTTCTCTGGGAGTGATCTCACCTGCCCACCAATTCCTGCATGACTTGGCCTTACTCACTGTGCTGCCATGTTCAGCCTTGTATTAGCTCCTTCTGGTCTCCTCTTCCCTAAAGTAACGTCAGCTTTTTGAGAGGTAGAATTGCTTTATTCCTTTTGGTGTCTTCCACAAATCCAAACAACAGGCCCTTCACCCTTTCCCCCAGAACTGGTGATTGAATAAATAGGCATCAAATGAATTGAAGTCAACAAGTGAATGAACAAATCTTTATTAAGTCAGGTGCTAGGGATACAAAACCATCCTCCTAGACCTAGAGCTTCCTTTCTACTGAATTTAATTACGTTAAATGAATTTCAGCTCCAGAGGTTTCTAGGAGGAGGTGAACCATGTTTGGGAAATTGGGCAGTGCTGTCAATGACATCACTGTGGCAAAAAGTAGATATTTTCAACACTTGGATTCCTCCAGTGATGTTCTATAATTGTCAGTCATGGAGCATCATGATTTCCAAAGACTCCAAATTATAGATAATCAAAAAACAATAGAAAATCTCCCAGTCAGCATATTATCAATAATAGTGACTTGAACTCAAGAAATAGCCCAGGTGATTTTGGGCACAGATGACACCATAAGAGGAAACAGTCTTGTCATATAGCATGAATGAGAGACAATACATGGAGAGTCCAAGTGACACACGTGTACATTCATTCTTCAGCAATGGTAGAGAGGGCTAGAAGCTGGTCCAATGATTTCAATCATGTAGGGAACCCACAGTGAGGAAACTCCCTGGAGCAGTGTAGAAGGGCACCCTCTCTGCATCTTTCGTATAGTCTGAAAGGATTGCCCAGCACACTGAGTGGTTAAATGCCTTGCCTGGAGTCACACAGTCAATATGTGTGAGAGACAGAACTTGAGCTCAGGGCCTTTTAGTTCTTTCTAATTACTATCCCATACTGCCTTTTAGCTCTAGAGTCCACCAAATGCTGAAAACCCAGGGGAAAGACTCTAGAATGTTTGTGCCTGACTTGTGGTCAAGCTTTCTGAGCTGGTCTGACCAGCCACAGTTGGACGTATTGTACTTTGACTCCAACACAGAGGTGTCATTTTGAGTTTCTGCAAGCACCAAGGACAGCAACCACCCAAGTACACCTTTAACAACTGGGCTCTCTGGGGAAAAAAAAAACAAACATCTATCTATATAATATATGTAAAGTATATATACAATATCTATATACATATAAATATGTAAAGTATATATTATGCATGTTTACATTCATATGAATATGTATGATATATGCACATTTTAAAGTTTAATTTACATTATCAATATTTTCTCCATCACTTTATTATATCTAAATAATCAACAAAACAATAACCCAAGCCCTACTTTGTAGCATTTGCTGATTTCAAGTATGAATGTTCATACTGAACATTTAACAATTGCCTTTCATGAGCCAGTATGGGCAGACTCCAGCATATTCCTGTCATCATCCATGGAGTCTACATGGAAAGACAAAGACAAGACTCTATCAACATGTCTTTATTAAATGTCTATTATGTGCCTGGCACTATGCTGGGGACAGAGAAAATAAGTACAGAGAGTCAAGCAATGCCTATTCCCCAAGAGTCCATTAGCCAACATGCACTTATTAAGCACTACTCAGTGCCAGGCCTTGTGCTAATCCCTAGAGATGCAAAGAAAAGCAAAAGCAAGGACCCTGTCCTCAAGAAGCTCACAGTCTAATGATGGATACAATGCATAACTAACCCTGTGCACACAAGATCTCTACAGAGTAAATGGAGACATCTTCCAGGATGAGAAGGCATGGGCTGCTTCCAGTGGGGATCTATTGGAAAGGCTGGCCACACCCAAGAAAGGGCAGCTCCCTTGATGTTTCAAGGTGTTGAACTTCACATGGCTAATGATGCTGAGTTTGTAATAGAACAGGAAAAGGAATTAGGATCCTTGACCCATTGGGTGAGAGTGAGAAAGGAGCTTGAAAGGACTTAGAGTTGGAGGCTGATGCCTAAAGACTGGAAGAGATTTGTGCAAGCTAAGCCAGTACTACTTACTCAGAGTAGGGGGCACAGATGAGATTAAGACCCAGGCCCTCTACCTCAACCTACTTGGCTCATGACCTGGACCAGTTCCATTCTGTTTGGCAGCCAGTGGTACAATGGATAGAGGGTTGGTCCTGGAGTCAGGAAGACCTGCCTTTAAATCCAGCTTTACACACACACACACACACACACACACACACAACACACACCTGGGCAAGTCACTTAACCTCTGTATTCCTGAAGTTTCCTTAACTGTGAAATGGGAATAATATTAGCATCCTAGCCCTATGGTCTTTGTGAAGCTCAGCTAAGATGCTATTTGTAAAGCTTGTGTAGCACAATTCTGGGCACAAAGTAGGCACTTGCTAGATGCTTCTTTGATTCTTTCCTTTGCTTCCCAATGAGAGCTCGCAGGTAGGTTTAGAAACCTGGTTAGTACTGTTCTAGTCGGACCAGTTCCCATGATTATTGCTTGTCTGGTCAAGCTACTAGGGGCAGCCTGCTATGATTGCTTCCTTACTTCTCTCTGTCCTGTCCCTAGCCCAGTGGAAAAAGCACCCCTCAGCTCCCCCCAGTGGGAAAGCCCAGCCCCCAGGCCAGGACAATGGGATCAATGAATTTTGGTCATCATCACCCCTCATATGCTAAGAACATTTTAAAGCTTTTCAAAGCACTATGGTTAACTCCTGATGTGAAGAATGGGCATTGAAGACTTTTAAGTATTGAATCAATGTCCATGATAATTGGTATTTAGCAGGTATGGCTGCTAAATGGAGGGGTGGCCCCAGAGCCAGGAAGTTCTGAGCTCAAGGCTCATTTCTCCTGAATGCTGACTGTGTGACCTTGGACAAGTCAACCCACCTCTCAGTGTTCTAGGTGACTATAAGTCCAAACATTGCAGAGGAGGAGCTGACCTTCATTGACAGAAGGAATTTCCTCATCTGGGAACATTGTCATAGTTGTTAGGTACTTTAGTCATATCTGACTCTTTGTGACCCCCATTTGTGGAATTTTACTGGCAAAGATACTGGACTGACTCCATCTTTCCTTCTCCAGGGGCCCCATTTTACAAGGTAAACAGGTTAAGTGACTTGCTCACAGCCACACAGTAAGTGTCTGAGGCTAGATTTGAACTCAGATCTCCCTGACTCCAGACCCAGCACACTATCCGCTACCCCATCTGGAAATAGCCTAAACTAAAACAAATCAGAGGGTTAGTCCTTATCCCTTGTGATTTCATCAATGCTGAATTCCCTTTAAAGAAATTTTTGTACCAATTTTAATCATGCTCTGCTCTGTAACTCATAGTAAAAATATAGGTCCTGGCCAGTGTCTCGTGATACCTTTCACTATTAACACCTTCCATTCATTTAATGCTTTAAGATTTGTGAAATATTTTGCATATATTCCTTCAATGGAGTCTCACAAAAAAGCTGTAAGGTAGGTGCTATTATGGTCCCCATTTTGGAGATGAGAAAGTAGAGCCAAGAAAGGCTTACTGATTAGTTCAGAGTCACACAGAGAATCAGGGTTTGAATCTTCATTTTTCTTATCCCACAAGTGTGTTAGCAGGTATAATTATCTCCATTCTGCTACTGGGGAAGCTGACACTCAGCAAGATTAAATTGACTTGTTTGTTAACTATTTATTGAGGGCCTACTATGCGCAGAGCCATACACATAGTATATTCACCTAGTTTGTAGACTTGAGGCAGGTTGGTGTCCAAAAGACCTGAATTCAACATACACTCTGGCTAAGTACACTCTGTGCCCTTACATACATCACTAACTTCCTGAAATTCAGTTTCTTCATCTGTAAAATGGTAATAAATACTCTTGTATTACTTGTCTCAGACACTTCCTAGCTGTGCAGCCCTGGGCAGGTCACTTAACCCTGTTTGCCTCAGTCTTCTCCTCTGTAAAATGAAAGGGTAAACTTTTAATCTCTAATTCTATTAAAAATGCACATTTGCTCCTCTGAGGGAGCTGATAGCCTTCCTGGGGAGACAAAATATGTTCACATGACAAGTTTTGAGACTTAGTCTCCTTCTCTGACACACATAAGAAGTACAGTGGGCAGTGGTCACTCACAGCTGCTCATTAGCATGAAAGCTCTGACTTGATCTGCTTATTAGCTAGACGAGTTCATTCCTCACTGGGCAGCCTGATGGCCTCCTTCTCTTGGGGGACTGCTCATAATGGTGATGTACTTGCTATGGACCCCCTATTGGTTCTAGCCAGGCTATAGAATTCCTGATCTCAAGGGTTCCACAAGTCTTAGTCTCCCTGTTGGCACAAACTACAGGCACCATGTCTGAGGCCATAAGAAAAATTAAGGCAAAAGATGTCAGGAGTCAGTATGTGGTTAGATGTGATGGGGGTGGATCAGCTGAGTCAGAGCTCCTCCCAGGCTGGAGTGGTCAGAGTAAACCCCTGGAGCAGACAGGCTTTAAAATAGAGATGGTATCTGGAGAGGATGAAATGAGAAAAATGCAAAGGGACTTGGAGCAGCTGGGGATGGGAGGGGGAAGGTGTCGCGAGTTGGGATTTGGAGATGGAAATTCATGAAGTTCTCATTGACAGAAAGACCTTTTCAACTGACTTTACAGGATCAGAATACTCAGGTAAGTGAGTAGTGGGTGATAAGGCTGGAATTGGCACTGGACTATGGAGACTCAGTCAGGCTCAGGAATTTGACCTTTCTCATGGAGGTGACAGGGAGCCACGAAGGTTTTTGAGCAGGGGAATAGCCTAGTGAAATAAAGTTTAGATGAGAGTTGTCTGGGCAAACTTCCACTAAAGTCTTAGCTACATACTCGACAGGGCTATTTGATTCAATTGATAGCTATTTATGAAGCATGTGGTACGGTCCCTGGGGTCATGAAGAATTGGACGTGACTGAACAACACCAACACCAGCACTATGTACGAAGTGCAAAGCTAGGAGCCAGTGATACAAAGACATGAATGAATGAACTGGTTCCTACCTTCAAGGAGTTTACAGTCTACTTGTCTGGGGAAGTAGATAGATACAAAGAAATTTGATGAGGGATAGACCCTTGTTAACCAGTTACAAAGAATCCCACTAGGAAGCCTTGAAAGAAGAAGGGCGGAAGTATACTCCAATAATGGGGGATGGCTTATTTAAAGGCAAGGACAGGACATGTCATGTCCCATGTGGAGAATAGTCAGTAGGTCAGTTAGTTAAGTAGAAAACAACAGAAACAGGGGCCACTGAACCATACATGAGGCTCCCTATTGGCTTAGAAAATCACATATTAACATTATCTATGTTCTATTACGTTTTTATTGATTTTTTTTTTGTTAAATATTTCCCAATTATATCTTAATCTGGTTTGGCTGCATGCAGGAGTGTTGTTGGCCAACTTTGGTGTAGTGGATAGGAATCAAGAAGACCTAGGTCCAAAACCAGCTTCAGATGCTTGCTAGCTGTGTGACCTCTGGCAAATCATTGAACCTCAGTTTCCTTATCTTTAAAATGAGGGGGCTGGCCTCAATGGCCTCTGAGGTCCCTTCCAGTTGTAAATCTATGATCCTATGGTAGGTTATAAATTGAGGGGGAGGACAAGAGGATGGGGGTAGGTTGCTCAAGGGAACCTGGCATTGGCCCAAAT
>CM053584.1:14777721-14808026 GCA_028627135.1 Pseudochirops cupreus
CAGCTCCATTGCTGCCCCCCCCCCCCCATAAAAAAGTCTGCCGGAGATATAAATATTTAAAAACAGGAGCTAGACTGAGAGGGTTCGCTTTCACCGCTCTTGAGTTGGCAAGCTCTGCACGCACCCACCAGATAGCATTTGATTCTGTGTAAATTCAATGGCACTTCTGGGTAGCACATCCCAACTCCTAACACTCGGAAAAGGGAAAATGATGACGACCCCTGGAAACTATTTTTGTAGTCTGAAACTGAGACAGGGCTGGGTTGTGAATGCCAGATTGAATAGAGATCTGAGAAATTTCAATGTTGGGTGGGTGGTGGTAGCAATGGGATTTTTTTTTCCTGCTGTTTGGTAATTTTTGTTTCTAGCTATAAAGTTCCCCCCGCCCCGATATCTTCTAGTAGGAGGCTAGAGACCTATTCTTGTCCCACGGGAGTATTATTTTTTTAACGGCTCTCTTGGCAGAGCTGGCCAAGCGGAATGCCCATCCACGGATGGATGGGTGCCATGCAGGCTGCTTTTCTTTGTTTCTCCCATGTGCCAGGCTCCCAAACTGCTGCAGATTTTGGGAAAGGGGCAAAGGACCAAGGCTTTTCATTTCCCCCTTTGGATAAATCCAGGGGGAGTGGATAGGAAATTGTGAGAAATGAAATAGGTTGATAGAATGAGTTTCACAATTGAGATTTCTGTAATTTGGGGGTGGATTAGGGGACAGTAATGAGGACTTTGAAAGCATTTGAGAATAAATCGAGGTGGACTTTAATCACAGAAAATCCACTCACTGAACCATCTCTGCTCTTTCCCACCCTCACCCCTGTCTCCCTTCTCCAGCTCATTTGATTTCTGAGTCTACTCTTACCCCAAATATGGGGGGGGGGGAATCATTTCCTGTCTTTCCCCTTGCTCTCCAGAATGCCTTCTCTCTCTGCTCTGTCCTCAGAGTGCCTCTTCTAGCTTGCTCAGGACTCACAAGAGTTAATCGGCAGAAGAGGGAGGAAAAAAAAAACAACCCAACAACCCAGTTGCATTAAAGCCTGGGGCCTGTCACCTCTTCTTGGCAATTACATTGCTAATGGCTGAGTCCCAAGCAAAGTGGCAAAGAATATCTCTTCTCACGTTCCCAACTCACAGTGCATTCCCAAATACCAGATGGTGTTTTTGGACTCCATTTCACTATGTTTGATATGACAATACTTTTGTATAATGTTAAATTATATATAACAATTGCAAATAGCCGAGATCAGAACAACTCAGAAATGGAAAATTAGACACAAGGAGGAAAGACAGAAAGGAAAGATGGGGGACTTTCATCTGCCCCCATTGTGTCCTGTTTCCCTGGGATTTTCTTTTAATCTGAAGAAGATTGGTAGGGGAATTTGGGGAGTGGTGGTGGTGAAGGTGGGTGGGTGGGGATAGTGCTGCCTGGACCTTGCAAGGGAATTGTCCCAAACAAGGACCATCTTTCTCTTTGACAGAATTTGGTGAACGATATTACAAAGTTGCCAGACACGCAGATGATGGGTAGAGGATAGTACAAAGGGCTAAGAAAGTGGGAATAAATCAAGGGAGACTGATTGTTCCCATCTACAAAGTTATTGGAAACTACATAGAAACAGTGGGGGAGGATGTTAAAATGAACATACCTTTCCCTACTCCCTAGGTCACCTCAGTTATCCTTTGAATTCAGTGATATCAGAGGGCTGGGCAGAGATGTCTGACAAGTGCTCACCCTGACCAGTACCAAGGGAAGCTGAGCTAGGCATGTTCAGGGAAGGTTTCCCTAGATATGAGCTGGATGGATTAATAGGAGAAGGGTCAGGGGATGAGTCCATGCCATGGAAATATCTCTGAAAGTTCAGCCTTAAAAAAATACAGTTCCACTAAAATGTCTATGTTCCTCCCCCACTGCCAATCTAAATGGTGGAGAATTAATTCGATTTTCATTTTTTAGCTGTTCAACAGTGGGTAACTAGCTCCTCAGCCTCTTTCCCCATCTTTCAAATGGGTCTTATCTCTATGTTGCAGGAATTGCTGATTCTAGCCCAGAGCAAATGCATTACAGCCAAGTGATAAACTGCTCAAAATTAGTCTTAAATGGGGGAAAACAAAACAAAACAAAACAAAGCAAAACCAAAAAAAAGCTCTGATCACAGCTTCCTGAATGGGGATGGGGGATGGGGCTGCCCAAGAACAGCAGGGCAGGAGGAAGCTGCTGGGCATCTCCTTCTTCACTCAGCTGTGTGACTACTCCCTGCCAGAGTCCGCCATTAGAACCCAGGCTACCCAAATGACTTGCTGGGAATTGATGCCTCTCTGTTTTTCATGGGACATCTGAGTCTTTGGCTCTCCAGCCCACACCCCCAATCCACTAGACCTGGACTGGCCCCTACTCACCCCCTACTCTGGCCTTGGCCATTCTCCTATACTCCCAGCATGGAGCAAACTCTTCCTTCACAGAAAACTCCCCTGGCTCCAGTGACTTCTACATAATTAATAATAACTTGTAGCAATGCAAGGGGAGAATCCCTTTAATGGGCGGCGATGGGCGAATGTATAGCCCATCTTTCTTTGTCATTTGAGAAAAGGGGCCCCATGCAGGGCTGCTGGTTGCTGAGTGATGCTTTGTTGTCTCTACCAGACAGTTGCATAGTACCAGCTGCATTGGCAGGTAGCCGGCAGTGTGAGGAGATTGCTGCCAAACTATGCTATACAAAGGAAGCAGTGCCAGTGAAAGAGGGACCTTTGGGCAGGGTGACCTTTGGCCCTCTGAGCCAGCATGGATCCCATATTCATCACTTGCAAACAATTGCATCTTTCATTCCACCACAAACTATGATTAGAAAGGGCCCTATTTAGGATGGGGAGGATGCCTTGAGAGTTCCCAGCAATGGGATGTTTGGAATTTTTTCCCCCTCCTGTTTCTATTGGTGACAATATTTTCCTTAACCTGTAGCAGGATAAGGTAAATAATTAGCTGGGAAATAAAAAAAAGTCAGCAAACTTCCTTGATGACATAGCAAGAGAAATTTGGGGAAACGAATTTGGATAAGAATGATCTTGTGCCATTTTCAGTCATAAGACTGGAAGCAACATGGTGGAGTGTATTGAACCACCATTCAATCAACAAACATTCACTAGGCATTTATAGTGTGCCAGGCACTGTTCTCAAGACTGGGATTACAAAGAAAAAGCAAAAACAGCCCATTGAGGGCACATTCTAATTGAAGAGACAAAATGCACAAACAAGCGCATAAGAAATTCACGTGGAGTGGAGCAGATGCAAGGAAACCATTTTTGTCCACTATCCACAGTCTGGAACACTGATCAATCAATAGCATTTATTAAGCACTTAATATGTATCAGGAACTGTATTGAAAGTTGGGGATATTAAGAAAAAGTGACAATAACTCCTGCCCTCAAGGAGCTTCTATTCTAAGTAGAGGAGTAGACTTGGAGCCAGGAAGACCAAGGTTCAACATCCAGAACGGTGACACTTGGCCAGTGCATGGGTAAGGACCATGAACAAGTCCCTTCTCTAAGGCCCAGTTGGTTCGTCTATAAAACAGACACAATGCAGCTGTAATCTATTAGGCTGTAAGCTTCTTGAAGGTAGGGATCGTCCTTGTTTTTATGTGTCTATATCTCCAGCACTTAATACAATCGGCCACGTTTGTTGTTGTTGGTAAGTCATGTCCAACTCTTTGTGACCCCATTTTTGGTTTTCTTGGCAAAGATATTGGAGTAGTTTGCCATTTCCTTCTCTAGCTTATTTTAAAGATGAGGAAACAGAAGCAAACAGAGTTAAGTGACTTGCTCAGGGTCACTCAATTTGTAAGAGTTTAAGTATGGGTTTGAACTCAGATCTTCCTGACTCCAAGCTTATTACTCCACCTATCTGGTACGCAGGGACTTAATTAACATTTATTTGTTATTACTTATTGTTACTATTAAGGTTGTCGTAAGACTCAAGTGAGGTCATAGGATCACAGCTATAAAGGTGAAATCAATCCATAAGCAATTATTAAGTTCCTTTTTGTGCAAAGACAAAAATGAAACTTCTTCCTCTGCTCTCAAGGAGTTCACATTCTAACAGAAATTCCCAGAGGGCAAATAGTTCAACCACGTCATTTTTAAAGATAAGAAAACTGAGACCAAGGCAGGTTAAGTGTTAACCAGGCTGAGGTCACACTGGTAGTCAGTCAAAAACATTTTTTAAGCACCTGTTGTGTCCAAAAGTGTATATAAATTGCCCCAAAAATGTCAGTAAAAAAATGTCATCATTGGGAGGGACCTTAGGAAACTTTTTGGCCAGCGCCCTCATTTTATGGATAGTCAAATTAAGGCTAGAAAGGGGAAACGACTTGTCTTTGATCACAGAACCCTCAAATGGCAGGATTGGGATGAGAAACCAGGAGCCGGGATGCAGAATCCTCAGCCCTTCTCATTACACCTACCCCTGTGATTCCCAAATTAACCTAAACCCAAGTCCTTCTCTGCTCTTCTGGAGCTCTTCAGAAACAACAAAGATGATTTTCTTTTTAAAATTAAAAAAAAATTTAAAAAATTTTTAACAATTGATTTGTTTGTTTACTTTTAGTTTACAAGATTTGGTTCCACAATCCCTTGATGAAGGTGATTTTCTAACCCATCATCATTTGTTATCGGCAAATATTGTGTGTTCCTTTCACTTGGCAGCCCAACTGTTTGGATCCCTTCTTAAAAGATTGGTGGGCAATTAAAGTATTATATTCCTAATAACAGCTGACACAGTAAGGTCTAGAAGTTAACGAAGTTCTCCACGTAGACGACCCCATTGGAGCTTCAGGATAAACCTGGGATGTAGATGCCAGAGGCAGAGCAGCATCCCCTCTGCTTCACAGATAGAAACTGAAGCTCAGGGAACTGAAATGATTTTCCTAGTACCATGGATGGAGATTTTGAGTTCAATTCAATAAGCATTTATCAAGCTTCTACTGTGTGTCAGGCTAAGTGCTGGGGTTGCAAAAAAGAGGCAAAAGACAACCCCTGCCCTCAAGGAGCTTACAATCTAATGGAGAAACAATGCACAAGCAAAGATATACAAAACAAGCTGTATACAGGATAACCAATAAATAATTAAAAGAGGGAAAACACTGGGATGAATGGATTTGAACCCATGTCTTTCGATAACAAATCTGATGTTCCTGCCACAACATCACCCCATCTCTAGATACTGCCTTTGAATATTCTCAGCAGCTCATAGAATAATAATAATAGCTAAATGGATAAAGTGAGGTTTTAGAAATGTTTTACATATAGTACCTCATAGAATTAGAGCAGGAAGGACCCTCAGAGACCGTCTTGTTGGATCTTTTCACTTTAAAGATAAGGAAATTGAGGCTCAGAAGTGTCATCCCCCTTCATCAATAAATATTGATTAAGGACCTGATATGGGTCATGCCATGCTGTTGGCCTCAGTTTCTTCATCTGTAAGAAGTGGCCAACCACTCCAGTATCTTTGCCAAGAAACTCCATGAAGGGTCAGATGTGAAACAATGGAATAACAATAAAAAAGACCCTTCTGGTTTTAGATGGAAAGATATCTAGTTCTTCAGGAAGGCAGAGAAATCTGTAATGTCAGCTTATTCTCCACAATTGTGTCTTTAGGCAAGAAAATTGTATAAAGGATGATGAGATTAAAAAATGATACCAAGTGTTTTATAAGCCTTGAAGAGTACAAAAATGTCAGTTGTATACTCAGTAAGTGCCCATCACAGAATCATTCATCCTGGGGAAACTGAGGCTGGTGGGTAGTGTCAGTTTGGGAGCTGTGAGCTGCAGTAGAGCTAAAGATGGATGTCAGAACTGAGTCTAGCACCAGCATGGGCAGCCTCAGAGAGCTGGGGTGGAGAAAGGTACCAGCCTGCCCACAGACGAGCCAGCCCAGCCCACCAATGACTGGCAGAGTGACTGGGCCCGTGAGTGGCTGCTGCATTTCCAGCCTTGCTGAGATGGGGAGATCCAGCCATGAAAAAACACTGTCTGTTGTGTATTGGACACTTTCATATACATTGGGGATATGATGAAAATAATAAAACCATTTCTGTCTCAAGGATTTTCTATTCTGCTGGAGGAAATTATGCAGCGTGTGTGTATGCGCGCGTGCGCACACACACACGTACAGTTTGTGATCGGAAGTTCTTAGTTATTCATTTGTTGCGTCCAACTCTTGGTGACCCCATTTGGGGTTTTCTTTGCAAAGATATTGGAGTGGTTTGCTTCCTCATACAGATGAGGAACTGAGGCAAAGGGCTAAAGTGACTTGCCCAGGGTCACACAGCTACTAAGTGTCTGAGGACAGATTTGAACTCAAATTCTGGCTTGGCTCTTTACTAACTTTGTGACCTTGGACAAACTCTTTCCCTTCCCTGGGCCTCAACTCCCTCAACTGTAAAAACTGGGGGAAATGACGTGGTGAAAGGGAAAGAATGTTGAATTTGAAACCAGGGGATTTGGATTAGAATCTTGGCTTTGCCACATGCTTCTTGTGTGTCCTTGGGCAACATGTGCAAGGTCTCTGGGCCTAGCTGCCCCGTCGATAAAGAGTGTGTGGCACGTTGGCCCCTCTTGTTCTATGTCTAATGCCCCTTCTAACTGTGTGATCCTATGGAGGCCTGAACAACTTCATCCAGCAATTCTGCTACTTTGCAGAAAAGGGAAGGTGGATTTCTCCCCTCTCTTTTGCTCCTACACAGAAGGCTGCCTGAACAATTCTTCCTTCTCTGTTGCCT
This sequence comes from Pseudochirops cupreus, assembly GCA_028627135.1. NCBI lineage: Eukaryota > Metazoa > Chordata > Mammalia > Diprotodontia > Pseudocheiridae > Pseudochirops > Pseudochirops cupreus. Next base: position 14,784,492 of record CM053584.1, read on the forward strand.
CTTAGAGAATGCTCCTCTAGGAGCCTGGTGGTGGCCAGGTAGGAGCTGAACCTTAAGGCTCCCTGTGTGGAGCTGGCCCTCCCCCATGTGACTTCAGGAGCCCATTCCAAGCTGGCTGGTTTTTATTTTCCCTCTGTATGAAGCTAATGGAATTTGCAGTTGATTAACCTCCAATCTGGATTAATGATCCAGCCTGGGATTGCGGCTGGCAGATCCCTGGCCTCTTGTAGTTCTTAACTGAGAAAGACAGCAACAAGTTTGCTGTCCTCCCCATCCCCACCCCCAGAGAAAGGGCCCAGAGAAATGTGGAGAGCCACTGGATGGCTGGCCTCCAGAGAAAAAGAAATAGACTTTGCAGTCTAGGAATAAACTCCCTGGAGTTGGCATTGGGGAAAAAGAGGAGGAACATGTTAGGAAAAAAAGCCCCTGGAAAGGAATGCAAGTCAAATATTTATTAAGCACCTATGGCATGCAATGTGCTGTTAGACTATAGGGACAAGATGAGGCCTTAAAGACCAAACCAAAGCAGTCCCTGCCCTCAAGGATCTTACCTGGAGGGGGGCTGGAGGGTGGGAAATGTCATACCCATACTCAAGTCAATAAACCCAAAGGAATTTCAGGATGGACAGAGAGCTCCTAACTGGGGCAAACAGGAAAGGCTCTTGTGCTTTAAAGGAAGTCAAGGCTTCTAAGAGGAAGGTGAGGAGACAGGAGGTCAAGCATCTCACACAGAGCGCAATCAGCAGGCCAGCTGGACTAGAATGGGGAGCATGTGAAGGGGAGAAATGGTAAGTTGGACTGGCCAGGTAGCTGGGTGAGATTGTGGAGATCTTTAAGTGACACTACACTAGACATAACTGGGAGTCACTGAAGATTTTTAAAAAGGAGAAAGAATTTATTAAGAGCTCACTATGTATTGGCCATTGGGTCAAGGTGCCCAGTGCTGGTGAGATCTGTGTCTGACTTCTTTGGCAACGTTAGGGAGGATCCGTCAGAGGGGGAGGGCCTGGAGACAGGGAGACCTGTTTACGAGGCTGTTTGAGAGGGAACTGAAGCACTGCCCCCGGAATTAGAAGGCTTGGGTTTGAATCCTGGCTCCTCTACTTAGTCCCTGTGTGATTGGGGACAAATCGTTTAACTTTGCTTGGACTTGAAACTTGTTTTATTATCTACAAAATAAGGGTTTGATGAATCCTGAAGTATGACGCAGTGGAAAAAGCACCAATTCTTCAGTCAGAGGACTTGGGTTCAAATCCCACTATTTGAGTGCATCCTTTTACTTTGCTAGGCCCCAGTTTCCCCATCTGTAAAACGAGGGACTCAGACCAGATGATCTCTGAGATTGTCCAGGTCCAGCTCTATGACTTTATAGGTTACTTAACCTCCCTTAGCCTCAATTTTCTCATCTCTAAAATGAAGCTGTTGTACTACATGGCTTCTGTGCTCCCTTCCAGCCCTGAATCTGTTATGATTCTATAACTTTGAACAAATCCCTTAAACTTCACTGGCCCTTGGTTTCCCCACCCATAATATGAGAGGAGATGGTTTCTGGGGGGGCCCCTTGAATTTTGGATCTCTCATTACTGGGGTCCCGCTCAGCACCAAATCTTATATACTTGGAGGCATCTCTTTCTTTGAGAGAAACTTGTACATTTCACATTTTCTGCAGCTCCTTCATCCTTTCTCATGGACTTTAGGGGGAAAAAGAGCTCTTTCCTTCCTTTCTCAGGTAGCAGCAGCCACCGCCGCCGCTCCCTCATCGGTAGTGTTGCCTGCATCCCCGGTGGCTCCCTGGGCTGCTTCCTGAAGCTGTGCTCTTAGCTTCTAGTTCTTGGGTCCATGAGTGTGGGATGCCCGAGTGGAGCCGTGTCTGGGGGCTTCCTCATTGTTCTGTGTAGCTCAGATGGTAAAGGTTGCTGCGCTATTTTCTGAGGCGAAGTCTCCACATATGGTATATTTAGTGCATGAAATGTGGCAGTTGGATTCCTTGTGTGTTTTTTAAAATTGTCACATAAACAAATAATTTCAAGCATATTTCTCCTTAGTGGATTTGTTTCTATTTTGCAAATTGTTTCAGGCATCAATAAACAGGATCACACAAATGTACATGCAACTGCAAAACTCATTTAGTTTAGCAAGTGTTTCTCACATCCTCATTGCCTCAACAATGCTACTTTCAAGTCATGTCAACATGGCTCCATATCTGCCTCATGACTAATACAGTGTTACTGAAACCCCCTTCGTGCCTTCTCTGGAAGGGCTGCTACCAACCTTGCCTTTCCTCCCACCTGGTTTCTAATTAAAATCCAATCAGGGAAGAGGCTTTCCCCACAACATGGAACGGGCCAGGCACACACAAGGGTTATTGTGAGCCTCTGACAGAAATCCAGGACGAGGGATTATAATTCTGGGCCGGGAGGAGAACTTGCATTGTAGTGATTGTTGGGGAAAAAGACAAAGTGGATGCTGCGGTGGAGGCCAATTAGGAGGCTGTTTATGAACACTATCAGTGTAGTGAATGCCGGGATGCCTTCATCATGATTCCTTTTCATTAGGGATGATGAGCCAAGTAATTTCCCATCCATTCCACAACATGCGCCTGGTCTCCTCATGTCCACTATTCGGTTGGATGTATCTGCACTTGTGGCACGAATGGGAAGAGTATAAAAAAAAACCCAACAAACTGAAGCATCTCCATTTGTGGCCAGATTTTAAGAGCGTATGCCATTTGGGCGTCAGCATGCCATTCTGAAACTCTAACCATCAACAGCTAAACAATACCAGTTATTCACTCAATTATCTTGAGCCAGAAAAGGCAAGTGGTAACAACATATGCCGTATATGTGACCCATGCAGTTTAGCTTAAAGGCAAAATAATCTGAAGTCAGCAATGCACACGGAGTTTAAACAGAAACATACGTATCTATACACTTTCTTTCTCCCTCCATATGTTACCCTGTGGTGGGAATTCTAATACTGTAGATCACACCTTTCACTCAAGGATGCCCAGCCCCTCTCAGAGGGGAACACAAGCCCTTGGAGCAGTGTGAAGAAGCAGGTGGCGAGGATTCTTACAAATCGGGCCACTGAATGCTCCTGGCCTCCAGTGGGTTGGGCTGAGGGTTCTGCCACACCTTATTAGCAGGGGTCTGTTTCTTTCTTTGAAGCATGCATTCATTTCCTCTCAAGATGATACAAGGGAGCTGTAGCTAGAAGGTTGACACCACCCCCACCCCCAATCCCTGACCGTTTTACAGCTCTTTGCCTTGTGAACAACCATCTCCAGCTGTCAGGAAAGGCTCCGGCACATGGGGGAGAGCAATGCTGGCCATAGACCTGGGTTTTAAAAGCGTTGGCAATCACTTTGTGACCTTGAACATGTTGCTTGATCTCTGGGCCTCAGTTTCTTCATCTGTGAAATGGGGATAATAATCCTCCCAGGGCTGTTGTGAGGAAAATGACATGTGCCTTTCCTTTGGTATGATTCTTCTTCCGTCCAGCCCTTTTATACTGAACTACAAACATAAACATCAAGGAATAGTAGAGGCTCCTGAGTTGGTGCCCTTTCATTCATTCACCCAGAAAGTCTAGGTAGCCAAGTGATGGAGTAGATAGAATGCTGGTCCTAGAGTCAGTAAGATCTGAGTTTGAGTTCAGCTTCAGACACTTACAAGCTGTGTGACCCTGGGTGAGTCACTGTACTTCAGTCTTCTCACTTATAAAATAAGAATAGTAAATAGTAGTCATAGCAGCACCTACCTTGAAAGCTTGTTCTGAGGATCAAATGATATAATGTTTGCAAGGTGATTAGCACAGTGCCTGGTACATGGTGGGTGCTTAATTAATGTTTATTAGATTGGATTCTTTTACCTCTTAGGTTCCCAGGGAAAGTTATAAGTCTTTGACAGAGGAGTTATTGATCTGCATTGGTGAAAAGACTTTCCACACTGAGAAGTTCCTAGAGCAGTGAAGTCATAGGTCCAGACCCTACCCTTCCACATAAAAATATAACAAATGCTTAAGAGGAATACAAAACGCCATGAAATCACATGAAGCTGAAAGCTGGGGGAATAAGGGAAGGCTTTGTGTAGGAGGTGACATTTGTTCTGGGCCTTTAAGAACAGGTTCGATGATAACAAGGATAAATCAGGTCCAGGGTGGGTAATTCCAGGTAGCATGATAAACAATAAACAAATAGGTGGATACATCTGGGTGATCTTGAATAGTCCAGTTGACGGGACTGTGGAATATGGCAGGAATAGCATGAGGTTAATTTGCACAGATCCATTGGAACTGGTTTGTGGGGGGGGGCCTTGAATGCCACCAAAAGAAGTTCAGGTTTTGGTTGGTAGGCAATGGGGAGCCACAGATGACTTTTGAGCAGGAGAATATTGTCTGATCAGGGGTTCAACATTCAAAGCTGCTCAAAAGAGACTTAAGGTGGGAAGGGTGGTTAGGAGGATTTTAGTGCCAAGAGGAAGATGTGGGCAGCTTAGATCTTAAAATACTCAATAGCAATCTGTGGAAGTAGGGAACGGGAATGGGAAGTAGGATTTGATGATTGGCCAGAGCAGTCAGTTTCTAATGCTGAAGTTCAGTGGGTTTTCCAGGAAGTTGGGTCTGGATAAACTAGACTCTCCAGTACTAAATTCTAGCCAAAGCAAGGCTGGATGGGAGCCATACCATTCTAGAAAATGAGGGCCAAGCTTCCAAACCACATCTAAATTTGCAAGTATGGCCCCTGACCTTGAGCCTTTTCTTAGGAAATGGATGAATTAGGGGGAATTGAGGAAGTCTTCCAGCATGTTGGGTAGAGCCAAGGCAGAAGATTTATGGGAGGACCTTGATGATTGCGTATAGAATATAGATGCTGTATGTTGTCCTGTATCACTGGAGGGAGTGTCTGCATTGAGGAGAACACAAACAATTGAAAAGGTTGGGAGAGCTTGGAGAATGTCAAGTTCCTGATTTAGTGGCCCTTTTTTCTTGTCTCCCTGAGAGAACATATAAGCTCTGGAAGGCATGGCTTTTTCCAATTTTGTTGCTGCATCCCCAGTGCCTACTAGGTGCTTAATAAATGCCCATTGATTGATTGATTATCATCTATGGCAATATTTCTAAACTTGACAAAATAGTTCCTTTGAAGAACAATCTGAAGAAAGTAAGAACAGATTGGCACAGTGGATAGAGTGCTGGACTTGGAGTCAGGAAGACGTGAGTTTGAATTCTGCTCCACACACTTACTAAGCCTCATGATCCAATGGGACTCATTCCTCTCTCTCAGTCTTAGTTTCCTTAGATGTCAAATGTAGATAATAATCTCACCTACCTTATAGAGTTTTTGCAGGGATTACATGAAATAATGTATGTCAAATGCTTTGTCGATGGAAAAATGCTATATAAATGTTTAATATTGCTATCATTACCTACTTCTTTAAATGTTATCTGTTTAATTTTAGTTAAATTTCAATTTTTAATTGATGAAAATCTGTCTTCTCTCTCTTCCGCTTCTCTCTTTGCCCCTTCCCCAAAAAACAAAAAAGCAAAATGCCCGTTATAAGCAGGAATAGTTAAAAGTAGCAAATTCCCATTTTATCCACATCCGAAAAAAGTATGCCTCAATCTGCATCCTGAGTCTTTTACCTTTCTAATAGAAAGTCAGTACTATGTTCATCAATAGTCTCCTGCAATTGTGATTGATTACTGTGTTAATGAGAATTCTTTCAATGTTTGTATGTGTAATATTGTTAATTTTTTTAATAAATTATACACCTGGTTCTGCTCACTTTGCTCTGACTCCATTCATACCAGTCTTCCCAGGCTCTTCTGAAACCATTCCCTTCGTTATTTCTTACAGAATCATAACATTCCATCGGGTTCATGTATCACAAGTCCTTCCACTGTTACCTAACTGATTAGCACCACCTCCATTTCCAAACTTCTGTCATGGCAAAAAAGCTGTCGTACATTGTATATGTGGGCCCTTTTCTCTTTGTTTGATCTCTCTAAAGCTATAGACCTGGTAGTGTTATTTCCTGGGTCATAGGATATGCACATTTTAATATCTTTTGGAGCACACTTCCAAATTTCTTTCTAGAATGACTAGACCAGTTTACAGGTGGACCAATAGTGCATTAATATTCCTGTTTTCCCATAGCCCCTCCAGCATTTGTCATTTTCTTTTCTTTTCTTTTTTTTTTCCATTAATCTGATGGGGGTGAGGTGGTAGCTCAGAGTTGTTTTAATTTTAATTTCTCTAATTACCAGCGATTTAGAGCATTTAAAAATATGTAGCTATTGGAAACTGGGATTTTTTTTCTTCTGAAGACTGCCTATTTGTGTCCTTTGACCATTTATCAAGTGGGAAATGGCTTTTGTTCTTATCAATTTGAATCCATTACCTTTATATCTTGGAAATGTCATCTTTATCAATACTATATATTTTAACATTCATAATAAAATCAATGATAAAAGCAATTAGTAACAATAAAGAGACACAGTATGACATGGTGGAAAGAGAGTTGCTCTTGTAATCAGGCAGACTATGTTACAAATCCTGCTTCTCACACATAACAGTGGGATGACTGTGGGCAAGTCTTTGAATAGTCACTACAGCTTGACGACTAACTGTGGCACAGTGGGTCCCTATCTTAGCACTTATTAGCAATAGTCACTTCTCTTCGGGCCTTAGTTTCCTCATGTGTAAAGTGAGGGGGTTGAACTCTATCTGGAATTAGGATTTTCTCTGACAATTTGCTTCCAGACGTTAACCTAGCCTTGTGCTATTCCAACATGGGAAAATGGGCAGTGTGGAAGGGAGATGAGGAACAGATGAGCTGGGATGATCTCTTTGCTCCTGAGACATTCAAAATGTCAGCTTCCCAGTTATGAAATCGAGCCCGCTAGTTAGTCTTCCAAGAGTACAGACGGAACCTTGGTGAGCCTATGGGTAACTGGCTACCATAGAGCCAGGTAAAGCAAGGAAGGGCTGACTGGAGCAGGGGAATATGAGTCAGCTTGCCTGATAAGATAGTGATGGAATGTGATATGATAAAGGATGTCTGGCCTGGTATAGCAGCAAACTCACTGCACCAGGAGCCGTCTGACACAGGCCAGAAGCAACATGAGAGAATGCTTTGGCTAATGGTGCACAGACGCTGGGAAATGAGACTGAGCCGGGTGCAGGGAGGGGGTGACATAAGGGGACAGACATGGGAGCTCTGTTACCTTGTCAGCTTTCCAAATGGGATGCCGATCTCTTACTTAAGGGTGAACCACAGAGACGTTTTCCCTACAGAGCACAGGCCTGGATGGCCGGCCAAACGAAGGATGCAGAGATCCAAAAGGAAATCTACCCTTTTAAATGAGAAGTGGGATGATGGGAAAGTTGTCAGGCCACGTTCCAGTCCCAGCTCTGAATCCCCTTGGGTAGCTTGGTGCCACTGTAGGCAAATCACTTATCCTACCTGTAAAATGGGGTAATTAGGACTGCTTGGCCTCACCCAAGTAGCTATTGGGTAGATTGGGATTGGGGATGAGAAAGGATTTGCACTGTATTACAAGACTACTGGGAATGATTGTGATTGTGTCCTCATGTCAAGGATCTGTGATTTTTCAGGAGTAGGGATTTCCTTCACCCATGTACTCTTTATGATGTAGATCATAGCTTCATAGATTTAGAATTGGATGAGATGTAAGACTAAAGCTGGGACACCAGTGCAGATTAAGCGATGGAAGGGGCTTTGGATCAGAGGTTGTCCAAGCTGGAAGGTTCCTTAAAACACAGAATGTTAGAGCTGACTTGGACCTTGGAATAAAGAATGTTAGAGGCGGAAGGATTCTTAGAACTAGAACACAGACAAAATTGGAAGTCAGTCAGTCAATACTTATTAGGAGTCTTTTCTGTGTTGGGCATGGTACTGAGTGCTGGACAGCTCATTAGAGCACAGAATGAAGAGCATGGATCATAAATGATGAAAGGGACTTGAGAACAGAGAACATCAGCCCTTTGAAGAACTTGGAAACATGAGCTTTAGAGTTGGAAAGGACCTTAGAACCTGGATTGTCAGGACTGGAAGAGACTGAGAAAGTGGAGTATTAGAATATTCTTTCCTGTTCCTCAAGCATGACACTCTCCTCTCCAAACTTCACATGTCTCCATTGGCTGTTCCCTGTGCTCAGAATGTCTTCCCTCCTCATCTCACCTTGCTTCAAGACAGCTCAAATCCTACCTTCTACAAGAAGCCTTTCCAGATCTCCCTTTATACCAATGATACCCCTATGCCCCTACTAATCATTCCCAGTTTATTCTGTCTGTATATCATGTGGATATAGTTCTTGACATGCTGTTGCCCCCACTGAGGGCAGGGACCATTTTTTTGCTTCTCTTTGTATCCTCTGGGCTTAGCACAGGGGGCACATAGTAGGAGCTTCATAAATGCCTATTGACTGACTGAGATTTTTTTTTTTTGTAGTGGTGAGCACACACGCTAAGTACTTAATTCTTGCTGAGTGCCATGAAATTGGGGAAAGGAATTACAGAGGGGCAGCTTTCAGTCAATGAAAGGAAGACCTTCCTAATGAGTCAGGCTGCCCAGCAATGGGATGGCCCCTAGGAGCCACGGGCTGACAGCTCCTTGTTACTGGAGCTGTTCAAGCAGAGCTTGGCTGCCCGTTTGCTCAGGACTTGGGAGACATTGTGGAATCATAGAAAGGGTTTGGAATCAGAAGATCAGAGTTCAGATCCTGCCTTGGACATGTTATCTTTGTGGACCTTAGTTTCTTTACCTATAAAAGGAGGGGTTTGGATGAGATGACCCCTGAGGTCCTTTCCATCACTGGACCTAGGATTCTATGAGCTCAGTTTTCTTATCCATAAAGTGGAAACAATACCGCTCTAAGATTATCAGTTTGTGGAGCATGTGTTGATTTGATCTGTATTTGGCACAGTACCTGGCATGTAGGGGTGCCATTTTGGGCTTATTCCCTTCTCTTCCCCCTTGATGGAAGGATTATCTTTACTGGACAAATTCCTTATATCAGGGAAATCACAGCTTTCAACTTATAACTATCTCTGTGTATTCATATATATGTATATAACACATACACATATGCCAATATATGTATACATGTACAGGCACACACAGAGTAAATGTATATAGACACAACACATGCATACACACAACCCACACATGTGTGCACACATGCATATATACATACAATACATACATGTATGCAATGCACCCACATGCACACTCATGCATGCACACAAGTGGGATATAACATGCATGCAAACACACACTGCATATGCATGCATATCATTTGCGGCACACATGTATGTGCACAATGTGTTGTGCTTCACGTGTACAGATATATGTATGCATATATTTGTGTATTATGTAAAGTGCTTTGCAAAACATAAAGTGTTTTATGAATGATGTGAGCCTCTAGTCATATTTCAGAAAAAGGTTGGGTGAGATACCCTCTGAGGTCTCTCTGTCTCTTAGTCTTGTATCCTCTGGTTCAGTATTTCCCTGGGATATGGTCCACTGCGGTGACTGATCTTCACCATTAGCCACCCTTGCTGTTGTCACAGCACATTTTTTAGCAGGGGTTATGGATGGTGCTCAGGGAGGTAAGAAGATGAGAAAGGAGACACTCCCCTCCCAGCTGGGAGATGACAAAGACTTGAACCCAATCTCTGTTGGTTTGGTCTGCAAAGTGCCTCTGCCTCCTCACCAAGAGAAACAGTGCTGGATGACTAAATGAAATTTCTTGATAGTAGGAAATGTGTTTTATTTGTCTTTTCATTTCCCTCACCTCCTAGCTCATTCCCTTATACATAGAAGATATTTAATAAATGTTTCTCAGATGAATGAATAGATATTTAAATGAATGTCTAAAGCTCTAAATTTTATATCCATATATCCATAATTATATCCACATATACACACAATTTCCTAATTAACAATCCAACAATAAATGATTACTGTGTATCTACTATGTTCCAGGATATCTATATACACACATCACTGATCCCTTTGAGAAGAAGCATGGTGTAATGGATAGAGTTCAACTTTAGAGCCAGAAAGGCCTGGGTTCAAGACCATGCCCAAGTCACTTCACTCCTTCCTGCTTGAAGTAACTATCCAGGCCTGTAAACTGAAGACACCTGCACTGGTCAGTAGAAGCTTCCTTCTCTGGAAACAGCCCCAGTCACCAGCCCAACGTATCTACACACACGTATGACAATTCCATGAAGCTAACTTGAACCTGGTCCATACTAAGGGAAGCCTCACTTGCAGGACCCAGGGGTTCTGCCATTTTCTGTTCTGGTCAAGATCCCACTGGGAGGATCACGTTCCCTTGTTGTTGTCATGGTTCAGGAAAGACATTGGAGAAAGTCCAGAGGAGGGCAGCCAGACTGGGGAAAGGTCTTGGGGCCATGTGAAATGACACCTGGATGAAAGAACTGGGATGATGAGCTCAGAGAAGGTTCCAGAAGAGGGAGTTCTTCTTATTCTTCTTGGCCCTAGAAGGCAACATCAGCCAAAGCTAGCAGTTGTAGAAAGATAGCTTTTAGCCTGAGGTCAGGAAAAAAAAAATCAAAACCTTATTCACCAGGAGAGCTATCCAAAACTGAAATGGGCTCAGTTGGACCCAGAGTGCACATCTCACCGAGTCATTCTCTGAACTTAAACTCCATTGGGAGGATAGGAGGGAATAGGCCTTTATTAAGAACCTACTATGTGCCAGGCTTATGCTAAGGGGTGTTACAAGTATTTTCTCATTTAAAACCCTGCTGGGTAAGGGCTAATACTGGGTTCATTTTACAGTTGAGGAAACAGAGGCAGATAGAGGTAAAGTGATTAGCCCAGGATTACATAGCTAGTAAGCATCTGAGACTGTATTTGAGCCCAGATCTTCCTGATTCCAGCCCCAGGAATACCTCTTTGCCTCTAGGTTAGAGCAGCTCCCCATCCCCTCCAAGATCAAACAGAATCCTCTGCTGGATGTTGAAAGCCTTTCATCAGCTGTCTCCTTTTCCAGTCTTTCTACACCTTCCTCCCTACCAAGAACTCGCCAATCCAGTGCCACTAGCCTCCTGGCTGTTCCTTGAACAGGACCCTCCATCTCCAGCCTCTGGGCATTTTCTCTGGCTCTCTGGAACTCTCTCCCACCTTCTCTCCTCCTGCTGCCTTTCCTGGCTTCCCTCAGGGCTCAACTAAAACCCACCTTCTCCAGGAAGCCTGTCCCAGGCTTGCCTAATTCTAGTGCCTTCTTTCTGCTGATGATCTCCACTTCAACTTGTCTTTAGTGTGTCTGCATGTAGATGGTTGCTTGTTATCTCTGCCATCGTACCATGAACTCTTCAAGCCCAGAGGCTGTCTTTGGCCTTTCTTTGTATCCTCAGTGCTTATTGCTGTGTTGAGCACACAGTAGGCACCTAATGAAGCATTAATGACTGGCTAGTTGGCTTGAGGGGTTAGGCAGGTCTTCAAGCGCATCGGGGTGCCTGTTTGCTGCATGTGGCATAGGAGAGATTCTTTGTTCTTGTGTGACTTGGCCTTGATGGTGGCTAAGGACCTGTATGACCTTGAAATCCCGCAGTTCCATCATTCTGTGAAGACCTCCCCACCTTTTCCCATCCTACACCTAAATCAGACTCCACGCTCCTCTGCAGTAATTCCTCCTCTTCAAGGCTATATTTCAGGTATACTGTTTGTTCACTTTAACCTGATTTTGCTTGGGGAAAAAAAGCCATGTAGGGTGGAGTGTTGGGAGGAATTCACCCTCTGGTTCATCCGAAGTTATATGTTTCCCACTCCCAGGAGTGACTTTCATTTAAGTGAATACAAAGGTGTCTATGTTATGCATGTTTACATTCTGGACTGTACTCATGCCTTGCTTTGTGTGGAGAGAGCCTACTGAATAAATCACCATGTTCCTGGTATGTATCGTTGTTCAGTGGCTTCAGTTGTGTCCTACCCTCTATGACCCCATTTGGGGTTTTCTTGGCACAGATACTGGACTGGTTTGCCATTTCCTTCTCCAGATCATTTTGCAGATAAGGAACTGAGACAAGCAGGGTGAAATGACTTGCCCAGGGTCACACAGCTAGTAAATGTCTGAGGTCAGATTTGAACTCAGATCTTCCTGCCTCCAGGCTTGGTACTCTATCCATTGTGCCACCGAGCTGCTCACCTGATACACAGAAGGTGTAATAAATGCTTGCTGACTTGATTCTTCTAATACAAGTTGGTACCTTCTCTATGACTTTAGCCTTAGTGGGCACTGAGAAGTTATAGGGTTTGTTTAATCACACAGATTGCATTCACTAAAGCACTCTGGCCTCTCCTTAGCAGAGTGAGTCACAGGGTGGCTATGGAAAATGCTTCATAAACCTTAACTATTGGATAATGGTGATATGATAAAATTCTTTCAAGTTCCTAGATCACAGGATGGACAGGAAGGTCTGGAAGGAATTGTAGTGCCCATCTAGGTCCATAGACACTACACTGATTACAAGGCTTCCTATGTGCCTGGCATGGTGCTGTGCTCTGGGGACGCTAATCTAAGCACACAGCACAGTCTCTGCCTTCAAGGAGCTAGCATTCTAATGGAGGGGGGTAACTGGCTACAATGGCTGTGATAGAGGTGGTATGGGATGGAAATAGCCAGGAGGGGAAGCGGAGGCTTGGCTCTGGGTGAGAGAAGACAAAAGCTGAGAACCCCAGGGACAGAGTGTGAGGTTGTGGTTGAGGAGAAGTGAGGATGCTAGCCAGAGACCGGCAATGTGGTGAGAGCTGGCTGGGCAGTGGTCACTCCCCTCATTTCTCACATAGACAGATGAAGTGACCTGCCTAGGATCCAGAGAGTCAGAGGGTCATCAGACTCAGGGGCCATCTAGTTCTACTGTCATTATTTTATAGATGGTATAACTGTCCTCCCTTCCTCCCAGTCCGATGTCACAGAGGTCATAAAAGGCTAGCCTAGGATTTGAACACCAGTGTCTGGATTCCAAACCAAACATTCTTTCTGCTGCATCATGATTATTTCAATTCAACAAGCATTAGCAAGTTTCTGTCGCATATGTATAAGCATTACTCTATGTGCCTGGGATCCTCATATGACAAATAGCAGTCTTTCCATCAAGGTGTGTACATTCTGTGGAGGGGTAGGTACATGACACATGTATTGGAGCACAATTGGGGACAAAAGAGAATCAGAAAAAGTACACTAGTATAACTGGAGGAGACATCTTTATTATTTTTCACCCAGAGTTCCATCTCTCTTTAAAGCTTGGAACTCAATAGCCCACTTCATCTCATTTCAGCCGCAAAACAAGGAAGAAGGTATTACAGATATTATTACACTCATCTTATAAAGGGGGAAACGGAGACGGGAAGAAATGAAATAATTGTCCATGGTCAAATGGCCAGTAAATGTCAGGGCTGAGCTTGAACCCAGGCTCTCCTTTCCAGGTGAGCTTGGTCTTATCGGCTGCACCACAGGTGAGGTCAGGAACCCCATGATGTTGATCTTTCATCACCCCAGGGAAGTCAATCAACAATTCATCCACAGGCATTTAGAAAATGTCTGCTAGGTTCTTGGCACTGCTCGGGGCACTGGGGATACAAAGACAAGAGCCAACCAATTTTTGCCCTCGTGGAGCTTACATTCTATTGTAAGGAGACAGTAAGTCAATACAATACAAACACGGCAAATACAAAGTAGTTTTGGTGTGTGTGTGTGTTTGTGTGTGTGTTTGTGTGTATGTGTGTTTGTGTGTATGTGTGTATGTGTGTGCGTGTGTATGTGTGTGCGTATGTGTGTGTGCACGTGTATGTGTGTGTGTGTGTTTGTGTTTTTGTGTGTGTGTGTTTGTGTGTGTGTATGTGTGTGTGTTTGTGTGTGCGTGTAGGTGTGTGCGTGTGTGTGTATGTGTGTGCGTGTATATGTGTGTGTGTTTGTGTATGTGTGTGTTTGTGTTTGTGTGTGTGTATGTGTGTTTGTGTGTGTGTATGTGTGTTTGTGTGTGTATGTGTGTGTGTTTGTGTGTGTGTATGTGTGTGTGTATGTGTGTGTGTTTGTGTGTGTGTATGTGTGTGTATGTGTGTGTTTGTGTGTGTGTGTGTGTTTGTGTGTGTGTGTATGTGTGTGTGTTTGTGTGTGTGTATGTGTGTGCGTGTGTATGTGTGTGCGTGTGTTTGTGCGTGTGTGTGTGTGTGTTTGTGTGTGTGTGTGTGTGTTTGTGTGTGTGTGGCTCATATTGAGCCCAAGGGCATGGGTGGTATGAATAACTGGGGAACTCATGAAAGGCCTATTGAAAGAAGTCACTCTTAAATTGACCCAATACCACCCAATAAACATCCATGAAGTACCTACTAAGCACCAGGCAGTAATCCTTAAGGGAAGTTGAATATTCCAAGAGATAGACATGAGATGGAGGGGCAGTCTGCTAATGCACGTAGATGGGAAATGACTGAGCATCTTGTTCAGATATCGGCCCTTCCTATTGAGACATGGGGCTGTCAGAGAAACAGTTCATATCAGCTGCCAATCAAGCGGAGATATGGTGCTTGTAAACAGCCAGTCTGTCTGAACAGCTTATAGAGCAGCTTGGAGTAAACTCTGTGGGTTCTATGTTGAATATGTTGGCTTTGAGATGCTTAGAGGCACTTGATATTGGACTGAGGACTGTCAGAGACACTAGGGATGCCTGTGTGGGTCTGGGAGTTACTTTCATAGAGGCAATAAACCCATGGGAGACGACATGACCACTAAGAGGAAATCCATAGGGGAAACAGGACAGATCCTTGAGGTTAATACAGCGTTAGGAACTGTATGAAGAGCCAGCAAAGAATACACTAGTCCTGTCTATGGGATAGGAGATTTAACCCATTTGTTCTCCTTGGATTGTTAGCATTTAAGAGAGGACCCAAATAGAGGTCAATGCACAGTCCAAAGCCACATGTCACTGAAAGGATTCCAAGCACTGGGGTATATGGGTGGGGGGCAATATTTAGGGTGGGGGTTGAGTGAATGGCCTTCCCAGTGCTCCTCAGATCACAGCATGGAGGTCAATACTCTTGATGCTAATAATTAATCGAATGATACAAAGAAAAAAACCAAGCTATGGTTTAGTTCATTTGTAAGCTGGAATTAGAGTAGGAATATCTTCCCAGCAAGCAGGTATACCAATACTAGAGTTACTTTTTTTATATGGAAGGCAAACTTCTGTTAACTCTAATCCTACAGAGCGAAAGGGGCCTCTGGAGCAGTGAAGAGTGATCACAAAGCCCGTGCACTCTATGTGAGAAATGTGGGGTCTCCTTCCCACCTTCGGACCATCATCATGAAAACTGTGTGTAAAGTAAGACAGCAGATTTGAAATGAGAAGTGATTGCTAAAAGAAGAGAGAGTATGGCAGGGAATGTTAGAAATAGATCAAAGAAATGATAAAAGCATAGGGGTCTTGGAACATTTAGAGAATGTTCTCAAGCACCTTAACAAATTGTTGTTGTTATTCAGTTGTGTTCACCTCTTCATGATCCCATTTTTGTGGACCCATCTTTTCGGCACAGATACTGGAGTGGTTTGCCGTTTCCTTCTCCAGCTCATTTTACAGATGAGGAAACTGAGGCCAACAGGGTTAAGTGACTTGTCCAGGGTCACACAGTTAGTAAGTGTCTGAAGCCAGATTTGAACTCAAGAAGATGAGTCTTCCCGACTCCAGGCTTGGCCCTCTAGCCACTGCACCAGCTAGCTGCCCTAATAAACAGGCTTTAAAAATGCTTGTTTATTTGAAAGGAATTGGGGAAGGGAAGAAGCACATATTTATTAAGCTCCCACTACTTACCAGGCATTGAGCTAAGCACTTTACAAAAACAATTTCATTTTATTCTCACAAGAACCTTGTGAGGTGGATGCTGTCATTATCCTTATATTATAGTCGAGGAAACTGAGGCAGACTGTCATGACAGCATTTTCTTTGTGACAGACAGCAGTTAAGTGACTTATCCAGGGTCACATAGCTAGTAAGAGTCTGAGGTTGGATTTGAACTTGGGTCTTCCTGACTCCAGGCCCAGAGCACTGTATACTCTGCTGCCACCTTGAAGCCCAACTGGAGATGATATAGGCAGGTGAAACAGAATTAGAACCCAGCTCCTCCTCTGTTTTTCCACCCAGCAATTTTACTATGGCTACGATCCCAGGCTGTTTTTTCTAGCATTAGCTAGATATCAGAAAGTCCTGAAGAAGAAGAAACTGGAAAACCTGAAAACCCTAACATCATAATCCACTGCTAATTACATACCAAGCAGAAATGCAATTCAATAAACCCAATAAACTTCTATTAAGTACCTATCATGTGCCAGGCACTGCACCAGGGTTGAATTTTTAATGGGAACAAGATCCATGCCTTTCTTAGCACACTTACTTGGCTTTACTGAGTGGCCTTCCTAGCTGATTCAGCCCCAGTAACCCGAATTGGCCATCTTGTTAGGAATGGGAGGGATGATGAAAATAGGGATAAAGATGGGAGGCAGTGGAGAATTGTAGATAGAAATCTGGCTTTGGGACCAGGAAAATCCCTTCACAGAGGCTGATTGTGACCCGTTTACAATTTCTCCTCTCCTCCTCTTCTCTCCTTAGAGAGATTGGTATCAAAGGCTGGATCTGAACTTTCTGGGTCCAAGGCTGCCTTTGATACCATAATCACCTTAATTCAGACCCTTAGTCCTGCACATCCCGACCATTACAATAGCCTTCTTGCTTCCAGCCTCTCTCCTTTTCAGTCAATCCTCCCAAGAGTGGCAGATGTTATATTTCTAAAGTGCAAGTCTAATCACATCTATCTCCTGCAGGATGCTCCAATGAATGGCTTTCTATTCCCTCAGAGAAATTCTCTCTAGCAGTTCAGGTGGGCTCTTTCTCTGCATCTTATAGCCTAGACCATTAAGGGGTGGAGACTTGCTCAGGGTAACACCACCAATATGTCTCAAAGGTTGTATCCGAACAAAGATCTTCCTGGTCACAAAGCCAGATTTCTATCTAAAATAGTCCAGTGCCTTTCCTGGGGTTAATATAATTTCTTAAACAAAATTAAAAAAAAAAGCAAACATCTTATTATAGGACTTGATTTAGACTTTCTGGTGCTTCTTACAGCAGCTCTATGGCCTTGGACAGATCACTTTCCCACTGGGTCAAATCAATCAACCAACATTTATGAAATATCTACTATGTGTTGGGTGTTCTCAGTTTCCATACATGTAAAAGAGTGGGTGTGGGTGGGTTGACTCAATTAAAATTCCAGTTTCTGTCACGTAGGTTTGTGTTGAGGGTTGAATGAAATGATGTATGTGATTCAAAAGTCATATACAAATTTGAACTCTGCCTCCCCCATTAATGTATGAGGTCTAGAAGTCTGAAAACCACCTGATGTTGCCCGGTCTTCCCTGAAATCAATGTGCTTTTCTGACGACCTGAACTAATTGTAGATTGAGAAAGCACAATTTCATTCTGTAAAAACTGGCCTGATGTAAGATTTCTTCAGCAGGTATCATCTTTGGGAAATCCTATTGGGAAGGAGAGGTTTTTTTTTTTTGAAGGAGAAAAAATATTCCAGAAACAAGAGAATTCCTGACATCCTTAAATGCTGAGTCCACCAGAGGCCGCTTCCCAGATGGTGCTCCCCTGCCCTCCCCAGTTGCTGATGCCCAGCCCTTTCCCCCAAATTGCTTTGCAGGTAATTAGTACACATACCATTTCCCCCAACAGAAGAGCTCCCTAATAGTTTCTTGAGAGCAAGGCTTGGCTTGGCTCTATCTCCAGTGCCTAGTACAGCGACTAATACACAGGAGAGAGGGATCAGGACACAGACTGGATTTGCAGTTTCATTGAATTCTCCAATCAGTACCTCCTCTATGGCTTGCAATTTTAGCAAATGACCTAGATCACTGAGAAATCAAGGCACAGACCCGTGGTCACACAGGTTTGTGTGTGAAACCTGAAACTTAGGTCTTCCTGCTGCCTTCAAAGCCTGCTCTCTGTCTTCTATGACACATGGCCTCTTTCACCAGTATCTAGGAGGTGCTTAAAAAATGCTTGTTGATTGATCCAATCCTATCCAAGATGCATTTATATACAACTTAATAAATGCTTGTTAATTTGCGCAAATCCTATTAGATAGTAAGCTCCTTGAAGGCAGGGTCTGGGACTTGTCATTTTCCCCAGGGCTCAGCCTAGAATCTTGCTAAGCTTGATCAGTTTGTGTTGGATTGAATTAAAAGTTGGTCACACAACTTGTCCATGATGGTGCCAAGAATGACAGGCATGGGGGAAGAGGAAAATTGTTTAAACTGTTATAGAGGTAGATATCGAAGACACCATGAGTCTGAAATCTGTTATTCTAGACATAGTCTGCCAACAATTTGTTTTTCCTGCTCATTCAAAAATGCTTTTCTGTTCTGTTTGTGGCTCGCAAATCTAATCAGAGGAGCAGGGGACATTTCACTTTTGAAATGTTCTCTGGGTGTGTTGTTTAAGTTCTTGGGTTTCCACCTCCTATTGAGCATCCTGGTATGGCTGACAGAGGTAGACCACTTGGGTCTGAGGTCCACCATTTATGGCCACATGATGTCCCTGAGACTCATCTTCCTCAAATGCAGATTGGGAATAATACAGTGCATGTGCACTACCTGTATCTCATTGGATTGAAAAAATTACCAGATCACAGATTTAGGTCTTGAAGGGTCTTATGGGTCATCTTGTCCAACAAGCCCCTCCCATCCTCTCCATTTTACAGATGAGAAAACTGAGACTCAGAGAAGTAATTTATACAAGATCACATAGAATTTATGTGGATTCAAACTGAGGTCCTTTGACCTCACTCTTTCCCCTGCATATAAGATGCTATAAAAATGCTAGCTTTAACCTCTTTCCTTACTTTGCAGAGGTGGGTATGGAACATTGAGTATATGGGTATATTTGGTTGATGGAGTAGTTGGTTTTGCCCAACTACATTTTTCCCCTTCCTTCTTCCTTTTAAAAAAAATTTTACTTTTGCTACAGGGGATGGTTCTTTGTGTAAGAGAAGGAGCAGGGATATAATTGGAACAACTTTGAAAGATTAAAGAACTCTGATTAATGGAATGACCAAGCATGATTCTAGAAGTCTGATAATAACAATAAAGGTTACCCACTTGCTGTCAGAGAGATGATGGTGTCAGAGTGCAGAAATGAGACCCATTTTTGGACTTGGTCAATGTGGGAATTTATTTTACTTGATTATGTATGTCTGTTATAAAGGGTTTTTGTAATTATTATTATTTTCCCCTCTGGGATCTGGGAGTGGGGATTAAGACAGAAAGAAGTAAATGCTTGTTAATTTTAAAAAGTAATTTTAAAAGGAAACAAAAATGAAGCAAAAAGTACATCAACAATTTTTAAATGGAAATATGAACTTTTTCTCTTATGGTAAAGTTGACCCTGTGAAGTTAGTAAAGCTTGTCCTTGGCATCCCCAGCTTAGCGACTTTCTGATTCTTCTTTCTGACTTTGGATACCCAGTGGCCTCTTCATCAACATCACCACTACCACCACCACCATCATCATCACCATCACCATCATCATCATCACCATAATTATCACCATCACCATAATCATTATCACCATAATCATCATCACCATCATCACCTTCATCACCATCCTCACCATCACCACCACCACCACCACCACAACCACCACATCATCTTCATCATTATCATCTCCATCATCTCCATCATCACCATCATCATCACATCATCATCATCATCATCATCATCACCATCATCATCATCATCACCATTATCACCATCATCACCATCACCATCATCATCATTATCACATCATTATTATCACCATCATCATCATCATCACCATCACCATCATCATCATCATCACCATTATCACCATCACCACCACCACCACCACCACCACCATCATCATCATCATCATCACAATAGCACTTCAAGGTTTGTGAAGCATCTCATTTGATCCTCACAAGAACCTTGGTAGGAAGTTGCTATTATCATCTTCATTTTAAATATGAGTAAATTGAGGCAGATGGAGGTCAAGGGACTTTCCCAGCATAACACAGCTATTAAATGTCTGAGGTGAGATTTGAACTGAGGTCTTCCTAACACCAAGTCCAGTTCTCTGTGAACTGTAGCACCACCTAGCACCTGTAATAATAACTAACATTTATATAGCACTTTAAGGTTTACCAAGCCCTTCACAAATATCATCTCATTTGAATCTCACAACAACACTGGGTGATAAATGCTTTTACTATCTCTATTTTACAGATGAAGACACTGAGACAGGCAGTGGTTAGATAACTTGCCCAAGGTCACATAGCTAGTTGGTATCTGAAGTCAATTTTGAACTCAGGTCTTCTGACTCCAGCCCTGGCACTCTATCCACTATGTCACCTAATTCTCTCATGCATATTCAATCTCCACCTTTGGTTATTGATTTATTAAAAACCCATTCTCAAGATGGTGTGTTCTATCAGTCATTTACTTTACACCTTAGCTTGAATAAGTTAAAACAATCAAGGTAATCTGTTTTCAAGGAGAATCTTCACTTAAGCCTCATCACAGGTTTTAAAACTTGAAGTAACCTCTCCTTCCACATTGAAAGTCTTTTAATTCATTAGGGGAAGGGTGTGTGTGTGTGTGTGTGTGTGTGTGTGTGTCTGTGTGTGTGTGTTTGTGTTGCACATGCATGTGTGCACCTTTCAATCTTCCCTGTTGTTTCTGACTCAGACTAACTAGGCAGCTCTCTATTTTGTCTCTCTACCTAAGCCCTGTTTGTGAAGGCTCATGCTCTGCCTCAACTGAGCTGCGGGGCACCATATTACCCTTCAGGGTGGGATTCCTTGCCTTCCTCAAACAGAGCCATCCTTCAGAAGGTTGCCCACCATAGATCTACTGAAGTCTAATCTCTGACTTGCAGGTTGGAGAAAATCAGATCCAAGATCGTTAGTTCCAATTATCATCTATTTGAAAAGCCAGAGAGCAATCATGAGTACGGATCAAGGGCCATGAAGGAAGCAGGGATTATTAGTAATAAAAATCTGCATGCCATGTGGCATCTCCCGCAATCCACTGAAGGGCCCTGGCAGAGACAGATTGTTAAGTTTATGGTCGGCACTTGTCTGGAAAATAGATGTTTACATGGAGCAAGTGTCCTGAATTCCATCCCATTAGTCAACATATATTCTCACGGAGGCTTCTCTCATAGCAAAACTCCATCCCTGTCGGAATAAACCTTTCCTTAGCAATTTTCTAGTCTGGACATTGTAGCAAAGGAATACATCAGGGATCAGTACTGTCCCATGCCCAAATTTTACATCAAGAAGCCTGTGTTTGGGGAAGAACAGACCTTGCATGGTGTAATCCATTCAAGACAGGGAAACATTTGCTAAGGATACACAGAACAGCATATGGAGAATCTCCTCCATATTTGGCCCACTAGGAAGGGTGTACATGTGCACAGTGGATTAGTTTCATCACCAAGCTCTTCAGAACCCTCCATATTTTGATTAAAACTGGTCTTTTAATACAACTAATCGCATCCTTTGAAACACACGCTTGCCTCCTGTTCCCAGACTCTACATCAGCACCCTTCGTAAATAGGGCAGAGACTGGTCCCTGCCTGTACTGCTGACCTCTTGGGGGCTGGCCAAAGGCACATTCATGTGCCATTGCTTCCTCCACAGGGGAATGGGGATAATCACCTATGGCATGAGGGGGGAATAAATGGCCTTAATCCTGCAAAGGAAGAATGTGAACTATGAATCTCATCTCTTGAGGGTGCACTTACTATTTCAATTGCAAGGTGGCTGATTATGTAAGGAAAAAGGTACAGAACAGTTTCCCTGATTACCCAAAAGATCATGTCTTTGAGTAGTATCTGTATGACTATGGGTAAGTCATTTTAAATCTCAATTTCCCCATTTGTAAAATGAGAAAATTGGACTATATGGCTTCTGAGGTCCCTCTCAACTTTAAATACACAATCTTACATTCTTCCAATGTGGCTGGGCTGGATTTGAGGTCAGGGAAACTGAATGTGATTTTAGAGTTTAGATCCTAATCTACCACTTACTACCTGTCGAGGAAGTATCTTACCTTCTCTCAGTCTCGGCTTTCCTACTCATAAAGACAAGGTTCTTTCTTGCTCTCAGTATATTAAGCTATCATCCCTTCTGTGTCATAGGTAAAATGTTTCTTTAAATTTTTTAATTGATGTTTTCTGTCTCTTCCATCACTCTAATATCCTATACATACTTCCCCTTCCCCTACCCAGAGTCACACCCTATGACAAATAGTGTTTTTTTTTTTAAGATGGGGAAAGTCAGCGTAACTGACTGATATATTGAGAAAGTCTGAAATCATGTGCAATGTCTTCTCATCCCTCCCTTTGAGATCTTTATAAATTTTGTTCCATTTACTTTTGATTTTTTTTTGTGTGTCATTGTACTGGGAAAAAGCCTCCTAGAGATCTTGGTGGCTCCTGGCCATCCATGTCCAATGGGCAGACATCGAATCCTGCTCTTCAGTGCTCTTTCTGGCTGTGGAAGGCAAGCTCTCCTTCCTCATCTTTGCCTCCAGTATTCCTTAGCTTCCTTTGCATCCCAGATAAAATCCCACTCCCTGAAATAAGTCTTCTCTGTCGCCCTCAGCACCAGCACCTTTCCTCTGCTGATTATCTCCAAATCATTCCATCTACAGAATGTCTGTACACCATTGTTTGCCTGTTGTCTCCCCCATTAGACAGGATCTTCTTGAGGTCAGGTACAATTTTTTCCCCTTTATTAGTATCCCCAAGGTTTAGCACAGTTGCCCAACACATTGTTGTTGCTCAGTCACTGAGTCAAGTCCGACTTTACATCACCCTATGAACTTTGTCCGTGAGGTTTTCTTGGCAAAGATACTGTGTCCCCATTTTACAGATGAGGAAAAGAAGCAAATGGGGTTAATTGGCTTGCCCAGAGTCCCACAGCTAGTAAGTGTCAGATCTGAAATCAGATCTTTCTGACTGCAGACCTGACTCCCTCTCCACTACTCTTTCCACAACACCCCCTAGATACCCTTGCCTGGTACATAGTAGGTCTTAATGAATGTTTATTGATGGATTGATCTACTATTTCTCCTTTGAATTGACCCTACAAGAACTACAGGAGAATCCCAATCATAGATCATGGATTTAGAATTGGAAGTGACTTCAGAAGCCATCGAACCCAGGCTAAGGAAACGGGGATCCAGAGAGATGGCTCATTGTTGCCCATTTCAGAATGAATGGAGGGGGCACAGACTTGGAGTTGTCATTGAGTACCATTCCTGTCTCTTCACAGAATAGGAAATTAAGGCACAGAGAGGTTAGATGCTTTCTTCAGTGTCATACAGCTAGCAAGTGTCGGAGGAAGAATTTCATTTCAGGTTTTCCTAACTCTAAGATGAATAAATAGTTCAGCCATTATTTCAT
>CM053584.1:14808126-14869424 GCA_028627135.1 Pseudochirops cupreus
AGAGAGAGAGAGAGAGAGAGAGAGAGAGAGAGAGAGAGAGAGAGAGAGAGAGAGAGAGAGGAGGGAGACAGAGACAGACAGAAAACAGAGGGACAGACACACAGAGACAGAGAAAGAAAGAGAGCTGGAGAAACAGATGGAGAGAGAATTATGGAAGGACATAGACACACAGAGACAGACAGACAGAGTGAAAGAGAGTAATAGGGGAAGAGAGACAGAGACACTGACAGAGACAGACAGAGGGACAGAGACAGAGAGAGAGACTGACAGGAGATGGAGATGGAGGGACAGAGGGAAGACTCACAGTAAGATAACATTCTAAACTCCATTCCTAGACTGAAGGGCCTTCAGGAAGTAAGACATCGGAATAAATCAATCTAGGACAGTTGGAATTTTGCTAGTTACACTGATTTGTCCACACAAAAGTCTGCTTGCCTTTATTTCTCTCCATTGGCACCTCTATGTCACAGGGATGTTCTCACCAGGAATATTCCAACTTATGATCATGTACTCCATTCCAGTTCCTTAGCCAATTTCTTTTCTGGCTCGATAGAGAAGTATCTAAGTGGTTTGACTCCTGAAATATAGGAGGAGTGAGCCCCCAGCTCCTTCCTCACCAAGCAGCCACCTCACTTCCCTCTCTCCGTGTCTCTGATTTTGAAGGATTCCTTATTTCCTAGATGCATCTTTCTCTTAGAAAACAACACCATGGATCTCATTTCCTTCTTAAAGGGTTTCCTTCCTTATTTTCTCAGGTTCAGAGAAAGTGTTTACAAGAGAAAGTTCATTTAAACAGTATCATTGAAGAAACAAACACTGAAGGCCACAGATCACAGCAGTCTGGGTCTCAAATCAGCCCACTCTTTTTAGTGGGAGGGAAAACGAAACAAAACACCAGCTTAGAATTTGTAATTTGTTCCACTCTCATTTTAGGGAGACACGGTTCCACATATACCTGTTCACAAACATACACCAGTGGACACAAACATACACACAACTGTGTGGGACAATACACTGTAAAAGCTGTCTTGTTGAGTTTATAATCCAGCGTAAGTTACTGAGCGCTGATAAGAAAAGGAAGTTCAACCAGACAGTTTAATCCTCCAATTTCCTGTCTTCTAATCAGCCCCTGACTCCGGATTTTAAATTAGAACCATTCCTTAAATGATATTTGGGACAGGTGAAGGAAAGCAAGGAGAAAATCGTCCAGGACAAAGCTGATATTTTACCATCTAAAGTTCATAGGTGAAATACGAGTATAGTAATAGGGAAGCAAGATTTTTAAAAAGATAGTCTAAATGCACGGACCCAGCCAAGCACATTTCTGAAGAAGTTACTTTGAGAAGATGTGGATCTGATTTTTAACGGCCAGCAGCAAAATGGATTCATAATTTAAAGGGTGGTTTTTCCCTCTCCCTTCCTTCCCAAACAGTGAACAGCACTGTGAAAAATGTCACACAGGATCAGCTTATTAGCCACAGAAAATTACTGTTTTATTAGACAGTGTGAGAAGAAGAGAAATTATAGTAAGGAAAGGTTATTTGTCCATTCAATGTCCCTCCAATGCTGTATATCCTGATGGTTTATACTTTTTTTTTTTTTACTAATCATTGTACGTGGGCACATACATTTATAAGTGAAGTTGGAATAAGAACCCATAGACATATTTTTAATATT
The DNA here is from genome assembly GCA_028627135.1 of Pseudochirops cupreus. Lineage (NCBI taxonomy): Eukaryota > Metazoa > Chordata > Mammalia > Diprotodontia > Pseudocheiridae > Pseudochirops > Pseudochirops cupreus. The sequence goes on from CM053584.1 coordinate 14,809,804, forward strand.
GCATATTGAAATGTTTCATTCAACAGAGATGTGTAAAAATATCCTCCTGTTTTATAACATGAAATGGAATTTTAAAAAACTTGTTTAGAGTGGATCCTCCCCTTGGAAGTTGATGCTGAGAGTTTAGTCATGTTACAGGCCTAAGTCCTCTTCATGTTGACACTTCTCCTAGTTAGCTATTATAGGACACCCTTCCTGGCCCCTAGCTATTTTGATCAATATCTTGAAAGAGATGGGGCAAACTGATGGGAAAAAAAAAAGGCCATTCTACCCTGCATTTAGTAAAGAACAGTAAAGAGTCGTTGTCAAACATTGTTCAGTTAAGAGCTGACATATTAAAAATGAAGATTGTAAAGACAGCTTCCAAGATGAATTGAAAATATCCATCAAAGGCGGGAAAAGGATTTCAATGAAATATGAGTTCTTAGCTATGCATCAGTGAGGCTGTCATTCAATTCTCCAAGTTTGCTGGAGCTGAGGGATTTATTGGTATCGTCAAACCTGGGCTAAAGATAATTCACCGAAACACCTTGTAACTTTCTGTGCACAAGCTCTTTTTAAATAGTGGGGACTGTTCTGGGTTCAGGAAAGATGATTTTCTTGACCAGGGAGGTCCCTGAGGAGAATGGAGTGTCCTGAGAATTTTGATGACATGATGGACAGCTCTTGTTGGAAAAAAAAAATTGACTTACAAGGAAAAGGCATCCAAAATAATGACCAAGGCTCTAATATCAGTTAGGAAAACTAAAGAGGCAATTTTATATTCTGCATTTTTGACCACTGTGATTTTTTTTTAACTGCCGACCAATGAGTAAGGGCAAATGGTGTTTTGAGATGAATGTGCCACAACTGTGCCATACACCTTATTATCAATCAATGGATGATTGCAAATGGGGGGATATTTTTCTGCTTTTATATTGATGTTTGGCATATAGGACTTAAATAAATAAGAAAGGATCGATTGGTCAAAAATTCCCTCAAAAGCATGCTTGTAGTGCAGGCAATTGATGTACCATTTGTAAACCTTGAAAGCTGGAGGGTGATTTCGTGGAGGTTTTCTGTATTTTCATGTCGAGAAGGTTTCAGTGAGAGATGGTACAACATCGTTAGGCTAAATTGACATGCAATATCCATTTCTTGATTTGTGTGATTAAAACATTAAAAGCAGAGGCTTGGATTTCAAAAGATTTCTCATAAATGGCAGTGACAAATGTAATTAATGTTAAAATATACACATACCAAGAAGCCAGACTGCTTAGTCAAAGACAAAGTTTGTTTATAATGTTCTTGGATGCAATAAAAAAGTTTTCCTTTGACTTCTGGCTCTTTTGACCCTGTGTTTCCTTTCCATATGGAAAGGCGAATTGAATATTTGTTACACCCTGTACCTATAAACACCCGCATAAGCATCAGAAGTGGCAGGTTAATTTGGAAGGCAAGGATTGGTACTCGAAGGACCCATATCTCATAGGAGAGAGGGGCTCTTTTGTCCCGTGACAAAAATCTGTTCATTTCCAAAGCTAATTATCGAATCAACTGATTTTCCAATTAGTTATCAATAAGCATGGTGGGGTGGGGAAGGAGACAGAACTATAGTGAATTTATGTCAGAGGGAGGAGATGGAAAGGGAAAGAGATAGAGAGGGAAAAAAAAGAAGAGGGAAAGAGGGCATTATTCTCAGCCTTTTATAAAGCAGTTTCTTTCATGATAACAGGTCTTTATTTTGGGGGAAAAAAGTAAAAACAGTACAGAATCTTGCCATCATTTGGATATGCTATGCGACAGTAGATTACTATGTAACTGGCTACAACTCCGCTCCACACATGCCCCAGAACAAAAACAAACAAACTCGTTTGCCATACAAATTGTTTACGATTCATTAAAAAGCAAAATTGCCCATCCCGGGCCTTGGCAGCTGAGTCTCTCTGGGCGGAAGGGGCATTCAGTGAAATCCTTTTGTATGTTTGCTGGGAGGACCCAACTGAAGTTTCTCACTCTGCAGCGGGGGACCTTGATGATGCATGAGGTAATTTCCAAAGCTTTCTTTGCCTTAGATGAAAAACTCTAGTCTCGTACCAGGATTCTGCTTAGGTGGAATTTGCTTTATTTGTCATTTTTCTTTGTTTTGTTTTTTGGTGAAGGGATGTGTGTGTGTGGGGGTGAGTCAAAGAAGAGGCTGACAGTCAGAAGGGGAAGAAGAGAGAGGTAGCAAAAAAACAAGAAAATCTGAAATCTGAATTTCTCCTTTCATTTTAATTGGACCTGTTCTTCTCTTTCCCCAAAGGACTAGATTTTCCATCACTGATGGAAAATGTGTGTTGCAATTATTTGTGAATCATATTTCCAAATTGTGATCCTACATTGTTAATTTCAGTTCCAGCAAAATTGATTTCTCCTTTAAGCCAACTTGTCTAGCTTCCTTAGAGAACACACTGGTTTCTTGTTCCTTTCAGAACAGAAATCTAGGGGTGCCTTAAAGTTTGGAAGAGATTTCCTTGAGTTCAATGTAAACAACAGCATGTGTGGCTATCGTGTTGTTTATTTTTAGTCAAGTGCATTACTAAATGTTTCCATCACTTTTATATTTTATATACCCAGCAGTAAAACATCTGTAAAATAATTTTAAATGAAAAGCAACTTCCAAGGAAAGTTTATAGAGATTACAGTTGCATAGGTATGGACCAACAATTGATGAGTTTCACCAGATAAAAGGATGGCACGTTTTACTACAAAAATATAACAGTCTATAAGAAACTATGTCTATCAGCATGCACTCTCCCCCCCTTGTAACTTTCCTTAGAAACCAATCATAGAACTCATGGATACATTCGTTTCTAACATTTAACAAGAAGCATGAGGCAACAGAGAAGGTAATCGCATCCGAGAATACAAGTAAAAACTCATTTTCTCCCTGGCAGAAACTCTAATTGGAAAATAAGTAGTGTGAATAAAATTTCAGGAGCTAAGCGGTTAGTCTTCCACTAGACTAATTAACCAAAAGCTACAACGCAACATTTTCCTGGCAACCACCGGGCGAGTCTTTAATGTATAGTTAAGAAATTAAAAGTAAAAACACGCACCCGAACACGTACACACAGATACAGACGCACACAGACACACACACACAGCCACCTTAACTCAAGTCCCAGGATGTGCCTATACAATGCACCCCAAGCAGCCGCTTCCATCCTTCCGTAGGTCACTTTTAAAAGTCTCTCAGTTCCCAGAACTCCTAAAAACTTCCCAAAAATGATCCCGAAAATCGGCCAGGGCAGGACCAGGGAAGGGAAACAGTTTCAGTGGTTCATACAATGAAACCGATCATGCCTTGTTTTGTAATTCCATTCGCTAGTCCCCCCCACCTCCCCTGAACACCACCCCCCCTCTTTTTTTTAAACTGATATCTATGTGAAATGAGCTGGAGTTCACGGTCCAGTTAGAAACGGATAATACATTCATTGTCCTGGCAGCAAACTTTTTTCTCTCCCTGGAAGAATTCACGCTTGCCACAAGAATAATAATTACCGAAAACGAGAAATGCGCTGCTAACGAATTAATCCTTAACGGACACCACCCTAACGAGGGCAGTAATGACTCGAGGGCTCTCTTCCTCACAACAGGACTGGCATCTCCGGCCACAATGAAGCATTGTGCATCCTCCTGACTCACCCTACCTCTTATGGATACAAGATGTCAAAGGTTGCCTGGCCTGGCCGACCATGACATGTGAGTTAACTCGTTCTGTGGCGCATATTAGGACTTTATTAAAACTTTCATGGTCCCTGGAGCAGCTCCCAGGCAAAAGATGGGGGGCCCTAGCTGCACATGCCCGTGGTGCTGGTGAGAAGGGGGAACTTGTTTTATTCCAAACGGGCAAAATGAAGTCAAGTTGGAGGTGGGGAGGTGGTGGGGAAGCCTGATCTGAAGATCTCAGAGGAGACGATTTCAGGCCATCTGCCTACTGGGACTCTAGATGAGGTCAGTCCACTCTAAGTTCACTTGTTTGGGTTTTAATCCCCCCCGCCACCCCCCCCTCCCCCCGCCATGGAACTGTCCCCTCCTCTCCTCTCACTCTCCATGTCAGGTCATCAGAAAATATTGTCCTTGGAAACAAGAGCAAGCAGTGTGTAGGACAGACTGAGGTGGCCAGAACTAAGGGACCGAAGACAAAAAATCCAGTTTTGTCAAGTCCCTACTCAACCTCAACTCGCAGCGTAAAACTTTCCACATTGAAAGCAAAATCATCAAAATTAAATGACCAATTTTCCAGGCGCCCCCCCTTAAGCCCCCCCACCCTCTACCCCAGCCCAGACAGAACCAAACTCTGTCCTGTGGCCAACTCCTGGGAACTCAGAGCCCAGAGTGGCAGGGGGAGAGAGAACAAGGCAAGAAGGAACAGGGGGGAGCCAGGCTGGCGGCCCTGGAAGAGTGTGAAAAAAATCAAATGTTAATTTGATGAATGTGAGGTCTGGGACATTTTGTCAAAGAGGGAGGGAAAGTCGGAAAAAAAAAAAGGAGGAAGGGAAAAAAAAAAGGCAGCCCCGGCTGCCAACTCACCATCCACCAAGTTCTGGCCGAGATGTCGTAGCAGAGCTGCCATTTGATGGAGCCATCGGAAGCTTTCGCTGCCATGACGCTGTCAGCAAGCCTCATCTGATGCTAACTCACGGGAGATAAGACACCTAATTGAGAAAACATTTGCGATGGCATGTTGGGCAACATGTAGTCCGGTCCATACCATATGGAATCATGGGTAAAAAAAAAAAAGTCTCCTTGACAATGAACCAATCTCTCCCAGACCCAGTGGCAAGGTGAGGTACAGATGAGAAGTCATCTGCGCCTACTGCTCCACTGTCTTCGCTCTGCTTTTGGAGCACACCAGAGCCCACTGCTACACATCAAAGAGGCGGTTAAAATTAGGGCTTCATCACCCAGATGATTCTGGTCTACAAGGTTTTTCCTTTCCTTCCACCCCCCCCCCTTTTTCTTTCTTTTTCCCTCCCCCCCTTTTAAAAGGAGAATAAAGAGATTTAATAGGACAAAGGCAGGTAGTGGACTACGCAGGGAGATCGCCACAGGCTATTAGCCTAAAATTTCTGCTTGACAGATGGAACTGCTTAGAGACTATCATGCAATGTTTTGGGTTTTTTTTTCCCTTCTCTCTCTCTCTCTCTCTCTCTCTCTCTCTCTCTCTCTCTCTCTCTCTCTCTCTCTCTCTCTCTTTCTCTCTCACTTTCAGGCTTATTTGGTATCTGGTTTTCACGGCCACTTTTTCTGAAGGACAAGAGCAGGGAGTGGATGATTTAGACAATTTTCAGTTAGGTTTGCTGGGCTCACCCATAATCATCCAAAGCAAATTAAAAAAGAAAGAAAGAAAAGAACCTGAACCAGGAAATGTGTCCAGCTTCCAACTTTAGAGTTAATATTTAAAAAATAAATTTTTATGAAAAGAAATTCAAGTGACACACACATGTTTATGTGTGTATGTGAATTTGGAGGGATGTGAACAGGATGCCCCATATTTCCAACTTCTCATTTCTGAGATCTCCTGGCATTTTATTACAGCAAATAGATTTTCACAAGAATTACCACTGGGACAATATTTTAATGAATTTTAATTACATATTGGTGTTTCCTATGGTCCTATCAAAATATACTAATACCCTTCCATCACACACATGCACCTCCTATAATGCCCCAGATATGTAAAATTTTTCATATTTTTACATGGAAGAAGGGCCAATCATTTTTAGTCACTTTTCTATTTAGGCTTCCTTATCCTGAAAGTCATGTCTAATTGCCTTAAACTAATTCTTTTTTTAATAAAAAAAAACAACCTATGCATACTCTTTTCAAAGAGAATGAAGGGCTGGGTAAAGAAACCACCACATGAGCTCCCTATGAAAGGGTGATGGAGAAGAGGGATTTTTAGATAAATACACGGGAAGTTGAGGTGACATGGAACACTTTGGAGTTCTTCCTTCTCAAGAGAGCGAGGTTGAAATAAGAAACTCGGGGCTCCAGAAAGAAGGATTTATGTCATATTTTAATCCTTTGATGGCATTGGGGGAATGGGGACCTGCTGAAATCCTTTTAGAAAGGTAGCTGGCGAGATGCACTCTGCAGTTTGTTTTTTCAGTACTTCTGTGCTTTTGTAAAGGAAGTCTTGGGAGAAGAAATATGGTCTGGAAAATGCCCCAGAAGCAAGCCCTTAAACCGGGACAAGGCCATCTATTGCTGCTTCGTAGAGCAACGTAACTGTGTTGGCGGAAACGCACTCATTCACACCCCAACTGTCTTTGCCATTTTTTTTTATTCTCTTGGAAGTCTGTAGGACACAATAATCTTTAGTTCCACAAACACTGTACATCCTCTCATTGAAACACAGAGAGAGTTTAAATCCACAGGTCAGTGCTTCCTCTGACATGATTTAGATACTCTACCTAGCAAGAAGCATTTAACTCTACAGCACCTAGTAAACAACTCTTCTAGCCTAACTTACTTGGGGAAGGTCTATGTCCTTTGGCTTCCCCATAAAGATTTTTTAAAAAATAATTTAAAACAGGGAAACTGACCTCAGTGAATGAATGATTTCAATAATAAATCTCATTCTTTCTCTTCCCTCCCAACTCACACTGTCCTCACCCCACCCCCACTCAGATGTGAATCACCCTGCTTTGCGTAATTTTGGGGTTGGAGGTAGGATGTGGAACCAAGTGGCTACCAATGATATGGACTATTTAACCTTGAGCTGACTCAGTGCTGTGCTTCTGACTGAACCAGAGGATCATTTCTGTTTACAGAAAAGGGGTCGGAATGAACCTGGGAAGTGTTAAGTGAGATTCAAGAGTTCAGGAAGAGAAGAAAACTCCTTGCCAGAAACTGGCCTGCCAAAACATTTATCGTCTTCTGTTACTTCCATTTTGTTCAAATGGACTGGTCTTTCCTCAGCTGACCACTTAGAGAAAAGGAGAAAAATATTTGGCTAGAACTGTGCAAAATATAGTCACCTCTGCCCCCTACCAAGTTATTTTTTTAAAGTAAGATTTCCATCTTTGAATTTGTGTCAAAGCAAACCCATCCCAATCTTCTCTACTCTGGGACCTGCCTAACCTTCTGTCTTTTAGTTGGGGCACCATAAGGCACATGAAAATTTCAGAGCCAGCCGTGAATGCTTAGCTTTGCCTGTTTTAATGATGTCAATCGAAAGCCCCCCAATTTTTCACTGCTTCGTGTTCATGAGGATGGGCTGTGCCTGGCCCACACCAGCCTAGGCCTATCTAATATTTATGAATGGTGCCCAAGGTAAGCTGGGATACAAGAGGACAGATTTCACTTTGTGAATGAGTGAAGCCTGAGAAGATTTCACTCCAGATGGCCCGGTAGTCCAGAACAAAGAAATGATAAATATTATTGGATAATGGTGTTTTAAATCCAGAACAATTAGGCACGTTTAACTTTATCATTGTGCTGTATGGGGATGGCGGAAGCCCGTCTTTCCCATTGAGCAATTAGGCCCTTCACAAGCCTTGCCCGTTGTTAATAGCCTTAAAACAAGATTAAATCCAACATGCTAAATATTGCAATGATTGTGGGAAATAAAATTATTTGGTGAGCATAATGGGGAGTAATTTAAGCATTTAACATGATCCAGGAAATACTACTCCAAACAATTGCATTTGCTCCATGCGTTTCTTCCCCCTTTGATTGCTGACAGATGCCTTTTTGGAAACAAACAGCCAAATGGTTTGCCTTCAGTCAGAAAGAAAAAAAAATGACACCAGAAAGCAGTTACATGTTCTGAATTTAACTCTTCTCCTTGGACAATTTTTCTTCTGAACCTGTAACTGATCTGAAGGGGGAAAGCCTTTGGAATGATGAAAAAACCCAAGCATCCAGGGGTTTTCATATTTTCTTATTTTTTTCTGCTTTGAATAAAGTGAAAAAAAGCATATATATATATATATATATGTATACACATATATGTATGTGTGTATGTATGTATCTGTGTTGAACAGACACTCAGAGACAGAGGAGATAGAGGCAGTTGATGGTGGGAGCCATTGAAGGTGCCCTGTGCCAGCCCGGCCCTACGTGGGGCGTTTTTGTGTTCTAGAATGAGTGATTTGATTTCTGGTAGTTTTTGGCCTTACAGGAGGATGAGGCAGATTTGCCAGTTGCTTGCCGGCTTCATGTGGGTGCCATTGGCCAAATCCCCTCCCCTTAAATAATTTAATTTAATTCATTATTGAAAGGGAAAGAGCTTTGGGAACCCAAATTCCGGGGGATGTTATTGTGACTCTTCTAGCCATAGTACCTTCTTCAGGCATCCCCTGGATCTGGGTAGTGGCAGGTGCATGATAAAAAGGGAGAGTTTTTATTTAAATTCAAAACCAAACCAAACCACACAGATGTGGTTAAATGACAATATGTTCCTGGGCGTCACCTATTAGCCCTCTTCTGTCTGCCTGAAAGGTGCTGATGTAGAAAGGACCGAGATAAATAACATGAGACATTTTGGAAGTAATTCCCACTTTCTTCACCTTTTTCCTTCTGTCTCTTCTCAGCTATTTTTGCTACCCAGATCCTCCTCACCCCCTAACCCCAATTCTTTAAAGTGCTTCTCAAATCCTTTCTCCTCTTCCTGGGAGTCTTCTTTGATTTCTCTTGATAGGATCATAGATTTAGATCTGGGAGGGGCCATTGGATCATTGAGTCCAATCACTTCATTTTACAGATCAGGAAACTGAGGCCCAGGAAGGAGCAGCAATTGGCTCAAGGCCACAGAAGTAGTGAGTGACAGAGAGAAGAGCTGAGCCCAGATTTTATGACTCTAGATCCAAGGTCCTTCCCACTGGAGGAGCTTGTTGGGCCCCTCCTCTGTACACCCAAGACCCTTTCTGTCTGCGGCCTGCTTTGAGCACTTCTGTGAGTTTCTGTCTCTCTTGGATTTCTTATTTGTGCTTTACGCTATCGTCCTCTGAGTATGTGTCTGTCAGAAGTAGAGTCTGTTTTAACTGTGGCTCTCCCCCAGGGCTTTGCCTCTGCACTTTGAGTAGCATGGTGGTGATACCAGCTTATTGAGTTTTCCATAACACTCTTTTGTTTTTAATTGATGTGTTTTGCTCTGATGTAGCAGACACGTCCCGACCGACACCCAAACAAAGCTACAATGAAAGTACGTTTCCTCTGAAAACAGTTCCACCAAATGGCCAAGTGCACGTGTCATTCTCTGCCCAAGAAACCGAGCATTCTGGAGCAGATGGGGAGGGAGGTGGCTCTAATTCTCATCATCCGTGACCAGCGCTGTCTGATGCATCGGGCGCCTGTGGGGCTGCCTTCATCTATGGCGCTGTGACCGGCTGTGTGCGTCACACTTGGCACGCTCTTCTTTGCCTGGGAGCCCTCCCACGCCTCTTTGAACTCTCAGGATCCTCAAGTCGTGGGCCAGAGATGGAAGGAGCCTGGGAGACCTTCTAGTCCCGGGGTGTGAACATTTTTGTGGGTCATAGACCTTGGGGCATTGGGGGACCCTGCTTAGTTAGGGTTTAGCTAGGTAAGAGATTATGATTTTGATTAAGAGAGATTAAAAGATTAAGTAATTTGTTCTAAGTTACACAGGTATTGTCAAGTGGGATCTGAATCCCAGTCCTTTGATTCAAGGTTAGCACAGTGAATAGAGTGCCAGACCTGGAATCAGAAAAAACCTTGGTTCAAATCTAGCCTCAGACACTTATTAGCTGTGTGACCCTGGGCAAGTCACTTAACTCTATTCGCCTTAATTTTCCTCATCTATAAATTGGACTGGAGAAAGAAATAGCAAACTGCTCCAGCATCTCTGCCAAGGAAACCCCAAATGGCTTACAGAGAGTCAGGCGCAACTGGACCTTTGTTTCCTGAGTATTAGTACATTTGCTAATTCCTTAAAGGACAGAATTAGTCCAGTAAATTCATATACCAGGACTTGTCTCATTATTCTCCCCAATCATTGGTCACATAACTTGTTTCTGGATATTTTTTTCCAATGGGCATTTTTGAATGTGAGAGGTGGGGTGATACAGGGATTTGGGGACTGGCCTTTGAGTCTTTGACCTGTCTGTGATGGGGAACCTGTGGCCTCGAGGCCACATGTGGCCCTCTAGGACTTCAAATGTGGCCCTTCCCAATTGTGAAGTTTGGATTCAGTCAAAGCGCTGCACTTGAGGACCTAGAGGGCACGTGTGGCCTGGAGGACGCAGGTTCCCCACCTCTGGGCTAACCTTGTGTGCTGGGCATCTCTGACACCACACGTCGCCTAGATGTTGGTCTGACTGGGAGGAGGGAGCTCCTTGTGCCAATTAAATCACAGCGTCACAGGTCAGCACCCACCCCCAACCCAACTGATTTTTTTAAGCTTAGTTTTCCCTGTAGGCACGGTAACAAAAGGACCTAAGGGAAAGAGGGAACTGAGCACCTCAACATTCCCAGACACAATCTGTCACCAGTTTAACTGTAAGGGCAGACACTGACTTAGCACCTCGATGTTTGTAGAGCTTTTTACAGACATTATGTCATTGGGACCTCGAGATGGCCTCCGGATGTAGCCACTATAGACAGCTTTTTAGAAAGTTTGCAGGTGAGGAAACTGAGGCCAGAGCCATTGAGGGGCTTCTCTGGTGACTGAGGCAGGATGGCAGCCTGAGATGTCCTCAGGTCAAGTCTGTTACTTGACATGGGAGAGATGATGGCCTCTCATGGATTCAGGAGCCCTTGTGTAGATGTAGACTTGTCTGCCTATGAACTCTGTGATCTCAGGACACTCCCTTCCCTTCTCTGGCCTTCATCAGTGAAACATCAGTAGGTGGGCAGCTGGATGGCACAGTAGATAGAATGCTGGGCCTGGAGTTAGGAGGATCTGAGTTCAAATTTGACCTCAGATACTTACTAGTGGCATTACCCTGGGCAAGTCACTTAACCATGGCTAGCTTCGATTTCCTCATCTGTAAAATGAGCTGGAGAAGGCATTAGCAAACCTTTCCAGGATCTTTGCCAAGAAATTCCTCCCACCCCAAAAAAGGGGGGTTACGAAGAGACAGACATGACTGAACAACAGCATTGAGCCTCAATAATAAGTCTTGTGGTAACACAGGGTTGCTTAGAGGAGAAAATGTTCATGAATGCGCTTGGTAAACTTGGAGCTCTGGGGCAACGTTTAGAGATGACTTGGATTTATTTTTCCCAGGGTGAGAGTGGGGAGATCCTTTTATGATGGGGAAAGATGGGAAATAGTAAATTTTGAAATGCAGAATATTTTCAGTCTTGGAAGTTTTAGTGTCGGGACCACTGGGAAATTTTCGAAGGAGGATCCATTACTTTGACCAGCCAACAAATTAATGCATCTTTTTATAGTTAGTAATAGGAGCAGAGAATTATGAACTCAGAGGTGGAAGTGATCCGAGATGTGATCTAATCCAAACTCCTGCTTTTACAGATGGGAAAACTGAGTCTCACAGAACTGAAGGGATTTATGTCACAAGGCAGTCATTGCTCATCCAATTGAATTGCTGTGAGCTTATCATTCTTGTTTGTATTATGGGATTCTCTCTAGCCTTCCTACGTAGCAGAGCTAAGATTTGAATTAGAATTTTCTGATTCAAAATCTAGTAGTCAGTTAGCCAATCAATTAACATTTATTCAAGTGCCTACCATATGCCGGGTGCTGTGTTAAGCACTGGGAATATAAAAAGGAAAGAAAAAGAGGAAAATGAAAGAAATATAGGAAGGAAAGGAAAGGAACAAAGCAAAGGAAAGGCAAAGAAAAGGGAGGGAAGGGAAAGGAAGAAGAAGAGAAGGGAGGAGAAAGGAATGGAGGGTAAAGGAAAGAAATTCTATTCTAGGAAGTCACAGTCCAGTGGGAGAATTGACATGCAAACAACTGTGTACTAACAAGATATAGGTCAGTAATTTCAGGCATGCCCAACTCCCTGTGACCCCATTTGGGGTTTTCTTGGCAAGGATAATGCCATTTCTGTCTCCAGCTCATTTTTACAGATGAGGAAACTGAGGCAAACAAGGTGAAGCGACTTGCCTACTTGCACACAACTAGCAAATGTCTGAGGCTGGATTAGAACTCAGGAAGATGAATTTTCCTGACTCTGTACCCAGTGCTTTGTGCACTATGGTGCCACCTAGCTGCCCTACAGACAATATAGAACAGGATTAACTGGAGGTAGTCCGAGACAGAAAGCACTAAGATTAAGAAGCAAGACAGATATCTTGCAGAAGATGGGGCTTCAGCTGAGACATGAAGGGAAGCCAGGAAGTGGGGCTGAGGATGGAAGGCTTTCCCAATATGCAGGACAGTCAGTAAAAACACTTGGGGTTGGGAGGGAGACAGCCATGCTTGAAGAATGGCCAGGGGTCAGTGTCACTGGATCACAGGAAGGTGTAAAAAGACTGGAAAAATAAGAAGTGACCATGACACCACACTGACTTCTGAGTCCTTCCTCACTATTCACTGTGATCCTGGCTTCTTGACAATGATGCAATTCTAGCCTCAGTTCTCTCAAAGGTAAAATCAGGTAAGAGTAACACCTACTATACAGGTTGCAGTAAGGATCCAATGAGAACACTGGGAACTTTAAAGTATTATGCCAATGGTCATTGTCCAGACCACCAAGAAAAAAAGATACAGGCTTTGAACCCTCAGAGAGCTTGCAGAGCCTTAAAATGTGAGCTGGAAAGGCCTCTTGTTGAGTGATTGTATGGTGGCCCGTTTTCTGAAGGGCCACTCAAATTGGTCACAAGGGGCTGCTCCTTTTGGCCACCATTGATCACGCTCTTCATTAAGAGGTAGAGGGCACTGTGATTTGTGTTGTTACTCCTGGTCCTGATGTGTCTACAGCATTTAAGGCTTATTAACTCACGAATCTCACAACCACTCTGTAATGCACGTGCTATCATTATCTACATTTTTCCGAGAAGGAAAGAGAACACCAGAGAAATTAAGTCACTTGACCAGGTTAATGCAGCTAATCTGAATCTAGTTGTTTCTGATTTTCAAGACCATCACTGTGGTCCATATGCCAGAATGCTCACACTGATGAAATCTTGCGTCTTACCAGTACTGAAGAAAGTGAGATTAATCAGTTGGTTTTTGTTTGCTTCTAATTAATTAGTTATTTACTTTTAAGAGAGCAGCTACAAGACCTGAGAAGCCATCAAGGATTAGGTAACCGGGCATCTGTCAACCTGGAAGTTGGAAATTCACAACTGTGCACTTCCTAGAACTGCAAACCCCAATCTCTCCAGTTCTAATTTTCAAGTGTGGTTATTTTATTTTATTTTATTTCTGCTAAAAGAAATACCACTGTGTTTATGAACAGGTTGTTATCCTCTTAGTACCCTGTCTTCCTTAGTCTTTATCCTGCTGGAAAATCCTAAATGCATTAAATAGGGCATGGAGTCCAGGGATAAGGAGGGAATGGTCCCTCTGCCTCATTCCTTAGTCAGACCATAGCTGTGTCATTTCCGTTTATAGATACTCTATTATTAAAAGGGAATTGATTAGCTTGTGAGTGCCCAGGGGAAGCCATTCAGAATGGTGAAGGACTTTGAGACTATGCCTGATATTTATGGGTTGAAATAACCAGCGATGTGTAGCCTTGAGAGGAAAAGATGCTCAGGGCCGGCAAAGCTCTGTTCAAGTATTTGGAAGGCTTTCATGCGTCTTCTGGGTACACGGCTGTTTGCACGTTGTCTTCCCTATTATATCATGACCTTCTAGAGGGTAAGGAATGTTCGGGACTTTTCTTTGTATCTCAAACACTTCACACAATGCTTGGCAAACAGTAGGCGCTTAATTAATGCTGTATGACTTGACTTGGAAGAGAGACTTGACTTGTTCTGCTTGGACCCAGAGGGCAGAACCAGACACAAGGGGTGGAAGTCACAAAGAGGCAAACTGAGTCATATGATCAGGAAAAGCTACCTGAGGATGAAGTTTTTCTGAAGTAGAATGGGTTGCTTTGGTAGGTGGTTGCTTTTTCCTCCCTGGAGATTTTCAAGCAAGGGTGGGATACTACTCTGCTGTGTTGCATTGGGACTTTTATTAGGGTGTGGGGAGCAAAGTTAGCCTGGATGGCTTTGGAGAACCCTTTCATGTCTGCAATAATGTCCTGAGGTTCTCCACTGTCTCTGCTGGACTCTTGAAAATAAACATTCATAAGTGCACTCAGAGCATCTGAAGACAGGGAAACCTGCCCAGAAACATCGTTCCCTGTTAGCTTCAGAGAAGAAGACAAAGAGATGAAGAGGTCCAAGGGGGGGCTTTTTTTCTAACACGTGCTTTGTTGGTGACAGCCATCTGATGCTCAGGAACCTGTCGGCTCCTGAGGACATCCTTCTCTGGGAATGTCAAAGGATGAGGGGCGAGATGAAAAGAAGGCTGAGCACTGACACAGGGGATTTCTTAGCTCCCACCATCCTGGGGAGGGAAGATCAGCAAAGCTGGAATCATGCTAATACCAGCTCCCTTTGACATTCCACCTCAGTTCTCCTGACAAGTGGCCGTTTTCCCTTGATTTTGCTACTGGTGTTTCCTTGGAAAGGGAAACCCTGAGTTTTAAAAATTTTAGTACAAACCCACTGGCAGGACATTGCAAGAGCAGATTTTACTTTTTGGGACAAATGTCAGTAGGTTTCTAGTCTTGTTTCCATTTAGAAATGGTTTGTGGGATGATAATACTATAGACAGAGCTAATAGCGACCATTATAGGTCACCTGGTTCCACCCCTTTGGGTTACAGTTGAAGAAAACTATACCCAGAGAGGTTAATTTGCTTATCTAAGGTCACATGGACAGACAGCGTCACAGCCAGGATGTGGCCCCTGTTTGTCTGATTCATCATGAGAGTAACAGTCATTATAGTGATAGCTAGTAATTTTGTCTTACAAAGAACTTTTTATGTATATCTTATTGGTGGATTCTTATAACAACTCTGGGAAGCAGGTACTATTGTCATTCCCTTTTTACTGATACTGAGCAAAGTTAGGTGATTTATTCAGGGCCATGCCACAAGTAAGTATCCAAAGTAGGATTTGAATTCAGGTCTTCTTGACTCCAGGTCCCGTGTACAACTCTCCTTGATTTTCCTTTCCACTCTGATGGAAATTCCATCTCTTCAGCTAATCTAATGGAACATGGCCTGGGACCATAATGTGGATTATGAGCTGGAGGTCAGTTAGTTAGTTCCCCTCACTTTGTATCAGGGGAAACTGAGTCCTGATGTGGAAAGTGACTTGGCCAAAGAAACAGGTAGCCAGGATTTGAACCCAGGACAATAAATTGTTACCCTGACTTCTCCATCCTCTTTGCTGCAAGAAGAATCTTCCTTTTAACTTTATGATAAGCATATTCATCACTTATGTGAGTGAGTCTCTTTAAAAAAAATGAAAAGGTTAATATATTCTAACTCATTGTCAAGGATAGAATGTCAGATCTGTCCAATTTCATTTCAGCTTGCTGCTCAATGGAAAAGATTTGATTTCTTTTGCCACTGTCCTACTATGTTCAAGTCACAGAGTGCCAGCAGCAACCCGCCGAAGACCATGGGCTGGCACTGAGTGAGTTCGAGTGGGAAGCCAGCCGCAAGGACCATCTGTTTCCGATTTCCAACTGAGCCAAGATGTGCAGTGAAGTGCATTCCATTCACCAGGCCAGGCATCTCTCCTGCTTAACTTATTAGTGTTACAAGTGAAACTATCTTTCCCAAGCAGCAGGGGAGCTATGATCATCCCAGAACATGACTTTAACACACACACACACACACACACACACACACACACACACACCACACCCAGACATCTTTTGTTTAAGTCATAGGGAAGGCCACTTGTAAATTTAGTTATAGTCTTCATGGGGTTTATAAAGTACGTTTATAACCTTTGATATAGGAGCCACAATGTTGACTGATTCCTTCTAATCAAGGGCTCTGATTGGCTGCTGTTTGTAGGGATGGGGAGAAATTACAAGGATGCATTTGCATCATCAGAAAATTGACAGCTTTTAAGAGCACGATGGGCACAAGGACAGACGCAGGAGGAGCCCCTGCACAGATACCCAAGCATAGCTGATGACATTGCAATGTATCAAGAAATGATTTGATTGGATGTTGGGTCAGAAGATGTGGGTTTGAAACCCAAGTCACTTAATATCTCTGTGCTTCAGTTTGCTCCTCTGTAAAGTGAGGACATTGAACTCAGTCTGTGAGATTCCTCTGATTATAGGTCTTTGATCCAAGGTGTGATCCTGTCATTTCACCTCCATAGACTGCATCTGTAAAATGATGGTGTTGGTAAATAATGGTGCTGTGAAGCAATGGCCTCCCAAGTTCCTTCCAGTTCTAAAGCTGGGATTCTGTGATTTTGAGATTATCCAAATCCAAAAAGTATGGTGGGATACACCTACTCATGGTAGAGATTTGTTGAATGGATATTCATTATTGAAGAAGCCAGGGACCAGAACCGTCTCCTTAGTTGGAGGACTGAAAAGCATATGAAAGAAAGGATATCAGTCACTCCTCATAGCCAGGCAAGAGGATGTTAGGTTTTTGATATTGTTTGAATGCTGCCTGATTCCCAAGAATCTATTATAAAAACAAAATAAAACACGAAGGTGAGCTGGAAAAACAGTGTAGTAGAAGGTAAAGAGCCCTAGTTAGGGGATCAGGAGCAGAGCTGTAACTGGCATGGGGTGAATGGGGCTTTTTCTCAGGGCATTGCTGTGATAAGGGTAGAGAATAGCATGTCCTCCATGGAAGGGCAAGATTTCTCTTGCCCATGAATGTTGGAATCCTATAATCCCTCCCAGGCTCTAAACCCTCCCCCAGGCTCTCATTGCCACTGTGCCCCTCTTGTGGGCCACCTTTCCCCAACCCCTGAGAGAATGAGAATCATGCCGCCCTTCCCCTGTAACCCATGGTGGGACTGTTCTCTGCATCTCAATGGCCCCTGCTCCTATTTTTGCTCCAGTAGTATATATTAAATCTTGGACCTGAAACTTTTGCACTGGGAGAGTTTAATGAAGTCACATAATCCTTTTGGGTCTCAGTTTCCCTCTCTGTAAAAGGAGGGGGTTGAACTAAGTGATAGCTAAGTGTCATTACATTCTGTGACCGTGTGAAACTATCTTTCAATTAGTCAGCCAGTTACTAAACACTTATTAAGAGCCTACTATGCCCAAGGCTCCATGCCAACTGCCGGGAACACGAAGTTAGGTAAAAGAAAATCCGGGCTCACAAAGAGCTGGTGGTCTAATGGGTGGCACGGCATACAAAGAGTTAAACAGGCACTGACTGAGCACCTGCTGTGTGCCAGGAATTGTGTCAGATGCTGAGGCTCCCTAGACAAAAACCAGTCCCCATCCTTAAGAAGCTATAGCCTACGGGAACATGGCATGTTCCAGGGGTCTTCACCTGGGCTGCAGTGTGGCTCTCTCCAGATCACACAGAAGGTTAGCATAATCCAATGTCTATGGGAAGCATGGTGGGGAGGGTCTCTAAGGTAGGAGGTGAGGTGGACCCTTGTTCTGGGCACAGCAGGGATGGTAACAAAGGGCCAAGGAACCAGGAGCTCTTCTGGGGGGCTGCTTAGTGGAAGGGAACAAGCCTTTATATGGCACTGTGCTATGTATGTATGTGGGTATGTATACACACATATATATATATATGGGGACAGTAGATATAGATTTACACACACACATGTATGCATGCACATGCACACACATACATATTCACACATATTACACACATACATACATGTATACATACATACACATACACCTTGCATATGTTAACTCATTGGCTCTTCACAACAACCTTGGGCTGAGAAGAGGAAACAATGACTGGGAAGCTTGCTCAGAGTCACAAAATAAACAGCAGATGCAGGATTCACAGCCAGGGCCTCTGACTCAGAATCTGGGGCCTTTGCACTTGCCCTGCACTGTCTCAGACTCTTGGGGACTTCACTGAGGTCACTGCATTCAGCCTCTCCGGTGGCCTTCCTCACTCCCATGTTACTGATGGAAACCCAAGGTTCAGAGAAGCAGCTAGGAAGGGCAGTGAGGAGAGCCCTGGACGGGACAGTTAATAGCTATGTGACCTTGGACAAGCCACTTTGCCTTAATCTTCCTCAGTTTCCACTTGTGTAAAATTGGAGCTAATAAAAGCACCCATCTCTGAGGGTTGTTGTGAGGATAAAACGACTCAGCATTCGTAAAACACTTTACAAACCTTCTAGACCTAAATCAATATTATTTCTATCACTGTTACTGTTATTACCAGATAGCTAGTACGGGTCTGAAGTCAGGTTTGAACTCAGATTTTCCTGACTCCATCGCACCTAGTGCTTGCTCACTAAGCCCTGCTCTCTCTTTGGTGGGGGCATTATGAGAAGCCTTTCAAGGATCCCTTCAACATTGGGGCCTTTTTTCTTTTTCATCATTTATTTAACTTCAGTGGTACCATATGTTTTTTTTCTTCCTTCCTTCCTGTGCCTTTAAAAGAAAGAAAAACACGACCTCTGCTTTCCTTCTGTCCAATGTCACACTCCATTGGCAGCCAACACAGTGTGAATGGCACAGAAGCCCTGGGCTTGGGGGGGGGGGGGATGAGAGGTAGTGGGTAGCCCCAGTCCATCCCTGAGCTGGCACCTGTCTGGATGGACCCCAGGCAAAGGCCAGGGAAGCCTACTCAAGTCTTGACCTTGGCTCTGTATCTGGGAATCCAGTGGACCAGCACCTCCATGGGAAACTTCCTCTCTGCCCTCATCACCCTCCACCATGGGGAGAAGTAATCTGCATTCTGGTCATCCTTTGGCCACCTCCTGTTTTCAGTCTATAACTTCTGGGTAGGTGCTCTGAGGGTTTCCTGCCTCTCTGTCCTCTCCTCCCCTTCTACTTCCATGCAGGGGGTGTGGGAGGGAGCAGGGACAATGCTGCTTTTTTTTTTTGGTCTCTCTTGTGTGCCTTGCCCCAAGCTCTGAGAACCTCGGTTTTAGGGATACACACCAGTAGGAACATCTGTCTGTCTGCTGAAGGGTGACCTTTTATAGCCCGTCAGTTGTGCCCCCGGAGTGAGACAAAACTGCCTTTGGCAGCACCCACAGAAGGGGTCTGGGGCTCAGGATGGAGGGCGGAGTGCCCTCTCCAGCTGTCGTGGGAAGGGCATACCCCGGCAGAGCAGTCCAGGCAGTGTGGGAGCTGAGTTAGACAAAAGAGACAGGTTAAAAAGTTGGTCAGAATTCAAGAGACCCAGACTCGCTGAATCTTGTGGAGAAATTTCCTTATGATTCAATTCAGTTCAATTCATTGGAGCTTAGATTTTGAAGATGTTAGGGAATTTAAGAGATCATTCAGTCCATGGCTTCTTAATCTGGGGGTCTGGGGTAGATTTCAGGGATTCTAGGAACTTGGAAAGAAAGAGAATCCATCATTGTTTTCGCTAACATTTCATTGCCTCCAGTTATGAATTTTAAAATATGATTCTGAGAAGGGTCCCATTGACTTCCCAGATTGCTAAATGGGTCCATGATGCAATAAAGGATAAAAAAACAAACAAACAAACTCCTGGTATAGTTAAAACTTCATAGGTTCATAGGTCCAGAGCTTGAGGGGGTTTAGTGGTCATCTATCTGGGTGAGAATTGGAGGGTGAGCACCCAATTGACACATGCCACACCCCTCTAGACCCCCTGTCTCCTTATTGGAGGATTTTTGAAGAAGAGATACCCATCTCCCACCGATGGCCATCTATAATAGGGAGAGCAATGATCTCTAGGGTCTTTCAGCTCAAAAGCTGTGATCTATGAGCATCTATAACCCCTCCTTAGTATGTTATAGTGGAAATGCCTTTTGAATATGTGCCAGATTAGACAGGGAAGCCAGGTGTGTTGGTGGATAAAGTGGAAAGAAGACTCAACTTTGTGAGTTCACAGCTGTCCTCAGACACTTAACAGCTGTGTGACCCTGGTCAAGTCACTTAACCCTGTTTTCCTCAATTTCCTCATCTGTAAAATGAGCTGGAGATGGAAATGGCGAATCACTCCAGTATCTCTGAAAAGAAAACCCCACATGGGGGCCATGGAGAGTAGGACATGACTGAAATACTGAACAGCAGATTGACTGTTCAGATGGCATGACCACTCTCAGATTTGGTGATTTGGGGACCCTGCTGAATGTTGCCTTGATAGTCAGGCAGGACTAGCCCCACTCTGCAACCCTCAGAGATGAATTACTGAATTCATGGTATTATTGCACATATGAAAGAGTGAGACAGTCTACTATTCTATGACTCCATTCAGAATCCCTGTAATTCTGATCCATAGGCTACTGGGGTCAAAGTGTTCTTTCTTCTTCTCTCATATCCATCCATGATTCCTCCCCTGTCTCTATCCCACTTTACCATCCCCTCCAGTTGTACCCTCTGGAATTCCTGCTTTATGGTTAATAAACTGACCTTCTTATTAGATCTGTGCCCAACAAAGCCTTAACCAGGAAATTTTTCACCTGGGGAAAGTATCCCAAACTCTTTTTGGGGCTGGTAGCACAGTGGGCTCTCTGTGGGACATCAGTTTGAGGCCATTTCTGGGAAGGCTGCCCCATGTGGATCAGTGTGGGGTAGCAAAGGAACTCACTGCAGCCTCTTGTCTGATTGCTTTGGACTTTAGTGAATGATTCTCACTAACTTGTTGCTCAATTCTATTTTTTCCATGCTGCTGAAGGACTTCATGTGCTGTTGGTGCCCCCTAAATTCAGCACTCTGGGAGAAAGCTCCATTGCCACATCCTAGTTAACTGCTCTGCTGAATTGTATCTAAGTAACTGATAAATTCTGGTGTTTGTTAACATGGATGTCAGTGACTCCTAGAATTTCAGTGGAGCCCCAGGGCTTGTGTTCGAGAACTGTTTCTACTGTGTAATAAGAATCATAACAATGGTAATGATTATAGTAGCGTCTTAAGATTTGCAAAGTGGTTTACAAATATTACCTCATTTTATCTTCACAAAAGTCCTGTTAGGTAGATGCTATTATTATTGCTCTTTTTCAATTGGGGAAATTGAGGCACAGAGAAGTGGAGATTTACCTAAAGTCATACAGCACTAGCAGCCTGAAGTAAGATTTGAACTCAGGACTCCCTCACTCCAGTTCTAGAATTTTCTCAACTGTGCCATGTAGTTGCTTCTATATCAATTGACTGTGTGACTTTGACCATGTCAAATGACCTCTCTGAGCTTTCATTTCCTAAATCATAAAATTAAAAGCATTAGATGAGAAGATCGCAAAGCTGGAATAGATTTTTGGGCTTGTCAAGTTCAACCTGGTCATTTTATAGAGGAGACCGCTAAGGCTCAGAAAAGAGAAGTCTATTTGCCCTACATCCCATGAATCCTAGATAACAAAGCCAGGCTGTGGTAAGTCACTTTGAAAGTCACTCAAAGATCTCTCTAGTTACTTAGAAATCCATGAACTTATGACTTGAAAAAAAGTGAGTGAAGATGAATGAGGTCGGAAGGTGGTTTAAAACAGCTGGAAACTCAACCGAAGACTTGAAGGGAGGCAAGGAAGCCAACGTTAACGTTGACGACGAGGAAGCAGAGAGACCGTGTCCAAATGGGAAGGATCCATTAGAAAGGTTTACTCGCTGGGCTCCTGTTCGTCAGAGGTGGCTGTTTGTCCCCTGTTCCAGAGAGGACCGTGACGTCAGGGAGGTGATGCCTGGACATGCCAGTGAATTACATTCATCCGAGGTAGAGGGGGAACATGTATCTCGTGATTCCCTTTGGGAGGTGAAATCATTTTTGATCATTGTTGTTTTTTCTTGTGCTCTCTTTACTGTACATTCTTGGGACTGTCAGACATTAGACATCACTCCTCTTTGCACAATATCTTCTAGGTAAACTGGCTTATTTGACATTCCTTACCCAGGCAGTCACATCTCGAGCCTTCAAGCCTTTGCACAGACTGTATCCCATGCCTGATAAGCTCTTCCTTCTCTCACCTCTGCTCCTTAGAATTTCAAACTCTCTTTAAGACTCACCTTAAGTGCCACCTTCTACTTGAAGCCTCCCCAGGTCTCCTTCTACTGCTAGTGTCCTGTCTTCAAATTACCTGATAATTCCCTTGATATAACACAAGCCCTTGAGGTCAAGGAATACTGAGCTTTTGTCTAGGCATTCCCAGTACCCAACATAGAACCTAGCACACATTAGGTGCTTAATAAATGCCTGCTCATTGATTGAATTAATCTCTGTGTATCAAGCTTCTGCACTGTGTTTAGGGAATTTTACTCAGTTTACCAAATGTGATTTGTTGGACAACTGGGGAAGGGTAGAAAACAAAATGAGCAAGTTGGCCTCTGCTCTCAAGATCCTTGAAATCTAGTCCAAAGATTGGAAACTTGAAAGAGTAGAACAAGGTTCCCCTTTAAAGCTTTTCTCCTGATGCCTCAATTCAATAGAATTTACTTTAATTCAATAAATCACTAATCATTTGTTAAGTGTTTAGTAGGTGCCAGGCATGTGGTAAATGATGGGGTTAAACCCTAAACAGGCTGCCCTCCAGGAGGTTAAATTCCAATAGGGAAGACAAGGACCTGTGTAAGGATGAAATACATACATACATATACACACACACACACACACACACACACACACACACACACACACACACACATAGAATAGGTGCTTAATAAATGCTCGCTGACTAAATCAATCAGTGCTTATTATGTGCTTATAAAATAAATGGAATACAAATAAATGAAAAATATGGAAATGCACAAAATAATTGAAAGCATTTTGGGAGGGATACACTAACTGGGTGGGGGATCAAAAAAGGCTTCATGTAAAAGGTAGAATGTGAGCTGAATCTCGCAGAAGGAAGCCAAGGATTCCAAAAGATGGAGGTGAAGAGGGAGGATATTCAGTCGTGAGGGATTGCCAATGTGCCAATGCAAAAGCACAGAAATGGGAGATGAGGCATCTTGAGTATGGAATGTTGAATTAGCCAGTATGGCTAAATCACAGAGTATAAGGAGGGGAGACTGGAAAGACAGGAATGGCGCAAATTCGTAAAGATATTTAAATGTCAAATTAACTGAATTTTAAATTAATCAGGGACTTTTTGAACCTGGTGTGAAGTGATGGGGTTTATGATGATCAGGATTGTGTTTTAGGAAAACCATTCTGGCCTCTATGTGGAGGATGCATTTGAGAGGAGAGAGACTTGAGTCTGAGAGATTGATCAGGAAGGAGGCCGCTGAAATAGCCTAGATGACCCCTTGTATGATGGCTTGTACAAGGAAGGGGTGGCTATATGGGTACAGTGGAGGGCCCATGTGACAGAGCTATTGGGGAGGGAAAAACAACAAGATTTAGCAACTGAATCCATGGGAAGGGGGGTGAATGAGGAGGAAAGGAAAATAGCAAGTTTGAGGCTGTGGTAGACTGAGAGGATGGCGGCTTCCTCGCCATCAACAGGAAAGGTCTAAAGGAGGGAGAGTTTGAGGAAAACTAATGAGCTTAGTTTTAGACATGTTTGGGTACCAGGTAGAAATATAAAATGCATTTAATAATAATAAAACAAAACATTTAATAATAAAATATAAACATAAAAAGACAAAAATGAGTTAGTATCTGGAATTTACATTCTACCATGGTGAGCTTGAACATGGATGAGAATAGAGTGTCCTCTATAGGATAGGATCTGGGTTTATTGATATGTGTTACATCAGTAGGGCTACATTAGTGGTTAGATTGACAGGCCTGGAGTCAGAAAACCTGAGTTCAAATCCTCCCTCAGATACTTATTAGTTGTGTGACCCTGGGCAAACCACTTCACCCTGCTTGCCTCAGTTTCCTCATCTGTAAAATGAACTGGAGAAGGAAATGGCAAATTGCTCCAATATCTCTGCCAAGAAAATCCCCAATGGGGTGGTCAAGAGTTGGACATGAATGAAATGATTGAATGTGTTTCAAACTTAGTATAAAGCCTTGATTGATTGAAGTTCCAGCTTTCTATAATTACTGAAGCAGAATTCTAGGTAAGGGCAGCAGGTCTAGTGTTTCCCAATACACTTTAGACTTGTGATTTGAACAGTTATGGAGAAACTCATCTAGATTTAGCTTTATTCCTTCTATTTTAAAACTTATTCCATTCTTAACTTGACTATTGGACTTTGTTGCTAAGTTCGTTGACTAAGATCACTTTAAAAACTTTTGGTAAAGGTGAAAAAAATCAATGTAAATGTTTATTATTAGAAAGTAAATACGTACACATTCCATTCACACAACCATAAATATACGTAACAGTCATGGATGGGCTCTGTCCTTGGTACAAATACAAGACAATGTATACTAATTTCAATCTTACAGTTTTTTCTCTCCACCTAAATATGCCAATGGTTTGCTAATTCATGGTAATTGCATTCAGCTGGAAAGATTTATAATAGCTCCTGGAATAACTGATAGACAATTTTCAGGAGAGATAACTGGATCACCCAAGGTAAGTATCTGATAATTATTATGTAATTACATGCCTTTAGATACTTACAGAAACAAACAGTAGCAGAAAGAAGGTGGGATTCATTCCATTGATTTATACATTATTCACCCTTTCTGCTCAAGTTATTGGATTTTCATTCATTTATTCAAATGCTAGCTCATTGTGGGATCATTTACCCCAGGCTGAAAAAAAATAACAGACCCTCATGGACAACAACTAGGTCATTGGTCTTTCCTTTACAATGTTCCCGCAAAGTGAATTTTGTTTCAAGATATCTAGTTCTTTGGGTGACCTGGCAGATTTATTTGAGTATGTGATGTTGAGGGTATCTTTAAAACTCTCGGCTCTCATTCAGAGGCAACCAATGGCATGTGGGTTGGAAGAATGAGTCATCTATAACACAAAGAAAGAGATTCTTCTGGAGTGATGGGTTTATACTTAATGGATCCTGGATTGCATGGTGTGGTTAAAAACTCCATGAGTGTTTATCATAATGTACCCATGTGTTCTCATCCTGTGTAATTGTTGTCCATATCCCCACACTAGTTCACAATTCCACCAACAATGAAATTAGTGTCCCAACTTTTCTACATCCCCTCCAACATTTGTTGCTTTCCCCTTCAATCATTTTAGCCAATCTCAGAGGTGTAAAATGATACCTCAAGGTTGTTTTAATTTGCATTTCTTTAATCAGTAATGATTTAGACATTTTTTTCATATGACTATGAATTGTTTTGTTTTCTTCATGGGAAAGCTGTCTGCTCATATTCCCATATGAGAAGGAAGGCTCATGAGAACAGGGATCATTTCATTTTTCTTTGTATCTCCAGCATCTACCATTTTTCTTAGGACCAACTTAACACTTCTTGAACTGAACTGAATTCTTCAAAGGACATTCACTGAAAATTCAGGAAGGTCTTTTTCTCTCATGCTTGCCATTTGTGGGGGGGGGGGGCGCAGAGGAGGTGTAGTTGTTCAATCATTTCACTTATATTTAACTCTTCCTGGCCCTGTTTGGGGTTTTCTTGGCAAAGCTACATATGAGGAAACTGAGGCAAACAGGGTGAAATGACTTACCCAAGGTCATAGAACTAGTAAGTTTCTGAGGATTGATTTGAACTTAGATCTTCCTGACTGTGGGCCCAGTGTTCCATCCACTGCACCACCTAGCTGGAATACTTGTGCAAAACGTGGGATTGGAGGATTCTGTGTAGTTCTGGAGTTGGATGGAAGGGACCCAGGGATATAAAGTGCAGTTCTCTCATTTTATAGATGAGGAAACTGAGGCTCAGAAAGATTAGGTGACTTTTCCAAGGTCACACAGTTCTTTGATTCCAGCCCTCCATCTCTTAACACTCAATGTTCTCATAGCACTGGACCACTCCATTTTCCATTCTGAAATGCTTCCCCTGCGCAAGCCTCACTTTTTTTTATCCCTCAACCACTATTTACGATTAGAGGGTCAATAAACAAAGTTATTTTTCTTGCTTTAAAGTTCAAGAGATCTTGTGTAATTTTGACATATGTCTGAGAGACATCTTGTTGAAGGAAAGCCTTAGAATGGTGTTTTGTTCTACTGCATCAATCAAAAAAATTAGCAGCCAAGTACAGTGGGTTCTTGAATCCTTTGTATCATTGAGCCCTTTGTGTGATGGTAAAGATGTGGCTTGTTGTGGAATTCCACTTGCAAAAACCTGTCTGTTGGTTGGGTTTGGGGACTCGGAAGCCTGAGGAGGAGAAGGGAGGGAGGGAGGGAAGGAGCAAGACACAAAAAATCATTTTAGATCTTGACTTCCAAGTCCTCCCAAGCAACTTAGTGCCTTACGGGAGCTATTTGGGTACCTTATGGGGTGATGGGGTCTTTTCACTGGCCCATTGTGCCTTGGAGGCTATTTCTTCTTCCCTACATTGTCTAATCCCTTTACGGTTCCCCCACCTCATTCCTTGGCAAGGTTGAGCAGAAGCCACAGGAGAGGTGTTTCCCAGATCCCAGTTCCTTGTCCTGGACAAGGGTCACCCAGCTATGTCTTGTCTATGGTATCTATCATATCCCAAAGGCCTGCTCAAATAAGGAGCTTCCATTAACTAATCCCTCCTACAGGGAAATCCATTAACCAATCCCTTCTACAGGGAAAATGTCAAAGGTGATGGGAAGGGGTTATTTGGGCATTACTATCCCACTTTAGTGCCCCTTAGTCAGCCAGAGATACTGCTCTAGGACCCCTTGGTAGACCTTCAAGATTTGTGTGAGGGTGGAACCATGATGATCCTATAGATGTCTGCTATCAAAGGTATCCCTGCAGACAGCTCCTCTCCCTGACCTCTCCTCATCAAGAATGCCCTTGGTGTATGGGTTAGACAGTTTTCAAAGATATAACATAGATGATAAAATAGGTACAGATTGGTGCAGAACTGTAGGTTTTTTTCTCTGTTGCCTTTTAGGGTTCAATGAGGTTCAAGATTTTAATTTTCATTGTAGAAGTCTTCTCCCTTTCAAATATCATGAGAGTTAATCCCTCAGCACCTTTAAAATTGTGTTGCTGTAGGCATGGAGACTCTTTGGTGTATACTTGACCTAGTTCACCTGTTTTTTTTTTTTCCATCTTTACTCTCTTTGGTGCAATTTCAACTTTCTCTATAAATACATCTAGAGCTATGATGATAAAGCCAAATGTGG
This sequence comes from Pseudochirops cupreus, assembly GCA_028627135.1. Lineage (NCBI taxonomy): Eukaryota > Metazoa > Chordata > Mammalia > Diprotodontia > Pseudocheiridae > Pseudochirops > Pseudochirops cupreus. The sequence continues at coordinate 14,837,014 of CM053584.1, forward strand.
TGACTCCATGGTACTTCATGGGGAAAAGTTTGTTAGAAATTTCTTTGCAAGACTTTTCCATCTTTTTTTCTGCTTGTCCTCCTGATTTCATCCTTAAATGCCAAGTGATTTTGCATAGTAGAATCTGGAGATCAGAGATTTTAAACCAGAAGGGACATTAGGGGCTGCCTAGTTTAGACCTCTGACTTTATAGATAAGGAAACTGAAATACAGAGGGACTAAATGACTTGAAAACATAATTTAATGAACATTTACTAATACCTGCTATATGCCAGGCACAATGCTAAGTGTTTTGGAAATATTATCTCATTTGATCCTCCCAGTCACCACAGGAGGTGGGAACCATTACTATCCCCATTCTACAGATGAGGAAACTGAGGCAGGTAAAGATTAAGCAACTCTCCCAGAGTCACACAGCTTGTAAGAGTCTGAGGCAAGATTTGAATTCGGATCTTTCTGATGCTACTGTGCCACCCAAACTGCCTGAGGCCACTCAGCCAGTGCAAATCCAATACAGGACTTAAATCCAGGTCCTCAGATTCCAAAGTCAGTGTTCTTTCTGGTATAACACATTGCCAAGTTTTCTTTAAATTGTCTTTGTCTTTCACCATTTCTCTTTGCTTTTGGAAGTGATGCTGCTTCAGCTCAGCATTACCCTTCTGTTTAAAATCTTTTCTACATGTTTATGTTCTAAGTCAGGGCTGCCCTTCACTGCCACAGCTTTTCTTTGGTGAATAAATCATGTGCTTGGTAACTGTATCAGCAATGCAGTATTCACAATGCCTACAGTAGCTATAAGTATGCTGATACGGTTATTAATCACAAAATGTAACAGGTTCTCTACATGAGAAATATAGCTATAGCATTCATTTAAATACCAGAAAACCGAGTCCAAAAACCAGAAAGTGAAAGCCAACACAGTAGTTATGAAGTCGGCACATGTAGTTAAAGTAGTGAACACCCACATTCTCAAGCCTTCAAACAGGACAGGCTACCTCAGGCAAAGATCCTCCTCTCCTCACTCACGTGACTGCTCAGTGTCCAGGTAGCTTGCTCCCAGCAGCTCCAGCCCCCCGCAGTTCCACTCTCTGGCAGTCCTCAGCAGGAGTCCTTAGCAGAGATTCTGGCTGGCTCAAGGAAAAGCAGTTCACACTGCAACCACAGCCGCTGCCTCTGCCGCTGCTTCCAGTCACCACTGCAGGGACGTTAGCTTGGTTCCGGCATTCTCTTGCTCCACCCCGTCCTGCTACATCAGCAAGTTCAAGGCACATGGAAGATCTTCAAACCCCAGTATCATTACAGTAACTGAAGTGCTCTGTTGGCCTTGTTGTTAGAGCAATTGATTTGCTTCAGGAAAACTGTATGAAATTGTAATCTGTGTCTATGTTCCTTCTTCTGTCCATCTTGTTTTGGCATCAGTCATTTAAATAGGTCTGGTTGGAGTTGGATCAGGAAGATACCTTCATGAGTTCAAATCTGGCCTCAGACACTTACTGACTGTGAGACTCTGGGCAAGTCACTTAACCTGCTTGTCTCAGTTTCCTTATTTGCATGGCAAACCACTTCAGAATCTTTGCCAAGAAAACCCCATATGGGATCATGAAGAATCAGACACACCTAATCCACTAAACAAGAACAATGAACAGATTTAGTTCTTATGTTATTAATGAAGAGGCACATGATGTATGAGCAGACCACAATGTTTAATAGTCAGCCAATAAATGTTTATTAAGTAGCATCTATGTGCCAAGCCCTGTGTGCACCACTGTAGAACCAAACTGAAGAAGAACAGGGAAGAAGAAGGCACTAAAAACGTTATGATCCTAAGGGAAGATTGGCTGACCACATAGCAAGGGGAAGGAATGACAGGGGCGCAGCTGAGGGCTGGACTGTTATTCTTGAGGTGTTAGGAGAAATTGAAGAAGGTTTCTGGAATGACAAGAGGCCATGGCCAACCTGGGAAGACACAGACAAGAGTGGTCCAGTTACATAGATATAAAAGGGTTGAGACTTGCATAGAACTGATGGGATCACAGTGTGGGTGATACATGTATGTACCAGAAAAAAAATAGTGCTCTCTGGAGCACTGGGTTCAATTCTGGGTTCATTTTAGGAAGGGCATTGCCAAGCTTGAGTATTTCCAGAGAGGTGTATCCAAAGTCATAAGAAAGAATAGAGATTCTATGTTAGGAGGGTTTGTGGGGCTTGTTTGTTCTAGAGAAGAGAAAGTTCAGGGGGATAGGGTTCTAGTAGCTATTTTTAAACATTTTAAGAGCTTTTCACATTTTGTTCTAGAGAGGCATAACTAGTAGCATTGGATAAAAATTGTGGAGAGCCAGATTTTAGACTGATGTCAGGAGACTCTTGCCCATGTTGAAAGCTGTCCTGATGTGGAATGGAATGTCCTGGGATGCAATGGTTTTCCTCTCCTTGTAGGACATTAGGCAGCAGGGATTGGATGAGAACTCTTCTGATATGGCCAAGTGGGAATTCTTGCCTTGTCCAGCTATGAGTATGGCTTGATGACCCCTAGGAACCTTCCAACTCCTGTTGCTCAGGAAAACTCTAATGATGGGGAATTTTTTCCTGAGTCAGCTTAAAATCTGTCTCTCCACAATTTGCCAGGTATGTGTCTGAGCAAAATTTTAACTCAAGTCTCTAAGTTCAGCATTGTATCCAGTGCATCACATGAATGCCTCTAAAAATAAAATGCATAGGGTTACCAAGGCAACTGATTACATGGAAATATAGTTATCAAATATTTCCAACTCTTGGATCTGATTTGTCACCAGTCTTCCATTTGTACTAGCATCATCTCCCTTTACAGGGATGATTCACAAATCAGTTTTATATGGCTCTCCTTCCCAGAGCGGGGTGAGAAAATGAGGTCCCTTGAAATGGACCTGTTCAATGAGGCAGTGAGTTAACAAGCACTTACTGAGTGTCTTACTCTGGGTACAGGACTGACTAATGGTGTCCTTTTACCTTCTGGGTCCCCAAGCAGAACTCACAAAGTCTCACACTCTATTTTAATTGCAAAAGAAACCTGTCTCAAGGGGAGAATGGCTCCTCTTTGCACTGGGCCCTCCGGCACTAAAGTGCTGATTTTTCTTACCTTTGATTCATGGCTGGAGCCTAGGAGTATGAGTTGACTTGATAGCACATAAGGACCCTAAGGATATGAGTTGGCTTAGTATTTCTTAATGCCTCAGGGTGTTATCTCTATCTCTTTCATGGCCATCTTCCTACTATGGCCAAGATTAGAAGATCACGCACTGAGTCTCTTCCTCTTGGAGTAGCCAAACACAAATGATCTCGCAGAATGGAAGAACATGGAAGGTTAGAGGTGACAGTGACTTTTGAACAGTGAATTTTAGGGTTGGCAGGGAACTAAGAACAAAGACAATTCTAGTCAAGACAACGAGCATTTATTAAGTGCTTACTGTGGGTGAGGCAGCGCACATGTTCATTAGAGCTAGAAGGAACCTTAGAACCCTGAACAATAGAATCCAGAATGATAGAACATTGAATATTAGATCTGAAACAAACTTTAGAACAGAGATTCTTCACCTCCAGCTCGTGTGTGTGTGTGTGTGTGTGTGTGTGTGTGTGTGTGTGTGTGTGTGTGTGAATGTGTGTGTGTCTTTGCCGCACTTGGGAAGCCTTCTCAGAATAAAGTTTTAAGGTTAATAATAATAGGAATTAACATTTATGTGGCATTTCAAGGTCTGCAAAGCACTTTACACAACATTATTTCAGTTGCTGTTCTGAGCAGTTCTCTGAGGTAGGTGCTATTATTATCCCCACTTTACAGATGAAGATACTGAGACTGAGAGAGATTAAGTGACTTGCTCAGGACAACTCTATGGGGAATTTTTTTTCCTGAGTCAGCTTAAAATCTGTCTCTCCACAATTTGCCAGGTATGTGTCTGAGCAAAATTTGAACTTAAGTCTCCAAGTTCAGCATTCTATCCAGTGCATCACATGGATGCCTCTAAAAATAAAATGCATAGGGTTATCAAGGCAACTGATTATATGGAAATAAAGTTATCAAATATTTTAAAAAGAACAGCCCAAGTTCACCTTGGTTAATAACTCATATTTCAGCATCACCTCCCCCCCCCCACATTAGTACTGGAAAGGACCTTAGAACAAAAGATATTTAGAGAAAAGAACATATGCAAAGAACATAGAACATGTAATGTTAGTGCTAAAAAGTGCTTTAGGATAGAAAATGTCACACCTGGAGGGAACCTTAGAACTCAGACTGACTGAACACAGAACTGGACATTTTAGAGCTGGAGAGAATCTAAGAACACAGCATGTTGGTATCCAGAAAGTTGAATGTTTGAGATGGAGGGAAACTCAGAATGGAATGTTATAGCTAGATTAGATCTTGGAACATAGAACATTAGAACAGAGGGTATATAATGTCAGGGCTAGAAGGGGATCTCAGCTAATCTCTCATTTATCCCCTTCTTTTCCAGAGAAGGAAATCGAGGACTGGGGAGATTAAAGGTCTTGCTTTAAACTACACAGTTGGCTAGAGGCAGAACTGAAATGATAAACGAGTTCTCTTGCCTCCCGGTCCAGTAATCTCTCCACTGCCCCATGCTGCCTTATTTGAATTTGAATGACTCCCTCTCTGCTGCTTCCCTTCTGGGAGACACAATGGCAGCTCATCTTGGGTCACCTTTGTCACTGAGCATTGGAGGGGGAGGGAGAGGAGACTGAGGACAAATGAAGATTCCATTTCATGTTATTTAACCTGGAGAGGTGGGGACCTTGAAACCAGAGCCAATGTTTTCCTTGCCTTGTTTTTGAGAAGCGTGGTTGTTATGGAATGAGCATAGAACCACAAGTTAGAAAAATGTGAACTCAGTTCCCAGCTTTTTATCAGTCATCACCACCATATCGCTAAGTCTCAGTTTCACTTTCTGTGCAATGGGGCTGATTGATCACTTGGGCAAAAGTGAGGCAGCTACTGAGATGGACAGCGCCCAAGCCTTGGAGTCTGGAAAGCAACAGGTATTTTCCATCTTTCTCTTGTTTAGTCATTCAGTCGTGACCAATTCTTTGTGACCCTGTGGACCATCTCACACCAATACTGTGCATTTGGTCTTCTTGCAAAGATACTGGAGTGGTTTGCCATTTCCTTCTCTCTTTAATTCACTTAACCTCAGTGTACTGGGACAGCTAGATGGTGCAGTGGATAGAGCACCAACCCTGAGTCAGGGAACCTGAGTTCAAATCCAGCCTTAGACACTTATAGCTGTGTGACCCTGGGCAAGTCAATTCATCCTGTTTGCCTCAGTTTCCTCATCTGTGAAATGAACTGGAGAAGGAAATGACAAACTACTCCAGTATCTTTGACAAGAAAACCCTAAGTGGGGCCATGGAAAGTTGGATAGAACTGAAACAACTCAACAACAACTGAAGTCCCTAAGGCTTTCCTTGCTAAATCAGAGACAGGTTGTTTTCTGGTTGGTTGAAGGGAGTTCCCCAGGTAACGAAATCCAAGCTGTTTTGAAGATTCTTCCTCTTAGGATCCCAAGGCTGGTTCTTCTCTGCTCTAAGAGGGCCTTCTTTGACCCTCACCCCACAGCTACTGTCCTGCCTGTGTCCCCCACCCAATGTTTCTCCCCTAATAACCTTGTCAATATTCCATCTGTATTTACATGTGTACAACTGTTGTCTTCCTCAAGCATCTTTGTATCACTGTGCTTAGCACAGTATCTGGCAATCAATCCAGCAATCAATTAAGAAGGATTGATTAGACACCTAATGTTCCAGGCACATAGTAGGTGCTTAAATACCTGATTGATTGAAGCCACTTCATGAAATAGTAGAGAAGGAAATACTTTGTAAATTGTGCATTACTCTATTGGTGACTGGCCCTCACTCAGACTGTTGGAGCAGCCACTCAGCTGATCTCTCTTCCCTCTAATTCATCCAACACAAAACTTCCAGGTTAATTTCTTAAGGCTTTGATCAGGATGATGTGTATGCTTAGAAATCTTCTGTGGCTCCCCAGTGCCTAATCAATTACATTCAAACTCTACCTGGCATTCATTACCCTTCATAATCAGGTCCCAACCCATGGAAGCTTATGCCCTGGTCTTCCCTTCCCTGGAATCTATTCCCCAAACAACACGGAACAAAACAGCTTATTTCTGGAATTCCCTGTCTACACTTAGGCTTGTGGTCTCTCCAACTGGGATGGCTTCAGCTGTGGTCGCTGATCAGCTCAATGCAATGCAAATGTTAGCTATAATTGTTATTAATAGCTATTCCAAATGTTGCATCCTCCCTCAACCTGTCCCTGAGAAGCCACATCACATAGTGATCTTGGAATCTGATAATACTTAGTAGTTGTATGGCTTTCACTAAGTCAGTCTGTGGACCTCAGTTTCCCCAGTTTACAGGTTCGTAGGACTTAATGCACAATCATATATACACACACATAAAGACACACAGAAACATATTAAAACAGAAATATATAAATGTATGCATATATAATTACACAGAGACACAAGGAACATGTTAGACATATATGAACATGCATGCACACAGATGTACACAGGAACAGAGACATGTTAAAATGGAAATATACAAACATGCATGGACACACAAGTACGCAAACTTTCAGGGACAAATAAACATAAAAGCACATTTCTCAGACACAGGTGTACACATAATCACATGCAAGTGAACAGACCTCAAACACAAATACACAGACCCATAGATGGAAATGCACACAAAACACAAGGACCGCTTGAACAAAATGATGAATGAGTGAGTAAAGAAGCATTTATTAAGAGCTCACTCTGTTTGCATAGACGTACACATGCAGGCATAAATGACATCTCTCACCTTCAAAGCACACTTAGAAGTGTAAATGGACATACAAGTAGACAAACACACCCACCTAAACACACATATGAAGGAATGAATGAAAGACTGATCAGGAAGTCCTTATTGCACTTCCACAAAGACACCCGTACACCAGCATGCCCAGACTCACAAACAGGCACATGCAGCCCAAGTGGACGGGCATGATCACCTCCCCCTCCCCTCACCATCAAAGCCTGGTTCACAACTGTGCACACACGGCCGAGCCTGCTCAGTAATGGCAGCGTGAGACAGAATAGTGAGCATCGCTTTCAGGCCAACACAAAGTGTCCTTTTCTTGTAGTCTGACCAAAGGAAGGCCGGCTGGGCAAGACCTCCCTGAACTCATCTCCTCCGCCTTATTTCACAGGAAGTGTTGCAGCTCTTCCCCAGATAAGTTTCACTGAAGAACAAAGAGGGATTTTGTTTGGTGCTTCGAGAATGATGCATTGAACCTGGGCTTGGCTTTTCTGACACATTTCTTTCTTCTCCTTCCCAAGTCAAGTTGAGTAGCTTTCAAATTCATTTCCTCATCCCTTCTGAAGAGATTTAGAGAAATTCTGTACTCCCCTCCCCCACTCCCCACCAGTTTCTGATTATTTGCTTCAAATTCTGCAAAGAATCCTACCTACGTTTAGAACTGGAAGAGATCTCGGAAACCACCTCACCCACTTTATAGATGAGTAAACTGAGACCCAGAAAGAGATCCTTTTCCCACTCTTTGCCATAGTATAGAGGGGGTTCTGGATTCTCAGTCTATGCAGGCCATTCTGTTGGGTCTAAAAGTAGCAACATACGTGCACCTGGTGATTGATGTTGGTGCCTATTGTTGGAAAACCAGTGTAGCTAAGTTCAGAGAGTTTCATCTCCAGGTTAGCCACAGGAGAAATAACGTCATTCAGGGAGGGCGGGACCTTCATAGACTTTCATCCAAATACCCTCCATCATGCTCCTTCTTGCTGGTCCATAGAGTTCCTCATATCAATGTATTTTCTTAATACATAACAAACATTCTCCATTTAACTTATCCTGTTCTTTTTGGATATGATTGTCCTCTTCAGAGACATGTTCCAGTCATGGGTTGAATCCCATGAAGTCTCAGTGATACTTCTAAGGTCAAATAGACATGCCCTCTGTTAGAGTCATTGTTGTGGACCACTCTTGATGTATTTGTGTACAAGCATCATGTGGGTTTGATTGATGGCTCTTTTTTGTCTTCTGTGACTCAGTTGCAATTCTTCTTCCTATGTTATAGCTACTCCTCAAGGTACTTCTTTTGGTAAAGATGTTTAGATGTTTTTACCTGCCCTACTGCTTTTCATTTTAAAGCTCCATTCTAAGGACCATGGACTTTTCCATCTGGTGTGCAGCTGAACCTTCCTATTTGTGTTCTTTCCTACATTAGAATGTGAACCCTTGAGAGTAGGAGTTGTCTTATTAGTCCCCAAATTTATCCTTCTTTTCACTATATTGTGGCTGCCCTCATGGCTAGTGCCCACACTGACAGAATCATGAATCTTTGATGTATTTTGAAACATGCATCTGATTCTTGAGAGTAAGCCTTGCTTTCTACATGATTATCACTGAGGTAAATACCTGTTATTTGACAGATACTTACAAATCACTATGTATATGCCTTTACTCAGTGGAATTAATCTCTAATGGTGGAATTTTAGGCACTGTGACACTTGAGTAAGGGAGATGTTTTTGCCCAGGGAAGCTATTCAGTTCCCCTCACATAATACCACATATATGACCCCCTAATTGGAGCTCATATTTCTAAAGCTCTTTAAAGTTTATGTAATTTACCCCACAAATCAGGTAGCATTTTTATTCTTATAAACTAAAGGAAATGTGGCTATGAGAGTTGAAGAACTTCCCTAGGTTCTTATCAGAACCAAGACTTGAACCCATCTTCAGATTTCAAACCCTTGCTCTTCTCACTAACCTTGCTAATGTTTCACTTCTATGTAGTTCCGGTATCTGCTTGTGTATACACATATGTGCTGAGGAGTGGAGGTTAAAGAGGAAGGGGTACTCCACCATCTCTCTATGGAAAGGGATGTCTTTCCCCAGCTGTGTACTTGTAAATCCTTATCTTTCAGGTTCCTGGCCTTTAAATCATTTTCTCTATAGAAATTGATTTTAGTTACAGGAAAATATTACTTAATTACACAACTCTTTTTCTCTCTTAAGAATCCTTGGAGTGTGAAACTAATCTGATCCCAAATGTCCCAGGGAAGAATGAATAATTAGTTGACATCCTGTTCAATCCATAGCTTACAAATACGACTTGAGGTAGATAGGAGTCTCCAGCAGCTGCTAAACCAAAGGCAACATCAGCTGTTTCTGAAAGCCCTCATCATCCCAGACTTGCCAACACCTGAAGACTGAGAAGAGTAATAGGAAGTGAAAGATATTTGAGGATGAGATTAGGAAGGCTTTTAAGTCCCAGGCTAAGGAGTTATGTGGGAGGTTAAGGGATAGATCTCTTTCTTGTGTCTTACTTAATGTTATAGTAAATTGAGAAGCTGGGAAAAAAACATAGTACAAAATAAAAAGTCCTAGGATTCTGAAAAGCAAAATTGTTTCAGGTATATTTGCATAGAATATTCATTTTTTGTATGGTTTCTAGGAAACAGCAAAAGAAAACACTACAGGAGAAGTGGCAATCTTTCTTCTTTGCTATCAAACTTATACCTTTCTTGTAGTTATGTCCTCTTTTCTCCATTTCCACCAACACCATTCCAGTCCATGGAGTTCAGTTCATTTAGAACAATGGTTCTCAACCTTCTTAATGCCGTGACCCTTTAATACTCGTATGTGGGCATATCTGCATGTGGGCGAACCCACCTGGAGACGGATAGAGGAGCAGTGTCTCGGTTCTTAAGACCATTGGAAATATGTGTTTTCCAATGGTCTTAGGCGACCCCTGTGACCCCTGTGAAAGGGTTGTTCGACCCCCAAAGGGTTGCAACCCACAGGTTGAGAATCGCTGATTTAGAATAACTTTCTAATCAGTTTGTGCAAATAAGTGAATCAAAGCATTTAAGTGCCTTCTATGTAGAAAACACTATGCTAAGGACTGGGAATACAAATAGAATAGCCAGAGTACCTTCTCTTAAAGAGTTCACATTCTAATGGGGAGACAACACATTTGGAAGGTTTTAACTCTAATTCAAGATGCTATGATCCGTAGGGTGTAGTGGCAAAGTAGATGATAATTTCTCTTTTTACTAGATTCCCTTTACGATCCTTGAGGTCAACAGGATTCTGAAGGGGCGTGTGTATCCTCTCTCCGTATCGGAATGTAAATAGATCGTTCTTTTTTAGTCCCTTCTGACTGCTCACTCATGTTTACCTTTTTTCTGTGTCTCTTGACTTCTGAATTTATACTTCAAAGTTTCTGTACAACTATGATCCTTTTGTCAAGGATGGTTAGAAGTTCTTTCTTTTGTTGAAAATCCGTTTTTCTCCCTGTAGGATTATATTTGGTTTGGTTTTGCCCGTTACCTTACTCTTGGTTGTTTATTTTTTGCCTTCTGGAATATCATATCCCAGGTCTCCTCTCTTTTAAGTGGTAACGGTTCCTGACTGTATACAATATTTTAATGCTTTTTCCACCTGGTTGCTTACAATGTATATTGTTTCTTTGACTTGAAGGTTCTGGATTTTGGTTATAATGTTCCTGAAAGTTTTCATTTTGGGGTTTTCTTCAGGAAGTTACGGGTAGATTCTTTGTATTTTGACTTTACCATTTGGTCCTAAGACTTCTGGGAAGTTTCCTTTTAGGATTTCTTAAAATATAATGTCTATTATTTTATGACTTAGTCCCATGATTCTTAAATTATCTCTTCTTCTTCTGTTTTTTTAAACATTCCCATAGCTGTCATGTTGTGAAAGAAGAAAGAGAGCAAAATGGAAAAATCACAACATTCTTCATCCAAAACAAAGTAAAGATAGTTTGCTTTGATCTGTATTCAGATCCCATAATTCTTTCTCTGGATGTGCGTAGTATTCTTTGTCATGAGTCTTTTGGAATTGTCTTGAATTGTTTTGCTGAGAAGAGCTAAGTCAATTACAATTGATCATTACACAATGTTGCTTCTGCTGTATACCATGTTTTCCTGGTTCTGCTTACTTCACTCACCATCATTTCATGCAAGTCTGTCCAGGTTTTCTTTTTTAAATCTGTCCACTTATCATTTCTTACAGCACAATAGTATTCCATTACATTCATATACCACAACTTGTTTAGCCATTCCCCAAATGATGGAAATTTCCTCAATTTCTAGTTTTTTGCGACCACAAAGAGAGCTGCAATAAATATTTTTGTACATATGGGTCTTCCTCCCGCTTCTGTTGTATCTCTTTGGGATACAACCCCAGAAGTGGTATTACTGGGTCAAAGGGTATACAATTATTTATAGCCCTTTGGGCATAGTTCCAGATTGCTCTCCAGAATGGTTGTATCAGTTCACAGCTCCACCAACAATGCATTAGTGTTCCAATTTTTCCACATCCTCTCCAGCATTCGTCATTTTCCTGTTTTGTCATCTTAGCCAATCTGACCTGTAAGATGTGGTACCTCAGAGTTGTTTTGATTTGCATTTCTCTAATCAATAGTGATTTAGAGCATTTTTTCATATGCTTATACATATCTTTAATTTCTACCTCTGAGAATTGCCTGTTCATATCCTTTGACCCACAATACATTCTTAAACTGTTTTTAAGTCAGTTGTTTTCCTATGAGATTCCTTAAATTTTCTTCTATTTTTTTTTTAGTTTTTTTTAAAATTTCTTTTAATATTTCTTGTATCATAGAGTCATTAGCTTCTGTTTGGTCCATTAAAATTTCCATGGAATTTATTTCTTAGGTAAGGACTGGACCTTTTATTCTAAGCTATTCTCTTTCTAATTCTTTCTTTAATAACTCTATTTTCCCCAATCCCTCCCTCTATTGCTCTTATTTGATTTTTTACATTTTAACTCTTTTAAAGAAAGTCTGGCTTCATCTCTTTTAGGAATTCTAGTTGAATTTGTGCCCAGGTATTAGAATATTTTTTTCCAAACTGGGGTTCTACTCTCTTCTTGCATACACAGGGTCCCTGCTGAGAGTGAGCTCAAACTTACAGCAAAATGGTAGTGAGACTCATGTCTAGAGAGAACACATGTAGCCAAGGGGTGCCTTATGGCCAGCTGGAGTCCTTTTCTCCCTTCAAAGAGTCCTCATGAAGCTCCCCTAGGTGTAGCTCTCTGCTGGATTCTGAGGGTCAGTTTCTGTTTTTTTGCGGGGAGTAGAGTCTATAGGTGACATTTCTCTCTGCTCTTGGAGAGCTTGATCCTTAAAGGTACTTTCTATCTTGGGTAGTTATGTTTCCACATATTTGTGTTTTCCCCTGCTTCCTTCAGTGTCCTTAGTGAATTCTTCTCTGCTTCTGGCTGGATGACATCTTCTACTGATCCAGTCTCTCTGATAACATGGCCAATGGAAATAGAGATGAAATTTCAAACTCTTTATGAGTCCCTTCCCATGCAACATGCAAACAGATGTATACAAAGCAAACTATATACAGGATAAATAGGAAATAGCTCACAGAGGGAAGGTGCTAGAATTAAGAGGAGTTGGGGAAGGATTCTAGTAAAAGATGCAATCTCAGTCAGGACTTAAAGGAATCCAGGGAGGCCCCTTGCCTCTCAGAGTCTGAATTTACTGATCTTTAAAGTGGGAATAGTAATTCTCATGCCATTTGGCAGTTGGATTATTGATTTTCAGCTAGAAAGGGACTTGGAGATGATCTAATCTAAGCTCTTTATTTTACAGATGAAGAATATAGACCCGGTTGTTCAATGACTTAATAGAGGTGACACAGCATCAAAGTCAGGATTTGAATCCAGGTTTTCTGAATCCAGAATCATAGCCCTCTCTACTGTACCATGCTGCTCTTCACCTCATTTTGCAAACCAGGAAACTGAAGACCAGAGAGGGTAACTCACTTGCCAAGGTCATAAAGATAAATGGGAAGTCCTACACTTGGGTTCAAAGAATCAGTTTCACAAATAAGGGATGGGAGAAGTAGGGTTACACAATATGTCTTATGCTAAGTGTCTGGGTCTTATTTTGTGTATTATAAGATGAAAATGAGAGCCGTTGCATGATATGGCAGCCCACTCCCCAAAGTTATTCCACTCTTAGATTGTGTTAAATATGTTCAAATTCATCTACCTGTACTTCTATCTAGCTCACATTTTGCCATCTTTTCCATAACAATAGTGTAGCATGACTCTTCAAACCCTTTGCCAAAATCTACTGAAACTATCTCTGTCATTCTTCTAATCCCCTAAAACATTTAATAACTATGGACAAGAAAACATGACGAGAAAACAGTCTAGTCTAGTGTGTCCTGTTCTTTGTGATCATGGGTTCTCTTCTAAATATTCCCTCACTATTTTATAACATGTGCTACATTTTGCCAGAAATTGGAGTTAAATCCCTGGTATATATTCTTCAGATTCAAGATGTGTCCCCTTTCTGGGAAAATCAAGACAATATTTAGCCAGGTCTGAGATACCTATTTTTTATTTTCCACAATTCTCAGATAACTGACAGTGAATGACCAGAGGAGACTTCATGGGACAACATGAAGAAGAGGTGTGACCTCTATTGGAGGGAGCACTAGTGACATGGAGTTCACATATCCATTGAAATTCTGAAGTGTCATAGTGTACACAGAGCAGTGAGCAAAATAATTGTGGTTGTTTTTTTCATCTAACATAAATATCACTTGATTTGAGTAGCTATTAAGTGAACAACATTTATTGAGCCTCTATTATATTCAAAGTTCTGTCCTAGAATCTATGAGAAGTTAATACATGAAAAATCACTTTGTATTTTTGTAGCAACAACAAGCATTTATTAACACCTACTATGTGTCAGGCACCCTGCCAAACACTAGATATACAAAGAAAAGCAAAAGACAGTCCCTGCCCTCAAGGAGCTCCCAGTCTAATGGGGGAGACAATGTGCCAAAACTACGTGTATAGAAGGTTTGACAAAGGTAAGTTTGAGATAATCAGTAGTGGTGGGCAGAGAAGAGGAATAATGACCACATTATCATGCTATAGATGATAATGCATATTGGATGGAGAGATGGCCTTGAAGCTGGGAAGACCTGAGTTCACATCCTATCTTTAATACATCCTTGATGTGTGACCCTGGACAACTGCCTTCCCTTCTCGATACCTCAGTCAGCTCTCTAAGAGTAGGTGTTGCAGAAAAGGTACTGACCTACATCAGCGGAGGAGCATCACTACACTGATGAAATCCTAGTCCCAATTTCTTTCTTTGTTCCAGTTTTTACTGTGTTCTTTTGCTCCTGTTTATTTGCTCATGTATTTTATGTCCCCCTAGTGATTGTGAGGACACAGAGCCTAGCCAACTGTAGGGACGTGGAATGATGGATGCTCCTTGTGGGCAGAAACCATGTTTATTATACGTGAATGTGTATGACACATTAATGACTGGGGTTCCTAATAGCCTGAGAATTGGGATTCAGTACTTACCATTTTGATAACTTTGGGCAAGTCCCATTTCCTGTCTGGGCCTCAGTTCCTTCCATAGTGAAAGGAGGAGATTTCACTTGATTTCTCTTCTAACTTCCCACTCTGGTCTTTTCATGAGTTGATTTTTTGCTCAGAATGAAATGAAAAGGATGTTGGAATGCCTGGAAGAGGAGAACAATTTAATTTGTTGGGGAGACTGCTGTCATCTAAGACCACTCCCTTTGTTTCTTAGGATAGGTTCCCTTCTCATTTCCTGAAGATTCAATTTTGTTTTTCTGTCTTAGGGAGGAAAACTTTGATAAGAAAGAAATGCCTGGGCTCCTCAGCTCACTCTCATGACAAAGTGAATCTGAAGAAATGGCCCCAGGATTTCAGTGGGCCTCTGCAATAATGGCCCCATTGTTTTGATCTTGGGAGCTTGAGTGAAGCATTATTTTCAGTGATGGGAGCCCTCCTTTCAATCACCTGAGAGACTGCATTATGTATTTGAAAACCATTTTACAATGGCCCTTCCCAGAGCGCAGGGCCATGGTCACTTTGATGTGGTGCAGTAATTTTGTACAATCATGTAATGGATTAAATTATACCTCAGCTGCCTTGAAATTTGGGGATCATACACACCAATAAATGCATCTCTAATCCCCTGGCCTTTGGGATAGTTTCCACTCTTTTATTTATTTTTTCCATGTTCCCCACAGTGACATGTTGAATACTGAAAGATACAGATGGATCTTTTCTTTCTGTTTTTCCAATTCAAAAGGAGAAATCAGCATCCTGAGATCTGTCTGACAGAAAGAGAAGAGGTTCTGGGCATGTGAAAAGTCAGCAAAAAAGCTTCTTCCTGTAACAGAGCAGTAAGTATGATGGAGTGGGAAGATTGCTGAGTTAGAAGTCAGAGACCCCAGGTTTTAAATCAATCAGCCATTCCATATGCACTTAGAAAACACCTTTGATGTACCAGGCACTGTATGAGGTACTGGAGCTTTGAATACAAAAGTGAGACAGTGCCTGCCCTCAAGGAGCTTACATTCAATTAGGGAGATATGACATATATCTAGGCCTTAGTTTCATGATCTATAAAAACAAAGAAGTTCAATCTAAATGGTCCCTAAAAGCCTTTTGGGCTCTAAATTCTATGAATCCCA
Source organism: Pseudochirops cupreus (assembly GCA_028627135.1). Lineage (NCBI taxonomy): Eukaryota > Metazoa > Chordata > Mammalia > Diprotodontia > Pseudocheiridae > Pseudochirops > Pseudochirops cupreus. The sequence continues at coordinate 14,852,613 of CM053584.1, forward strand.
GAGTTGGAGGTGACCATCAAGGCTATGCCATCTGCCTGAGATGGAACCCTTTTCTGGTTTGGGACATCTCAAAAGATTTTGGGATTTCACATTCTACTATTTCTGTTCCCTTCTCTCTGCAAGCCTTCCACATGACTTCTCTCCATTCCTTTTCATCAAAGGACCTCCTCTCATACTTTAATAAGAAAAAAAATAACATGACTCCTTGCCCTGAACTCTGTCTTTTTTCCTACTCTACATTTCAGAACCTATGGATACCATCTCTTCTCCTTTCTCTATTCCCTATACAAGAGGTGGCCCTTTCCCTGGTCAGGGTCAACCCCTTTATGTTTATCCTTAATTGTCTTCTTCCCAAGCTCTTCTTTTTTGCTGGACATCTTGGGACATATTGCCATCTGCCTTGCCACTAGGACCACCCTTTGCCACCTCTAATAGCACCATCTGGTACAGACACCTTGCTTCCTCTCTCAGTGAGGAGGCAAATTTGCTCAACCAATTGTAACTAGCTGGCCCTGGCTGATGCATCCTATTCACCCATCCATATATCTTGGACCACCTTTTTACCACTCTTCCACCACACAGACTTTCTCAGAGTTTCTGTCTCTCTCCCACAACTTTCTTCTTCTTACCTCAAAAGCAGTAATGACATACATATTTGCCATCGCTTCTGGGAGACGTGTGATAGGACAGTTAATTGCCCTATCACTCCACTCCTCATTTTTTGACTCCCTGTAATGGTAAGGGAATTTGCCCTTTAATAGACCTAGGGAATTTGAAGATCTTCTCTGCCCCGTAATGACCGTCACTTGGAGCCCAACAAGAGAAGCTTGTTAGGGAAGGCTTGTTTTTCAGGCAGGCCCACACCTTTTGTTACTTTGTAATTAGGTAGTGGGTCACAAAGATTGTGCTGTCCTCTGACCCTGAAGAGGGGTATGTACACACACACACACACACCCACACACCCACACACACACATACACACACACGCTCTTGAGGTGAGGTTTTGTTTTGGGGCTCACTTATGGGAAGAGATGTGTGATTTGGGCAGATGAGACTCTGGGCAGCCAATGAGCCCCCTGGCTTTGACAGCCCCAGCGCTATGTGTGTATGTGTGTACATATATATATATATATATATATATATATATATATATATATGTTTGATTAAAGTAAGATTGTTAACCCATTTTGAGGTGCTTTCCTTTAGAAAAGCAGATCAGAGAACCGGTGCTAGCAGCCACCCTGGGTGTGCTGGGGTGCTTGTTGTTACACTTCCCAGACAAAAACTTCCTTCCATGGTCACCAGCCCCCTCCTACATGTGAGATCTCTATTTGTCAACAATCATTCATTAAGTATCTACTATGTTCCAGACACTGTGCCAAGTACTGGGGATATAATGAAAGGCAAAAAAAAAAAATCCCTGCCCTCCAGGAGCTTACAATCTAGAGGGCTGTAGCAATATGGAAAGAATTATGAAAAAAATAAGAAATATACAGGATAAGTTGGAGGTAGTCTTAGAGGGAAGGCCCTAGTATATTAAGAGAAATCCAGATAGGCTTCATATAGGAACCTTGAAGGAAGCCAGGAAAGCTAAAAGATGGAGATATGGAAGAAAATTCCAGGCATATGTATTAAAGATCCATAAGTCAGGAGATTGAGTGTCTTGTGTGAAGAATAGGAAGGAGGTGAGCATCACTGCATCATGTAGCTCTTGGAAGAGACTATGTGTAAGAACACTGGAATGGTCGGCAAGGTCCTGGTTATGAAAGGCTTTCAAAGCCAAACAAAGGATTGATATTTGAACCTCAGGGTAATAGTTTATTGAATAGGGGAAGAGTAACATGGTCAGACCTATACTTTAAGAATATTTCCTTGATTGCTGAGTGGAAGATGGACTAGTGTGGGGAGAGATGACTGGTTCTTAGACATCTTCCCATTTTCTTCTTCATAGGAATAATGTGTTTCTGCAATCCATCAGGGCCAGCCAGATGGATAGAGTTCTAGAGTTGGAGGCTAGAAGACTTAAGTTCAAATCTGATTTCAGACAATGACTAATTGTGTGACCCTGGGCAAGTGACTTACCCTCTGTCTATCTTACTTTCTTCTTCTGTAAAAATGTGATAATGATAGCATCTATTTCTCAGGATTGTTCTGAAGACCAAATAAAATAATATTTGTAAAGTGTTTTTATAAAGTTCAAAGGGTTGTATAAATATTAGTTGATGTTGTTGTTATCAAAGAGGAATGTTTTTCAGGACAAGGAAATTGATAGTACCCTTTTATTCTGTCTCTGTTTTGGGCAGGTCACATCTGCAATTGATGTTCAGTTCTGGGAGTGACATTCTAGGAAGGATATTGGTTAGCTAGAGTCCACAGGGAGGATGGTAACTAGGTTATTGAAGAGTCTCAAGGTCAGGCTATAGCAGGAGCTTTGAAAGGCATTGGGCATGCTTAGCCTAGACAAGAGAAGATTTAGGGGTGGGGGCAGTACAAAATTATATTTAAATATTTGAAGGACTGGAGGTCTTGTTCTGCTTGGTTTCCCCAAATAGAACTAGATCCAATGAAGAGAAGTAGCAAAGGGCAGATTTAGGCTTGGTAAAGCTTTCCCTTCCCCGCTTAAAAAGAAGCTTCTTGACAATTAGACCTATCACTAAGTGGAATGGGCTCTGTCTGGATCTAGCAGGTCTCTTCTTATTCGAGGGCTTCAAGCAAAGGCAGGATGACCACTTATTGAGGAGATGCTGGAAGAGATACTTATTCAGGAATGGTGTCTCCAAGATCCCTCCAAACACTGTAATTTTGTGATTCTGATATTAAAATTAAGAATTTCATTCTTGAGTTTCCTATTTCTCTTGGCCAACTTTATGTATACATTTTGGCTGCTACAGTCTACCTCTTCTATCTGAAGTTTGAAACATACTCTCTATGTAGGTATATGTCAGGCTAAGTCCCATGATTCTCTCCACTGCAAATGTTGACATGGAGTATTTGTGCGTGACTTAAGGTAGAGCCTTCTGAGACCATATTGGTCTGATCAGCCACAGTCAGATATACTATACCTTGACCCCAACATAGTGATGGCATTTTGATCTTCTTCAAGCATGAAGGACAACAACCAACGAACCAACCAACCAAACCAACCAACCAACCAACCAAACAACCAACCAACCAACATGTTGTGAACTCTGAAGTAGCTAGCTATTTTCTTTCAAGGTAGTCATAATTTCTCTTTTCGCTCCTAATTTTCTCTTAAGAAGTTGATGGTTCTATTCTTCCCATTGCTTCCTCCATCTTCCGAAGAATGAAATGTACTTTCCTTTGTATCTTCCACCACCTATACAGTGCTCCTCATATACTAGCCACATGAAATACACATGTTGTCTTTAATTGAGACAGCAACCAGATAGTGGGTAGGGTTCAATTGTTAAAATAAACTGTGCTGAATTGATTTTTGTGCCTTTCACCATTCTTACTGACACAGCTGAAGCCATCACATGTGGAAGATTTCTGAGCAATTTAATATCCCAATATGGAGAATGAAATTGCTTTTGACAAAATAACCCCTGGGGTCTAATCCAGGATGTATGCAGTGATGGAGAGTTTCAGTACGTTTCAGGATGTTCCTGGAATGGCTGGTGATTAATTATACGACGATAGCCATTGTGATTCGTGTGTTTTATTGGAATCCTATCAAGCCATCTCTCCATTTGATTTAAAGATTGGCCATTCAGCTATTTCTTAGACTTAGCCAGAACAGCAGATTGCAAACAGTCAGGGGCTAGAGCACCCTTCTTTTGCCCTCTTCCCACCCAACACTGTCCCCTGTTATTCCTACCATGATGAAGTTTTCTAGTGACTGGTTGCAAGAATAGAAACACTGATTCAATTATATTCTTTAAAGAAAATAAGCTTTTAGAAGGATGGGCTCTGTCCCATGGAACTTTACAAGTATCTATTTATGGAATAGAGGCAGGGGAGGAAGCACTGAATTTGGAATCAGGGAGTCTGGTTCAGATTTTAGCTCTGCCTCCAGCAAGAAGGTTTTAGGCAAGTGGCGTACCATTGCTGGATTTTCCTTCTGTCCTATGCAAAATGAAAGGCTTAGTCAAGAACAATCCCTTGCAGCTCTGACATTCTGGTGATCTCTGCTCCACCTCAAACATTCTATTCACTAGTGACATTTTATATTTTATTTATGGTCTCTGGAAACTTGGGCAAAATATTTGCTCTGCTGGTCCTCAGTTTCCTCCTCTGTCAAATGAGAAGCTTTACTTAGAGCAGAGGCTCTTAACCATTTTTTGTGTCATTGATTCCTTTGGGAGTCTGATGAAGCCTGTGGATCCCTTCACAGTTTCATTTTTTAAAAATTCATAAGTTAAAATAAACAGGATTGCAAAAGAAACCAATTAAATAAGAATAAAGATGTAATTTTTCTCCCATCCAAGTGCACAGACTCCCTGAAATCTATCCATAGACCCCTCGGGAGTCTGTGAACTGAACCGGATTATAAACTTTTGGCCTAAATAATTTCTCAAGTTCCTTCTAACTTTAAACCCTCTTACTCTTTCATAAGCTATAGTCTGTGTTGGACAACAGTGATTATATAATCCCTCCATTAAATAATATTAATATCAAGAACGATAAGAGATGAATCTAGACGAATCCCGTAGAAAATACGAGAATGAGACAATAATACTAAAGAATATTATTCTAAGTACAGAAGGGTCATGTTTAAGGAGCCCAAATTTGGTAATCAAAGCAAATGATGCCAGGAAGGTAGACAATGCAACACATAGCTGTGGGCGACCGACAATTGTGTCTACTGTTTATCCTAACAATGCATGACTCAGTGGCTGGAATTGGAAGTTGTTTATCTTTCATGGACTGACTGATGACAGATGTCCATATAGACTACAAAATATCCTTGAAAACTTAACTAATAAACTGTAACCAAATTAAAGACCAAATTCTTGTCCACAATCACTTGGATATGAGAGAACCATAAAAAATTAAAGACAAGGATTTAAAGCTGTCGCCAACCCAATACTCATAATCTCCAAACTACATAGAACAAAAGATTGAAAAATGTAGAAACCTCAGAGAAGAAATCAAAACCATATGGGAAAGGATGAGGTACATACCATCCACATCATCCTGTCTGCTACTGCAAGTGTTCTGACAATGCTTTCAGTAAGCCTTCAGAAGACGAACTTACATCCCGATACTTTTATTCAACTACAAAAAGCAATTATTGTATCCATCTGTGTAAGAGTTTGCAGAGAAGGAAATATTAAAGAAAAACAGAGTAGTCAGTTGTCCCAGAATAATTTCTATCTGAACTTTATTGAACACGATTGGTAATAGTCATGATGATGAATAATAAAATCACTGATAATAAAATAACAAAAATAAAAAAAATAAAATAATAAAAAATGCCTAATACTTTAAAGTTTGCCAAGATCTTTATATGTATCTCATTTGTGTAACCTTCCTACTGTCCTGGGAAGAGTGTGTGAGATAGTGGGATCTTAGGTAAGGGAAAAGGAACAATCAGATTCAGAAAGGGCCGAGCCCGGGAATTTTCAGAAGTGTTTCCCTTTACAAATATTCTGATAAAGGACACTGCATCATACAATGATGTCCTCCCATGAGTCGATTCTCCTTGTTCCCCACCTCTTTTATCTTTGCCCTCATCCGAGACACAGAGAATTCTGTTCTCTTTCAGATATCAAAGTGAACCTAGTTTTTGAGACCTAAAGAATTTTCTCTTGCTCACACATCTGGGCAGCCTTTGACAGAAGTATCGTGGGTGAAAGATTTATGGGCATTATTTATTTATTTTTTTAAAATTTATAATGTAGTATGCACATACACCTGCCACCTGAGTCTAGCACATATATTGAAGCTGACAGAATAGACGATGAGTAGATGACAAAATAAGGAAAATTTTAAAAAAGACCACAAGGCTTCTGAGGTCTTTGCCCTGTGCTTTGCTGGATGAATAATTTCCAGCTCAGGATTGGATATATAGCAGCAAAGGTTAATGTTTCTGGCACACCACCCCTTTGGGCTTAGATGGCTAAAAGCTGTGTTTCAGTGACACGGAGGGACCCTGGCAAGTTTGGTTGCTTAGTGGAAAGTAGGGCAAAGATTGCCAGCTCTGTCAGTCACATCTGGCCCCTTTTATTCTTGGCTTGCCTTTCTTGGCAACGGGGCAAAGGTGGGGGGCATTATAGGCTCCTTCATAGTTTTGCTAAGTGGAGACAATTTCAAGGGAACACAGACTTGTCACTTGGGGAGCACTGGAGAGGGAGTTCTAAAAACAAACTTTAAAATACAGGCATATTTCGGAGATATTGCAAGTTCTGATCCAGACCACTGCAATAAAGTGAATAGTGCAATAAAGAGAATCACATGAATTTTTTTGTTTTCCAGTGTGTATAAAAGTTACGTTTACACTATGCTGTTGTCCATTAAGCATGCAATAGCATTATGTCTTAAAAATGTACCTTAATTAAAATACTTTCTTGCTAAAAGATGCTAACCATAATCTGAACCTTCAGAATTGTAATCTTTTTTGCTGGTGGAGGGTCTTGCCTCCATGTCAATTGGCTGCTGACTGATCATGGTGGTGGTTGCCGAAGGGTGGGGTGGTTGTGGCAATTTCTTAAAATAAGACAACAATGAAGTTTGCTATAACGTTGACTCTTCCTTTCACTTGAACATTGTAGGGTTATTGTCCATTGTAAGGTTATTAATTGGCCTGATTTTAATATTGTTATATCTCAGGGAATAAGGACGCCTGAGAAGAGGGAGACTGGAATTGCCCATTGGTGGAACAGTCAGAACATACACAACATTTATTGATTAAATTTGCTGCCTTATATGGGCAGTTAGTGGCACCCCAAAATAATTACAATAGCAATATCAAAGATCACTGATCACATATCACCATAACAGATATAATAACAATGAAAAAAATCTGAAATAATGTGAGAATTATCAAAATGTGATGCAGAGACACAATGTGGGAACATGCTGTTAGAAAAATGGTGCCAGTAAACTTGCTTGACACAAGGTGGCCACAAACTTTCAATTTGTAAAACATGCAATAACAGCAAAGAGTAATAAAGGGAAGCACAATAAAACAGGGTTTCACTGTAGCTAAAGTCTTTTTTATCTGCATGGCTGGATGTAGCTGGCTGGGGTTTGCATCACAAATGATACAGATAATCCTGGTGGCCATCAAGCTAAAGAGATCTCAGACCTCTCCTTCTACAGGGGCATAGTAGATGGAGATCAGCAAATAATAATAGTGAGAAGTTGAGGAAGATTTCCAGTTAAGATCAGGAGCAGGAGCAGAAGAAGAAGCAGAAGAAACTCCTGTCCAAGAATTCAATGCTATCAGCAGAAGATATGAGTGAATTTGCTGTGACTCAGGTGTGAATTGTCCCTACCACATCTGTATCCTATGTGAATGCCCTTTCATGAATGCTACCTGGTCACATGTATTCCCTATGGGAAGTACTTTGGATGGAGTTCTCAAGACTGCAGCTAGATGGTGCAATGAATGAAGCATTGAATTTGGAATCAGTAAGACCTGAGTTCAAATCCAGCCCGAGGCACTTACTAGCTGTGTGACTCTGGGCAAATCACTTAACCTCTGATCAATTTCCACACCCTTAAAATAGGGATAAAATAGCACCTCCCTGCTGGGGCAGTTGTCAGAAGAAAATGAGGTAATATTTGCTAAGCACTTTATAAACTCTGAAGTACTTTATACATGCCACTGATGATGAAAATGTTCCCTTTGGGCATAATGTAGCACATCTGCTGGACTTTTTCTTTTGTAGAACCCTCAGTATGCCTTTTCTCACTCCTCTAGTTGGTCCTTGCTCCTGAAGCTGACACTGCCATCAGCTGTTTCAGGGGGGGCTGTTATAGGTGAGGAAAATGTTAGAATACCTGTTAGGACGCCAACGGAAAGCTCACAGAAGTCTTCCTCCATCCAAGATGGCGGGAAGGCGATTGAGACCGAGTTGGAGGCTGGTTCCCTTCCTCTTCCTTCTTCCAAGGCTTTGACAGGAAGCTTCCTCCATGCTGCCAGGTGCTCTCGTCTCTGGATTTTGTGCTGGCTTGTCATTTTGTAGAATAACAGGGCATAGCCAAAGTTCCTCAACAAATTTGAATGGATTTTCTGGACAAGTCACTGCAGTTCATTCAATGAATTTCAAAGACATTTTTTCACATTTTCATATTAAAATCTATTGATTCACTATAGAAGTGTACTCATGGCATCTTTAAGGTATTAGGGTTTAGTGTGTTGACACTTTAGCTGGGAGGGGGTGATTTGGTCAACTCGATTACAACCTACTTGTATTTGGTTACTATTTACACAATGTTTTAAATGTATTTTCTCATTTTATCTTCACAACAACCCTGGGAGGTAGATTCTATTATTACTACACACACACACACACACACACACACACACACACACATGTTATAGAAGAAACAGCTGAGGAAGTTTGAGTAACTTGGTGAAGGTCACACAGCTAGTAAGTGTCTGAGGCAGGATTTGAACTCAGACCTTCCTGACTCCAGGTCCAATGATCCATCCACCATATCAATAATTTTCTGCAGTTTTCTGTTTTGATTGCATCACTCCCATTGTTTTCCCTCTATAGGTGGAATACATACATTTGATGGATCCATTCTTTGGACTAGATGACCCCGGAGGGCCCTTCTTGCTCTGGGGTGCTGGGATTCTCAGGCATCTAAAGTGACTTCCAGTTCTTCTGATTTGTTTTTCAGTTTTCAAGCTTAGGTCCCCACCACTTGGAGCCCCCCTCACCTCCGACTGCCTGGCTGCTATCTTCTGTTCCAACCAAGCCTGGTGATGTTTTCCTCATTGGCAATGCATCTTGTCCTTCTTCTAAATCTCCCACCTGAAATTTCCTCCCCCTCTTTCTTCATGAAGCCATTTCTTGTCCTTCATTGACTTGTGCCTTTGGAAGCCTTCTCTGAGTGACCCTACAGAGGAGCTGGTTAGTCCTTGCAACAGGATATGCGGATGACTTCTGTGTGGCCTCTCTGTGCCCACACGCTTTCCTCTATGCTTATGGCCCTCATGAATTGAGTCAAAGTCCCCAGAGAAGCTTCTACTCTAAGATGAATGAACTAGAAACAGGAAAGAGACATATGTGCAGAAGAAAAGAATAATGGATGAACTAAAAAGGAAGAAAAAGAACAGAAAGAAAAGAGTGATAAAGACTAAATGATGATGAACAGTTTACATGCTACTTGCATGATGAAGAAAAAAGAAAAAGAAGAAATAAATGGATGGAAAAGAGAGCAATAAGAAATAATTGTTTCAGTTCAGTTCAATTTAATTCAACAAGTATTTATTAGGAATCTACGGCATGCCAGGTCCTGTGCTGAGTGCAGGAGATAAAAAGACAAGAATGAAACAGGCCCTGACCTCAAGGAGCTTTCAGTCTACCGGAAAGAAATAAATATATTTACAATTAAACACTATGGACACATATGTGTGAATCCATATTTATGTGTGCATGCATGCATACATACATGCATGTATATATAGCATGGGTATACTCTGCCCAAGTTACTAATATTTATAAATATATATACACACACACACACACACACACATATATATATATATATATATATATATAAATAATTTGTATGTATGTATTTGTATGCAAAATATTTGTATGTATGTATATATAAATAATTTGTATGTATATTATATATAACAAAGTAATTTCAGGCAGGAGGGGAGAACACCCACATTAACAATGGAGGAGATTCCACAGGGCTTTGTAGAAGAGATTGACCTATCCCTTACAGGTAATTAGGAAGGGAGAGCATTTCAGGAATGAAAGCAGGCCAATAGGTGGGGCAGTGGATAGAGCTCTGGACCTGGATTTGGAAAGACCTGAGTTCAGATCCAGCCTTACTAGCTGGGTGACCCTGGATAACTCACTTAACCTCTGTTTGCCTCAGTTTTCTCAATTGTAATAATAGCACCTACTTTCCAGGTTTGTTATAAGGACCAAATGAGATAATATCTATAAAGTGCTCATAGTAGGTGCTATTAAATACTAGTTATTGATATATTTTGTAGAGGAACGAGGGTGGGAAATGGATGATACATTCAAGGGGAAGCAATCAGACTCTACTGAGAAGAACATATAGTGTGGGAGGGGGCATGAATGTGAAAGCAAAACAGACATACAAGTTGGAGCTAGATGGCAGGGCTTTAAAGGCCAAACCAAGATGATGATGTCTTACCAGAGGCAATATGGAGCCTCTGTTCTGGGGAGTGGCGTGGCCAAACCTTGCTTTGGGGATATCAGTCTGACAGCTCTGTGAAGGCTACATTGAGGAAGGGAGAGGTTGGAAGGAGAGAAACCCAGTAGGAAGCCATTCTCCTAGCCAAGGTGACAGCTAATGAGTAACTGAATGAGGGGAGGGGGCATTTGGGTGGAGAAAGGGAGTCAAATGTGAGAGATGTTAAGAAAAAAAGTGGGAAAGAAAAGGAAAGGAAATTTTAATAGAAAGAACCTTTCTGGGAAACTGTGGGCAGTGAAGAAGAATGCACCTCTGGAGGTGGGGGTCCTAGCCTCAAATCCAGTCTCTGACAGTTTCCATATGCATGATCATGGATGAGTCTTAGCCTTCCCTAGACCTATAAAATGAAAAGCCTGGCCTAAGTCCTTCCTTGCTCTGAATCTGGGTTCCTATGAAGGCATCGGTTTTAAAAATAAAACTTACAAAAAAGCTAAGTCAAAGCCAGAGGACCAGACTGTGGAGCAGCCAGCACAGATCACTATTGGTTTCTGAAAATATAGACATGAAATCCTACAACTTAGAGCTAGCCAGGACTTTCTAAGACCATTTTGTCCATCCCCAAGTGGGATACTGGGCTAACTCCAAGGAGCAGAGTTCCAGAGAATGTAGGTTCACAGACTGAAAGTGGGGAGAGATCTCGGAGGCTATATAGGCTCAGAAGATTACCTCTCTAGGTCTGGGAGAGCATCTGGTAGAACCTCTTTATTTTGCAGATGTGGAAACTGAGGTCCAAGTGGGTGAAGGGGCTTTTCCAAGGTCTCATAGGTGGCATCATTCAAAGTGGGACTTTGCCTCCAGAGTTTGGCTCTCCTGACTCCAGAGCCAGTGCTTTTTCCCCCGGGACACACTGCCTTTAAGGATTTTCCTAAGTTCACATTACTTATAAGCTGTGGAGGGGAATCTGGAACCCTCATCTCTTGGGACCTGATTCAATACTCTTTCTCCAACACAACAGACAACACCAATAATTATGCAGCCGATTATACCCAGACCCATTCATCTCTAAGTTACATCCTATCGTGAATCACAGCCACCACAAAGCTGCTAAAACCTTGGAGAATATTGGTAATCAATCCAAGTACAGTAAACAAAGAGTGTTAAAACATTAGAAAACAAGGCTGATGATAAACAACCGAGCTGTCTGGATAGGATGAAAACCACACTTTTAAGGGACTCCCAGAGATGCTGGAGCGCTGGTAGCTTTTGCAAGGAATAGTTATTGAGGTTACTGCAAATTTAAGTTTTTTTTTCATAAAAGGGGCAGAATTTAGGGAGCAGAAGGCAGAGTATACAGGAGGTCTGTGGGGAGAGGGGGCAGAGTTCACTTGTTATCATCCTAGGGTGTGTTAACTGGCTGTTAGACATAGCCAGGGGTTCTCATTCTCAGCTGCTCCATAGAATTTGTTCTGCTGTACATACACACAAGAGTGTATGTTCTTGTGGGGGGCAGAATTCTAGACCCTGTAATGAATGGAGGTCTTTGGAACACATGTTCCCTATTGGATGCATTCTTTGAGATCCATGGTCTCACCACTCATGCCACAGGTGATAGCTTTTGTTATTGTGGTTGAATTGCTTCATTTGTGTCTGACTCTTGGTGACCCCACTCAGGGTTTTCTTGGCAGGGACACTGGAATGGTTTGCCATTTCCTTCTCCAGTTCATTTCACAGATGAAACTGAAATGACTTGCCCAGGGTCACACTGCTAATAAGTTTCTAGGGTTACTCATTCCATAAGGGAGAAAATAACAAAGTGTGTGTGTGTGTGTGTGTGTGTGTGTGTGTGTGTGTGTGTGTGTGTATGTGTTTTGAGGGGCAGGGTAGAATCCGAGACTGAGAGTTAAGGAAGTTGGCAAATAAATAAGCTTTTATTAAGTGCCTGGGATGTCCCAGGCATTCTGCTAAGGGCAGAAAAGCAGCAGCCTCTGTCCGATAGTATCTCACAGTGGAATGGATGGACAGCTGGGGATGGAGTAGAGCCAACCTGTCAATGGAACTGGGTGAGAATCCTGCCTCTCCTGCTGGCTACCTGCCAAATTCCCTTGGGGAAGTCGCTTACCTTCCTGGGCCTCAGCTCCCCCAGCTGTAAAAAAGAGGGCGTTGGAGGAGATGACCTCACGGTCCCTTCCAGGGAACCAGGGAGACACAACATACAGAAAGCCTGCCAAACAGATAAAGGAAGACAGCTTCTAAGGCTGTTTGAGCAAACCGAGGATGTGTCCTAGGTTCTAGGTGCAAGGGACACAGAACAGAAAGGAAACTATTCTTTCCATTGAGAAACTTATATTCTACAGTGGGAGACAATATGTGATCAGACGAGTAGACGCAAGGTGATTTAAGACCAGAAAGAGCGCCAACCTCTGGGGTTCAGGAAAGGCAGCTAGAGAATGGGAGTCAGTTAGGAAGACCTGAGTTCAAACCCTGTCTCAGTCACTTACTAGTGGTGTGACCTTGGGCAAGTCACTTAACCTTTCTTTGCCTCAGTTTCCTCACCTGTAAAAGGGGGATAACAATAGCACTAGCTCCCAGGAGTGTTGTGAGGATCATATAAAATAACATATGTAAAGTGTTTTGCAAACCTCAAAGTGTTATGTAAATAATGCCTATTATTTTGAGTGTAATGTTAGTGACAAAAAGTTAGTGTAGTCTTGGGTTGCCATAAGAGGGAAACAGCTTCCAGATATAAAGGGGATCACATCAGAGGACTGTGCCCTGGTTGGCCAAATTGGGAATATCGTGTCCAGTTCTGGGTACCACAATTTGGGACGGATGTTGATAAGCTGGAAAGCATTGAGAGTAGGATGATGAGGGTGGGGAAGAGATGGTCTTGAGATCATGCTTCATGAAGATCAGATGGAGAAGACCTGGTTCAGTTCTGACACTTGCTTCTTATGTGACCTGGCTTGAGTGACTTCATCTCTCTGAGTCTCATTTTTCTCATTCAACAAATTAGGAGGTTGGACTAGATCACTTCTAGGAGACTTAATCAATTCCTACTCTGAATGGAGAGGGCTTAGTTTGAAGATGTAAAGGTATGGGTGGGAGAAGATGGCTATCTTCAAGTTTCTGAAGGGCTGTCCTACGGACAAGAGATCAGCCTCATCCTCCTTAACCCCAGAAGGCAGAACTCAGAACAGTGGGAAGAAATTCCAGAGAGGCAGACTTCCAAACAATAAAGGAATATCCCAATGAGAAATGGGCTGCTTTGGGAGGTGACGTTCCCCCTCAGAGGAGGTCTTCAAGCGGGAAGGATGTAAGAGCACTCATTTGGGGGTATTTTGTAGAAGGCATCCTGTTAAGGTCTAGACAGCCTCTGAGGCCCCTTCCAAGTCTTGAGGGTTTTTTTGAGAATGCTGTAAACTTCAAAACATTATAGACCTGGTTGTCAGTTAATGCTTTGTTTTCCAATGTACCCCCCATTTCCATCAGCTTAATTGGACTGTTTCGTCCCTGAGTGTCTCTAGGCACCCTGAACCTGAAGACTATTACCAAGTGAGAAGATCCATAGAGGCTTTTGTCTCATTCAAAGGTGGGCATATCCATGTCTCCCAGAGGGATCATAAGCTTGACAGCTGGAGGAAACTTTGGGGTCATTTAGCCAAATATCTTCACTTTACAAATGGCGAGGTCTAGGGAGGATCAATGACTTATCTGAGGTCACACAGGTGCAAGATTTGCACCCAGTTCTTCAGCTTGCAAGGGCATTCAGTGTTTGACTTGACCTTACTGCCTCTTAGGAATTTATTTCTGGCTTAGCCCCAGAAGAGAAATGCCAGGTTCCTTTCTCCCCATCTCTCTCCCCCTGCCCTGAAGCACTTATGGCCTGTGAGTGGTGTCTGGGCTGCTGAAAGGGTCACCAGGACACTCAGCAGGGCTCATCACAATCCATGTAGGTTGTGCCATTTTGGGGAAGAAACTCTGCCTAATTTTAGAGGATGGTCCAAGAATTGTTTCCACTTACAGGGATTGCATTGGCATGGGAGGCCTCATTCTACAGATGAGGAAAGGGAGGCTAAAGTGACTTGTGCAGGGTCACACTACTTGGAGAGACCTGAATTTGAGTCCTAGTGATTCCACTAACCAAGTGTGAGCCAGGGCACAAAAGTAATTTCTCCTTCCAGCCTCTCAGGCCTTCAGTAACTATCTGCCACCCCAAGTTGCAGAAGATGAGCTGATCTCCCCAGGTAAAGGAGATTTCCTTATCAAGGAGCTCCCTATACTATTGTAAACACAGAACCTGACTGACATTGGGGAGTCACCGTTGTTTCAGGTGTCCAGGAATGCCATCGATTTCATCAGCAGGACTCTTCCCTGAGGAAGCATCAGAAGAGGAAAGGGCTTCACAGACCCTCTAGTCCAAGCTGCCCATGGACAGAACTGCCCCCCTACTCCATGTGGACATGTATTGAGATGGCTTGCATGTCAGAGGCTTGCGTGTTGTGCATCTTCAGGGGCCAAGGTCCCATGAGGAATTCCCTGTGGGCCAGGTCACTCTAAGGCACAGAGATTCATTCCTGACTCCTGAGACAGAAGTTAGCCAGGGCCTTTCACCTGATTAAACATAGGAGGATAAACTTTCCCAGACTTGCAGGAACAAAGCAACCTCATTAGAAGAGGAAGAGGGATGGGGCAGTGGGATGCAGAGACAAGCATCTGGATTTGGTGTTGGTTGGCTGAGTTTGAACCTTAGTTCACACATTTATTTCCTGTGTGACCCTAGGCAGCTCACACAATGCCCCTAGGCCTCCATTGACCATCTGAAAAATGAGGAGAGTTGGGCTGGGTGACCCTGAGGGCCTTCCAGCTCCAAATGCATTGTAGTCCTTTCTATGAGGCCTGGTCTCTATTGGACATTCTTCCATTTTGTCTTGTTATGGGAGATTCCCATCATTCCCCCTGAACCTGTACACCCTGGGGAGCACATTGGTCAATAAATACTGGGAATCAAAAAGTGATGTAGCCACACTGAGCAAGGGGAAAGTGAGAGAGAGAGAGAGAGAGAGAGAGAGAGAGAGAGAGAGAGAGAGAGAGAGAGAGAGAGAGAGAGAGAGAGAGAGAGAGAGAGAGAGAGAGAGAGAGAGAATGGACTGCTGGCAGGGTCAGAGTCAAGTTATACCAGCAGCAGAGAACCATGTAGGGTAGGATTATTGAAAGAAAAAGCTTTGGCAATGTGACAGTCTAAAGATTTCTCTGTCTCAGTCACTCTCCCCTCTATGTCTCTCTTCTCTGTCTCTCTCTCTCTGCAATGAGACAGAGAAACTGAAATATAGAGACTGAAACAAAGACAGACCAAGAGACAAAGAGATGGAGAGGGACAGAGATAGAGACAGAGACCGAGACAGTGAGAGAGAGAGGGTAGCAAGATGGAGAAAGAGAGGTGAAGATCTGCTGGAGTCCAGCTGAAGGAGAAAAGATGGTGCAGCCAGCCACTAAGGGAGGATTTCAGGGAGAAGATGGAGACAGTGCCAGTCCTTGACACCTTGGATAGACTGTCTATGAACCAGAAAGATGTGTGTGTGGGGGAATGATATCCTATCTCTCCATGACCATGACGTTGGGGGAATGCGCCAGTCTTCCTCATCTGCCAATGTCTTCTGGGAGCATTAGCTTCCTTGGGAAGAGTAAATGTGAGAAGTCAGGCATTAAAGAGGTCACCAATGCTGCTGAGCGTGGGCATGTCAGCTGAGTGGCAAACAGCCACTCGAGGAGTCTCAATATCGTGTTTTTAATCTTTCTTTTTCATTCAGTAAATATGTTTTCAGCCATGATGAGCGTGCTTTCCTTTTGGGTCAGGTGAAGTAGGGAGGATATGCATCATGAGAAATGAGGCACAAACTAGACTGAGCTATTTTGGGAGATTTTCCTGGATTAAATCCCAGATGGAGACAAAACATAATAATGACCCCAAGGAGTGTTAAACTTATTAAATATTGCATGCAAGTGATAACTTTATGTGAAAAAATCCTAGAATGAGCCTTACAGGATCTGGACTAAATGGGGGGGGGGGGGCGTAGATTTCTGGTATAGTTAAGATAAATTTCATAAATGTGCAAACATATGCTATTTGCCCTCAAATGTAAAGGGTGCCTAAATGCCATGCCTACATCATCATTATCACCATCATCACCATCATCATCATCATCATCATCATTACCATCATCACCATCATCATCATCATCACCATCATCATCATCATCATCATCATTATCATCATCATCATCATCACCACCATCATCATCATCACCATCATCATCATCATCACCACCATCATCATCATCACCATCATCATCATCATCACCATCATCATCATTATCATCACCATCACCATCATCACCATCATCACCATCACCATCATCATCATCACCATCACCATCATCATCATCATCATCACCACCACCATCACCATCACCATCATCATCATCATCATCACCA
>CM053584.1:14869924-14880076 GCA_028627135.1 Pseudochirops cupreus
GAGGAAGGGAGGGAGGGAGGGAGGGAGGAGCTGCAATGTCCGACTGGAGCTGGTCACTCGGGTCCCCAGTGTTGTAGTTATTAAGACTCTCAGATTGTTGATTGCTGTTTCTTGTTTGTCCTTTGTTCTCAGAGGCCCATGACATGGGGAAGGTGATGTCATGACTTGCAAGTGAATTGGATTTAAGGGAAGCAAGGCTGCGCAAAGTCATGACCCTCACTTTCTCCTCCCCCCAAGACTGCTTATGACAGAGCAAACACAATTTGCTGACACTCCAGTAGGTTTCTTTTTTTCTCTAACTGCTTTGTCCCATATCTTTCATATTCATTCATTCTTTCTTTTGTTCATTCACTTATTCATCCAATCGTTCATTCATTCATTTGCTCATTTATTTATTTATTCATTCAATCCTTCCTTCCTCCCTTCATTTAATTATTTATTCGATCATTCATTCATTCATATGTTTGTTTGTCCATTTATTTATCCCCCATTTTAGAGATGCAGAACAGTTAGAGTGTCTGAGGCTTGTTCTGAACTCAGGTCTTCCTGACTCCAGGTCCAGCACAACCTAGTTTGTTCCTTTTGAGTAAAGTATATATCGTTGCTCTTACCTGTGTGATCTTCTACAATTAGCTCCATTCAGCAAATATTTATTAAGCACCTACTATGTGCTGGGCACTGCAGACCCAGAGACAAAGCTAAAATAGTCCCTTTAGGGTCTTGACTCCATGAACAGAGGAAGTTTTAGCTTGGGGAAAACAAGAATGTGGCAAATAGCTTTCTCCAAATACTGATCAAAATTTCACCTAGAGGAGAGATGAGACCAGATCTACTTAGTGCCAGAGGTCAGAACCAAGGACCATGGGTGGAAATGCAGACACCCATTTAGCAGATGTTGGGAAAGACTGTCCCAAAGTGGGTGGGGCTGTCTCTCCCTACCTCCCCACCCCCTTGGAGCTTTTTAAGCAGAGGCTGGAGGACATTTAGAGCAGTTACAGTAAGGAAGTCCTTGGTGTACGGGTTGTATTAGTTGACCAATTAAGGGCCACACAACCCTAAGAGTCTGTGAACTGGTGATGCCTGACCTTTGGAGTTTACATTCTTCTTGGTGGGGGTGGGATGGGAGAGAAGAATGTATTTACATAAGTAAATAATGGCAAAGTGTATAAAACCACATAAAACAATTTCAAGAGACTGAACTCTGTCAACTGGGGAGCTCGGGAGAGACATCTCACAGTTCGATCCCCAAGCTATGCTTTGAGAGTTTCTAGGGATTCCCAAAGGTGAAAATGGGGAGACATGCAAAAACCTCACATGGGGCCAACTCTGTCTCTTCCTTTTTCTAGTGGTTAAGGAGGAAGGCGAGTTGCTGTCAGACTCAGGGTGGGGGAGGGCCCTCTGGTCCTCTTCCCAGATGAGCCAGTAGGAAGGTGGGAGTGGGTCTGGGAGGAATCTTGCCAGTGACCACATGTCCCCTGCCTCTCTCCACACCCCAGTTGACATAAAGCCATGAGTACATGGCCCTGCTGCTGCTTCTGTCCCTCCTAATTCTGTTGCTTCCTGCTCTTAGGTCAATGGATACTGAAGACACAGCAGAACATGAGCTTGGAATGGTTGGCCTGGCTGCCAAGTCCAGGAACTGGAGTTAGGCCCAGAGTTTGTAGCCAGGCAAGCCAGGGAGGCACCGATGACCATGGCCCTAAGTGAACAGGAAAGACTCATCCATAGCTAAGCCGCACCCAGAAGGAAACTTGGTGGGGCTACTGTTCATTGTAGCATGTTTTCACACAGGGGAAAGTATATATCCTGGGTGTGGGGGAGAAACCCTCTGTCAATTCTGTTCTTGCTCTGCCTTCTAGACGAAGTTCAAAGCTAATTTATGTTAACTTGCTAAATGACTGTGGGGTGCTGACCACTGGGCCAACCACAGGGTAGATATCAACTGTAATTCATGACAGATATTGGCAAGAATATCCCAGAATGGGGGTTCAGGTTGATATGGTTAGAGAGACACCCCTGGCCCTCGGTAATAGTCTGAGAGTCCTCAGGTGGTAATGCAGCTAGCCTTGCTCCAGAAGTCCCAATTCATCAGTGTAATGGGGAGCTCCACCTCCCATCCCCCACACCTAGGGTGTATGTGTGTATGTGTGTGTGTGTGTGTGTGTGTGTGTGCTCATGCATGCGTACACACATATATACACCCATGCATATACACACATACATATATACATTTATATGTGCGTCTGTGTGTGTGTGTGTGTGTGTGTGTGTGTATTTTACATTAAAACCCCCTCCATTCTATGCAGACTGGGGCAGATTCAGATGCATTCAGTTTATCTCCATAAAAATTCCATCCGCTGATATTTTCCCTGGCGTGGACATCTCTGCAGTTCCCTCCCCCACTTTCTACTGTTCTGTCCCTTTTGAGTCTTTTCTTCTTCTTTGATTCAGTTCTCTGAACATCTCATGGGAAATTCTTGGTCTTGGGAACATGAGAGGGTACTGGAGAACTCTGGGGATTTGTTAAACTCCTCCAGCTTCCTGAGATAATCACTCCCTCTGGCCCAGGTTCACCTTTTGTCCTTTCCTTGAGGGGCTTGGGGCTGTCTGACAGTCACCAGAGAGTAAGCAGGCTCTATTGGGAAGAGTCGGGGCTCTCCACACCCATTTATTGGATTTTCAGTTCACAAGGACAGGACCAGACAGCCAGAGACCCAGTGAATGGGCAGGTGCAAAGCAAACCAATCCTGGAATTGCTCTGGGTGCTGGAGAGCACCATGCTAATCTTCGTTACTTGTCTATCTGTATGTTGTAATAAGAGCAAACATTTATTATTATTGATAAGAATAATAATATTTTTAGTATCAGTTGAGATGTGTTAATGGCAAGATAGGTCAGTATAGGCTTTTTGAGTGATATCAATATAAGGTCCTTTTTTGTAAGCAGAGAATCCAACCAGATACTTCAGTGTACTCAAAAGTCCAGATACCAGTTAGTAGAATCCTCATTAGCACAGACTAATTATGGCTCTGCCCCTGGGTGGCAAAACCTAGCGGGCATTGGTGGGGTTTGCTTTCAGAAATGCCCTCAGCATTAAGAGGCAAGGATCATTCGTTAAACTAGGAAGCTGCAGGTAGCTTTGGCCACTGCCCCTTCCTTCCTATGGCCTCTTGTTTCCTAGGTAACTCCTCCTTGGCATGTTCCATCCCATGTCATTTACATAGGTGTTGAAGTTTTGCCCAACACTTTTTCCATGAAGCATTTCATTTGATCCTCAGAACAACCAGAGAAAGGTAGGTGATATCATCCCCATTTTTCAGAGGAGCAAATAGAGTCTCAGAGAGGGTAAGTGACTTGCCCACTATCACTGTGTTTGAAAAAAGGATTCAAACTCTACCTACCACACCAAGCTGCTTATTTTATTCTTTATTATTCTTTTATTATAGAATAGGTCATTTAAAATTTTCCTTATTGTGTTTGAATTCATAGCATATAGTACCATAGTTCTCACTCAGTAGTCACATAGGATATTTTTGCTGATTTGGAGTTAAATTGAATGTCTTAGTTTTTAGTCTTGGGGATAAGTTTTCCTGGTTGCTCTTCCTTTTCCATGTAGCTAAAAATATGGGGGGGGGGGGAGGCGTGTGTGTGTCTAAAAAAGCAACCCTTCTTTCTACTGTTTCTTTGTATTTTAAATTGGTTGTTGCCAGTTCTGAGGTGAATTTTGGACTAGAGACATTCTCTCAGTCTTCCAAATTCTCAAGACTATGGTTTAGTACTAGACAAGAAGAGTGAAGACCTGGCTTCTAATTTGCTTTTGACTGATCGCTACCTGCCCAGTCACAGAGAAATCACTCAGTTGCATTTTGTATCCAAGAGGAATGTTAGAACCACAGAGCTGAATGGAGACCTAAGGTCAATGGATTATAGATTTAGAGATGAAAAGGCCCTCAGAACACATTGAAATCCATCCTCCTCATTTTTTAGAAGAGCAGATGATGCCCAGAGAAGTTGTGTGACTTGTCCAAAGTCTCTCGGGTCACATGTGGAAGTCAGAATTCAAACACAGGCCCCTGTCTAGTCCAATCTTTTACCCAGTAGAAAAATCCTTTCCAAATCATTTCTGACACAGGGATCTTGTTGTTGCTGTTACTGTTCAGGTATTTTTCAGTCATGCCTGACTTTTCTTGACCTCATTTGGGCTTTTCTTGGCCGAGATGCTGGAGTGGTTTGCCATTTCCTTCTCTAGCTCATTTTACAGATGAGGAAACTGAGGCAGACAAGGTTATGTGACTTGCCCAGGGTCACACAGCTAGTGAGTGTCTGAGGCCAGATCTGAGCTCAAGAAGATGAGTCTTCCTGACTCTAGACCTTGGTGCTCTGGGCACCATGGCACTACCTTGCCAGACAGAGATGTATCTAGCCTCTGTTTGAATACTGGTGTTGTAGCCAGGACTCTGGGTTTGGAATCAGGAAGACGTGGGTTTGAGTCCCATCTCTGACCCTTGTATGACCATAGGTAAGTCACTGCACCTCCCTTGGTCTCTGTTTCCTCAGTTGTGAAACGAGAAGTTTGGATTTAACAGCCTCGGAGATTTCTTCCAGCTCTGCGTCTGTGACTCTCTAGGAGGGCATTCTTTCCCACAACTGTCAGATCTGCTTTTGGGCAGGTCCAGGTGTTGTAAGAGATCCATCTAGCCACCCACTTGGGAAGAAGTGAAGGAAGAATGCTAATTAACCACATTATGACACGTGGTTGGATGGAACATGTAGACAGAACACAGCACATTTAAGCATCGCTGGTGGATGATGTCATGGGTCCAGAGCAGTGAAGAGAGAGCAGGAAGAAGCATTGACTAAGGGCTTATTACGTACCAGGCACTGAGCTAAGAACTAAGAATATGAATTCAAAAGAGACTGAACTCTCTCCTTGGGGGAACTTACATTCTAATGGGCACATAGAGGAAAGTCATGGTCTTGGAGGCAGATATTGACATGGAAAGTTATAGGGATTGTAAGGAGAGTCACAGGGAAGGATAGTTTATACCCTTTCCAGAGGTGACTTAATTATGATTCCAGAACTTGAGAAATGGGGTGGGGAGGTGTGTTCATGACCACTGGCAAGAAAATAGCTGGGGAGTAAAATGAGGCAAGATTAGAGTTAGACCTAGGAGAGGTGACCACCAAGAGGAACTTCAAGAGGAGAAGGTGTTAAGTCCTCCAGACTGTCCAAATATGGCATTGATACCAAAGATGATTAGACAAATGGGAGTAAGGAAGGCCTTCAAAATTCAAGGTGAATCCTCTAGGGAGGACTCATGGGGAGTCATGAGCCAGAATCTTGTAAGATGTGCAAGCAAGTGAGATTTGCACCGGTGGGTTTGCACCTACATCCTTGAGATTATTGCTGGATTTGGAGATAGGGGACCTGTGTCCCAATCTTGTTTCTTCCATATATCTATGAAACTTTGGCCAAGTTGCACTGGAAAGAATGCTGGATTTCAGGGATGAGTTCTCTCAGATAGTTCTCACAACTATCTGACTTTCCTCATTGATAAAAAGAAAACCTTGGGCTAGATAACTCCAAGATCCCTTTCAGCTCTGAATCCCATCAAATCAAGACAACACACATTTATTAAGGGCTTACCCTGTGCCAAGCGCCATTGTAAGTGCTGGGGACACAAGGAAAAATGAAAGTCATCCTTGGTCTCAATCAGGTGGAGAAGACGTAAGTATGTAGTAGTCATTAGAAAGAATGTCCTTATGTTCTACTGAAATCTGTTTCCCTGTAAGCTGCCTCATTCTGGTCCTCATTCTACCTTCTGGGGGCTGGGAGAGCAGAACTTTCTTATATCCTCAGAGTGGGATCCAACTTTCCCAGCCCCTCTAAGGAACCTCTCTGGGGCTGTGGTTGCATGGTCCCTGGAGAACATAAATGTCTCAGCTAGTCACGTCTTTTATGTCCAACCCCAGCCCCCTGAGAAATATTCCCCATTCAACTGGATTTTACTTTTTAAAAATTCAGCACAGAGACCTACCATGACTTGGCTTCTCCTGTGCAGTCTGTGAGCCTGTGGGGATATCTATGAAAAGTCAAATATAAAGCAGGTGCAGCAACATGAGAAAGGCGAGAGAAGCAAGGCCAAATTGATTCCATCACCATGCAAGAGGGGAAAAAACAACCCCCATTGAAATAGCCCCCAAAGCTACTGCTGAGGCTGCCTTGGCCCCTTGTTGTGGCTTACAACCCCCCAGAACAGATGCAATACATTAAGGGGCTGCTGCACCGGCAGGATCAAGCTCTGCTCCTCCCCAATTAAAGTCACCCTTCCAGCTTGACTCCGGTCACGTGAATGCTGATTTTTCCGAAAGGAAGAATGGCTGCATTCTCACAACCCATCCGACCACAGCATTTTATTACTTTTCTCTGGGGATTAAATTCCTTGCACACAAAATCATTATCAAAAGACATTCTCCCCCCTTTCTCCTAGCTTCCTCTCAACGCATCCTTCCCACCCCCAACCCCACCCCCCCATCAAAGCAACCCAAGTCGCGATTTAATAAAAATAACAACCTGAAACCTAATTGCAGAAAATCATAGGAAGAAGTACCAAGTCCCCAGATCAGCAAGCGTAGACGGAATGCTTGCCCTGGATGGGGGTGCTGGGGATGGCCAAGGAAACAGAAGGCGCATTCTGGCCCTCACGAGGCTGTGCCACATCACAAGGAAACTCAAGCACATGAGATGTGTCAGTTTCCAACCAACACCGCCACAAACACAGGATTATGTTGTACTAATTAGTGGCCCAAGTGCTGAGAGCATCAACTTCTATTCAACACAGGACCATGGAATGCCAGAGTTGGAAGGGGGCCTCAGAAGCCATTTGGTCCAACCCATCGCTGACCAACAATTCCCTCTATCATGGGCCCAATGTGTGGTCATCCTCTAGTGGTCATGGTGTAGTGGAAAGGATCCTGGACTTGGAACTGGGAAGACCTCAAATCCTGGTCAGCTAAGTGGTCCATTGAATGTGTGACTCAGTCCAAGTCACTTACCCACACTGTGCCTCAGTTTCCTCATCTGTAAAATGAGGCAGTTGGATTTGATTACCTCTAAGGTCCCTTCCAGGCCCAAATCTATGATCCTGTATCCTCAGGAAGCCCATTTCCCTTGAGGGTAGCTCTAATTGTTAGGCATTTCTCCTTAAACTGAGCTGAAATATGCCTTTCTGATGTTATTACCAATTGTTCCTGCTTCTGCCTTCAGGGGCCAAGCAGAGAAAATCTGATTCTTCTTCCAATGGAAAGCTATTCAAGGACTTTAGGACAGCCATGATATTCCCCATAAGTCTTGCTTCTCAAGGTTAAACATTCCCAGCTCCAAAAACAGATTCTGCTGTGGCACAGACTTGAGACATTTCACTAGTCCTATTCGTCCCATCTGCTTGCTGATTTTCTGCTTTTCAACACCTTTCCTAAAAGGTGGGATACAGGATTGATTTCAATGCTTAAGAAGTACGTAGCATCACCATTGTGGAAGACACAAGGACTGTTGCATTCTTGTTCTTGGAACTTGCTCCATCTTCTTCCCTAGCCTATGACTACATTAGTTTGCTCTATTATCACTTGGCGAATTCACACAGAGTGTGCTGCTCTTGCCCTGGTCTCACTGAAACAACTCCCTCTTGGATACTTTCAACTTTCAACTTTCAGGGGTCCTGAAAGTCAATGAAAACTTGCCTTGTCCCAAACAGACACATTCTCTTTTCCCTCAAGCCTGCTCATCCTCCTAACTTTCCTGTTTCTGATGAGGGCAGTGCTAGCCTTCCAGTCATCAAGGTTCCAAACCATGTGTGACTCTTTGTCCTCCCTCATTTTCATCCCAGATGCATTCATTAGTCAAGTTTTGTTAGTTATATCTCCCTATAATCTCTCATCTCTCCCCTTTTTCTAATCACATAACCCCTAACCTTGTCTCTTTCCTCCAGTCCCTCCCCTCTCCAATCCATACTCCACAGAACTGTCAAAGTGTTGTATCTGAAATGGAGATTTATCTGACCATGCTACTCCTTTGTTTATGAATTTGTATTGTCTCCAGGATAAAATACAAGGTCCTATGTTTGGCATTTAAAAGCCCCTGTAAATCTGTCTCCATTTACTTTTCAGTATATTAGATATT
This sequence comes from Pseudochirops cupreus, assembly GCA_028627135.1. Lineage (NCBI taxonomy): Eukaryota > Metazoa > Chordata > Mammalia > Diprotodontia > Pseudocheiridae > Pseudochirops > Pseudochirops cupreus. The sequence goes on from CM053584.1 coordinate 14,878,104, forward strand.
ACTGCCCTTCATGGATTCTGTGTACCCAACCTAGTTGACTGACTTTTGCTCACGTAGACCTTGAACCAACAAGCCCATGCCTTAGTGGATGTACCTGGTGCTTGGGATTCACGTCTCATTTCTGCCTCTCAGAATTCCTAGCTTTCTTTAAAGCTGAGCTCAAAGTCATGCATGTCTGGAAATAGATGCAGACTGGTCATGTAGCAGCAAGGAGGAAAAACAGAAAGAAGGAATGAATGATATAATGAGTGAATGAAAAAAGCATTTATTAAAAACTTACCATATGCTAAGCATGAGGTCTTTCCTGATCCCTCAACTGGGATGTGTGCTATAAAGACAGCTCTAGACACATAGGAAGACCTGAGTTCAAATCCTGCCTTAGACCTTTATTAGCTTTGTGACCTAAGGCAAGGGTCTAGAAATAGCCTTATCTGTAAAATGGGGATCATAATAGCATTTATTTTGTAAGGTCTTTGTGAGGCTCAAACTGAGATAATACACGTAAAGTGCTTTGCAAATCTTACAGAACCACAGAAATGTTAACTATAATGTTAATTGAGAACACAGGAACTGCTAAGATCACTGAAAAAGAGCCCACAGAGAAAAGAGGGGGTGTTTTGGTGGAGGGTGAGTCTGGGGCTGCCACAGTTGGACCAGAAGGCCTCTGAGGTGTCTTCCAGTGCGGAGATTTGGGGCCTTGCAAATCTTCAGTGTTTGGTAGATGCTGATTAAATCTCTGGGATGGGAGCTCCCTTGACTCTCAGGGCTTGGGGGAAGGACCTGAGGGAGGCAACAACAGTGCAGGACTTCCCCTGAGAGGCCCCTAAGGTTCAGCCTGATGCTCCATAGCACTGGGCAGTCAGTCCAGCTATCCACAAGATGTTGCTATGTTTCTAGGGCTATGCTAGGATAGCAATGGAGTGTTATGATCTGTAGTATGCACTTATAATGCTGAAGGGCCTAAGAAAGAACAAAATGTTGTTATCTCAGACTTAACAGAAAAAAACAAACAAACAAAAAACAATGGATGCAAAGTCTAGGGGGGCATGAGCATTTCCAACTAACAAGGAAGAATTTCCCAAGAGTGAGAACTGTTCCCAATGGAAAGGGGTCATTTAGGAGAGGTAGTGAGTTTCTCATCAGTATAACTACTCAATCTGAAGCTGGCTGACCATTTGTTAGAGATTTTGCAGAGAGGATTCACACTCAGACTGGGTTTAGAGTAGAAGACCTTAAAGTAGGTTTTACTTCCAAAATTCTTTGGCCATGATTCTCCTCTATGGAATTCAGTTCAATTTCATTCAATTCTAGGAAATTTATTGAGTGACTTTCATTTACAAGATACTACTGTCTGACTGAGGAAGAATCAGAGGTTAGTGACACACTTTCTTTTTCTGAAGAGAAGAGTTAGCTTGAGAATCCTCTTTCCACCATATTGTAGCTGGGTGATTTCCCTTCTGCAAGCCTCAGTTGCTTCCTCTGTAAAATGAAAGCCTAAACTAGACTGTACAATCATAGAGTTAAATCTTTTTTTTTTTGTTTTTGTTTAAGATGCTTTATAAGTCGTATCCTTAATCACATAAAGTAGAAAACTTATCTCCTCAATTACATTTTGAAGTCAATTTTCTTTCTTTTTTTCCCCATTTTCTTTTATTTTTTTTAAAATTTGATTTGTTTATTTACTTTTAGTTTACAAGATTCAGTTCCATAATCCCTTGAGTTTCAAATTTTCTCCCCTCCCTCTCTCCACCCCGCCCCCCATGGTGGCATGCAATCAGGTACAGGATCTGCAAATACTTTCACATTATACATTAGTCTGGTTGTATAGAAGGGTTGTAACCAATGGAGTGGACAATGGGAAAAAAGAAAGAGAACCAATAATGGAAAAGAATGATAGCATGTAGGTTGCTTCAGTCTCCATTTAAACTCTGTTCTTTCTAGATCTTTCCCTGAATGTAGATATCTCCTTCCAT
>CM053584.1:14880176-14919827 GCA_028627135.1 Pseudochirops cupreus
CTGTGGAGTTGTCTTATAACTATGAGTTGCTGAGAAGAGTCCAGTTTATCAAGGTTGGTCATCACACATATGATGTGTCTGTGATTGTGTACAAATTTCTCCTGGTTCTGCTCTTCTCACTTAGCACCAGTTTGTATAAGGCTCTCCAGGGGAATATGAAGACCGTCTCCTCCCCATTTCTTATAGCACAATAGTATTCCATTACATTCATATACCACAACTTGTTTAGCCATTCCCCAATTGATAGGCATCCCCTTAATTTCCAGTTTTTTGGCACTACAAAGAGAGCTGCAATAAATATTTTTGTACATATGGGTCTTCCTCCTGCTTCTATGATCTCTTTGGGATACAACCCCAGAAGTGGTGTTACTGGGTCAAAGGGTATGCACTTATTTATAGCCCTTTGGGCATAGTTCCAGATTGCTCTCCAGAAGTGAAGGTGTTAAGATGACCAGAAAGGTGAGGAGGAGGGAAGCAGGGTACTGGAGGTGATAGAGTGCCACTCGAGTTCAATGACTGATGGAGGGGGTAACATGATTGGATCTGAACTTTAGGAAGATCACTTTGTCAGCTGAATGGAGAATAGATTGGAGGAGGGAGAGAAATTGTGGCAGAAAGACCATGCAGCAGACTATTGTAACAATCAGAGTGAGGACTGCTTGGGGTTGGAAGGAGGGTCAGAGAAGAGCAGGGGGCATGTAGGAGAGATATGATGAAGCTAGGAATGATAAGCTTTAGATATGGGGGGGTAGTGAGAGGAGTCCAGGATGAAACCAAGGTTGTGAGCCTGGGCATTTGGGAGGATAGGGTACCCTTAACAGTGATAGAGAAATTAGGAAATGGGAGGGGTGGGATAATCAGTTCATTTAGAACATGTTGAATTTAAAATGCCTATGGGATATCCAGGTCAAGATGACTAATAGTTGGATATGGGAAATTGGAGGTGGGGAGATTGGATAGCCAGAATTGGTAATTATCACCATAGAAATGATGATTGAATCCATGGGAGCTGATGAGGTCACTGAGAGAAATAGAATAGGAGAAGAGAAAAGAACCCAGAGCAGAGCCTTGGAGACTACCCACAGTCAGTGGGCTTGACCTGGGTGAAGATCGAATAAAGAAGATTGAAAATGAAAGGTTCAGTAGGTAGGAGGGGAAACAGAAAAGAGTGAAGAAGAGAGTGAGAAGAAAGGAAGTGGAAGCATGTATTACAGGGGATGTAATATATGGGAAGAGGCATGTATTATATGGGAAGACAGTTAGCGGGGATGGATTGATCAAGTGAGAGTTTTTGAGGATGGGGAAGATATGGGCATGTTTGTAAGCAGTAGGGAATCAGCTAGTGGACAGGGAGAGCGTGAAGATAAGTGAGAGAATCAGGTGATGGGGGGCCAATATATTGGGGCGGGATGGGACCAGGGTTTGCTTTGACAAGAAAGGTCACCTTATTGTCTGAGACAGAAGTGAAGAAGGAGATGGTAGCAGATGACACTTGAGTTATGTGAGAAGGGGAACAGGGGAGAAGATGGAGCTCACAGAGAATGACCTCCATTTTCTTTCCTCAATGAAATATGAGGCAAGGTTCTTAGCTGAGAGGGTGGGGGGACAGGGAGTCTTGGGATGTTTGAGGAGGGATGAAAAAGTTTGGAAGAATTTCTATGAAGAGTGGGAGAATGAATGAATTAGGGAGAAATAAAAATATTGCCTTTAAGCAATGAGGACCCAGTCTAGATCAGGTCATATGAATTTGTAATGGGTCCAGTTAGTATGGTTTTAGGACTTTTTTCAGCTTTATTAAATAGCATATATATATAGGAGTGAAGGCAGTGGAAAGTGGGAGTGATCCAAGACTGAGACTTGGCAGGCAAGATTGTGATATGATAAGGGGGCAAGAAACTCAAGAGAATAAGACAGTATAGAGTCAAAATGGTTCTCCAAGGGTCAAAATGGGGAAAGGATGAGACTAGCCACAGCAGGAGTGATGGCCTAAGAAATAACTGAGGAGTTGCAGGAAAGGACACCATGGAACGGATGAAGAAGGTGGAGAGTGTGTGTACAAGGCAGGAGGAGCGGTCTGTTAAAGCCCACTCAGAGAAATCAATCTTTATTTGTATCTGATCCCCAGAGACTATTGTATTCTTGGAACATAATGTGCACTGAATAAAGAAATGCTTGTTGACTTGTCATTGATTGATAAATACGATGCAAAGTTGCGGTTGAGTGCATGGAGAGGTTCTAGATGTTGCGAGAAAGTTCAAAGAATCACATCCAGCTAAGGGGGCAGACGGGTTGTGTCTCCTCCAAGGAGGTGGCCTCTGGGATGGGACTTGGAGGATTGAAAGTATTTCAGTTCTTCGAATCGGTGGGGGATCCGTTTCAGGAGGAGGGGATGGCAAGAGACAAGTCGGAGGCAAGAAGGCATCCTCAGAGAACGGTAAATGCCCCAGGGTCACTATTACTCCCTTATTCCAAACTTCCACATTAATTAGACAGGTTTACCCACCATCAGAGGCCCACAGGACACAGAGCTGAAAGGGACTTTAGGGTTTCTCCAGATCAGCTTCCTCATTTAAAGCATTTTTGTTTCTGTTTTCGGTTCCAAATTCTTTTCCTCCTTCCGCTCTCTCCCACACCCATCAAGAAATATGATAATATGTACGGAGTTAAATAAAATGTATTTCCACGTTAGTCATGAACTCTCTTATTTTATTAAGAAAAGGAGATCTGGGAAAGGGAAGTGCCTTGCCTAACAACTGCCGGCTAATAAGCAGTGGATCAGGGATTTTGTGAATTCCCCTTTCTATGCCTTTGCTTAGGCCATTCACCCCACCCATCATGCCCCCTCTCTCTCTCTTTTTTTTTATCCAATCTTAAATCAATCTTCCATGGTCAGCTAACTTGATGTATGTGATATATATGATACTAAACAGTGGCCAAAATCTAAATAGTGTTTTAAAGTTTAAAAAGCAGTTTGTAGAAATTATTTCATTTTATCCTCACAACAATATTGGAAGGTAGATGCTGTTATTATTACCAATTTACAGATGAGGAAACTGAGGCAAACAGGGTTAAGTGACTTGCCCAAGGTCACACAGCTAGTAAGTGGCTGAAGCTGGAAGTGAACTCAGATCTTCCTAATTTCTGAATCCTCTCACATCTTCTATAAAGTCTCCATTGACCATGACAGCCTGCAATAGTACTCCCCTGGACTATGGTACTTACGGTCTCTGCCACCTCTTTTCTTGTTGTTCAGTTGTGTCTGCTTCCTTGTAACCCCATGAACCTTACTGTTCATGGGATTTTCTTGGCAAAGATAGTGGAGTGGTTTGCGATTTCCTTGCCCAGTGAATTAAGGCCAACAGACTTACCCAGGGTCACCCAGCTTTTAAGTGTCTGAGACTGGATTTGAACTCAGGTCTTCCTGCCTCCAGGCCCAGCGCTCTATCCACTGAGCCACCCAGCTGCCTACCACCTCTTTGGCACTTTGCATATAATGCTATCTTTGTTACCTTAGCCTTAAGGCATTTGGAACTGGAAGAGATATTAGAACACAGAATACTAGAAAATAAAGAATAGAATTTTAAGGCTAGAAGAAAAGTTAGAACTTGCTATTGATTTGTGAGATATAGAATGGATTCAATGATCTGTGCTTGGTCCTGTGCCCTTTAACATTCTTATTAATGACTTGGATAAAGGCTAAAAAAGCTGATAGGCTCTTGGACTGTAATGAGAGACGCATAACTTCCAGGAAGAGGGACTAAACTCTGTTCTTAGGAGACCTGTCTGGACTGTGGCATTCAGCTCTGGGCACCAAGGTCTAAGACAGATGTTGTTAAGAAGTGAGAACCCAGAGGAGGATGGAAAGGTCTTGGGTTAGTGCCCTGTAAGGATCAGTGGAAATAACTGGGAATGCTCAGCCTGGGGAAGAGAGGACATGAAAGATATCTTCAAACATCTGAAAGTCTGTTGTGTCAAGAAAGGATTCAACTGGTTCTGTTTGTCACAGACAGCAGGACCAGGAGAAAGGGCTAGAAGTGCAAAGAAGTCCATTTGGGTTGGATATCAAGAAAAGCTTCCAAATAATGAGAGCTGTCTAAAAGAGAGCTGGGCTGTTTCAAGGGGTAGTGAGCATCCACTTCTTGGAGAGGTCCAAGCCAAGGCTGGATTCCACCTATAAAGTATGTGGTAGTAAGGGTTTCTCTGGGGTGTGGGTTGGGCTGAGAACCCTGCCAGTTCTCCAATTCTGTGATTCTGCATTAGGACATTAGTTATGGAGGGGCCTTTAGTCACAGAATGTTCAAGATCAGAACATGGGATTTAAAATCTGGAAGAAGCTTTAGTATATCATATGTTAGAATCTAGAACATGGAATTTCAGAGCTGGAAGAAACTTTAGAACATAAGAAGTTAGAAACCAGGAGATGGGATATTAGAGTTGGAAGAGACTTTATTGCATGTTAGGAGCTAAAACTTAGAGTTTTAGACCTGGAAGAATCTGTCTCACATGTTAGGAGCTAGAACGTGGCATTTTAGACCAGGAAGAATTTCATAATGTAGTAGAATCTAGAACATGGGATGCTAGGCCTAGAAGGGAGCTTAGAACACAGAATGTTAGGAGATAGAACACGGAGAGTTGTGATGACTTGTAAGAGTCTTTAGAACATAGTACATTTGGATGATAGACATAAAGCTGGAAGGACACAGAATGCTACAAGTGTGGGACTCCTTAAGCTGCAGGGGAGTTGAGGACTTGCGAAGGAGGAGGCAGAATCTGAGGCTCAGAGATGGGACTTTCTGAGCTCCATGTCTAGGTCCTCATCAGTGGACAGAATTCAAAGTCAGAGCCTCTGCCCCAGCTGCCAGGGTCCTCCCCACCACTTCAGCACCTTAGGGATCTCTGCATGTCTTGGACGTCTAACACCCCAATTAGACTTTAAGCTCTTCAAAGGTAGGGTCTGAGATTGACCTTTCTATGTATTCCTTACAGCTCCTAGCTTAGCCCAGAGCCCCTGGGAGACACTCATTCTTTATCTTTTTATAATTACACAGCCTTATGTGCTGCTGTCCTTTCCCCTTCTCCTTCTCACCCCCACCCCAGATGCTGCCTTTGAACAGCATCCTCTGCTTAAAAGCAACAAACACCAGTGGTCATTTCAGAGACAGTGGCCCAAAGGCTGAAATCATTCCGGGAGACACGTGGTGAGCTTGCTAATTGCATTTACTGGACCACATTCTTGCAGATGGATCTCAGGGGAATTCCTGTTTCCAAGAAATGCCGGCCGAGGAAGAGCTAAAGGCCACTCTGACACCAGAGAAAACGAGTCTCGATGGCTGTGGTTAATGCAGTCCTGTGTCTCGAGATAAAATGAGCAATTGCCTCATTTCTGTCCTGGCAGCCTGATTCTGTGGGTCTCATTGGAGTAGAGTCTCTTTTTTAGTTTGAACACATGCCTCTGAATCGTGGGATTTTAGATTCAGAGCTGGAAGGGGCCTTGCACGTTATTGAGCCCAATCACCTTATTGTGCAGATGGGGATTAATGACTTGGGTGACCTTGGACTAGTCATGGAATGTTCCTGGGCTTCACTTCCTCCCTCTAAAATGAGGCGATTCTGAATTTATCCTCCTATGACTCTCTAACCTGAGTTAAATCTGGGTTCTGGCACTTCGAGGCTAGCTGGCCTTCTTGTGAGCCACTTCTAATTTTTTTGGCCTTGGTTTCCAACTCTGTAAAACGACAGGTTTGGACTTCATGACTTCTCCAGTCTCTTCCAATTCCAGGTGACTGATTTCATGATCTTGTCTCTATGAATAGGCTCTGAAAAGGGATCCTGACTTACCTAAGGTTATGCCCATGGCAAGTGGCAAAGTTGGTATTCCAGCCCACTCCCTGTCATTCTTTCCAGTGCTCTAGAAGGGGTTCCAGAAGCCATCTGGGCCCAGCTTTCCCTGAACAAGAATCTCTTCTATAAAAGTAATAATAGATCACATCTATAGAGTGTTAAACATTTGCAAAACACTGGGCACAGGGGTGGCTAAGTGACACAGTAGATAGAACACCTGGTCCTGGAGTCAGGAGGACCTGAGTTTAAATCCAGCCTCAGAAACTTAACGCCTACTGGCTGTGTGACCCTGGGCAAGTCACTTAATCTCAATTGGAGGAAAAAAAAACCAAATACATATTATCTCCTTTGTTCCTCACAACAACTGTCCTGTGTAAGTGCTGTTATTATCCTTAATTCACAGATGAAGAGACTGAAGGAGGGAAGCTGAGTCACTTGCCCAGGGTCAACCCCCCCCCAAAGGTGTCAGAAGAGGCAGTCTTCCTGCCTCCTGGCTGGCACTACCCAGCTCTACCTGGCTGCTTCTGCAGCATCTCCAGCCTCTGCTTAAAGAGAGAGGGAATTCACTGCCTCCAGATGTAGCTCCATCCACTTTGAGACAGATCTCATTCGAGAGTGGAGGCCTGAAGAGTTTTTCTCTAAAATAAAATATAAATCTCCTTCTTTCTAAACTCCATCCACTGCTCCTGTTTCTGTACTGTGGAGCTGGCCAGCTTCCCCAGCAGGGTCTGGGTTAGATTTCCTCTAACCAGTCAATCACATCCATACCCAGAATGCTCTGGGAACCCTGCAAGGCACAGGTCAAAAAGCTCTCTGAGGGCAAGGGAGGGCTTTCTTTATAGGGCAAGAAGAAGGAGCCAGTATTTATATAGTGCCTACTGTATGCCAAGCTCTTTACAAGTATTGTCTCCTGTGATCCTTACACTAACTCTGCGAGTAAGATGCTGTTACCACCATTTTACAGATGGGGAAACTGAGGCAGATGGGGGCTAAGTGTCTTTCCAAAGGTCATAAGCTGGTGTCTGGGACTGGATTTGAACTCAGGTCCTCCTGACTCCAGGACCAGAAGTCTACCTACCCACTATACCATGGAACTCTTCCTTTTCCTCACCATAGCCAGATACCTTGTGTATAGTGACTAAGAACTTAATGGAGAAATAGCATCACATGGGGGCCCTGAAGTCAGTGAGACTTAAGTTCAAAACCTGCCTTGGGCACTTACTAAAGGGAGGGGGAGATGCTATATAAGTCACTTAATCTCTATGTACCTCAGTTTCCTTTTCTGTAAAATATTGGACTCTATAGTGTTTGCTGTTGCCTCCAACTCTAAAGATTTGTCTTATGAAAGCAGAGACCACACGCCTTCAATAAAGTAGAAACTACCCTGCAGCAACTGGCCAATGACCATGCACTTTCTGTTTCATTTCCCTGACCTATTAACAGGACTATTTCCTTTTGTCCTACCTGGACTAGCCCTCCTCCAGCCCACATTATTCACAGTGCTCCAGTTGGTTTCTCTCTGAAGCCACCGGGTTGGAAGTGATGCTTTCAGAGCCCCCAACTTACCTCCTACAAGAGACTTCTCTTGAGTAACATCCCCATCCTGATTATTCCTTTTCCCCCATGTTCTCTTGGCTCTTATGATTACAGCTTATTACATATTATAGCTTGTGACCTAGATTTAGAGCTGGCAGGAACCTCAGAGTTCTCCTCAGCCTCCTCTTCTGAGAAGGCCACTACAGATGAGCCATTACTATTATTGATAGTCTACAAATAAGGAAACTGAAACAAATAAAGCAACTTGTTAAAGACCACACAAGTATTAAAAGGCATAGGTGAGATTCAAACCCAGGTCCTTAGCCTTCAATTCTGCCCTCTTTCCACTGGTCCTTCTTGTACTTCAGAGACATCATTAATAAAATCTATTCCCTTGGAGCCAGAGCACAAATGGCTTTGAGGCCATTCGAGGCCTTTTTAGAAGCAGAAGTAGTGGTACTTCGTAATTGTCTCATGTCCTTTCCTATTATTTTGTATAATATCAAATCCCATTTACCTCAGAGGTTGGACTAGAACAGAGCTCTCTACAAGAAAGTAGCGTGTTGCTTAGGAAATGAGTTATACTTCACATCCGGGCGAATGACCTTTTTCTGCAGAGCTCAGAGAACAGGGTGTGATGGGGAGGTCCCTGGGCTAGGAGTGGGGAAGGCTAAGTTTTAATCTTGGCTCTGCTATGAAATAACCGTGATCCTCCCCTACCTTGGATGGGCCTTCCTGTGAGATGGGGGAGTGGGCCTAGATGAGAATCACAGAATCTCAAAGTTGGAAGAAAAGTTAAGAGCCGTCCAGGCAGGGGCGTGCAGGGAAATGTTTAAAAATCAGCTCTCCGGGGGGGAAATCTGTGCACATGTCATACATTAAGGTTTAATACTCATTATGATACTTCCTTTCTTCAATCTAGGTAATTAACAAAATAATAAATCAAGTGCTGATTGGTAGCACTTATGTGTTTCTGATGTAAATTTTCACACTGAAAATTTAACAATCAGCTCTCTTGAGTAGGAGAGCTGGGACCAATACACTCCTGAATCTAGTTTTTCCTGTGCCCAAATAACCATGCCTTCCACAAATGGATTGTGAAAGACCTTGTCAGGCCTGAGATTCTGGGGTTCTGTGATAGGCATTGGGATGAGAAATGCCCAAAGCAAAGGTATAAATGAAATGCTACAGGGATTCAATCCCAGAGCCCCAGAACTTCAGGGGTGAAAAGTACTTTGGAGACCACTTTTTTCAACCTATATCACTCCCTAATAATCAAGTGATTGATCAATTAATTAACAAAGTTTTATTAATGATATTTGTAAGATGTTTCACTAAGAACTGGGAATATGAAGACTGCCTTGCCCCCACAGTGCTTCCATTTTATCAGGCGAGAAAATATGTCCACATATAAGTCTATCAAAATACATAGATGAGAAATTTGGGGAGTGGGACCAACCTCCTGCAGCTGGGATTGCAGAGGATGTGGCATTTTCATGGAAATAGTGTTTTCCGATGGTCTTAGGCGACCCCTGTGAAAGAGTCCTTTGACCCCCAAAGGGATCGTGACCTACAGGTTGAGAACTGCTGGCTTACACAGACATTGACAGGAGTTTGGATGTTCTAAGTACATGTTGTCATCCAGACCATGCCTGAAAAGGGGAAAAAACACTATATGGATTACTGTTGTGTCATTTCAGTCATGTCTGACTTCATGACCTCGTGTGGGGTTTTCTTGGCAAAGATACTGGAGGGTTGCCATTTCCTTCCCCAGCTCATTTTACAGATGAGGAAACTGAGGCAAACAGAGTTAAGCGACTTGTCTGGGGTGACACAGCTAGGAAGTGTCCGATGCAGGATTTGAACTCATGAAGATGGGTCTTCCTAATTCCAAGCCCAGTGCTCTGTCCACTTCCCCACGTATTACTGATTAATAAAAACCAGTCAAGCATAGCTAGGGTAGAGTAATTTAAACTTTGCCCTAGGGTTCTGGAATTTAAAGGACAAAAAAAGTTAAAAACATGCATTCCTTCAGCAACCCAGAAGCTGCCACCATTCACTCATTCTCTCTGGCTCTGTGTTGCATTTGTCTTCATCATTTCTTCATTGTTTTTCGCAGGATGAATCACAAGTCTGATATGGAGCAAACTGCTTATGGCTCACCCCGGGTACTTGTTTCTAATGATGTCCTTGGGTAGGCTTCATGCCCCTTCATTTGGCACATTTCATGTTCTTTGTCCTGAGCCCCAAAATCGCTGCTTCCAGCTCTGATGGAAATACTTTTTGACCTGGAAGGGGTAGCTCATTAAATGATGTCCTGGAAAGTATTCATCACCTAAGACAGCAGAACGGTATCCTCTCCCTGGACCCCTGTCAGTTTAGGTCCAAGAAAATGCTGAGAAACAACAGGACTTGAAATTGGATTAACTCTGGATGCTAAAGAGAATTGCTGGGTTTGCAGGAAACTCATGAAAATGGAGTGTTTGTAAATAGTGTGACCACCATGCTGGAAGCCACCTGGATGGAGGTCCTCAGATGAAGAATAGCTTCATACTATTCCTGACTCTGGGATGTTTCAAGGTTCTGAGTTTCATCAGCTTAGTTGGGAAGAGTCCGTTGACTTTGGAAACTGGAGAAGCTTTGGTTATACAGAGTGAGACCCAAGAAACAGGAAATCTTTTTCAGGCCAACCAGAGATTAGGGAATGTTTTCCAGGTGACATTGATAAAATTTTGGCAAATTTCATTCTCACGATATGATTGGGATCTCTTTGGTTACTCTCTGTTTCAGTCTCTTAGATCATTTTCTGACTGGCCCAAAGGGGCTCTGGGATGCAGGCCTTGTTTATCTCAGTTTTGATTGTCTCTTCTCCCACAGATCTATTTCCTCTTTCCCTGAGTTCCTAACTTCTCAGGGCTCTAGGTTTGGACCCAACCAAATGTGACCTGCTAGGGTACTAACCTATGCCTCATTTCCCCCTGCTGGCCTCTCCTCCCAATCCCCAATTCCATCCCCATCCCACCATTTTGAAGATGAAGGTTAGATGGATGAAGTGAGTCATTGACAGTTAAAGTAGGAGAGGCAAGGCTTTTTAACTCAGGACTCTGGACTCCAGACACTCTGTTCTTCTGCCATACCACAGTCCCTAGGTTTAGATGCTGTGTGAGGCTCATATACACTGCCATTCACCTCTTTGTTTGAAAAATACATTTTACTGATGCTGTGTTTTGACTCAAAGGATAGAATGCCAGGCCTGGATCCAGGAAGACTCCTCTTCTTGAGCTCAAATCTGGCCTCAGATACTTGCTAGCTGTGTGACCCAGGGTAGTCACTTAACACTGTTTGCCTCAGTTTCCTCATCTGTAAATTGAGCTGGAGAAGAAAATGTCAAACCACTCCAGTGCCTCTGCCAAGAAAACCCCAAATGTGAGAGTCAAATATGATCGAACAACAACAAAAATCAACTTATTCACCCCATTATACACTTTGAGACTATATTTATGGTCAATTAAGTGGCCCATTGGATAAAGCAACAGACCTTGAGTTAGGAAAATCTGAGCAAATCTCTTAACCTCTATTTGCATCAGTTCCTCATCTGTATAATGGGGACACACTGGAGAAGGAAGTGGCAAATCCAAGAGCACCAAAACATTCTTGACTACTAGCAGGATACCCGGTGATTGCTGTCATCTTCTCTCTCCTCTCCCCTTCCCGAAGAGGGATAATTTCTGGGAGAAGGGGGCTGTTATACTTTAACATGGATCCAGCACAGAGGGTGGAAATGGGAGTCTTTTTCATGTCAGACTAACACTGGGGACATGAGGGCTGCGCTGGGAGCATTATTTTCATTTGTGGTGTTTCATTATTCCGATTTGTCTAGTATTGCTCCTCAGAAAGGCCCAGAGGAAAGGTAGTGAATAATGTAAATGTGAAGAGATCTTTTCACAGAGTGAATCAGTTTTTCCCACCCTAGGTTTCCCCTATGGAGCAGGAGAAGATGTCAGTGATCCCTGCTCCCTGGGGCAGCAGATAGAACATTGGAAAAGGCAAAAACAACATATACTGGCCTCAAACCACAAATCAGTGAAACACAACCCCCAAAACACACACCCTCCCCATAAAGGACTGTGAAGTAGAGAGGCTTAGAAAATATTCCAGTGCTGAGGAGACATAGACTTACCACTACAAGGTGGTGTGTGTGTATATGTGTGTGTGTGTGTGTGTGTGTGTGTGTGTGTGTGTGTGTGTGTGTGTGTGTGTGTGTGTAAATGAAGCTGCTGGAGAAATCCATCTGGGGCTGCTAATGAATCTCCTCCACCCAGCCCAAGTAGATAAGAACCAACCATAGGCAGCCCCTAGTGCTGGTGATCTGTTTCTGTCTCCTTTCCTCTGCATTGGAGGAGTAGAGCATTGCTGAATCAAGTAGCCCTTTGCATTATAATCAGCTGTGCTTGGGAATATAAATGGTGGACGTCCTTTAGCTGGAGGCTGTTGGCAATTACCCACCTGTATAAGTTAGAGGGTCTTCTATAAAACCTGCCTATTCAGAGGCGTGTCCAGGGAACTTCTTGGCTGTGTATTCATCAGAGAGTAAGCAGCCTAGAAGGGGACAGTTTAGTCTGTGTGTCTTTATGGGAAATGCCCTTTTTCCACTCTCATAGGCAAAAACAGTCCTTCTTATCAAGAGCTCACAGCCTAACGTGGGAGACACTGTGAAAACAGCCATGTACCAAAGGTGTCCCCAGGATAAACTGGAGATCATTTCATTAAAGAGCATTGAGAAAGGTTCTTGGCAGAAGGCAAGATTTTGGCTGAGATGTGGAGGCAAGCAAGGAGGCTGAGATGAATGAGGAGAGTGTTCCAGGCAATAAGAGAATGAAAGTGCTCACTCAGAAGATGAAGTGTAGCTGTATGTACCTGTAGTGGGATGAAGGAGCAGGTCAAAGGTAATAGATAAATTGATGACTAGGGAGGTTAGGATGTTTGAGGGAGTTTCAGAATGTATGTAGAAATTCACTAATATGAAAGCAGGCATTGAGGAGAACAGGAAGACTATGGGATAAGCACTGAACTCATTGAGGAAAAAAGGAGAGTGTCCTTGAAGTCTAAATCTCAAAGGGGAAGAGGTTACAGAGAGATGGTGGTAAGGGGAGAAACTGGAAGTGGCAATGAGGGGCAAGGAGCATTCCAACTCCTTTACCATGTCCAATGAGTTGGGGGAATGGGTAGAAGTATGAGTCAATATTGAAAAAGGAGGCCAGGGGGTCTGTGTCATCAGGAACGGTCTAGGTGTTGGTGAAAGCCAGAAGATAGAAAGAGTAGGAAAAGAAAAGGTTTTAAATGAAAGCTAATTTGTTCCCTATGGAGCAGACATTCCAGAGAGGGCAGTGGAAGGGTTAGACTGGCTCAGTAAACTGGAATAAGCAGAGACAGTATGGGGAGGTGGCCCCTGTCACAGTGCAGCCTGAATGAAGAACAGCTTGATTGAAGAATATAATCATTGAGTAGCATTTTCCTAACAATTAAGAGTTGTCCAAAAACAGAATGGGTAGCTTCTGGAAAGTGCCTCTTCTCTCTAAAGGAAGGTAAATTTTGATGGCTAGAAGCTGACCACTTAACTTGGGGTGTACTGGCCTTGGTTCCTTTCCTTCCTTCCTTTCCTTCCTTTCCTTCCTTCTTTCTCTCTTTCCTTCCTTCTCTCCTTCCTTCCTTTTTTCTTTCTTCCTTCCTCCCTTCCTCCCTTCCTTCCTTCCTTCCTTCCTCTCTGTCTCTCTGTCTCTCTCTCTCTGTCTCTGTGTCTGTATCTGTCTGTCTGTCTGTATTTCCAACCAAAATCTTCACTCCAGTTCACTCCAAAGCTCATAGACTGGACCACAATGGGCCCCTGCTCAAGCTCTACTTAATGACTGTATTTTGGACCCTCCTGGCTTAGAGTGAATGTCAGTGGTAACTGTTTCTCTTTGGCACAGCAAGCCTGAGGGTCTTCCCCTCCCAGCTTGATTTTTTTCCCTTTTCTAATTCAAAAGGCCATCCCTTGACTCAGTTCTTAAAGAGGCCTATTCACTCTGAGTACCTAAAAAGGCCTTAGAATAAAAGGGCCAGGGTCTCCCATTGCATTCTGGGTCATCTCCAGTCATCCCGAGAATATCTGGTCACTGGACCCATTTGACTCTGGAGGAGAAAATGAGGCTGGTGACCTTGCACAACCCTCCTTCCCTCAAATCAATATCAACTGTAAGTCATGTCATCATTTCCCTCATGCCATGGTCCTCTTCAAAAGTGAAGGACAAACACAAGTTGCTTCCTTCTCATTGGAGGTCTTCAGACAAAGACCGGGCAGCTACTTATTCTATGTATTCTAGAAATGACATTTGGCAGGGTAAGGTTTGGAGGTCCCTTCCCACCTTGAAATTCTCCCATTCTGTGATTCTTCTTTCCTTACATTTTTGGAAAGTGGTATTCAACACCCTGACCTGTGCTGGGACCTCACCTTTAGAAGGCAATCTTGCCCCAGGAATTGATGACCAACTACAAATATGGCTCTAGAGGTTTAGCTCAGTGTCACTGAGCCAGTTTTCTTAAAAAAAAAAAATCTAGCAATTTCTGAGCAGTGGTATTGACTGGAAGCCCCATTAAATGCTAACCAAATCCCCTTGGAGCCTTCTCACA
This sequence comes from Pseudochirops cupreus, assembly GCA_028627135.1. NCBI lineage: Eukaryota > Metazoa > Chordata > Mammalia > Diprotodontia > Pseudocheiridae > Pseudochirops > Pseudochirops cupreus. The sequence continues at coordinate 14,894,223 of CM053584.1, forward strand.
GTGAAGTAATTAGGCCTTGATTGATAGAAAAGTGAGCACACCTTGATTGCTTGTGTAATTTTGAATTAATTACATTACAGCTCGATTTGTGTGTTACTTTCAGTAAATCTAGGAAGATGCTTATCTATCGCTGCCTAATTAATGTGTAACAACTTTATGATATTCAGAAAGGTTTCAGACTCATACAATATTGCATTGGCTTTATATATTCCTTCATGCTTTCTTTGACTCATTCACTCATTCAAAAAACACTTGTCAACTTCCTCAGACCACTCTGATCATGAACCTCTTTGACATTGTAGGTGGGTCCTTGGATAAGATATGTGCAGTCTCTCGGCCCTCCACAATGGTTTTTCTTCTCTCCCAGGGTTTTTCTTATTGGTCCCTTTTAATCCCACTCCATTTTAGTCACGCTGGCTTTCTGGTTCTTTCCCATATATGGAGTCCCATGTCTTTGTGCAGGGGGCAGCTCTGTAGCATTTGGATAGATTACAGGACTATTGTGATGTCAGGAAGACCTGAGTTCAAATCCAACCCAGGGCCAATCACTTAACCTCATTCAGCTTCTGTTTCCTCACCTGTATAATAATAGTATCTGCCTCCCAGGGCTGTTGTGAGAATCAGATGAGATGATACCTGGAAGATCCTTTACAAACCTTAATGCAGTACGTAAATGCTCGATATTTCAGTGTCTGGCACACAGTAGGTGCTTAATAAATGTCTGTTGACTTGACCGATGGTTCCCTGTGCCTGGAATGTCATCCTTCACCTCTGCCTTGTGGACGTCACTGTATGTGTCAGCTCCCATCTCTTTCATGAAGCCTTTCCCGGCATGCCACCAATGACCTGCGTTCTCTTGTCTTGGGTTGCATGTCATCTGTGATCTTGTGGAAGATTATATTACACACTGGACATATACTGCATAGTTGTTTATGTGTTTACATCTGCTGTGAGTTCCTTCCTGGCAGAGATGGTTTCCATTTTTATTTTGTATTCCCGGTTCTTGAGAGGCAGTGTGGTCTAATGGGTAGAGAACTGGCCTAGAGCCAGAATGACCTCTGTTCAGTCCTGCCATGGACTTAGCAAAGCTCTTAACCCTTCAGTGATCCTGGGGAATCTCCATAGCCTCAAACTGTAGAGAAGGTGTTGACCCACAGTGGTAGAGGGAGCTTTCTCATCTGGGTTTGCCCTGTATCAGTGAAATCACAGGTTCAGTCAGCGCCCTTAATAATAAAGGACATTTATATAGCGCTTGAGAGGCAGTGTTGTACTGTAGATAGAAAGCTGGCCTTGGAATCTAGAAGACCAGGGTTAAAGTTCCACTGGCTGTGTGACCCCAGAAAAATCACATAACTTCTCTGTGCTCTGAGTCAGAAGTGTCAAACTCGTACAGCAATGGGGGCCACTAAACCATACAGGAAAATCTCTGCAGACTACATATTCACTTAGGAAACCACATTTAACATTATCTAGGTTCTATTGTATTTTTATTCATTTGGTTAAATATTTCCCAGTTATGCTCTAATCTAGTTCCAGTGGCACAGGAGAGTGCTGTTTATTGGGGGGTGTGTGTGAGTGTGTGTGAGTGTGTGTGTGTGTGTGTGTGTGTGTGTGTGTGTGTGTGAGAGTGTATGTGTGTCTGTGTGAATGTGAGTGTGTGTGAGTGTGTGTGTGTGTGTGAGTGTATGTCTGTGTAAATGTGAGTGTGTGTGAGTGTGAGTATGTGTGTCTGTGTGAATGTGAGTGTGTGTGAGTGTGTGTGTGTGTGAGTGTGTGACTCTTATACACTCTCTAGGAGTATCAGCTGCAGAGAAGGCACCAACCTGTATGGCAGAGGGAGCTTTCTCCTCTACGATTTTCCTGTGTCAGTGAAATCTCGGGAATAATTTCTATCTTTAATAATAAGAGCTGACTTTCATATGGTGCATTAAGGGCTGAAAAGCACTTTAGATCTTTCATTTCGTTTCATCCCCATAACGACTTCGTGAGACGGGTTATAATCCCTGTTTTACAGGTGATAAAACTGAGGCCCATAAAGGTTCAATATGGCGCCCACGGCCACACAGCTGACAATTTTCCTCTACATGGGTCAGTGCTAGAACCGCTTGGCTCCAGATCCATCACTGCCTTTCACAGGAATGAAGGAATATTCCTAAGGGTTCCAGCAGCTCAAGAGGAGGGGAAGAAGAGATTTCTTTCCAGGGTTTCATCTGGGAGGGGTGTGGATGACAATGGAGCTTGGCCTTAAGGGTGGGGAGGATGATGATGGACAACGAGACAGGACCTGTATGCAAGGTGGATGGGAGAGTATGAGGGAAAGAAACCATAGCCAATTTTACAGCCATTTAACCCCTTTCTTTATGCCTCATCCCTCCTAATGTTCCACATCAGTTCTGATATGGAGGGAGGAAGGTAGGGCAATTGGGGTTAAGTGACTTGTTCCTGGTCACAGGGCTAGTTTTGTGATAAGTGCCTGGGGCCGGATTTGAACTCAGGTCCTCCTGACACTCACTGCACCACCTCCTGCCCCTCTATATCAGTTCTTGGAAGGGTTCCTCTGTTTTTTTGATGTGTGAATCACAGGGTAGGCTAAGAAAAGGCTAGACTGAGTATATCCAAGGGAAGGACAGAGACTAAGCCACAGATGGAAGATGGGATGGATTTGGCGTAGGTAGAGACAACATTGGAGGTTAAGGGATGCTGAAATGCTTATAGAGATGGGAAGTGAAGAGTGTTGGGCCTGCCATGTCAATTGTGGATGGCTGTAGATCCGATGTCATTATATAAGGGACTAATATAGGACAATTTTGCCAGTGGAGGGAGACAACATAAAAAACAAATTATTTTTGTATCCCAAGGGCTTCTTGGAACAGAGATTGGAGAATCAGACTGAGTTGGTAGCAAGAGATTTTCTAATCCTATCAAATGTACGATCTTACAATGGAGGTCCAAAAGGCAACATCATGAGTACACAATGGGAGAGGCCTTGCTTGATGACAATTGGCTTCCAAAAGCTTTGAGGGTTTCTAGAACAAAACTCACTAGGAAATAATACCAAGGCAGCAGTCAAAAATGGCGAATTCAGTCTTTGACTGTATTAAGAATGAATGAGAAAATGTCTACCGAACACATACTATGTGCCAAGCCTTCACAGGCTGAGATGTGTGCTGTGTGTGGTAGTGCCCTCCTGTGATTGCTGTGATTAGGGAGCCTGAGGTTGGTGGATTGCTGGAGTCTGGGAGTTCTGAGCTACGGCAGGGCTCATGCTGATTAGGAGTCTGAGCTAAACCTGGTACCAATATGGTAAGGCTGCCTAAGGAGGGGCAAACTGGCTCAGGCTGAAGATGGAGCAGGTGACCTTTGGGCAGCTAGGGTGGCATAGTGGACAGAGCGCTGGATCTGGAGTCAGGAAGACCCCTCTATCTGAGTTCAAATCCAGCCTCAGATGCTTACTAGTTGTGTGACCCTGGACAAGTCACTTAACCCAAACGAGCTGGAGAAGGAAATGGTAAATTGCTCCAGTGTCTTTGCCACAAACCCCCCTGAATAGGATTGGGGAGAGTTGGGACTGAAATAAAGCAGCAGCAGAAATGAGTGCCCGTGGGCCAGGGAATGGCCACTGTTCTCCAGCCGAGGGGAAGCGGAGAGACTCAGCCTCCAAAGAGGAAAAGAAGAAGCTGAAATTTTACATAGAACCTCCACAGGCCGGGGCCTGCTGAAGCTGTCCATCTGTGTGATGTTGAAGGTTCCTCGTCTGTCAAATAAAGTTTTTAGACCAGAAAGTGTTTGAGATTGCTTCCATTCCTAACTCTATGATCCTAAGGCTTTTTGATCCAGAGGAAGGCAGCCGCCAAGAGAGTATCTTTGATAGCATTCTCTAAGAAAATTAACTTGGAGGAGACAGGGGAGGGTGGAAGAAGGAGACCCAGCTGTTTTAGGGTGTTTTCAGGACTACCAAGAGGAAGAAGAACTGGGCGTGTCCTTCCTGGCCCTGAGGGAAGTAACAAAGAGGTAGAATTAGACTTAGAAACCATATAGAACAAAAGCAAAAACACACATGAGAATTCCATAACTCCCTAGCAATTAGAGCAATCCCAAAGAGGATGGATGCCCAGCTTGAGTTTGTCTCCCTCTGAAGGTCTTCAGCCAAAAGCTGGATGACCTCTTGCTTGGGATCTTTTCATGAGGATTCTTGGTATACAACAGGTACTTAATAAATGCTTATTGCATTGGATCAAATCCTTCAGGTACCAGTTGGATGAACTGGCCTCCGAGGTCCCTTAGGACTCTCGAGATGTTGTGATCCCATGACAGTTGCATCTAAGTATTTGGAAGGCTGTCACACGAAGGACGAATTTGACTCTTTGGCCTCAGTAGATGCCACCAGGAACAAGACACTGAGAGGAAAATTTAGGCTGCCTGATATCAGGAAAATCTCCTTGACAAATCAAGTTGTCCCAAAGTGCATTGGATTACTTCTGAAGATGGTGGCTTCTCCCACGCTGGAGGGCTTTGAGCAGAGGCTAAAGAACCACTTGCTGGGTCTGTTGTAGTGGGGGGTCCTTTCATCTGTGGGTTGGCCTTCATGATCACCGAGACCCCATTGGACTCTGAGATTCTGTGGCCGAAAGACACAGCAGATGGAGAGCTAGTCTTGAAGCCAAGAAAATCCAAGTTCAAATCGTGCTTCTGACAGAAGCTGAATGTGACTCAATTAATATAATGTTTAACCTGGAGTCAGGATGCCCTGACTTCCAATCCAGCCTCCAATACTTATTAGCTATGTGATCCTAAGCAAGTGACTGAACTTCTGTTTGCCTCAATTTTCTCGACTGTTAAGTGTGAGTAGCAATAGCACTTACCTCCCAGTGCTGCTGTGAGAACAAAATGGGATCAAATCTATAAGGTATTTGCAAATCTTAAATCTGCATAAAAATGCATGGTTCTGGACACATTTTTTAACCTCTCATTGCTCCAGGCAGATCTCTAAGACTACGTCTCAGAGACAATGCCATCTGCGGAAGGAGTTTTCTTACCTGGGAGTTCTCTATAGAAATAAAACCATGTTTGCAGTAGCACTGCCCATGCCCACGGACGGCCAAGCTCCTGAGGGCCGTGAGCAGGCTCCATCTCTATAATACACGAAGGACTTGGCCTGGTGAGGACGGTGTTAAATTTACAGAGCTGAGGAAGAAATCGTTTGCTTGCCATAAGGGGAAATCCAGGCCTGACAGTAGGCACTTAACAGCATGTTCCAATTACAGCATTTAAATATAATTGCATACTCTGTTAATCTCTGTCACTGCGGCGTCTCTTAATATCGTCATGGCAGCATCTAATATCATGAGCAATGTCAGACGAGCTGAGACTATTGAAAAAGTTCAGTCCCAGGTCTTAATATCCCCTCTAATTCTCTCCATCAATTATACCCCAGCCAAGAGTTCAAATAAAGGTCTTGAGATCCGGAGGCTGAAGCTATCTCCCTGAGTCAATGCTTCTTCATAGTCTACAGAGCACACCAGGAACCAGTCACCACTCTGACCACCATGATTTAAATGGGCTGGCCAAAAATTGCAACAAATCTGCCAAACTGGAAAAAGTGGAAGGTTTTTTTCTTTTTTTTTGCTATTCTGTATCGTGGCTTCATGACATTCTTTCCCAAATGGGATTTGAATCTTTTTCCCCCTGTTGAGTTAAGGAATACAGACTGGGATTGGTGATAAGTTTATATTTTTATAAGATATCTTCAGGATGGTTTAATATGTAACTTATACAGGAACATTTTTATAAATATATAATATTAAACATGTAAAATATTTTGGAAGGGTATGGAGATTGGCCCAGTGATTCCATCCATGTGGGGAGATCCTGGTATCAAATTTCTCCCAATTCAGTTCAGCACCTGCTCTGTGATCAATAATCATACAGAATTGCTTGGGTCACTGAGAGGACTGAGACTTGTCCAGAGTTATAGAGCTGGTATGCGCCAAAGACTGACCTTAAACTCAGATATTCCTGATGCTGAGACCAGCACATTATCCAATAGGCCACACTTAAATATATTTTAAATAAAGATTTCATATGTATATGAAGCACTTGCTATAAAATATGTTTGTAGATCATTTAATGGCAAAGGGAATAAGGTGATGGAGAGTCACATATTTGTGTGTGTGTGTGTATGTGTGTGTGTGTGCATGTGTGTGCGTGCGTGCATGTAAAGGAGAGAGTTAAGCACAAAGTCCCCTCTCAACACACACACCCCACGTCCCATGCAGCCAGACAGCAGGCATAAAGATGAGCTGAGTTTCTTTATTTCTAGTGGCCAAATTTGCTCTGGCTCCATGTTAAAGAACATGGAGCTTTGAGGTAACAGTGATCACTTGGTCCTTGTGATGGCAGTAACAGGACAGAGATGAATCAAAAGAGTATTTCTCACTGGGCTAGGAAAAGATGGCCACTTGGCTGACTTTAAAGGGGAAGACAAATTTCCCTCTCACTCTATCTCTTCCCACCTGCATAGTGAGTGTAAGGACTCACTGACTCTTCCTCTTGGACTTGTCATAGTGTGTGTGTATGTATGTATATGTATGTGTGTGCAAGTGAGTGTATGTGTGTGTGTGTGAATGTATGCATGTGTGTGCATACAAGTGAGAGTGTATGTGCGTGCATGTGTGTGCAAGTGAGAGTATATGTGTGTATCTATGTATGCACCTGTGTATGAGTGTGTGGTGGTGGTGGGGGAAGATCCCTCTCCCCATGGCTCCTAATAAGGTCTAGTGCATGTGTTTAGCTCAGTAAGACCAAGTCAGGATGTCAAGGTTCTGCAGGATGGTTTAATATATAATGTTTATATATGAACATTTATGTGAATACATAATATAAAATATATAAGCACAGCTCTCTGCCATCTCATGCCTCGTCTATACTTTTAAATGATCTATGATCATTTTATGTGAATTCTGTTGTTTTTTCTTCTGAGCATAAGTGACTGAACAACAGTCATGAGTTAGACATTTTCAGCTTAGAAGGAAATCTCACAAGTTTGAAAGCTGAGAACTTCTGCTCCCCTCATTCAGAATTGACTAGAAGGGAGGGGGAGACAGACAGACAGAGACATAGAGACAGGGACACACAGACAGACACAGAGACAGTAACAGAGAGAGATTTAGAGATAGGGTACAGAAACAGAAAGAGAGATAGAAAAAGAGTCAGATAAAGATAAAGAGATAAAGTTAGGCAAGGACAGACAGAGAATGAAGCTGCTTTGTGCTGTGTAAATCCTGCACCTCTACCAGGGGGAGGAGGTGAAGGGATCTCTCTCTCCTTCCCTTCCCCACTGGTCATGGTGTCTTGCAGCAAAATTATGAACTCAGTAGTATACATCACATCCAGCTCTGTAGTTGGAGAAAGATAGTTGAGTCAAGAAAAGCTTCATGAGGTATGATCCCTGGAGGCAGAGAAAAGAGCCCAATATGGGTCCAAGGAAGACAGGTAGTTGAGACCTGAGTTGCAGAGGGTCACAGACCCAGGGAGCCTACGTAAGTGACTTGTCAGCAGAGACACTCTTTACAGGGGAGGGCACCACAAGATGAGAAAGGTGACCAGGCCCTCGCCTTTCCTGGCCACGCATATTTCTTGTGTATGTATCTCATTGGGGCCCAGCCTTCCCATGAGGCTTTGTGTCCCAGATTTAAGGAGGAAGTAATGTTTAGCTATTTTTTTCTGTGCTATTTCAGTAAATGACTTTGTTTTGAACTAATTTTGTTTACTGGTTGATAATCAAAGGTAAGTACAATGTGAGGACTTGTGACTTATAGTTTTAGAAGCGTGGACACGCATTTAAATTAAAGATTACCCTTCAATCAGGAGTTGGGAGTTATCCCTCAAGGACTAGACCTGATTTTGCAAATGACGGTGATGGTGGTGGTGGGGAATATCTCCTAGAGGGGACAATATGCACACGTTTGTATTTAACGAGAGAGAGGCAGAAAGAAGTAGTGAATAGAACCCCAGCCTCTGAGTCAGGAGCATCCGGGTTCAAGTCTCCCCTCTGACACATCCTAACTGCCTAATGGTGGGCTTGTCACTTGATCTCTCATTGTTTCAGGTAACTTTCTAAGCTGATAAATTGCCAACCAAGTCCTGATCTATATTGGTGGAGGGACTTTCCTTACCTGGGAGTTCCTTATCTATATCACCAAAAATGTACAAAAGTGCTTTATATGCATTATCCCCTTTCTGTCATTCCAACAATCTTGTGATGTAGGTGCAGTTATTATCCTAAGTTAACATATGTGAATACAGATGGAGACAATTGGAGTGATCCGTTCACTATCAGGCAGCAACTAAGTATCTGAGGCAGGATTTGAATCCAGGTCTTTCTTCCTCCAAATCCAGCATTCTTTCTCTTACATCGTGACATAGGACCCATCCATAGATGCTCCAGCCATGCTCAGCTATCTGTCTGTACATATAGTAATTGTGGTTAAATATTAAATTGTGGTTATTATTTCTAGGTGGGAGGATCCATTGGGGGTATTACAAGGGAGAGATCAGTTTACATTTATTCTGTGCAGAATGAGCATTTATCATCTTCTTTTCCAGAGTTGTTGATGAAGGATGGTATTGACTAAAATAGGGTGAAATGTGAGAAATGAAAGAAATGCATCCTGGTAGGAATTCAAACACAAAATTGTTTCATCATTGACAAATGAATTTGATTGGTTTATTCAACATCTTAGCTATTGAAAGCCAACTGTATGCAAAACACGTGGCTAGGAAACCCAGGTATTATGTTGTTGTTGAGTTGTTTTTCGGTTGTGTTTGAGTCTCTGTGATTGCATTTGGGGTTGACTTGGCAAAGCTACTGTAGTGGTTTGTCATTTCTTTCTTCAGATTATTTTCCAGATGAGGAAACTGAAGCAAACAGGGTTAAATTATTTGCCCAGGGTCACACAGCTAGTAAGTGTCTGAGGGTGGTTTTGAACTCAGGAAGATGAGTCTTCTTGACCTTAAGACTGGTACTCTATCCACTATACTACCTCCTAACCACCCAGGGAGTGTACAGAAGAATCAAATCATGGAGAATGGGTGTTGGTAAAAAAACGTCATTCAAAGCTGCACCAATTATACAATTCACTGTAGAGGAACAAGCATTTTAAGCGTTTACTCTATGCCAGGCATTGTACTGGATGCTGGTCTGTGTTGACTTCACATCTCTAGAAGGAGGTAGTAAGAACCTAGTCATATTTTGATGTGATGGCTTATTGTTTCACAAAGTAAGCACAGATATATCCAACCATAGGATTTCCTTGATTGCAAAAATTTTATGGGAGAAATATTTCTCCATGTGTGAACTGCCAGGATCCATTCAGACTAAGACAGAGGCTTTACAAACATGTTGCTCAAGGAGATGTTAACTTTGGCTTATATTTGAGTCTAGAATCCTATACTTTATCACCACCAAGGAGAACCACAGTCCTACTGTCTCAACCCAATGCTGTTGAACATGTTAGAACATCGAGACTAGAACAAAACTCTCACCTGACTCAAAGTGTGACATTCCAAGTTCTTATGTCCAATGCTACCAGGACTGATGCTGCCAATGTTGCGCTGATGTTTAGCTAGAGCAATGTCTACCTGGTTTACTGGAGTCTCAGTGCACAGAAAAGCCATATGCACTTACAACTGGCATACCTCCCAGCTAAAAGAAGCTTACCATTTAGCTCTGACTTCATTTCAGAAGAGCACTAACAGAAATAAAAAAAAATGGCATGATGCCCAAGTTCATTGTCATGATCTTCAACCAAAAAGAGAGCTCTGCTGGGTAATCTTCATGTTCCTGGCGTACACAATTTGCAACATCAATGCAAATCTGTTCTAAACCTAGAGGAGAGATTGAGCAACTTAGAACCAGGGACTTATAGAGGCCCCATAAAGACAATTTACCCCAACCAACCACTTATGGTCTATAGATGAGTTAGTTTGACTTTCTAATGAGTAAGTTGAGGCTGAAGGAATGTTATTTCTGCAGCCTAAGTAAAAAAGGCTTCCAGTCAGTTACCCAAATACTGTGTGAGCCAGAAAATGACTCAGGAAAACATCCCAAGTGAGGACAACTGTGTACAGTAAACCAAGAACCAGTTTAAATATGGGAAGAGGATTGAATCTAGAGGAAACATCTTTTCATGCCTAGAACTTTAGGCATGGAGCCTTTAACTATGAAGCCTTACAGACTTCAAAGAGAATAGAAGGAGTGCTAATCAGCCCTCCACAAAGGCAAGTTTAGAACTCTAATTCTGATGAGGAGTATGTTTAGTCTGCATCATTAACTATTTCAGGACTAGAGGAAGATAGAATATAGGTCACTGGAGAACTGGGGTCATTTGACTGGTGTCTGGACTAATGTATGCTATTGGAGAGTTCCTGGTTAGGGGCAAAGAGGCTGTGCAGTGGATAGAGCATTGGGTCTGAAGACAGGAAAACTCATCTTCTTCAGTTCAAATTCAGCCTCAGACACTTCCTAGCTGTGTGACCCTGGGCCAGTCACTGAACCTTGTTGGCCTCAGTTTCCTTATCATAAAATGAACTGGAGAAGGAAATGGAGAACCACTCTTGTATTGCTGCCAAGAAAACCCCAAATGGGGTCACAAAGAATTGAACATGAGTGAAAAATGAATGAAAGCTAGGACTCCCATTTCAGTATGTGCTCATGGCTTCCACGCTCACTTTTCTTTAGGCTCCACTTCATTGTCCAGATTTTCCCAACTCCTCTCTCTCAGCCTTGCCCTCAGGTGCCTTTTCCCATCACCATAGATCTCTGCATTCCACTCTCCTTTCTGCATTATCTTCTTGTATTAGAACATAAGCTCCTTGTGGGTGGAAACTAGTTTTTTTTTCCCCCACTTGCATTTTCATTCTCAGCACTTATTAGAGTGCTGGGCAAATTGTGAGCACTTAATTAAGGTTCTATCTATCTATCATCTGTCCTTATGGCATTGCTAATTTTTAACCATGTTTTTCATTATATGTAATTCCATATGTTCATCCATAGGGGATAGGGGCTACATCTGTGATTGTATTAACACGAGGAACTTCCAGATGAGGAAATTCCCTTCACAAATTCAGGTTGGCATCTGTTATGCAACTTACTGTCTTTGAGAGTTTCCTGGAGCACTACAGGTGAAAGATTTGTGCAGGGTCACATAGTCAGTAAGTATCAGGTCTTCCTGGCTCCACTGGTAGCCTTTTTTTATCCCCTAACTCTTCTAGATCCACTGATGTGCATATAAAACACCATTTCTCCTGTTTGCTTTTATCTGCTTTTGTGCTGATACCATTTATCTACCATTAATGTATTTATCTATTATTTATGCATAGTTTTGTTTATTTACATATACATTGCTTTGTTGTTAGGCATATTAGCTTGTGTTCTATGGGTTTATACTTCCTGCTGTGAATTGTGTGTGTCATATGTCCTACATGTAATTTAGACCTGCAGTCACTCAAACAGCCTGTTAAGAGCTGCTTTATACTGTGTCGTGTCTATGACCCATCATACATTTTTGGAACCCTGCAATGATCACCTAGGAAGTTGGATTAATCATCCCTTTTCTTCTAAGTGCTGATGCTTATGTTGATACTGTGATTTGCTTTACATCTGATAGGGATAATTATTAGCCTGCATCAACTACTTCAGGAGTAGAAGAAGACAGAACATAGGTCACTGGAGACTGAGGGCTATCTTATTGGTTTATCAGCTTTCAAAAGTACTGTGTCTGATTTTGCAAGGGGCTGCAAAATTTCTGATCCTGGAGAAGAATGTCACAGGATGCTGCTTAGTAGTTCAAGCAAAAATGCCAACCAGAATTTTTTTCCTTTTCAATCTCCTAGGGATCTAGGTTCTGAATACACCATCATTTGTTTATTTTGATCTAGACCTAAGGTTTCACTTGATTTCACAAATTATCTGCAACACATTGTGTTAGGAAGTTGCTGGGGTGGGGTCGGGAGCGAGGACCCCTGAGGGGTTAAATGATTTACACAAAATCTTTCAGTTGTGTAGCAGCAAGCATCCCAGCATACCCAGGGTGACTGCTACCACAGGTTCTTTGATCTGCTTTTCTAAAGGGCTTCTACCTGTCTGACCATTACATACATACAAACATAGTTATCAGAAAGAGAAGCACCAACATCTGGGTTTTCAAAACTAAGGGGCTCAACGGCTACCCAGAATCTTATCTGGCCAAATCACGAAACTCTTCCCATAAGTGAGCCCCCAAAGCAAAATCTCACCTCAAGAGAGTATAAATATATATACACATACATGCGCACACACACACACACACACACACACACACACACACACACACCCTTCTCCAGGGTCAGAGGACTTCACAATCTTCATGACCCACTACATAATTACAAAATAACAAAAGGTGTGGGTCTTCCTGAAAAACAAGCCTCCCTTAAGCAAGCTCTTCTTGTTGGGCTCCAAGTGAGGCTCCTTAAGGGGCAGGGAAGATCTTCAAATTTCCGTATCATTACAAGTTGGTATGTTTGAGAGGCAGGACCTGAAGTCAGGCCCTGACTCAGAGACTGGCTTCCTAGCCATTATGTACTTCTGCTTTCTGTATATCAGCTGTGGATAAATTTTATATACTTATTAAATTAATAATAATAAGTAATATCATGACAAATCTTTAAGGTTTATCATGAATTCTTCTTGCAACACCACTGTGAAGAAAGTGGTGTATTATCCATCTCTGATCCTTTCTTTTAAGCAATGAACTATGCCATCTCTGAATTGGAAGAATGGGCCAATTTCAAAGTGAACTTCAAAGGGTCATCTCCTCTGACCTATACTTGAAGATGAATTGCTGCTAAAACATTCTTGACAAGTGATCACTCCAGCCTTTACTTGAAGACCAGAGGTAAAGGAAAACCCACCACCTCCCAAGGCAGCCCATTCCACTTTGGGAAACCTCTATTCGTTCAGAAGATTTTTGTGACATCAAACCCACATCTTTCTCTTGATCACTTCTGTCCATTGTCACTGAATCTTTTTGCCTAAACATGCCATCAGGAGAGGATGTGTAACTTTAGTTGGTGTATAGTTCACATAAATATTAAAATCCTTTGTATCCCAATCTCTATTAGCTCTTGGTTGGGAGACACCCTTTTGGAGGGAGAGGATGTGAACTGATACTGATCTGGCCTATAATTGAAAAGCAAGACCATGGTGGGTTTTGGTAATTTATTTAAATATCTGCTCAAATCCTTTTCTTGTACCTCACTGTAAGACAGAGATGACTCTGGGTTCTTGAAAACTATTCCAGCTTCATCTTGCTTGGGTAGTTCAGCACTGAGTCAATGATCGTGTATTGTCCAAGGACCAACCTACCTAAGTTCAGAGAAACTCATTGCCAAGCTGTGCCCAGAGGAATGAATTCTTCAGTCACAGAGACTCTACAAAATCACCAACTAAACCCTACAGGGGCCATGATCTGCAGAGGTAAAGGACATCATTGCTTATGAAACCAGTGATCTCTAAAGTATTAGAATATTGGAGAATGTCTACTCTGATAGACCAAGTCAGTAACTTATTAGTACGGATAACTGTATGACTAACAAAATATTTTTGCTACCCTTACAAAATCATGCTCTTACTACCTTCCCCCCACCTACTTTCCCAGTCCTTAAAGCTCATTCTGCCAAGGTCAAAACCAGACACTTGGAGTTTTAAGAGGATTTGCAAATTTTGAGGTGTTTGGGAGAAGCTGGGACAAGGATGATTGATTTCAGAGAGTGGGCCCCAGTCTATCTAATGGGACCTCCTTGATACATATATTACCTGAATTTTTCATTTTATGACTGAATTCTACCTAAGAATGCTTGTTTGAATCATAGCATACTTCTCATTGCTGAAGGAGAATTCCTGGGAGGATATCTAATGTTAGTAACCACGGGAAGTAGGGAGGAGGTGGGTGAATACCCAAGGTCAGCCATTTTCCCCTGGAAGTATGTAAGTGCCTTGAGGGCACAAATGGTTTAATTTTTGTCATTGTATCTCCAACATTTATCTCTCTGACTGGTCCGAAGCTGGCGATTAATATATGCTTCCTGCTGAATTGAACCTGGTTCCATATCTTGCTTAGCCCTGCTTCTGTGCCCAGCAAAAGGAAAATTATCTTCCTCCCCCAGGCCCTAAGAGTAAAAAGAAATAAGATTCCTACTAGAAGTTCTATCTTAAAACTACATTATGGGTCAAATGTAGAGTAATTCATGAAGCATTTATTAAGCACCTACTTTACGGCAGAAGAAAAATGGAAAATAATAGCGAACATAATAAAATAATAGCAAATATAATAATAAAATAATAGCAAATATAATAATAAAATAATAGCAAATATAATAATAAAATAATAGCAAATATAATAATAAAATAATAGGAAATAAATAATAGCAAACTATTTTCTCTATCGAGAACAGTGAAACCGCCGCCCTTGTACCCAGGGTGTGACAGAGGGAGCAGCCAGATGGGGCCCAGGCTGCCCAGAGCTGACCCTCGCTGGAGGCGATGCCCTTGGGGGCAGGACATCAAGAGACCGATGTGCAAGGGATCTTCAGGAGGGAGACACCGAAGGCCTGGGGAAAACAAAACGAAACCAAGCCTCAGACCTCGTGAGGGTTTTAGAAAGAGAACACCAGTAATTACTCTATGGCTGTGCCCATTTGTACAAAATCTTTATGAATCGTCAAGGTGTTGAAAAAGAGAATCCTCAAGGATGATATTAATGGGGAAAAACAGTCTTTCTCAACAGATTTTTGGCATCTTTATCATTTCATAAGTGACTGATGTAAGAATAGACTCCACTCTCAAGGTGCTTGCGATCTAATGGTGACGTTAGATCTTCTGAACAAATAAATGTCATTAGATAACATGGAAACAAACATATACAAAGCAAGCTGTATGCAAAATAAACAAGAGATAGTTAACAGAGGGCAGGCACTGGAATTAAGAAGGGCTGGGGAAAGCTTCCTGTAGAAAGCAGGACTTTGGCTGAGACTTAAAGGAACGGGTGTGCATATGTGTATGTGTGTGTGCGTGTGTGCATGCATGTGTGTGTGTGTGGTGGTGGTCAGTAGTTGGAATGGAAGAGGAAGAGCATTCCAGGCCTGGGGACAGCCAGAGAAAATGCCCAGAGCTGAGAGATGGTGTATCTTGATAAATGTCAGATGGGACATAAAATGGGGAGATATATGCTCACCAAAAGGATTTGCCACCATCATGGAGGAGATCATCCAGCATGGAACTCAGATCAAAAAGGGATTCCTTGTGGAGGATGAGGGCCTCCAGAAGTTCCTGTTTGAAGATAACATTGAGCTGACTGCATCAGGCCCAGAACATTGCAGAAGCTCCTGGAAGAAATTGATCTGCCGTCAATCAAAGGAATTTGGCCTGTCCAGCCACACAGGAAAGAGCAAGTGGATACAGAAGGTCCATTAGCCATGTTATGGCAGGCATTTGGATGGACACCCTATTGGGCTTATCCAATAGGCAGTAGTGAAGGCCAACAAATTGGGCCCTGAATTAGACAGGAAGAAAACAGGCTGGATTGTTGTCAGGAAATTGCGAAGCTCTTTAACTGACCTCTCATTTACCATGAAAGCAAGTACCCATCTTCTTAACAACAACATTTTCCTTGTATTATTCTTTGTCAGTAAAATATGGAATACTGTTGTCTCTGAAGTACCACGCAAAAGGCAATGGAGATGCACGTGGGGAACAGGCTTTGAAATGAAGTAAGTTAAGAATAGTGAGGAACAGTAGTATAAGATGTCATAAAAAACAAGGATAGGAAGAGGAAGTGGTCAAGGAGGAGGAGGGTCGGTCAAGTGGCTAGATGATAGGGGGGACGGATGGAGAGCCACGCGGCTCCACCAGTATTGGAGGGAGAGAGTGATGGTCTCTCATTGGGCGACATCTCTCTTCCCACCCTTGAACTTCTGGGATGAAATGGGCAAGAGCAGCAGGTATGGATGGATTATGCTCTGAATCACCACAAGAAGCCCCTGAATGGACCAGATCACAGATCCAATTGAATAATTAGGTGTGTGTAGTCACTGTGCCAGGTGCTGGGTATTCAAAGATAAAAATTACATCATTCTTGACTTCAAGGAGCTTTCATCCTATCAAATGAAATACCAATTCATCTAAATATACACAAAATATGTTCAAAATAATATCAAGCTATTTGAAGTGCATGGGGAGTGGCAGCACATGATCAGTTGATAAGACTAAGAAATACATTGTGGGATATCCTGGGCATCTAACCATCTTTTATAACAATATTTCTTTAGGAAGATGCATGCTGAGTTTCAAACAATTGACTTATGAAAGATATTTTCGAATATACCTTTAAAAAAATAGAGACTCTTTGCTTAGTATCCTTGAAATTTGGAATTCAGTCCTACTCAAGTGTAAGAAAAGGGAAGGGTTAAGGGATGCGTGAACTATTTCCTGTTCCCATCTTTTCTCTCTCCATTGGCCTGAGCACTGTAATCTAAGAGTGACTTGGGACCTCTGTTCTTCCTCTCCTTTTATGGAGCATGGGCAACAGAGCAGCTGTGAAAACAATGGCCAAGAGGAGGAAATCTGTTATTAGCATAGTGAACCGGGGGATCTGGGAGCCCACCAGGCCCCATTTTCCATGTTTCTGCTCAGCCAGCATGGAATCGGAGGATCACACGGTGAGCTGGAGCTTTGGCAGGTCTGCTCCCAAGCTGGGCTGTTGGCACTCAGCGACTCCCATCATCCCTGCTGCTCCAGCCCTTGGCAGTCTCTCCTCCAACGGTTTTTTCTTCTTTTCTCTTGATGTCACCAGGCCTGTTGCATAAACATATTGTGTTGCTAGGCAGCCCCAGGAACAGCAGCCAATCATCTCTTTTCATCTTGGATTAGAGGAAATTAGGGCTGTGCAAATTGACCAGAAGTTCACCTACAGCTGGTGTTATCGGTTGAGTAGGCCGTCCTACCCAGCCACATGCTCCCCAACCAGAATTTTTCAGTATTCATCTAGGGTGCTGAGTTTTCCAGCTATGGAAATCATGCATGCTTGGGAGATCCATTCCCTTGTTTTCTCTCTTATTCTTGGGACCTTAAATACAAATAGGTTAAGGCAATCACACTCTTTCATAGATTCATCAGTGGGCTAGGTAAAAATAAAGAAACGTGTGTTAATCTTTCTGTTCTTGTCTGGCTCGATAGACTGTATTGACTATAGAGCAATGGATTTGGAAGTGACAGACTCTGGATTCACCTCTAGTTACTGCTGGTAAATAGATGGATGAGGCAATTCACCTCCCTGAGTGTCAGTTTCTTTACCTGAAAAATGAGGGTCATAGAACCTGACACATGGGACTGAATGAGATCATGCATGTAAAGTACAAACAGTTAGGCTTGCAACGAGAGTTAGTGAGGTATCAGGGAATGAGGGCTGATCTTGGAGTAGGATCTGACTTCAAATTCTGACTTTTCCCCTTCTTGTGTCAACTTGGGCAAATAATTTCATTTCCCTGGGCTTAAATTCTCTTAGTTGTTAACTGAAGAGGTTGGTCTTTGAGGTTTCTTTGAGGCAGTTCTGTAACTACGAACCCAAGTGTTATTGAAATGCAAGCTACAATGGCCATGATCTCTTTGTCATCTCCCAACACTGAATGGAGGCAAGTGGGCTGGATTTGGAGTCAAAGGGTATGTGCTGCCTACCATTTATGTGACCTTGGGTCAGTGGCTCAGACTCCACTGACATCACTTCTTCATCCGTTGAATGATGGGTTAGGAGAGATGGCCCCTTTTCCAGCTTTACGTCTATGGTCTTATGGTCCCTCTAGCCCAGTGGTTCTCAACCTGTGGATTATGTTCAACTTGTAACAATGAAAATACATCCTGCATATCATATATTCACATTATGATTCATAACAGTAACAAAATTACAGTTATGAAGTAGCAACAAAAATAATATTATGGTTGGGGGTCACCACAACATGAGGAACAGTATTAAAGGGTCGCAGCATTAGGAAGGTTAAGAACTACTGGTCTAGCCAGACTCATCTACCAGGAAGGAAGGAAGATAGTAAGTGTCTACCACATTCCAGCCATTTCATTTGGTCCTTCCAACCACCCTGGGAAATGTAAAATGCCTCCATTTTACAGTCCACCAAACGGAAGCAGGAAGATGTTAAGACATTTGCCCAGCATCACAGTTTAGTGAGATTTGAACACAGATCTTTCTGACTTCAGATACAGAGGAGCTTCCCAGACAACTAATCAGCGTCTCAAAAACAATTATACCTCATTTTATTCTGCTTTGCAGATAATGCATTTTTATAAATTGAAGGTTGGTAGCGACCCTGAAGTGAGCAAGTCTGTTGGCGCCATTTTTCTCTCATCGTGCCTCTATGTCACATTGTGGCCATTCTCTCAATGTCTCTAACTCTTTCATTATATCTGTTATAATCAGCGATCTTTGATGTTACTGTTGGGATTGTTTTGGGACACCATGAACCAGGCCCATATAAGATGGTCAATTTAATCGATAGATGTTGTATATGTTCTGACTGCTCCATGGACCAGCTGCCCCCAGTCTCTCTCCCTTTCCTTTGACCTCCCTATCCCCTGAGGAACAATATTGAAATTAGGCCAATTAACAACCTGGATCCTAAGTTTTCAGGTGGAAGGAAGAGTCAATCAATGCAGCAAACTTCATTGTTTTCTTTTTTTAAGAAATTGCCACAGCCACCCGAATCTTCAGCAGCCACCACCCTGATCAGTCAGCAGTCATCAGCATTAAGGCAAGACCCTCCATCAGCAAACAGATTACGACTCACTGAAGGCTCAGATGATGTTTAGCATTTTTTTTTTTTAGCAATACAGCATTTTTAGTAAGGTATGTACATTTTTAAAAGACATAATACTAGTGTACACTTAACAGACTACAGTTTAGTGTAAACATAACTTTTATATACACTGGGAAACCAAAAAATTTGTGTGACTCATTTTATTGTGCTATTCACTTTATTGCTGTGGTCTGGACCAGAATCCTCCAGTTCTCCAAGGTGTGCCTCTATATGCTTGACTTCCTTTGGGGCTGCTGTTGCTGTTGCTTTTTTCTTTTGGGAATACTCTTCTTCTTCCTTTCTAACTAATTCTAGTTTACCCCCTAAGGCCCAGCTCAAATCTTGGCTTCCTCAAAAAGTGATCCTTGTTCACCCTAACCCATAATAATTTCTTCACCCCACTGGGCTCTTAATATACTTACTTCCTGTCTCCTCCATTGGCACTTCACTGGTGATCAAGGTTGGGCTATACTACATTTTTGATTGAACAGTTATATTGTTTTGAAGAATCTCTTTCGTTTTGGTACTTTAAGTAATTTCTTAATTGAGATACAGCTTCTGCTAATATAGAACCTAATCTTCAAAACCACTTTCTAGACCCTTTCTAAAGGGAGTGTGGGAATTACTTTGCAATATTTTAGTGAACTAATCTCCTAATCATTTGATGGCCCAATTCTGGAAAGTCTTGAACCCCTATTTTTAAAAATACATTTTAAATTTATTTTGGTAAATATTTCCCAATTACATGAAAACGTTTTCAATATTTGTTTTTTTTTAAATTGAGTTAAAAATTCTCTCTCTATTTCTCCCTCATCCCTTGAGCAGACAAGCCAATATAATAACTATTATACATGTGAAGTCATGCAAAACATACTTCCATGTTAGCCATTTGATAAAACACACACACACACACACATACACACAAAATAAAGTGAAAAAATATGCTTCAATCTACACTCAGAGTTTATCAGTTCTTTCTCTGGAGGTAGACAGCATTTTTTATCATGAGTCTATCAGAATTATCTCATTTCATTATGTTGATCAGAGTAGCTAAATCTTCCACAGCTGATCATTGTTACAATATTGCTGTTACTGTGTACAATGTTCTCCTGGTTCTGCTTACTTCGCTTTGCATCAGTTCATATAAGTCCTCCCAGGTTTTTCTGAAATCATCCTGCTTGGCATTTCTTATAGTCATTTCAATAGCATTCCATCATAATCATATACTACAACTTGTTTAGCCATTTCACAATTGATGGACATTCACTCAATTTCCAATTCTTTAGCCGTTAAAAAAAAGAGCTGCTATAAATCTTTTTGTAAAATAGTTCCATCCCCACCCCCTTTTGTTTTGGATCTCTTTGGGATGTAGACCTAGCAGTGGTATTGCTGGGTCAAAGGGTATGAACAATTTTAAAGCTCCCTGGGCTTTCTCCTTTTATGTAATGAGAATTATATAACTATTTGTTCATCGATTGCTTGACGGTGAACTGGGCTGGATAAAGTTGGAGGGATGCCCATTTGCCAAAGAGGGTTATAAATTATAAGACATGAGCACAGCCCACTATTACCTTATGTCTGCTGATGTGAAATTCCATTCATTTATCAACCATGTCAAGGTCCAACAACTTCTGACTGCCATAGTCTCATGACTTTTGACATAAACACACCTAAGAGAATGGAGAAGGGGCTTTTAACTAGTGCAGTGAATGGAGCACTGGACTTGGAGTCAGGAATATGAGAGTTCAAATCTTACTCTGATGTTTCCTAGCACTGTGACCCTGAACAAGTCACTTAATCTGCTCAGCCTGTTTTCTCACTTGTAAAGTAGAGATAATAACCGTAGCTTCCTCCAAGGGTTATTGTGAGAATCAGATGAGTTAATTCATGGAAAGCAGATTGCAAACCTTACACAATGGTAGCTTTGATTATCAAGAGGGTTTTGTTAGGGCTTGTCTGTGTAGCTGACATCTCATGTCTTTGTACTGCAAACACTTGACCTCAGACATCAGGCAACTCAAAGCATGAGGCTTTCCCAAGGAAGATTCAACAACAACAAGGATTCATTAAATTCTGATTATGTAAAAGACACTGTGTTGGATATGGGGAATAAAAAAGAAAAACTAAACAATCTCATCTTTCAAGCACTTTATATTCTCCTTAAGCAGGGAGAAGGGGGCAGGGAAAAGGTGGAATGGGTACAACATTTACTCCCATAAAGAGATAGGAAATATATATATACACATCCATCCATCCATCCATCTATCCATCCATATATATATATATATATATATATATATATATATATATATATATATATATACACATACATACATACATGCATACATACATACATACATACACACACACACACACATATAGTGTGTCCTTAAAGTCTTAGTGCAATTTTCTATGACTGAAAGCTTAAAACTGCACTGAGACCTTTTGGATATCCTTTAAGTTAAATAAGAAATCACTATAGAGTAAATAGGGAGAAGTAATAAATTTGAGCCACCTCCTGTATCAAGTGGTACAAGAGCTAAGCTTCACAAGGAGATAGGGATTCTTAGGAGGGGTAAAGTTTAAGAGGGAGGTCATTCCATGCAAAGGAGGTGACTGATACAAAGTCATGGAGGTAGGAGATGGGATGTCGCGCATGGGAAACAGAATGTTGGACAATTTGGCTGGAATGTGACAAATGAAAGAGGAAGCAAATGAAAAAATACACAAACAAATGGATATTGGAGTCAGATTGTGAGAGGTGTTACATGCCAGATAAAGAAGTTTGTATTTTCTCCTACAGGCACTAGACAGACATCAAAGGTTCTTGCGCAGGGGAGAAACATGGGCATACCTACATTTTAGGAAGATGATTTCACTAGCTGTGTGGAGGATCTCACCTCTGATGCTCACTGCCCCAGGAGCTGTGTTCAGTTCTAACATCTGACACTTACTGCCGTGTGACCTGGTGCAAATCATTTAAACCCCCCAGGCTTCTATTTCCTCACCTGTAAGATGAGGGGATTGGATTAGATGATCTTTGAGGTTCCTCCCAGTTTCAAATCTATTATCTTCTCAGAAGAGGGAGGCTGGAACGAAGGAGGTCAATTAGTAAACCATTATCAAAGTGGAAGAGAGAGGTGATCAAAACCAGGGTGAGATTGGTGGCTGGGTGAATGGAGAGAAGAGGGAAGATGCAGAAGATGTTGTGTAGGGGACAACTAGGTGGCGCCGTGGACAGAGCACCCATCCTGGAGTCAGGAGGACCTGAGTTCAAATGCAACCTCGGACACTTACCACTTACTAGCTGTGTGACCTTGGGCAAGTCACTTAACCCCAATTGCCCTGCCTTCCCTCCTCTTAAAAAAAAAAGAAGATGTATAGATGGAATTGACAAAATGGTAGCTGGTTGGTTCTTAGGGATGAGGGAGAAGGAAGAGCTGAGAATGACTCAGAGGAGGCAGGCTTCAGTGACTAGAAAGATGGTGGTGCCCTCACTAGAAACAGGGGGACTAGGGCTGACACTTGAGTTAGCTGGGAAATTTACTGAGTTCTGTTTTGGACATTTGCATTTGAGATGGGGCTTCCAAGTGTGGATGTCAAGCAGGAACACCTTTTACACCTTTGATGAATTGATTGCTTCTCTAGCTCAATCAGGAGGTATTCTCACCTTATTCAGGCATCAGAACAGAGAGTATGTGGATAGTTACATTCACCTGAATCCGGATATGTAGAGTTCTCTCCTGCATGCCTCTAATTTATCCCTAGACTTTATCAGAGTGCCTAGGACAGTGGGTGCTTAGTCATTGCTAAGTTGTCCATCAGCAAATACGCACTAAGTACCTATTATGTTTCTGACTGTCTGCTAGGTCTTGGAAATATAAATTAAAAAAAAAAGAAATAATCCCTTCCCTCAAGGAGCTTATATTCTTCTAGGGAGGAAATATATACATATAAGAAAATACATAATAAATACAGATTAAAATCATTCTGTTCCATGGACCAGATTATTTGAATAAAAACTTTTGCTACTTAATCTTTACATTATGGTTTACAAAAGAGTTCAACATGAATGTCATTCTTTTTAAAAAATTTGATGATTTTGATGTTTTAAAAAACAAAACATGTATTTTTCCTAATTAAGTCTTCATCTTAATTTGGTCTCTTTCAAGAGATCACGGAGTTACAGAAAGAAATTGAGTTATTTGCCCATAGCCTCCAAGAGAGTCCATGCGGCTATGCTCTGGGCAGGCATCAGGGCCCTGCCCCCTGTTGTCTCTAACCATTTGATCACGTTCCTTTCCTTTTCTGATATGGATCTCTGTCCCTTGGCCTGCTTTACCACCTCAGTGAGAGCTCAGAGGTTGGCTCTCTTCCATCCTCTGCTGAATTTGATTTCTTCAACACCTGCTTAGGAAAGACTTAGAGTCTCTCAGTCCTTCCTTCCTTTCACCAAGAAAATGTATTCTACCAAGACCTGGAAATTGAGGGGATGTCCATCAATTGGGGAATGGCTAAAAAGTTATGGTATATGAATCTAATGGAATACTATTGTGCTATAAGAAATGATGAATAGACAGACTTCAGAGAAACCTGGAAAAACTTATATGAACTGATGCTGAGTGAGGGAAGCAGAACCAGGAATACATTGTACACAATTGTACACAGTAACAGCCACAGTGTACAAGGACTGATTTTGATAGACTTAGCTCTTCTCAGCAATGCAAGGACCTAAAACGATTCCAAATGATGCTTGATGGAAAATTCCAGTCACATCCAGAGAAAGAACTATGGAGTTGGAATGCAGAATGAAGCAGACTATTTTCTTTTTTGTTTTTTTTCTCTTTCTCATGGTTTCCCCCCTCTCATCATAATTCTTCTGTGCAACATAATTAATGTGAAAATGTGTTTAATAGGAATGTATATGTAGAGCCCACATCAGATTGCAAGCCATCTTGGGGAGGGAGGGAGAGAAAATTTAAAACTTATGAAAGTGAAGGTTGAAAACTAAAAATAAATAATTTAATAAAAAAAAAAAAAAGAAAATGCATCCTAGTCCTTGGTGCCTCTGCATATGGAGACAAATGATTCCTAGGAGTTGTTCTGCAGTGTCCCTCACTTCCTTCCATGATCATTGTTCACTCGTTAGCCTATGGCTCCTGAAACATGGGACATGGTTCACTTTTTCTGGATTTTATTATTTTACTTCTTTATGGTTTTGCTTCCTTGGAAGCGTTTATTTCAAGCTCAGTTTCAGGTTTTTGTTAGCTCAGAGTTTCTGCCTTTCTACTGTCTTTTCTTCTTGGTAGTTTGGTATCCCTTCCTTGAGTCTCTCACTTTCCTTCATGTATATTGGAACTCGCATCATAAATATCTGGGTCTTATCCCTCTTTTGGGCCAGCTAGGTGACACAGTGGAGAAACCCAGACCTAGAGTCGAGAAGACTCATCTTCCTGAGTTCAAATCTGGTCTCAGACATTTATTAGCTGTGTGACCCTGGGAAAGTCACTTCACCCTGTTTGCCTCAGTTTCCTCATCTGTAAAATGAGCTGGAGAAGGAAATGGCAAACCACTCTAGGATCTCTGCCAAGAAAACCCCAAATGGGGTCAGGAAGAGGCAGACACTACTGAAAAGGACTCATCAATAGCCCTTAACAACAGAGTCAACTATCTGTCCAATGTACCACACTGCTTTGTTCTTTCCAAATGATATTGAATACTTTGCATTATTTAGTCATCCTGACAATCCTTTGTGATTGCTAGGACAGTTAACTTATCTCCATTTTGCAGATGAGGAAAGGGAAGCACAGTGAGTTCAGATGTTTTGCTCAAGAGCCCTTTGTGGGAGAGTGCTAAATACAAGTTTCAAATCTGGGTCTTGAGTTTCCTTAAGAGAGTCTCTGTTTTGAAAATAGAATTTCTTTGTTTTCCTTCTCAGTGCCACCCTTGGGCCAAGACCTTCATTCTTTGAGAATGCATTTTCTGTAAGGATTCAGCTTCCCTTGGTTGGGCTGAGATTAGCTTGGGGGGAAGGGAAAGAATCTTGTTTTGCACATCTGATCTGAAAAAATGCCCTCATTGTAGAGTATTCCTGTGCTCATGTGTCATGTGTCATGCTTGCAACGTGTCCACTTAAGAGTGACCTGTATGCCCCCACTACATCCTAATTTATTCATATATAATAGATGCTGCTTAAGTGTGGTGAGTCTTCTTCATTGTCTATCCTTCATTTAATGGAACTGATGAGGTGCCGGCTCTAGGAGCCCCCTTGAGCTCTCCTTGAATCTTTGAGGTACAGGCTCTGGGAGCCTCTTCAGCTCTCCTTGAATCTTCTCTCATAAGGCATTTGCCTGAGGCCATGGGCCTCAAGTTGTGGCTCTGCCCAAGTCTTTAGCCCTCCTTTGTCTAGCAGTTTCCCACCCTTGATCCTCCTGTTTCACCCTTGAACTGTCCTGGCCCACCATAGTCTGTCAGCTCCAGGTAGCCTCCAGCAACTTCCCACCCTTAATTACTGGAGTCTGACCTCATCTGACTACTTCTGAAGACCTTCCCCAAACTCCTCCTCTAGATCACCACTGGATTCCTCCCAAAACCTTTCTGTATATAAGACCCCATCTTACCCCCATGTGTGTGAGAGTGTCATAGAATGACCTAGCACAGACTTAACTCTGTGACAGACTTGCTCTGGCCCACTTGCCCAATGCAAGC
>CM053584.1:14920327-14959472 GCA_028627135.1 Pseudochirops cupreus
CTGATATTTTAGAACCAGAGGGCAAAATAGAACTTGAAAGAATTCACCAATCACCTCTTGAAAAAGATCCCCAAAAGAAAACTCCTAGGAAGGTTATAGCCAGGTTCTGGAATTCCTAGATCAAGGAGCAAATATTACAAGCTGCTAAAAAGAAACAGTTTGAATACTGTGGAAACACCATCAAGGATAACCCAGGATCTACCACTTCTACATTAAGGGATCAAAGGGCCTGGAATATGATATTCTGAAGATCAAGGGAGCTAGGATTAAAACCAAGAATCACCTACCCAGCAAAATTGAGTATAATGTTCCAGGGGAAAATATGGTCATTCAATGAGGTGGTGGACTTCCAAGCATTCTTGAAGAAAAAACTAGAACTGAAAAGAAAATTTGACACTCAAATACAAGAAGCATGAGAAGGTAAACATGGAAAAGAAACCATAAGGAAGTTATCGAAGTTGAACTATTTATATGCCAACATGGAAAAAACAATAATTATAACTTATGAAACTTTTCTCAGTATGAGGATAGTTGAAGGGAATACAAATGTATATATATGTATACATACACATATGTCTATATAGGAGGGGATATAAGCATATGAATACTTATGTATGTGTGTATCTATGTGTACACAGACAGAGGGTACAGGATCAATTGAATAGTTAGGGATAATATTGTAAAATGTGAAATTGAGAGGTAGGAGAGGAATAGTATGAGAGGAAACAGGGAGAGATAGATCACGGTTAATCCTCTCATATAGAAGAGGCAAGGGATAACAGTGGAGGGGTAGAACAGGAAAGCAAAAAGGAATTGGTCAACCTTACTCTCATAGAGATTGGCTTAGGGAAGGAATGACATACCCTCTAAATTGGGTATCTTGGCCTACAGGAGAGTAGGGAGGAATGGGATGGGAGGGGGAGGATGGAGGAGGGCAGGTTGGGGGGGGAGAGTTGTTAGAAGCACACACTTCTGTAAAGTGATAGGGACAAAGTAGAGAATAGAACTAGTGGAGGGTGGAATAGGTAGGAGGGAAATATATAGGTACTGGGGTAGGGAGATCCATCTTGCCCTACCAGAAAGTCAGAGGGGTGATGGGGGAGAATATAGGAGAGAGCTGATTGGGGGGGTGTATACAGTGGGATCACTGTTTTGGGCTGGTGAGTAGGGGAAAGATGGGGAGAAAATTTGTAAATCAAAATCTCATGGAAATGAATGATGTAAACTAAAAATGAACAAAAGTTAAAAAAAAAACAAACTTTGATTTACAGACTCTTTCCTTTCTTCCCTTCTCAGCCACCCCCACTGGGAAGACAAGCAATTCAATACAGGTTGTACATGTATAGTTACTCAAAACATTTCCATAGTAGTTATATTGTGAAAGACTAACTGTATTTTCCTCCATCCTATCCCACTCCCTACTCATTCTATTTTCTCCTTTGACCACGTCCCTTTTCAAGAGTGTTCGCTTCTAACTACCCTCTCCCCCAGTCTTCCATCCTTTCTATCATCCCCCCTCTTATTCCCTCCCCCCCTACTTTCCTGTAGGGTAAGATACCCAGTTAAGTGTGTATGTTTTTCCCTCCTTAAGCCAAATTCAATGAGAGTAAGTTTGACTCATTCTCTTTCACCTTCCTGCTCTTACTCTCCATTGTGACAGTTTTCTCTTGCCTCTTTCCTATGAGATAATTTACCCTCTTCTATCTCTTCCTTTCTACTTCTCCCATTATATTCCTCTTTGACCTCCTAATTTTTTTTTAGATATCATGCCTTCCTATTCAACTGATCCCGAGCCCTCTATGTATACATATACACACATATACATACACTCACATATGTATTGAAACACACATGTTTATACATACATATATGTATACACACATGTGTATATACGTATACATACATATGTGTGTATATGTGTGTGTGTGTGCGTGTGTATATATTCCCTTCAACTATTCTCATACTGAAGAAAAGTCTCATGAGTAACAATTACAGTTTTTCCATGTTGGCATGTAAGTATTTCAACCTTAATAAGTTCCTTATGATTTCTTTTTCCTGTTAACCTTCTCATGCTTCTCTTGCTTCTTCTATTTGCCTGGGTCTGGCCCATCCAGCTCATGTGGGACTATGCTTGGCTCCCAGTTGGGTGTGATAGACCCTTCCTGTTGGTCTGCCAGGCTGCCTTCAGCGGGAAATTTCTTTCTCTCTGTCACTTTGTGGGTTCTGTAGCTCTAACATTTGTTTAGAGCAGTGGTTCTCAACCTGTGAGTTATGTTCAATTTGTAACAATGAAAATACATCCTGCATATCAGATATTTACATTACAATTCATAACAGTAGCAAAATTACAGTTATGAAACAGCAACAAAAATAATTTTATGTTTGGGGGTCACCACAACATGAGGAACTGTATTAAAGGGTAGCGGCATTAGCAAGGTTGAGAACCACTGGATTAGAATCATATTTTACAGGTATTGTACGTGGTTGGTGTGGGAGCTTAAGCAAGTCCCTGCTTTTACTCTGCCATCTTGGCTCTGCCCTCCAGTTTTCCAATCTTTAGAGACACTTGTGTTCCCTGTTTGGCTATAGTTTTACCAAGATAATGCTGATAATAGTGATGGTCACTTATTTCCATGCATCTTTTGGGGTCATTAAAGGAGTTTTTTTTTCATTTTGCTTGCCCATCTCTTCCTGTTTACCTCTGGGCTCAACTTTTTGTCCATCCTGTTGTCTATACGGTTACTTTGGTAGGGTACAGTGTCCAGATGAAGAAAAGGCAGAGTTCTGTCATCCTTTGCACTGGTCAAGTTACAGTTGGAGAATTGTGTCTAGTTCTGGGTGCCACATAGAACTCACTAAATCTTAGAACCACGTGAGGGGAATTGATGTTTAGTTGGGATACTTCTCTGCTTAAATTTTTTTCAGTGGTTCCCTCCTGCCCATAAAGTAAAGTTCAAAAGCAGAATCACAGGATTTTGGAATCGTAAGGGTACACTAGTCCAACCTGTGCCTGTAAAAGAACCCTTACCTGGAAAACATTTAGAAAGCACTGAGGAGAACTGCCTCCTCTGGATTTGATTCTTATCAACAAGGAGAAACGGGATGCTGGAGTGGAAATAAGAGATATCCTGGAGGGAAGGTCCCTCTTTGAATTTTTGATAGAAAAGAAAAAGAAAATCAGAAATGATCTGATTTGCACCTGAAATTTAGGAGAACACATTCCAAAGGACTCAGAGAGAGGATGAGTAAGAACTATCCCATAAACTGACATTCCACAGACATCAGTTCAGGAATCATGGAAAACTCTTAAAAAGAAAATCCAGAAATCACAAAGAGAAGCAATTTTCATGAGAATGAAAAGGCAGAAAGAGGCCCAGACAGACACAAGGTAAACTCATTGGTCAATTGAGATTTAAAATATGGCTTATATTAAGGATGGAGTTGGGGCAAGTAACAGCAAGTGAAAACAGAAGCATGGTATGGTACCGTAAGATTAATGTCAGGTAATGTCAGAGGGGATGTGGAAAAATTAAGACAGTAATGCACTGGTGGAGTTGTAAACTGATCCAACTGGATCAATGGAGCTGTGAACTGATCCATTCTGGAGAGTAGTTTGGAGCTATGCTCGAAGGGTTATAAATGGTGTGTTCCCTTTGATCCAGCAATACCACTGCTAGGTCTTTATCCCAGAGATCAAAGAAAAGGGAAAAGGACCTAGATGTACAAAAATATTTATAACAACTTTTTTTTGTGGTGGCAAAGAATTGGCAATCACAGGGATGCCCATCAACCAGAGAATGACTGAACAAGTTATAGTATATGATTGTGATGAAATACTATTGTGCTATAAGAAATAATGAGCAGCATGGCTTAAAAAATCTGGGAAAACTTACATGAACTGATGCAAAGTGAAGTGAGCAGACCCAGGAGAACATTGTACACAGTAATAACAATATTGTACGATGATCAGCTGTGAACGACTTACCTCAGCAATACAATGATCCAAGACAATTCTGAAGGACTTAAGATAAAAAATGCTATCCACCTCCAGAGAAAGAACTGATGGAGTCTGAATACAGATAAAACCATACTTTTAAAACTTCCTTTCTTTTTCTTTTTTTTTTTTGAGGGGGGGAAATCTCTGTTTTCTTTGTAATATGGGTAATACAGAAATATGTTTTGCATGACTGCACATGCATGACCTATATCAAATTGCTTACCTTCCCAAGGAGGGGGGAGAGGAGGGAGGGAGACTGGGAGATAATTTGCAACTCAAAATTTTTAAAAAAGAATGTTAAGAATTGTTTTTACATGAAATTGGGAAAAAGAAAGAAAAAAAATTAATTTCAGGAACACACTCTTTTCCCTCCTTCCCCCTTGCTTTTCAACTATTTTGTGTGTGTTATTTTTCCCCATTAGATTGTAAACTCCTTGAGGGCAGACATTTTTTTGGTTTTATTTGTTCATATCCCTAGCTGCTTAGCACAGTGACTGGCACATAGTGGGGGCTTACTTGTTTAGTCACCAACTATTAGTCATTTGACTGACTGGATTTAGTCTCCTAGACAACTGGGAGCTATTGACGGGAATTTGAGGCAATTGAGAAATTTGAGTAAAATTTTGCTTCAGGAAGATCGATCTGGTTGTGTGGATAAGGACTGAGCAGAAGGAGAGGTTATCCGTTACTTGAGTCCTCTACACTGGAGAAAGGTAATGAAAGTGAGATATAAAAGAAGAGGATCTGGATGAAGTTGATGTCAGTAGCAATGGGAAAAGTAAAGGTCTGGAGGAGCTGTCTTGAGAGTTCATGTGTCTTAAAACTGGAGAACAATACTCAAGCCACAATGAGAAAGCCTAGAAGTGAAGAATTTTGATCACTCAGGTTAATGGTACTATTAGTGATAAGAATAAGCCAAACTCTTGGGTAACTTCCACAGCATTTCTACTTGGCTTAGGAGCTTTAAAAATATATATATATATATTTACATTTGAATGTGGATTTCCAGACACGAGACTCCAAATACTTGAGATATAGCATGGGATTGTGGGAAGAATAATGCATTTAGCATCCAAAGACCTAGATTTGAATCCCAATTTTGCCACTTAATGTCCATTGCCTTGGACAAATAGCAATTTCTTGGAATCTCAGTTTCTTCAAAGAGAATAAGAACATTTATGTGAACTAGTATTAATCAGAATTTTCTAGTCCTTTAAGATTTGCTAAATTTGCTTACAAATATCATATTTGATTCTCACAACAACCCTGTGAGATAGGTGCTGTTATTATCCCAATTTTATGGATAAGCGAACTGAGGCAAGGAAAATAGCAGGTCAAGGTCACACAGGTACCAAATGCCTGATGCAGCATTTTTAGTTAGATCCTTTGATGTCACATCCGCTTGCTCATTCTAGTGTGCCATGCCCAGTGAGGCCAAGAGGACAGGGCTTCCTGCTGTCTGGGCTGTCCAGTAAAGAGCCTGACGGGAAGGTAAGATGCTTTCTGACTATGTCATACCTCCGAGAAAACCCTCCCCTGGCTATGATGAGTCCCAAGAGAAACTCCATGGATTGCACATGTTCTTTCCAGGCTGTTAGGCACAGACTAAACATTCATAATTTTCTTTCCTAGATCTTCTCTTGGGTTTCCCTTGTTTATGTTTCCCCTGTTGGCCCATCTCTGGTTCCCTCCTCCCCCACAACACACCTTGACACTACGTCAGGGAACAAAGCCCACAGAATTCCCCAGTGAAACGCTCATCTCTTTAAACACAGAAAATCAATGCTTCTGACAACTGTACATCATTACAGTATTTACGTGACAGGGAATAGTCCCAGCATCTGCTGCTTTGTCACTTTCCCAAAGTCAAGTTCACTAATAACGTGATGGGCTGATTGCAAACTTCGATGTTTTCCCTTCACTCTGGGACTCTGCTTTTAGGAGAAGGTACTGGGGGTCAGATCTGTACTTTAGTTTCTGGGACAAAGAGAAGGAAGGTTCAAATATGATACTCAGGAATAAAAATCACCATCTTCTTGGACAACAATGGAAACCCAATCTGGCCCACTCTACTTTCTCTGCTCTCAGCCACTGGATGCTGGCCGTATGAGAATAGGGCATCACAATTCCTAAAGGTGTGTCTTCTTTTCTTTGGTCCTCACTCGGTGTGTCTGCTGAAGCTTCAGAGTCTCAGGGTTACCACTGATACCTTGCAGGGAGGTCATCTGCTCCAACCCTTTGCCAGAAGTGAAAATTCCTTCTATAATGTAGCCATTTAGGTTCTTTTTGAAAGACAACAGTAAAGGGGCACACACTTCCCCCATTCCTGCCCATTCCATTTTCAGACATTCCTAAATGTTATGAAGTTTTCCATACTTTTTTTCCCCATCTTCCATCACGAACTGACTTTTGGTCATTTCTAATGCAGTGTCTCTTAGGCATCTCAAACTCAATGGATCATCCAAAATGCAACTAATTTTCTTTTCCTCAAAGTCATTCCACTTCTGAGATTATCATCAGTCCTCACCATCCTTCTGGCCTCCTAGTTTTGCAGCTTGCAGTAAACCTTGAATTCTCACTTTGTCTCACCCCACATATTCAATTGGTTGCTGAGTCTTGTAGATTTGGCCTCTCTCACTTCTCTTGCCCCTCCACTTACATGGCCATCTCCTTAATTTGGACTCTCATTGTCTTATGCCTGGGCTCCTAACTGATTTTCTTGTCTCCTCTCCTCTCCTCTCCATCCTCCACAATCTGCTAAAGTGATATTCCTGAAGCACAGGCCTTGACAAGCTCCAGGGCCCCCCTGTTACCATTAGGACCAAATGCAAGCTCCTCTGTTTGGCATTTGAAGCCTTGCACTACCTTTGATCTGCCTTTCCAGACTAGCTTCCCCCACTCTACTGTCCAACATCACTGATTTTGTTCTTTACGTGGAATGTTTTATGTCCCACTTGCCTTTGCATGAAGCCCTTCCCTGGGTGCCTAGGAAACACTCTCTCCTGGCCTTTGGTATGCTTAACTCCTTCATAATTGAGGTAAAGCACTAGCATACTTTGCATCTTTCTTTTCCTCCCTCCCTCCCTCCTTCCTTCCTTCTTTCTTTCCTTCCTTCCTTCCTTCCTTCCTTCCTTCCTTCCTTCCTTCCTTCCTTCCTCCTTCCCTCCCTCCCTCCTTCCTGCCTGCCTGCCTGCCTCGCTGGAGTGTTGCAAAGATGAAATGAGATAGTTGCAAAGTCATTCACATTGTGTCTGGTATACAGTAGGCATGATATAAATGCTTATTCCCTCCACCATCCCCCCTCACTCATTGACTATCTTGATTGATTGAGGCCAATGTCTATGAGATCCAGTGAAAAGCATAGTCAGAAGATCTGGGTCAAAATCCTGGCTCTGCCCTGCCGACCACTTGTGTGACCCTTGGACAAGTAGCTTCACCTTCTGTATCTCAGCATCCTCCTCTGTAAAGACCACTGACATTCTGCTTCCAACCTAGCCACCGAAGCACCATCCTCAGAAGCGTCCCCTGTGGATATGGTTGGGTCCTGGCTGCCCCCTCTCTGCATAGCTCCTGGAGGTCTGGAAAGAAAGCTCTCCACCCTCCAGCCCTTGCACTGTCCACTAGTTCAACACCAGAAACTGATCATGGTCTTATCAGTGCAAATGACATCAATGAGGATGCATTATCATCTGCTTTGCTGCTGTGCCCAAGGACCATGGGACCTTCTATGTGACTTGTAGCTGAAACCTCCGCTATGGATTTTCTTTCCCACTAGAGCGTGAGCTCCTTGAGGGGAGGGGCTGTCCACGCTTTGCTATTCATAGCCTTAGAACTTAGCTCTGTGTTCTGTAAGGAGTAAGCACTTGATAGATTCCTTCCTTCCTTCATTCCCTCCCTCCCTCATGTGAAATGAGGGAGTTGACTTCTCAGGTCGTTTATGGTTCTAAACCTATGATCTCATCCTACAACTTCTCCCTATTGATCCTGCTTGTGTTCTCTGGGACAGAGCAGAAAAAGACTAAGGCCAATAAACGTTCCTGTTAGGCAACAAGCATTTATTAAGTGCCTACTACATACAAAACACTGTGCTAAGAACTGGAGTTATAAAGCAAAGCAAAATACCGTCTTACTTTTGAGGAAATCACAGTCTAGTAGGGGAGACAACTGGCAAGCAGTTATGCACAGGTGTAGTCAGCTAAGAGGTGCTTTTAAGCATTCCTTCTGTGCCTGGCCCGGTACTAAGTAATGGTGGTGCAATGAAAGACAAAGGCAGTCCTTGCTCTCAAGAAGCCTGCATTCTGATGGAGCGGCAGCAGGGAGCTTGCCCCCTGTTAATGCAGGGTGGCTTCTCTGAAATGTATGAGTTTGGAGAACTGCCCAGGGCACCGAGAGGTTGGGTGACTTGTCCAGGGTTACATAGCCAGGATGTATCAGAGGTGAGACTTGAACCCAGATCTTTGTGGCTCAAAGGTCAGCTTTATTTGCTATATGCTGTTGCTCCTAGTTAAAACTCATCCAATTCAACCAACAAGCCTAAGAATATTGCTTTGAGATCTCCTTTTTCCATCAAAAAACAGAGGGTGTTATCATGGAGGAGATGACTAGACTTCTCCAGGTAATTTCTCTTTCCTGTGGTTACTGGCCACGTTTTTCAGCCAGTGAAGTAGATTAATGGTGCCCTATTGTATGCAATTATGATTGGTCCAGCTACTGGTCTAGTGAGAAGAATGTTGGACCTATAGTCAATGGACCTGAGTTCCTATCTTGGCTCTAGGACTCCTTCAGATCTTGGCTCTGGGACTCATTGACAGTTACTTCATCTCTCTGGGCCCCTTTCTTTATCTGCCAAAAGAGGGGGATCGAACTAGGTGAGCCGGAAGGTTCCTTAAGCTCCAAAGTTATGGCTACCCCTCTGAATTCTGGGAACTCTGCTGTCCAAGATCATGGGCAAAAACCAAGCTAAGCTGCATCACTCTTCCTTCTGCAAGGATGTACAAATAGGAAATGCCTTTGTATTTGATCCTGGAGGTGATGGGAAGCCACTGGAGCTAATTAAGCAAGGGGGTGACATGTTTAAATGTAATTATGTAATATTTCTAAATCAATCTCTTCATAGAAGATGGTTCACAGGAAAGGCCCTGTGTTCTTCCCACATCCCTCCAGGACCCAGACTCCCCCGGGACAGTTAGACTCATGCTCTTGGACAGCCCAATCCCAGACCTCTGGCCCAGTGCCTAATATCACCAGCCTCATCGCGTTAGGGAGTCATTTATGGGCTCTTACCTCTTATTCTTTAATGAGTTTGTCAAAAGTTGCATCACCAAAAATATGAACCTGGACCTTTTTTGGGGGAGTTTCCCTCCCCTCAAATGCACACAACTGAAATATTCTTATTTCTTTTCATCTTGCTTTATTGTTCCAGGGCAGGGCCCATTTCACTTATGTCCTTGTAACCCCAAGGCTTACCAGAGTGCCTAGCACTCAGCAAGAGCTTAATAAATGCTTGCTGATTGAAAGTCTCCAGCACTTACCTCCACTTCTGAATCTTTATTAATTCAATGTGTATTTATTAAGTACCTTCTATATGTGAGGCATTATTCAAGGCGCTTAGGGAACAAATTCAAAATAAATAAATTCTTGCCCTTAGGCAACTTACATTTGGGGAAGAGGGATACCACATGTACACATTTTTAGCAAAATATATAGGGATAGGTTCTACAACTCTGATTTCATTGGCATCAGGCACTTACTCCTAAGGGAATTCTTTCTGTGGATGTAGGTCAGGCACTTTCTCTGAAACTAAAGGTCTTAGGGGGTTGCCCAGGGCACTGAGAGGTTAAGGCTAACTCTCTACCCACTGTACTGCACTACCTTTCTGAACAAAAATGTTAAAAATATAAAGAAATCTTGAGGGAGCAGCCCTGACAAATGGGGCAACCAAGAAAAGCCAAGTAAAAAAGGGGGAAACTGTGGCAAGCCTTGAAGGGAGCTAGAGGTTGCAAGACAAAGAGAGGAGAGGATAGGATGTTCCTGAGATGAAGACAAGTCTGCCCCAAGGCACAGAATTCACAGTTAGAATGCTGAGCTATGAGAGGAACAAGGAGACCAGTTTGACTAGAATAGAGAATTCATGAGAACCGCAGCAGGCGATGGATCATAGGCTCATAATCATAAAGCTGTGGAGTAACTCAGAGATTATCAATCACTGTGCAGGCATGAGGGAGGGAGGAAGAGAGGGAGGAGAGGGAAGGGGAGGACACGGGAGGGGGAAGGAAAGAAAGGAGAGGGAAAAGAAAGCAACACAGGCATCAGATGGGGGAGCAGGATGTGAGTTCAAGTTTTCTGACTCTAGCACTGTGCCGTATGGTCTTCCACAGAACAATTTCAGAAGTCTAACTTTTGGGACGCTGGTGATAACCGTGCCTATCAGGACAGTTACCTGCCTTATCTCTCCTGCTGCCAGAGACATGATTTAAGGAGGTTTTTCCCAATTTATAGTTATGTACTTGTAAAGTTGTGCTCACGGCAAGCTCACACTCCATATCTCATAATCCAGTTTTCAACACAGTCCAAATCTTGGCCTTTCTTATCAGCACAGAATGAGGACTTTTGTGGTCTGCCTTCTCTGCTGTTTATTGTCTATGGTTTCTACAAAACCCACAACATAAAGCTAGCTCATTTCCCTCCCTTCTCCTACCTCATTCCTTCCAATGTACAGTGGGGATCATAGTAACTTTGGGCAAAGACATCCGAAAGCATCCCCTGTGGTTCTGCCCAGTTCTCATCTCCATTGCCTCTCTCTTGGTTCCCTTTCACTGGAACTGGGCTGATCCAGGAGTAATTTCTGACTATTTAAAACATGCATTTCAAATTTTTTCCTATTTATTTATTGTTCCTGGGGAATGGTCTTGCTGATGGCGGTAGAGCATATGGATGTGACAGAGACCATATGAGAGCCGAAGCAGCCTTCACTCTGCAGACAACAGACGCCCCAGGACAGTATCCTGACCGCTTCATTTGGCTGGCAAGAGGGAAGCAGGCCAGTCACCTAATGGTTAACAGTGATTTTTTTCTTTCCCTTTTTCTTTTCCATTTCATTTTCATTTCTTTGTTCAAGGCAACCAGAGAGCTAATGGTGGGCGAATTTATTATGGTCCATTGTTGGGCTTAAGGAATGAGTACCAATTCTTCCAGGTTCTATGTTCGGACTCCCACCTTTGTCTGTTTTATTTTGCCATTCTTTTTGCACACATCCAACACATGCTGAGGTTATTGAAAAGCACAGATTACACGGAATTCAATTTGCATATCTATTCAAGGGGCCAATCCTATACTCTTGGCTCAGGCAAAATACCCACTGACTAAGAGCTTGCTCACCCTTCTCATTGGCATGAGCAGTGGCTTCCTTTTCACTGGCTTCTAGTGGACAGGAGCCTTCAAGCTTAGGGTGCTTTCAGAAGCTTTATGCAAGGAGTTTAGAAGGGAGGTTTTTGTGTTTTCTGTAACCATTCTAAGGATCTAAGCTAAGGGATTAGGGTAAAAATGACTGCTGTAAGTATCCTCTCAAAGACTGGTATAGGAGTGAACACACTGGGGTGCAGTGCATGGGGTTTGGAGTCTGAGGAACTGGGTGTGAATCTTGACTGTCATTGGCTGATTTGCTACCTTGCATAAGCCACTTTGCTTCTCTGTTAAGTTCTGGCCTCAGTTTCCTCAACTTCAAGATGAGAGGTTTGGTCATAATGTTTAAGATCACTACCACAGTCACTGGGACATATAGGACGCTTAATGAGCAGATGAAATAATATGGAATAGTGACCAAATAAGATAATATTTGCACAGTGCCTGCTTCCCTTTATCCCTCCATCCTTTCCTCATTTTTTCCTTTCCTCTCCCTCATTCCCTCCCTCCCTTCCTCCTTCCTTCCTTCCTCCTCCCCTCCATCCCTCCCTTCTTCCTTCCTTGCTTCCTTCCTTCCTTCCTTGCTTCCTTCCTTCCTTCCTCCTCCCCTCCATCCCTCCCTTCTTCCTTCCTTCTTTCCTTCCTTCCTTCCTTTCTTCCTTCCTTGCTTCCTTCCTTCCTTGCTTCCTTCCTTCCTTCCCTCCTTCCTTCCTTCCACTTCACCACATACCAGTGACCTCTTAATTGTTGAAAATAGTGCTTTTTCACCCCTAGCTTCCATCCCCCTTGATCCTAGAGTAGCTACCACTGTTGTCTCATTCTTTCTTTCATGCCCTTTGTCATTCAATGACTTCTGTGTCACTGTTTTCTTCTGGTCTTCCTCTGAGCTCACCTTGTCCATCTCCTTCAAAAGTTTACAATTTTTCTTATGCCGCTTGCTTGTGATTCTGCCTTTGTGTCTTCTCCTTCTTTATCTGTGCCATCTCTCGGGCATCTACATCTCTCCATTGGGATGCCATTATCTGCCCCTGCCTTCGTCCCTTCTGTTGGCATTGCCACAGCTCCCAACTCGCACAGACTACGGCACAGGATGTCCACCCTGGTCTGTGCTGAGCGCTGATCTTGAAGTCTGTACTGGTTCCGGGCAGCTTTGGAAGGTGGCACCATCTTAGCAACAGCCAGTCTATACTTGAAATTGCGCTTCATATTTTTAGCATTTGAGTTTCTAAGTGACAGACCAAGTCAAAGCCAAGAACTAGAATTTACAGATGGGATTTATCCTCAATTGGCAAATGTGATCGATTTCTTCGTCCTCTCGCTTTCTTGATTGTAAGACTGCTCACAAGTCTTCTAGACTTGTAGTGGTATGTAACAAAAAAACAAAGAGCTTTTGCTTAGATCGCTCTATGAACCAATGCATGAAGTCATCAGTGAGCATTTATTAAGCACCTACTGTTGCTCCAAGTTTTGTGTTAAGCACTGAAGATATGAAGAAAGGCAAACAGCAGCAACAGCAGCAAACCCAAACCAGTCCTGCTGCCAAGGAGCTCATATTGTATAAGACAGAGAACTTGGAAACAATTGTATAAACACGATGTGAGAGGAGTGAATTGGAGGTGATTGCAGAGGGAGGGTATTAACATTGAGGGGGGAGCATGGAAAGGCTTCTCATAGGTGTAGATGAGGTGGAGAAAGTTCCATGCCTGAAGGACAGTCAGTGAAAACGTGCAGGGTCTAGGTGATGGGGTGTCATAGGAGGAGAACAGCAAGACCACCAGTCACTGGACAGCAGAAAGTGTAGGGAGGACGGGTGGGGAATCATGTGTGAGAAGGCTGGACAGGTAGGAAGACATGCGATTGTGGAGGGTTTGGGAAACCAAACGGTTTTTTATCATTTGGAAGTTTATTAATAGAGCCTTTAACACTTATCTGTTCTTCTTCCAACAACATCCTGGTATCATTAAGCCCCATAGAGGGTTAGATTATATCTGAGACTCAGAGAGGGCCTCAAAAACTAGCTAGCCTGATGGCTACATGAACAGGAATCTTACGGTTCAATGGAAAGAGCACTGGCTCTGGAGTCAGAGGATCTGGGTTCGAATTCCACCTTTGATACATTACCCGTGTGACCTTGGGAAAATCACTTAATTAGCTCATGCCAAGGGTGGGCTAGGTAGCTTCTGAAGTCTCTTTCAGCTAGTTCTTTCCTACCTTTCTATCTTCTTAGGTCTCCCTCTCTGCCATGTAATCTGTGACTCAGTGACATGGAATTTCTTGGTGTTTCTCAAACATGTCTCTCCATTTCCCAACTCTAGCCTCTTCACTATCTGTCTTCCATGACTGGAATGCTCCCCCTCCTCACTTCTGTCTTTCAACTTCCTTCAAGATTCAGCTCAAATCCCATCTTTGTCAAGGGATCTTTCCTGATCCCCATCTCTCCATTGCTAGTGCCTTGCCTCTGACATGACTTCCCATTAGTTCAAGACTGTCTTTTGCCTTTTTTTTTTTGCATCCTTCACACTTAGCACAATGCCTGCCAGAAGGTCATCCTTTAATAAATGTGTGTTGGCTGACTGACTTTCAGCTCTGAATCTATGATCCAATCATCTCTCTATAATTACCTTGGCAAGGTTGCCAGTCAGTTTTCTTTTGATGCACCAGGAATCATTTTGTGCCTGATAAATAGTGGCTTATGTTGCATCAAACTTCATCATTGCAGAGAGGAAGAGAAGATGCAGAATATTAAAAAACTGGAAAGAGATAGTTGATTAAAAGAGACTCTCCCTTGCATGAAATCACAAGAATTGCAAGCCTACCTTGAAAGGCAACCTGAAAATAAAAGGCATTTGTCTCAACACCTCCTGCATCCATGGGTGACTCCCAGCTCCACATGTCAACCGTCAAGCCATTCAGTGGGCTCTAAGGGATGAAATGGTAGTGGCAGCTAAGTAGATGCCAAATGGAAATGAGCCAGGAAAGAACAGAATTCGTTCTCAGCCTCTCAGGGTGGGTGGGGATGCTGAAGTCACAAAGAGACTCACCTACTACCTGGTAGGTGGGCAGGTTCCTTTGTCATGGACAAAGCTGAGTACTCCCTACTTTCTGGGGGATGAGGGGGAATGCTAAACCTGAAAACTGTAAGAGATTTCTGCTCTTTCTTCTTTCCCAAATCTGAAAACTCTTTCTGCCAATCAGACTCTCTGATTGGAGAAAGACTTAGAAAATTCCACCACTTGTTAGCAAGTGGTATGTGTGCATGGATGTATGTATGTGCACGTGTGTATGCTCCTACGAGTTGTTCAGCCGTCCATGCACTACATACAGTCTGACAATTACAAGGAAAATATAAAGAATATTGATTTTCGTGTGTGATGGATGTTGATGAACTTTAAAAAAGAAGACATTTGACTAAGCAGGAAAAGACATGGTGCTACCAAAGGCATTGTTAGTCTGTGAGTCAATAAACATTTATTAAGAACCTAG
This sequence comes from Pseudochirops cupreus, assembly GCA_028627135.1. Taxonomy (NCBI): domain Eukaryota; kingdom Metazoa; phylum Chordata; class Mammalia; order Diprotodontia; family Pseudocheiridae; genus Pseudochirops; species Pseudochirops cupreus. The sequence continues at coordinate 14,935,209 of CM053584.1, forward strand.
TATGTGAAAGGCACTGAGCACTAAGGTTCAATAGTAGCTTAAATCTAGTCTGGATTAACATCATCAAAGGAACAAACACTAGGTTCAGAAGGGGCACCTATGATAAGCGAGTTAGAGCGCCAGCCTTGAAGTGAGGAGAATCTTGGTTCACATTCCACTTCTACTGTGTGACTGTGCACATCCCTTAACCTCTCAGTGCTCTAACATTTGAAGTTTCTGATGGGTTGCTGATCAGGATTTCTGCAGGGAATCCCTACAGTAGGAGTGATAAAGTCAGAGATCCAGGACAACTATGGGTTGGTGGATGGCACACTAGATTTGGAGCCCAAAGACCTGGATTCCAGTTCTCCTACCTCTTCTACTCACTCATTACAAGTAACTTCTCTTAGACTTATTTTCTGAACTTATAATGTTGGGGATAATAATACTGATATTCCAGGCTTGTGAGAATCAAATGCCAAAATGTGTCAAATCCAAGTGAGATTTCACCTTTGTTTTTTTCATGCATCACCTTCCCTGATGTTTTTCTTTCCATAAATTTTTATAGACCATTGGGACTAAACCTCTTTTTGCCCGACTTTGTATTATTTGTACCTATGCGAAGGTCATTTGAGGGCAGAGACTGTTTGATTTGGGTCTTTGGACCACCAATACCCAGAGCAGTAACTGGTACGTAACAGAGGCTTATTAAATGCTTGTTGACTTGAAATGCCCCTAAGAAACCCTGGGTTCCATGAGTTCAGGGCCCTGTTTTTCTATTTTTGCATCTCTCAAATGGATCACAGAGCCTTGAAGGTCTTAGATAATATACAAATAAAATTTGCCAAATTTTACTGAATTCATTCAATAAACATTTATTATACGCCAATTATGAGTCAGATACTGTGCTAACCTTAAATTCACACTGGGGATACAAGAGGCAAAATACAGTCCCTCAAGGAGAGGCAGCTAGGTGATGAAGTGGATAGAGCATTGTTCCTAGAGTCAGAAGACCTGAGTTCAAATTTGGCCTCAGACATTTACTAGCTGTGTGACTCAGAGAAAGTCACAAAACCCTGCTTGCCTCAGTTTCCTCATCTACAAAATGGGTTGGAGAAGGAAATGGCAATTTCAGTATCTTTGGCATCATGAAGAGTTAGACGTCTTCAATGAGCTTATATCCAGTGAACCGAATGCAGAACTACAACTGAGCCATTAGCAGAAATAAATAAATAGTCACAAAGAAATTTAAAAGGCCCCACATCCTTTCCAAAATCTTTCACAATGATTTGGGAAGCATAATTCTGTTCACTCACAAAAATGGAATTATGATTGGTTACAAACACCACAAGGCACTTCTTCTCTTTGGGTTCTCAGTTTCTCATTTTTAAAATCTCCCTGTCATCATTTCAATGGAATTCCATTCAACTCAACCTCAGAAATGTTTGTCAAAGGATTACTATGTTCAGGCACTAGATGAGGCATGGAAGACACAGAGGGCAAAGAGATAAGAGTCCCTGTCCTCAGTCCTAAACCATACTTTGGATGGACATTGATAGATTGGGGAAGGTCTAGACAAGAGTCACCAGGGTGATAGAGGGTCTTGAGTTCAGAACATTTGAAAATTATTTGAAGAAAATAGATATGTTTATCTTGAAGAAGAGAAAGCTAAGAGCTAGGGGTGGGGAGTGAGAACCTCTTTATGCTTTTTAAAAGCTGTAAAGTGGAGGAGGATCTTTTGTTTTGCTCCACAGGGCTGAACCAGAAGCAATGGAGAAGATGTTGGCAAAGAGTGAAATTTAGGTTTGGTGTTGGCAAAACAAAACTTTCTAACAGTAAGAGCTGTCCTAGACAGTAGAAGGGAATATCTTCCCCACTACCCTCTGGCCTCCAGTTATAGTTTCCCTGTGTGTGTGTGTGTGTGTGTGTGTGTGTGTGTGTGTGTGTGTGTGTGTGCATGTGATCTTCACCCATTAGATTGTAAGCTTCCTGAGGGCAAGGACTATATATATGTATATATATATATATATATATATTTTTTTTTTTGTATATGTATCTGGGCACTTAGTACAACATCTGGCCCACAGTTGGTGTTTAATAAAGACTGATTGATTAGTAGTTTCTTCTTCCTGAAGATCTTCAAGAGAAGGCTGGAAATGGGAGATATGTTGTAGTGGTGGTGGTGGGCAACATATTGGTAGCGGTTGGACTAGCTGAAATCTAGGATGCCTTCAAACTCTTGAGTTTCAGTGATTCTTAAGGAGGTTCCATTCTACTGGGGGTCGTGGGTGGTGGTCATAGAGAGACATCAAATACACAGTATGTAAATTCAAAACACAGGTAAAGTAAACACAAAGTAATTTTGGGGGGCAGTGGTATTAGCCGTTGGGGAATCCGTGCATGTTTTTTGTAGGAGGTTTTCCCTAAGCTCATCCTCAAAGGGAGTTAAAGCCACAAGAAACAGAAGTGAGGAAAGGGCATCACAGGAAGTGGGGGGCAGCCTGGATAAATGCACAGAGATGGGGTGTGTGGGATGTCATGTATGTGGAACAGTCAATGCCCCAGACTGGCCCAGCAGAGAGTGAATGAGAGAAGGCCTGGTCAGCCTGGGAAGCTCCTCAAGCTCTGCTCTGTAATCCTGTGCTGTGGCTGTTCATCCAAGAAGCAGAGAAGTGGGCCCACAGGACTTGGCCCAATAGTCTTTCCATTACTTCCCATGTAATTAGGTCACATGTAAGAGAGTCCAACAACAAATAGATTGGTCTTTTTTGTCCTGGACCTTCTGGATCCCACGCTTAGCTGATCTTTCTCTCTCATCCATCTTCTCTTCTCTTTCTCTCTCTCTCATCTTCTTTCTCCCTCCCTCTCTCCCTCTCTCTCTCTCTCTCTCCTTCCCTCCTTCTCTCTCTCTCTCCTCTCTCTTTTTGACAGGAAGGAAGGAAATCAAAGGAGGAAAGAGAGGAGAAAGAGAAGAGAGGAAAAGAGAGGAGGGAGACAAAGAGACAGAGGCAGAGCTAAAGGCATCTCTGTCCAGTCTCTTAAGAGCTAAATTTAATGGACTTTTCCTATTCCTCAACCTCACTGGCTTTGAATGCTCAATCCTCCCCTCCTCAGGATTCCATAAGATGATGTATGTAAAACTGCTTTGAAATCATAAAATGCTTTAGAAATATAAGGTTCCTATGTGTGTATGCACATGGTAGACTGGGGTTGGTGGGGTGGGGGGAGGAGAGGGTCAGGAGGAGAAGAATTAGAGAAGAGGCAGCCATAGTACACAGAGCGCTGGGCTTGGAATCAGGGAGACTCATCTTCCTGAGCTCAAATCTGATCTCAGCCACTTACTAGCTGTGTGACCCTGGACAAGTCACTTCACCCTGCTGGCCTCAGTTCCCTCATTTGTGGAATGAGCCAGAGAAGAAAATGGTCTCTCCAGTACTTTTGCCAAGAAAACCCCAAATGGGATCACTGGGAGTCAAACACAACTGGAAAACCAAATAAAACAGAAGATGACTGGAGGGATGAAGGGGAAAAGAGAAAAACAGAGAGAGAGAGAGACAGAGAGACAGAGAGACAGAGAGAGAGAGACAGAGAGACAGAGAGAAAGAGGGGAGAAGGGGAGGGAGAGGGAGGGGAGAAGAGAAAGGAGAGGAGAGCCTCTGGGAGAAAGTTCATGCCACTTACCTGGCACAAAAGGTCATGAGCTCCCCATCACTGGAGCACATCTAAGTCTTGCACAGCTGTCATCCTGACTTCCACATCCTGTCACAGGGTCTGCTTTTCCCTGGACCACACAGATCAACCTTTGTTCTTTAGAAATGGCACCCAGAGGTTGTTCTAGAAGGGTTTGCCCAAGTACGTGCAGTCTGTTACTAGCATACAATGGGGGAGTGCAAATGAGAGAGACAGAGTGAGAGAGATAGAGAAACAGAGGGACAGAGAGACACACACACAGAGACAGAGAGAGAGACAGAGAAAGAGAAAAAGCAATACAGACATAGAGAGAAAATTGAGACTTTATGAAGTATATTTCCACTTAAAAAATAAGATTCTGGGGGCAGCTAGGTGGTGCAGTGAATAGAGCACTGGCCCTGGAGTCAGGAGGACCTGAGTTCAAATTTGGCCTCAGACACTTAACGCAAAACTAGCCATGTGACCTTGGACAAGTCACTTAACCCCAATTACCCTGCCTTCCCCTCTCCAAAAAGCAAAAAAAAAAAAAAAAGATTCTGCTACATGGAAGGGGTCGGAACCAATAATTGTTTTAGATTTGAGTTCAAATCTCATCTGTGCCATTTATTACCTATGTGATCTTCAGAAAGCTGCCTCTCTGGGCTTCAGTTTCCTCACCTGTAGAATGAGAGGGTTGGATCTGACCTGTGACAGGCTGGAGAAGGCAGGATAAAACTGCACTAGGCACGCCAGATCTCTGAGCCTCCTAAGATCACTAGTGAGGTCTCTGGCTCTAACTCTTCCCCCCGGGCCTGCCCAGCTGATAGTGCTCTCCTTGCTAACCCTTGTTCACATTTTGGGTGCTACATGCACTAGCTCGTTGCTTATTGATTCTTCTTTTAGGGTAGATATTTCTCCAGGGCGAGGCTTCCTTTTTTGTTGTTAGAACCCCGTGCTTAGCACATGGCCCAGGCAATAGGGGTGGGATAAGCTCATGTTTCTTGACTGATTAGTGGAGACATTGGGGCATGCTCAGAGAATGTGGAGAGTGAGCTTTCTGGCGCTGTTAGAAATGATTGCACACGTGTAGCCTACATCAGACTGCTTGCCATATTGGGGAGAGGGGAGAGAGAAAAATTTGGAACTCAAAATCTGATAAAAAATGAACGTGGAAAACTATCTTTCCATGTAATTGGGGAAAATAGAATGTTATTAAAATAAAAATAACATTGAATTTAGAGGCACCAAATGCCACACTCTCTCCAAGTTAGAAGAGCCTCTGAAGGCAGCTTGACCAGCTCATCCTCTATGAAGACATCCCTTCTCTAGCATCTCACATAGGGACCATTTAGCTTTCTCTTAAAGGACTCCAGTGATGGGGAGCTCACGACCTTATGAGACAGCCCTTCTCACAATATCATAGAGAATCAAAGATTTTAGAGCCCGAGCAGAACATAAAAATCTTTCACTCTAAATCCCTCAATCTACACCAGACCCTAAGCAATAAACGAGTCACTCAAGGTCGCCCAGGTATCAAATAGCAGGGCTGGTGTTTAAATCAGTCTCCCTGACTCCAAAACCATCATCCTTTAAACACCCCCTCATCGTCCCCAGTATTGTGATATACTAGAAGTCCAACATGTTGTAGTGAAAGGTCAATGACTCTCAGAGAAGCCAGGGTTTCTGTCCAAACTCTTCCATTTGCTACTTTGGTGATCTTGGGTCAGTAACCTCTCTGGGTCCTAGTTTCCTCATCCATAAAATGAGGGGGTTGTAAAGACCTTAGAAGTGACTCCTAAGCCCATTTCTAGATCTAAAACATTGATCTGATGACACTATTTGTGTCAATCCACCTTGACAAACTGCCTCAACCTACTTACCTGTAAAATGGAGAGGTAAGGATGAATGATCTTTAAGGTTCTTTCCAGTTAAAAATCCTCAGGCTCCTGCAATCAGCTGCCTTGATTTTCAGAGGAGGAAATTGATGGCTAGAGGAGAGACCAGCCCTAGGTCATAATTACTTTTCAAACCTTCTGACCCTGCATCCAAGCTCTTTCCCATCCTGCCCTACTTGTCTCCTGGCCAGCATAAAGGAGCACAAAGGGGGAAGGCATCCAACAGCTGTGGTGGTGACTGGGAAATCTGCCTTGGTGTGGAAAATGAGAAACAAACAACCCTCATCCACATCCCCCGCCTTCCTTTTCCTTTCCACAATTCCCTTCCATGACGATGAGGCTTTTCTCCTTGGAGGCTACTCAGGCATCCATCCCTGTGCCAGGAAGGGAGCCATCTGGGTGGTGGAGTGGGTGCAGCCGGCCTTGGGGGGCCTTTAGCCAGTTCACTCGAAAGCCTGGGTCTGTCCTGTCCCATCACCCAGCAGCGATGGAACATTTGTTCCCTGAAGGGTCGGCAGGTTGCCAGCAGCAGGTGTCGTTCTGTCCTCTGGGAGGGAGGCAGCAGGCATGGGCATTGATGTGTGGCCGAGACAAGATGGTGCAAATCTGCTCTCCTCGTGACGGTGACAGCATCTGGGACAGCGCTGCAAGCCACCATTCTGTAACCATTAAAAACCAGTTGCAGCCCCTTTCATAATAATAAATTAAAATATCACTCCAAATTATTCTGGTTTTGTGAAGCAAAAAAAAAAAGACACAAAACAAACAGTGTTGGACCATATGTTATCAGTTGGGTTGTCTATAAAATTGATAGGATTGTTGGTAATTACAGAAAAGCTTTATGGCGGCTTTTCAAGATGTGATTTTTCATTTCTCTTAAAGAACTGCTCCCCCCCTAATTTTCTCCCCCTCCAACAGGCAAAGAAATGGGGAACCAAGAAGGGAATAATGACTAAAACTCACAGAATAATAGTATACGGTTTCTGCTCCCTGGAAGGCTTTGAAAGACTGAAGGCTGCTCTTTTCTGGGGGATCAAACATGGTAAGCCCATGATATGTGATCTTTCTCACAGCTGGTGACTTCCACGCCTCTGGGAATCCTGAGATCCTTTCAAAGCCCATCTTAGGTCCCACATTTTCTGATTACACCAAATGGTTAACCTCTTCCTCTTGAAATTAATTTGTTTTATTTTATTTATTTGCTTATTATTAATTTTTAAGCCTACATAGGATCATAGACATGGAGCTTAGAAGTGATTCAGCCGAACCCTCCCATTTTACAGATAAAATGGAGACACAGAAATGACCTGCCCCAGCTCATGCTGGCTGTAAGTGTTGAGGACTGGAATTTTTGCTCTGATTCTCTGATTCCAAATCCAGCCCTCTGTATTGAATATGTACTGGTAGAGCTCAAGTTTCTCGAGGGCAGGAAGTGTTTGATTTGTGTCTTTATCCTCAGAGCAGGGTGCTTGGTCATTAGTAAGGGCTCAATAAATTCTCACTGAATGAACAGGCATTTGGTTGATTGATCAAATTTACTTGGTAAACTTGGTCCCTCCTGAAGGGATGCATTCTCCCGTGGGCAAGTCCTGACTGGTAGGAAGTTTTGCCCTTGTACTGTTCTAAAATCTGCTCCACTTTGATCTGTTCCCATGACTCCCAGTTCTACTTTTGGGGGCCATGCAAAATGAAGTTCATATTTCTTCCAAGACAGTTCTTCTAATGCTCAAAGACAACTTTCCTGACCACATGCACTTCTAAGTTTTCTCTTCTGCCAGCTAAGAGGCCTAAGATAGCATACTGTCACTAAATCAGTGGACGTTGGAGCTGGAAGGGACCTTGGAACCTGCTAATCCTCCTAGACCAACAACTGCCCAAGCATTGTCATCTTCATTTTATAAATGAAGGAATTGAAGCTCCTTATGGTTCAATGGCTTACCCAAGGTCACATACCCGGTCTAGCCAGTAGTAGCTTGGATACTAGTGACCAATAGAGTTTTCTGACTCTAGGAAGTAAGTACATGATGGGCACTGTTTCAGATGCCATAGGCTTGCATGCACTACCATGCTAGGCCTGGGAACATGCCCTGTATTTGACAATGGGGTCGGGGAGAGGATAAAACTCTTCAGCTTAAATATCACCTGGGCTTTCCTGAACTGGTACTAAGATTCCTTTCTATGCCAACCTTTGCTTAGAGATCTCACTTGAGTCATAACAAATGGGTCCTTTAGATTTTAAGTTAATTAACAAATATTTTTGAGGCAACAAAAGCAAAATAAAAAGAAGAAAAATGCAAATACCCCAAGTGGAAAATGTCTTCCCCATTAGAAGGTAAGTTCACTTAAAGCAGGGGTGTCCTGTTTACTTGCATATGTATTCCTGACAGAGCACATACTTGGTCTAGGAAGCATTTAGGAAGTGCTTTATTGATCCATCCATCTTCCTTCCTACCTACCTTCCTATCAGTCATATGTCTTTCTATGATTTATCAAAATTTCTGTTGACCCATGTATATAGATATATTGATTTACTTCTGTGTTGGTCCAATGTTTCTTCTCTCTCTCACACATCTCCATCTCTCTCTCTCTCTCTCTCTCTCTCTCTCTCTCTCTCTCTCTCGCTCTATGTATATCTATCCACCTTTCTACCCATGTATCCATCCATCTATCTGTTCTATCATTTATCTATGTATCTCTCTACCTATCTACCGATTTATCATCTCTCCATCATCTACCTGCTTCTCTACCCCAGCTCTAACCTGTAGAGCAGGATCCTAGTGCTGGCTATCCCGTTTCTGGGTTTAGGGGTTGACAGTGGTAGGGCCTATGCAAATGTTGGTATGACTACTGAGGGTCACATTAAGACTGCCAATCTCTCTGTATCTCCACGTACCCTTCGGCAAATGCTGTACCACTGAACCACCCAAAAAGCTGCTCAATCAGGTCAGATCACAGGCTTCTTCTACTCTTAAGATCAATATAGAACTTCCTGCTCCACCACAGTTATCTTGCTCTTTGTTCTATTGATCAATGTCTGGTTATTATTTAGGCCTAGATCTAAAAGGCTTCATAGCCTGTTTTGGGATCTTCAGGGTCCTTTAGATTTTGAGTTAATTAACAAATATTTTTGAGGGAACAAAAGCAAAATAAAAAGAAGAAAAGTGCAAACAGAAGAACAGAGAGTATTCTGAAATTAGCCCAACTGACCCAAAGTCAGTTGAGTCCTTGAAGACACTGGGTATGCAGCACATCTTATATGTGTCAGCTGGGCAACGACTGGCTTGTGGAAATGCCCATGATTCAGTTTAACAACAGTACAAAAGTCTAAGAGTAAAAAACCCTCTATTTAAAAAGCTGGGGTCTTTGGTTGCCATAGGTGCCCATGAATGTTGGGGGTTAAATGTAAAAAGAGCTGGATTTGGAGCCAGAAGAAGAAGAAAAGCATTCCATCCCAGTGCTATCATTTGTGTGGCTTGAGAAAATCACATGACATCTATTGGTTTCACTTTGCTCATCTGTAGGGTATGCTCATGGTGTTCCCTCCCACCTCTATACCCTCAACTCTAAGAATCCATCCTGGATTTCAATCCCAACTGTCCCTGTCACTTCCCGTGTGACTCAGGGCAGATGGTATCTTTGTGCCTTTGTTTCTTCATCCATGAAATGATGAGAATGTAAGAAATTTAGGCCTGGAAGGTACCTTGGAGGTCATTGACTAAAGCCCTCATTTTATAGATTAGGAAACAAATTTAGACTTGGCTTAAGGCAAAAACCAAACACTTCCTACCAATTAGAGCTGTCTGAAAGGGGAAGGGTCTTTTTTGAGAAGGAGGGAGTTTCTCTTAATTCAAGGCTGGCAAGTCAAGGCCTGATGACCTGTTTTCAAATGCATTGGTTTCAGTGGAGATGCTTTTGGGACTTTGAGTTGAACTAGATGGCTGCTGGAGTCCCTTCCAACTTTGATGCTTTGTGAGCAGAGAGGAAAGAAGAAAGGAAGAAAGGAAGGAAGGAAGGAAGGAAGGAAGGAAGGAAGAAAGGAAGGAAGGAAGGAAGAAGGAGGGAAGGAGGCAAGGAAGGAAGGAAGGAAGGATGGAAGGAAGGAGGGAAGGAAGGAGGGAAGGATGGAAGGAGGGAAGAAGGGAAGGAAGGAACGAAGGAAAGAAGGAAGGAAAGGAGGGAGGGAGGAAACAAGCATTTATTAGGCACTTAGTGTGTTCCAGGTACTGACACACTGGGAATGGAAATGCAAACAAAAGAAAGAAATCCCCTGCCCCTAACTAAATAAGGAAGAAAATATAGAAGAGGTGTGGGAGGCAGCAGATGAAGGCACTTGATGCAGGGGCAGGGTTGTGAAGTCTAGGGACCTGGACTAGAGTTAGGGAGGGAAAGGAGATAGGTCTAGGCCTCTCGACAAATGGAGGCCTTCAGAGGGACTTAGTGAAGGGCACAGGGGCAGGCCCCACAGAGCAGGGTCCAGGGTGCAAAGGCTGCTGCTGAGATTGGTTCTTCCAGGACGAGGACCCTGCCCCAGGTACTTCAGGAAAGTCTAGGATGAGGTGGCAGGAGAGGAGGGGCTCTATCCTCTGGGGTCAGTACTGAATCTTTGGTGCCCTTGGCGCTAGGACGTGTGGGCAGTCAATAGAAGGGCTGTCTGTTCTCTGATTGCAGATTCTCTGACTGCAAAGCCAGCGTCTCCATTGTCTCCTTGGCACAGCGCTGATGCTAGCTGAGGGGTCTTACGGTTCTAGATCTATGATATGATTCTATGATCCTCTTGCTTCAGGGAGGACTATGATTGATCAACTTTTCTTCTCAACCTGCAACTCTTGGGATCTGTTAAAAGCAAGAGGCTAATAAGGGCCTCGATTAGGTTGAACTACTTTCAACAAAGAGAAAACTTGGCTTAAGAGATAAGGAGAGGGATAGCTAATGAATATTTGTAAATGTGAACTTCTGGGGCAATTTCTGACTCAGTACAATCATGAAACTTAAAAAAAAAAAGAGTTCTACAATTTAATGCTCCAGTTCCTGATGATATCCAGTGATGGGAGGTGGTGTGGTTGGTAGCTGGAGAGCTGCCCTCGGTGTTAGGAAGCTCTAGGTCCCAACCCTGTTCAGCCATACATTGATCTCAAGTGATTTCACAGATCACTTGCCCTCTCTGCTTCTCAGGGAACTCTCCGAGACCCCAAATGGTGAACAACGGATGATCCTCATCAGTGGAGAGACTTTCCTCACTAGGAGTACCCTATGCTGAGACCCTCTTTCTTCCCCCACTTACCAATCCTTAAAGACACAGGCACACAAGAATCCTACAAAGAAGATGGCATTAGATTATAAATCTAATAAATCTAATAAATTATAAAAATTAAAACCTGTCCTAAGACCTGTTGGACATGATTTGATGGAATGAATGCGTTTAGCCTTTCTGAGAGTAACAGAAGGATAGAAAGACGTGCTCTGCCAACCAGAGACAAAGTGCTGAGTTGAGGGCCAGCGAGGTGATGCAGCAGATAGAATGCTAGGATCTGAGTTCAAATCTGGCTTCAGACACTTTCTAGCTCTTTGATCTCAAGCAAGTGGCTCACCTTCTGTGTGCCTCAGTTTCTCCATCTGTAAAAGGGGGGTACTAATAGCATCTGCCTTCCAGGGTTGTTCACATACTGCAAATGTGATCCCACATACTACAAATGCTAACCCCCGTCTTCTTCATCTGTAAAACAGGGATACTGCTTGAACATGCCTTGCAGGGTTACTGGGAGGCAATGCTTGTAAGGTGCTTATCACAATCCCTGACACACAGGAGTGCTGTATAAGCATTAGCCATTATTATTGCTCCCTGTACCATGTCTGCCAGACAAACGGCTGACGGAAGCCCAATGAGATCCTATCTACTACTTCAGATCTAATCAGTTTATATGTAACTGGAAATCCCAGAACTGGCACGAAGCATCCCTTTGGCTGATTAGCCTGGAGGGTAGATATTCCAGGTTCAAGGTGTTCTCTCATTCCATACTCTAAAAATTATAGCTTATAAGTCCCCACTGATCTGTTTTTCTGTCATAGTTGGAGAACACAATTAGATCAAAGCAAAGACATTCACCAAAAGGGCATGTTAAGAACAGAACCAACAAAACATTTCTGCCACAAGCCTGAGCTGCCCTCCCAGAATCAGGAGAGAGTGCGCATCCAGAGGGGCTGTGAGTAGTAGAGAGCACATGAAGCCATGCTGCCCAGCACAATGATGATGGAGCTACATGTGAGTTACCAAGTGCTGAGGGCCACCGAGGCCTTTGTGCTTCTCCCGCTGACTTTGGTCTCACGGCCTGTTCTTCACGCGCCAGCTCTGGAAGCTGCCACCATTGTTCTCTTGGCCATTGCTGGATATGGCGTGGATGGAGTCTCTATCACTCTGGCTTTTGGCTCAGTTAACATCTTCAATTAGGGGACTGATAAATTCTTTTGGAAAAAGCAGGAATTTTGACCCTAGGGCCTGGAAGTTTCTCTCATTTTCCTTCTTTGGAGCCTTACTCTGACGCTTGTCTATTTCCCAAGTGGGAGATTGAAAAGGTGAGTCATCTCACCACGGTTTAACTTTTTCTTTCTATCTCTGGAGAACAGACTATATACTAGATTATGGCTTTGGGGTTCAGGGAACCCCATTTTATACCCTAAGTCTCTCCAATTTATCTATGTAAACAAGTGGATGGAATAAGGAAGGAAAGAAACAAGCTCTTCTTAAGGACCTACTGTGAGCCTGACACTGTGCTACTGATCCTCACCATAACCCTGAGAGGGAGGTGCCATTTCACATTTGAGGAAACTGAGGTAGATGGAGGTTAAGTGATTTCTCCTAGGGTCACACAACTGGCAAGTGTCTGAGGTTGGATTTGAACTCAGACATTTTTGACTCTGGGTCCAACGTTTTGACTACTGCTCCACCTATCTGGCTTTGGAGAAAAATAGAGAGGCAGTCCTTGACTGGGGCAAGTTCATTCCTCTGCTAACTGTTCAGTCGGTTGGAAACGTAGCCACTCAATGCTTATGTTTATAAATTGAAAGTGTGGCTGCTTACAACCTGGAAAGGGTATATGCCAGTGGTTCTCAACTTTCTTAATGCTGCGACCCTTTAATATAGTTCCTCGTGTTGTGGTGACCCTGAACCATAAAATTTATTTTCGTTGCTACTTCATAACTGTAATTTTGCTACTATTATGAATCTATCTGATATGCAGGATGTATTTTCATTGTTACAAATTGAATATAACCCACAGGTTGAGAACCTCTGGATATGCCTTTATATCTCATGTTCCTTGTTACCCGTCCCTTACATCCTACAAAGAGGTGAGTCACATTTTGACAGGGACCCACCTATAAAGCAGAATCTCAGATTTGGAAGAGACCTCAGGGGTCACTTTGTTCATATTACACTTGACCACCAATGTTGTGGTTGGAGGAATACCCTTCAGAGGCTTCCACCATGTGGGCTAGCTTTCCCTACTGCTCTACCACCTGTAGACCAGGCTATTTTTTTCCATAAAACAAAATAAAATTTTTCTAATGGCTTGTTCCGTTCATGTCACTAAGAGTGAGGCCATGGAAGCTCTTTTGCAGTCACCTGAGTAGAAAAACCAGTAAATAGAGAGTTGTGAGTGCCTTGCTTAGGCTTTGAATGGGCAAATCACAAGTAAGACCAATGAAGTGAACTGTGCTTGATGGACTCAAAGCTGCATCCTCTCCTTGATTTCAATATCTGTCCCTCGTGGGATGGCCCTCCTTCTGTCAACTCTTAGATGGTCTATGAGTGTCTCATTTTGTTCTAACATCAAATCTGAATGACCACCGACTTGCTACAAATGCCTACTGGAGAGCATACTCAATAATTGGTCACCCTGACCCTCTACTCAAAGACTTTCAGTGAGGCAAACTCTCAGTTCCCTGGGACAATCCATTCCACTTTGGGCTGTTTGGGTCCCAAAGTTGTGGGCATTTTTTCTTGATGTTAAGTTGAGGTTTTCCTCTTTTCCACAATCTATCCATTCCTTGGAGTTCGGTCCTCTCAAGCAAATTGGAGCCATCATGGACCCCATGATCTTCTTTTCTCCAGGCTAAATATCTTCCATCCTTCCAAATAATTCTCATATGACTCAGGGCCATTGGACATGTTGGTTGCTGTCTTCTGAATGCTCTTCAAAATTTTAACATCATATCTAAAATCTATTTGAACAGCCCCGAATTCATTATTTCAGATGTGATCTGACTCAGCCAAGGTACAGTGGAATTGTGACTCTCAATATATGTTGTAACTCAACAATCTACAGAATAATCCAATAAGTTACAAGACATTAAAGTTAACTAAACATGTTCCTTACAATAGAACAAAAATATTATTATCTCCATGTTGGCCAAGTAACAAGATTTGTTAAGTACATACTATGTGCCAGCACTGTATATGTGTAAAGAGACAGTATTTCCTCTGGGCCCAAGATTGTTCATTACAATCATGCCATGCCATGTCAAATCTCATATCTCATATCATGCCATATGGTATCATATGGTATCAGGTCATATATCATATACCATCTACCATGCCATATGCTTTTCTGTACAATGTCATATCATACTATATCATATTATATCATACATACAATTTCATATCACATTATATCACATACATGTTATTATACATCATTTCATATCATATCATGATCTTGCTTTACTTTACCTCTGTCTGCCTCAGTTTCCTCATCTGTAAAATGGATTTAATAATAGCACTTATGTCCTAGATTTGTTGTGAGGATGAAATGAGATTCTATTTATAAACTGCTTAGCATAGGGTTTGCCACATAGAAGAGAGCTTGCTTCCTCCTTTCATTCTTTATTTACCCTTATCATTCACTTTCTGACTCCTTACCCTTTGATGGTCCCTTGAGGGCTAGACTTCAAAACAATCTCAATCTCTTCTCATGCTGAGAATTCACTTCTCAATGGTCTCAGTTCCTACCTCAAGTGACTTCTGAGGGTATAGAATTATTAAGTGCCAGTTAAGTTAGCACTTCATAATTGATTGACTGAGGTCAAGTGTGAGAAGGGTACATTATTATGTATTCTATTCCAAAGAGCTAGAGGTAATGAGGCATCTTGCCAAAGATAGTTGAGCTAGAACTGCAGATGGGGCATCTCTAAGCTTATCCACTGTAGCTTTGGCTAGGATGCTTAATGGATAGGATTCTGGATTTGGAGACAGGAAGATCTGAGTTTGAATTCTGAAGCTAGCTTTGTGACCCTGGATAATTCACTTAACTTCTCCCACCTTCAGTTTCCTCTTGTGTAAAGTGGGGAGCCCTTCAGGACAGCTAGGTGGCTCAGTGGATAGAATACTGGGCTTGGAATCAGGAAGACCTGAGTTCAGATCCAGCCTCAGACACTTAATAACTGTGTGACCCTGGGCAAGTCACTTAATCCTGTTTGCCTCAGTTTCTTCATCTGTAAAGTGAGTTGGAAAAGGAAATTACAAAACACTCCAGTATCTTGGCCAAGAACACCTCAAATGAGGTCATGAAGAGTTGTATGGGACTGAAAAATGACTGAACAACAACAAAAAGTAGGGATAATTATAGCACCTCCCCCAAAGGGCTATTGTGAGAACCACTTGAGATAATGCATTTAAAGGTCTTTGCAAACTTTGTGGTACTGTATAAATATTAGTTGTAATAATGATAATATGGCCATATAATAATGACAATTATAATATGATAATATAATTAGTAGTAATAATAAAATAATTATTCTGCACAGTGTCTTTTAGGCAGGATAGTAATAATAAATCAGCTTTATCTCATTTCAGATGAAGAAATGGAGCCTGAGGGATCAAGCTATTTATTTATTCATTTATTTATAGTCATATTTATTTATGTGACAGCGATGCAACACATAGTAACACCTACCAAAGTTAGGTTTCTCTTACCTCGTAATCAGGTATTTTTAATACATTACTCCCACACAGTCTCTGTTCCCTTGTGATTCTTAGGTCCTTTTAAAATGGAAGATACTATCCATTTGTATCGTTCTTCCTTTCATTGTTACGACAGTCATTTTTATTTCATCATTGAGGGATTCAGGGTTGGCAGAATCTACTCAAAACTTTGTATATTTAAATTACTTTGCTTCTACTGATCTCCAGATACCTAGAATCAAAACGTTCTCACATTTTTCCTGAGAGGAAACTGGCTGGCACCATCTCCATTTTATTGATGACAAAATGGAGGTATGTAGCTATGCCAACATTCTATTAACAATATGGCAAACTGGCCCCAGGCCTATGTTTTATCTGAAGATCAGTAGCTTCTATGAAGAGTTAGAAAAACAAAACAAAAACAGTATTTGGGTTTGAAATATCATCAAATCGGGGTCATTAGAAGATACTGGGAAGAACTATCTGTGAATGGAATGGCCTCACTCAGAAAGTAGACTGAGGGTCCAAACTGGAGATTTTCAAGTAGAGATTGATTGGACAACAATTGGTTGTAATGGGAATTCTTTTTCAGTGAAGCTTTGTATGAAGTGACTGGTGAGGTGGTTTCTAACCATATAATTATGTGATTCTCTGAGGAAGGAAAGCATAGGAGACAAATTATAAATGTCTTTGAATAATTTCAAATTCAAAACATTCAAAACTACTTGAATAATGGTGTGGAATGAGGTTTTGATTTATTCTTGGACTCATAATTTCTCTAGCCAATCATAATTCATTTACCCAAACTGTTTGAGTCACAGGGTCAGAGGTAACTCACTACTGAGATATTTCTCAAATCTTACCTAATAGACAATCTCATAGTTCATGATGGTCCTGATGATAAGATGTTTGGAAATGTTGATATCCTCCAAGGATTTGGAACATGGCCAGGAAACTTTTCTCAGGATTTATATTGGAATGGATATTCGTGAACCTGGACAAATTCTTAGGCATGCTGCAAGGACAAACTTCCAAACAGTGACAGCTACCTGAAAGTAAAATGGGTCTCTCAGAAGGTGATGTGCTCTCTCTCAATGGAAGTCTTGGTGACAACTCATTGTGGATGTTGTAAAATGTGATTTTGTTTAGGTCCTAAGTGAATAGAATTTCAGTTTCATGATAGTATGGGCTTAGGATCAGAAAGAATTGAGTTCATATCCTGCCTTAGGCACTTACTAGCTAAGAGACCCTGAACCAGTCACCTAATTTTTTTCAGTTTTGGTTTTCTCATCTATGGAATGAGGAAACTGGATTTGATGGTTTCTAAGATTCCTTCCATCTCTAAATTAGTGTCCAAGGATGCATCCAGGTAAACTAGCAGCTCCTCAAGGGCTGGGACAGCCTCAGAGGAGAGCTGTTAAAGCCAAAACAATCCTCTTCCTCAAGGAGCTTAAATACTACTAGGGATAATCACAAGGACACAGATTTGTGCTCTACATCCCCCAAAGCATACAAAAGAGATGTAACACAGTGTCAGGATGGAGGGTAGCACTAACATTGTAGGGAATCATAGACCCCCATAGGAGAGGGCATCAGAGGCAGTCCTTGAAGGGAACTAGGGATTCAGAAGCAGAGATGAGGAGGGAGAGCATCCTAGGCATTGAGCGGAGTGGGTACTGTTCAAAGGTACACAGACTGGAGAGTGTCATATATGGAGAATACCTGGCAAGTAGGACAGTGAGGTTGAAATTCATACAGGATGGTGACGGAAAGTAATAGGAAATTAATAAAAACATTAACAACTAGCCTTCATAGAGTGCTTTGTGGTTTGCAAAACACTTTACAAATATCATTTCATTTTATCCTCACAAACAACCTTGGGAAGGAGGTGCTCTTATTATCCTCCTTTCACAAATGGAGAAACTGAGGCAGGTTAAGGTTAAGTGGCTTGCTCAGAGTCACACAGCTAATAAATGTTAGAGGCAGGATTGGAGCTCAGACCTTCCTGACTCTGAGTCCAATGGTCTACCCACTGTGTCTTTTAACTCTAGAAAGATAGGTTGGGGCCAGGTCACGAAGGCCTTAAAATGTCAGAGATTTGGCAAAAGGAGAGGTCTTTGTAAATCTTAGATTGCTACAGAAATGGGAGCTATGGTGATGATTATGGTTGCTATTATTTCCACTGTATCCTTCCAGGCATCTGGCAGGAGCGCCATGCTCAGAGGAGGAGTTCAGTTAAATTTTTGTCAATTGATTTTACCATCAAAGCAGTCCACCTTCATTTTGAAATCACGTTGCTTGGTAATTCTGTTCTGAAGGGGCAATGTGACTCGCTGCAGGCAAGATCACCTGCCTAGAAGTCAACTGCCTCCCTCCCTCTGCCCTCTCCCCCTCTCTGTCTCTATCTTTCTCCTTCTCTCCTTTCTTCTTTTCTCTCCCTCCTTCCCTTTCCTCTCTTCCTCCCTTCTCTTTTCCCTCTCCCCCAATTTGTTTACATGCACCTGACAAGGAACTTCAGAATTTATAAAGAATGCTGGCAGAAGCTTAAACAGAGAAACTTCTGCCCAGTCCACTGAATGCTTGCCTTCAAACAATGCTCATGCTGAAAAGTCACAGCCAAAGACCCATAAAACCACACCACTCCCATGTAGCTATCAAAAAGCTGTCCGTTTGGAAAACAGTCTAAGGTTTGGAGGGTCCCACCCACTCCAGCTGCAAAACAGCTGGCCACAGCCCTCTGCTCTCCTTCCCAATCTGTTCTCTTTCAGATCAGTCTTCAAATGTTAAAAAGAAATAAAAAGAAAAGAAAACCAGAAACACAAAACCAATGGAAGGGAAATGGAATGGGTCAGTTAATGAAGTCGAAAGCTTAACAATAGCTCGGAGGGTGACGAAACTCAGGCTCAGGGTGGGTACTTTGCTGTTGTTCACCCAGCCCCCATGAACCCAGAGCCAGAACCACTGTGGAAGGGCACCTCTCACCCAAGCTGAATGCACGGTGGTGGAGTCAGAGCGGTTTAAATATTTTTTCAACTAACAAAATTTATTCTCCCTATCCCTTACCCTAATGAGGAAAGAAAAAAAAACCCAACTTGTAGCAAACATTCATACTCAAGGAAAACATATTTCTGTATTTGCCACATGCAAGATATATACACACACACATATGTGTATGTATGTGTGTCTGTATATATGTATATGTACATGTATATGTATATGTATAGGGCCCCCCCTCCCCATATATTGAGTTCATGATTTCTTTTTTAGGACATAGGTATAGCCTTTTTCTTTGTGGGTCCTCCGGAATTCTGATTGGACATTGCATGGTTCAGAGCTATCCGTTTTTTCAAAGTTTCTTTCCAATTATACTGCTGCTGCATAAATTGTTCTCCTGGTTGAATTCTCTTCATTCTGTATTAATTTGGGAGTTGGGGTTTTATCAACTCTCAGATTCATTGTCTCTCTCTCAGAGTTCCTGTGTGTGTGTGTGTGTGTGTGTGTGTAAATCTATTAAATAAACTTGAGTTATGGTTCATATCTAGGGTTTCCCACAGTCCCTTATAGACAGGGTGCTCAGTGCATATAATACATACGAGGTAAAGGATGACTGTTCAGTTCATCTGCAACAAAAGAAATACCTAAAACTCAGGACTCATAAACACACACTAACAAAGGCTTAAAACATAACGTATCTAACCATCGCCTATTAGTGTCTTCATGAGGAAAAGGTGTGTTTGGTAGGTCATAAAGATCGGAATTCATATGCAATAAATACATTTACATATAACAAACACATTGATGTCTCTGTAGCGCTTTCAGACTCACGAAGCCCTCTGCAGCGGTCTGAAGGGTCGCTGTCATTATCCCCACCTTATAAATGACAAGACTGAGGAAGACAGAAATTAAATGACCGGTCCCAAAGGCACGTTGCTGGTAAGTGCCCAAGACCAACTTTGAACTCAGGTCTTCCAGACTCCAGGCTCAGCGTTCTAGGCACTGTGATGCCCTCTAGCTGCCTTTGTAGGGATGCTCAACAGATAGTCCCCTTCATCTCAGACTCCTGCTAATCACAAAGTCCAGAGATCCTGGCCAACAGGGGATGCCTTGTGTTTTCTTTTTCAGGCTTTCCAGCTGTCATATCCTCTTGGTGGTTTCTCCTGCTCGTGGTGTTTCTCTTCCTCTGAGGAGAAGTGTAGTTACAGGAAATGCCTCCAACTAGGGAATCAGCTCTGTCTGACTCAAGAAATCAAAACTTCTCAAATTTTTGAAGTAGACACCAAGGCTGGAAACATCCATCTCTCAGCATTGCTGTGCGGTGAACGCTGATCAGGAGAAAGCATGAAAAACAGAAGAGGCAGCCAGGACTCTCAGGGATCATCTTGGCAAACATCTGTTGATCACCATTGTCATGGGCTTTCTTCAGATCTCCTTGAATTCTGGGGTGAAGTAGGGGGCAGGGAAGGGTGATAAATTCCCCCCAACCCTGGGATTATTGAAAGTCTAAATGAGAACTGGCTTAAATGGTCACTGGAGGAAGATTTCAATTTAGGAGCCAAGGATTTCAGTTTGACCCAAATCCTTGAAAGGAGACTGCTCAAGGGAGGGGGACAAATGGAGTTTCTCCTCCTCTCTCCTCTTCCCTTCTTTCCCCTGACCATGTTTCCAGTGAGAAGAGACTAGTAAAAGAAAATGTATCCATTGGGAAAAGAGAGACACACACTGAGAACAAACACAGACCAACACAGACTCACCCTCTCAGTCTCCATCATAAAGAGAATGCCACTTAACAACTCTAGAAATGCACCTTTCCTAATAATCCAGCGAAGAGCTAGATCTAGGGGAAAATGAATGAGTACTCTAAAAGGGATAGAAGGATCAGGACTTGTGATGTACTCATTTGTCATAAATATTTCCTCAGTAGGTACTTCCCTGGGTGACCATTGCCCTTTAAGATAGATCTTATCTACCCAGGGTCATTGTACATGCGAGGAGATAGAGTGCTGTGGGTTTGAGGGAGATGTTTTGTGCCAAACATTTTTACTATATCATCTTAGTAAATAGCTTTGTTAAAATCGGATTGAGTCTGCTGGCTGATAATCATTGGGAAACTCACAAGATAAGGGCTCATGAATAGTACTGTAAGAAACCCAGCCCCCCAGTGTTATAGTGAGAACCTAGAGTAGGATTAGAAGCCACCCTCTAGAGACTTAGCCTGCCAGTCTCAGAGTTTGAGAATAAGCCCCAGAAAGAATGCTTCTCCTCCTCTTCCTCCTCATCTTCCTCCTCTTTGTCCTCCTTTTCTGAAATATACATAGCTCTGGTAAATTCCAAATGAAGTCATGCCAAATGAACAAAGCAGAGTCAGAAGATTAGAATATTCATACAGGATTTCAGCTATTCCCTAATCCAAAGAGTTTCTACAAGGTAGTAGAAAATTTGGGTTCAGAAGTGGAGATTTCCAGTGTGAATCAAACCCTCCAGAGGTGTTTCCCTGAGAGGGACCCCCTTTATGGGGAGAGGGGGAAGGAGAAGAGAGTTTTTCCCCCATGATCATATGGAAGCAAAAAAGAAAGAAAATGAACAAGGAATTCTGATGGAGATTTATAAAGAACCTCAGACGTTAGATTATGCAACCCCATAAGCTACACGTGAGGAGACTCAGACTCGGGAACTAAAATGACTTGCTCAGGGTCAAACAGGTCAAATGTGAGGAAGATTTGAACCTAGGTCCCTTGAGTCTAAAACCAGTGCTCTTTCCATTGTATGATGTATTGTAACTGGGAAGTATTGAGATCAATTTAATTAAGTATAAATAATTACAAAGTAAGTTTGATTAGTGGTGTTTTAGGTTGGATATTAAGTTTTTGAAAAAATAATTTTTAAAATAAAAAATGCTTGGATTTTATACTAATAGGCTACATAAATTCTGAGGGGAGAAGACCATGACCTTCCCTTCTGTCCTCTGATGTCACTGTCTGGGCTATCCATGAACTTTGAATTGATTATTATCCTGGGTGCCCTGGTCTGATTCTGGTGGACTACTTAGTTGGTTGGCTTCATGGTGCATAGTCCTTCTGAAGACACAAGAGACTAATCAATCCACCCCCTGCCCCCAACTCCCACCATCATGGAATGCTAAGTAGGTGTAAGCAATGGGATGTTTAGCTTTCTGCTGCTTATACCTCCCAAGGCATGGAGGTGAAAGGGGATCTTCCAACTAGGGCCCAATGGCATGGTTCCCCTAGTACCTCAAGAAACTGGGATCCTGTGGAAAGTCTATGTGCTGTTGCCAACCAATAAAAGCACAGCAGTATTGGCTTCATATAACAGGCATAGTTGAGTAGGGCTAGCCTCTAACTCTAGGCACCTCCCCTTCCTCTGACTCTCAAGGACGTTGGCATCTCCCTGCTGGATGCTACCTCAAGTCATGGGCATTTCCAGGACTCAAATTGCATTCTTTCCACTTATTTACCATTCTGGTACTGTGATGGCCTCGGGGCATATGAGGTCCCAGCTGGACAGAGTCCTGGCTGACATTACCCTAACTTCCCAGCCTTCTACTCCTTTCAAAGCACAGATGAGGGGCAGGACTTGGGGAGTATTATTATTGTCCTTGTTGCTTCTACTAGTACTAGTGTCATCATTTCTACGCAGCCCAGTCTCTTGGGTTTCTGCCTTCTGAGCATCTCTCCTGAAGCCTGGTTATCATCAAGAGATATTTACAAAGAACCTGCTTGTGCATGGCCCTAGACACAATGAGTGAAGCAGATGTGCTCTGCCAACCTCGAGGGGTTTCAAACCCAGAGCAGAAAGATAAGACAATGCTAACCCAGATCAGCATTCAAGTGTGCCTTGCCAACCCAATAGGCAGCAATGAAAATGGGAATTTATACAAAAGGTAAATTTTCCAAGCTGTTGTTCACTTTACACAAAGCTACTTCTTTTTTATGTTACAACCCTCAGGAAGGGGAGTGGGGACTGGATTGAGCTTCTCCGAAATCCTGGGAAGAGCAGCCTGGTCCATCATCAATTTTAGTGATTATGAATTTTCTCCTATCTCTTTGACCAAGGAAATATTTTAGGGTTTCGTGATGACAGAGGGCCTGGCAGTGTATGAGGGCTCGGATCACTACTCCTGTGCACGAGGGAGCAGAACCTGTCCCCTCTTGCTTGAGGTGGCTCTCACATTAACCAAAGGATTTTCTAAAGGTCATTCTTTTCTAGCTCATCCAGTGAGTTTGAAATCTGATTCAATTGATAGGAATGACTGGCAAAAATGCTTTCCAGACGTGTTAGTGAATCAGACGTTGCCCTTTCTTGTTTTGCAAAGCGCTGTGTATCTGTGAGGAAAGCGGCAAGAGCATCCTTAGTCCCATTTGACAGATGAAGAAACGGAGTGTTCTGCCCACAGTCACGCAGCTGAGAAATGTGAGAAGCAGAGCGGGAGCTTAACTGAGCCTGTGTGGCTGAGCGGCTGGGGGCGCTGGGTTTTCCAGGCGGCACCTTGTCTCTCTGTCGGACAGATAGGCCAACCTGTGCCGTCTCAATGATGCATCTGTCTGGTTAATTGTTTTAAAATTAATTTATATCAATTTTATTATTATTAATTTTACTATTATTTTGTTAATTTTTTATTAAGCACCTACTATGTGCTAGGCACTCTACTCAACTCTAGGGATGCAAAGAAGCAGTTCCTGCCCTTATAGAACTTACATTCTACTGGAGAGCATTCAGGGAATATAGCATGGGCTCACTCAGCTGGAGACAGAAGGGACCTCAGAAGAGATCCTGTCCAACCCTTCACTTTTCAGAGGAGAAGACTCAGGCCCCCTGGCTAAGTGGCTCGCCCTGTCACAGGTAGCAAGCCTGGGGGGGGGGTCATTGCAGACCTCTGACTCCAGAGGGAGGGGGTCTTTTTCTCCTATCCCCCCCACCCCCATGTGGACACATGAGTAAATCAAAGGGATTTCACGAAGGGGGAAAGTAAAGATCTCTTTGGAGGAATCAGGAAAGCTTTCTTTTAGGAGGTGGCATCTGAGATGAGCCTTAAAGGAAGATTGCCCTTTGTTCTCAAAGAGGACCATGACAGCAGGAAGATGATGCCATAACTTGCTAGTGATTGGCATTTAAGTGAGGCAGGGCTGTGCAAAGTCAGCCTCACTTTCTCCTCTGGAGCCATCTGGGTCCAGTGGCCAGACAGAGATCAGGATGCCATATTCAGTGGGAGACCTTGGCCTTTTTAAACTAAGGACTTTCCTAGGAAGATGGAGATTTATAGAGGGAGAGGAAAGATGGGCATACATTCAAGGCAAGGGGGGCAGACTGGGGGATAGCATATGCAAAATAGTGTTCTGGTGGGAGATGGTACACTACATATGATGAGCTGATATCCTGGTAAGGCATCTAGTTTGGCAGGAATACAGAGTGTGCATGAGGAAATACTATGGACATTCAGGCTCAAGTTAGATGGTTCTTGTTGTTCACTCGTTTTTCAACCCTAACTCTCTGTGACCCCTCATGGGGTTTTCTTGTCAAAGATACTGGAATGGTTTTCCATTTTCATTTCATTTTACAGATGAGGAAACAGGTGCAAATAGTGTTAAAGGGACTTGCCTAGGGTCACACAGCTATTACGTATCTGAGGTCAGATTTGAACTCAGATCCTCCTGACTCCAGCCCTGAAATTCTATTCACTGCATCACTCAGTTGCCACTAAAGTTAGGTTTTTAGAAGACTTTAAATGCCAAATAGAGGTTTTTGGAAGTA
>CM053584.1:14959972-14999295 GCA_028627135.1 Pseudochirops cupreus
CTCCCTCTCTCTCTCCCTCCCTCTCTCTCTCCCTCCCTCTCTCTCTGTCCCTCTCCCTCTCTCTCTCTCTCTCTCTCTCTCTCTCTCTCTCTCTCTCTCGCTCACGCTGTCTCTGTCTCTCCTTCATTCTTTTACTTTTAGCTGATCTCCTGGTTCATTGGCTTCCTCTTGTCCCCTGTTTTCACACCATCTCAGCCATGATGAAGGATGATGCCCCAAGCTCTTGATAAATAACAATAACCCCTAATATTTATGTAGTATTTTAGATTCTCAAAGTGCTTCGCAAACATTATCCCATTCTATCCTTGTGATGACCATGTTCTTGTTCTACTGCCGTGATTCAGAAAGCTGATGTTCCTCTCCTCCCACTATAACCTCTTGTCTTTCAACCTTTCATCTTGCCTTCTCCTCCTCATTTTCTTCTTTGTTTTTACTGTGACCTCCAATCTTTCCCCCTTTTCCAGTTCTTCTAGACCTTCACTCCTTTCCTGGATTCCTTTCTTTCCCTTCAGAGTCTTGACTCTATGGTTGCCTAGTTCAATTATACACTATCAGCTACCCTTAAACCCCATAAACTTCCTTCCTATTACCAACTTTCCATCACTGGAATCTCTGTATCTCCAGCATCTGGCTCATAGTAGGGACTTAATAGATTCATGATGGTTGATCTAATAAGGGCTAATTGACTGATTCTGTGATTTTAAAATTTTTAGAAATTTAGCAACCTTGGAGACAGTAGTTTTAGCACAGTTGTAGGGTTGGAAATTAGATGACAGGGAATTGGAAAGTCACAACTTTCTAACCTCCAATCAAGGTTGTCCTGGAACCAAATCCTATAGACTGGAGAGTCAATGGTTAAATTTGCCATGTGATCATTTATATCTTGGAAATCAGCAAAGGTCACAAATCAGGTGTTGATTTATTGTTTGCTAGATTTAAGAATGAGATAGGCAAATGTTAATAAAGGCACATTTAACTAAAAATGTCTCATGCGTACTTTTTTCTTTCTTTCTGGAGAGCAGATTGTTAAACATTTACCAGCATACTTTTCCCTCTAGTCCTTGGTTACTCCCACCATCAGACTTCTTAATTTCAATTCATGTGCATCTGGAAATTTCTGAGATCTTACTAATGTATAGCTAACTGTTTATTCTTCACTGATTGACTCCATTGCACTCTCCACAATGCTTATTCTAAACCTTCTCCTATTTCCTCAGAACTTGATCACTACTTGCCCTCCTGCCTGTCCTCCATCCTCAGCAGAGGACCTCATCTCATCTGCTTACTGAGAAAATAAAGACCATCTGGTATGGGCTCTCTCTCCCCCCACCCCCCTTCACACATTCCTCAACATCATCCTTCATCCTCTGTGCAAGTCTCTGATGAAGAGGTGGACCTTTTCTTGGCCAAGACGAACCTCTCGTCTTGCACTTGACCCTTTCCTTCTTATCCCCTGTGGAAGCTTTAAATCCTTGCTTTGTCTCATCTCCAATCTTCCTCTGTCCACTGGCTCTTTCCCTCATACAGACAGATACACTCAAATCTCCCTCCATTCTTTAAAAACAAATGATAACAGCCTTAACATTGTCCTGTCATTCCCTGAAGATATCATCTTATAATTCTCTCCCCCCTCCCCCATCATGGCTACAATTCCAGACAGGATTGTCTACACTTGTTGCTTCCTTTCTCTTACTACCCACTCACTTTTCAATTCCTTGCCATCTAATTTCCAATCCTACAACTCTACTGAAACTACCATCTCCAAGGTTACTAAATTCCTAACAACTTTAAAATCACAGAATCAGTCAATTAGCCCTTATTAGATCAACCATCATGAATCTATTATGTCCCTACTATGACCAGATGCTGGAGATACAGAGATTCCAATGAAATGTTTGTCATCATTGACAAGTTTAGATTCCCATTGGGGGAGAATATAGATAAATGCAATACAGACCACATCTGTGACTTTATTGATTTGGAGGGTCCCCAGATGGGACAACTCCCTACACTATGCAGCTTTGCACCTTCTCTGGTACTCAGACTCTTGAGTTGTCTAGGCTTCAAGAAGATACATGGATTACCCAGAAAGAATGTGCCAACTCAGCTTAGGGCTGAGTTCTCTATGTTCTATGCCCTGCTGTCTCTCCCCAAAACAAGCATATGCTCCATATATGCAAAACAATACAGATAATTTTTTTTTAGAGTTAGAGGAACCGCTAGCAGTTGGAGTGGGAGAAGTCAAGAAAAGAAGACTTCATGTGAAATTGTGCTTTAAGGGAGTCTGATTTGGCTGGATTATTCATTGTGTGGAAGGGAAATAAAGTACCTTAAGATAATATAGCAAATGGGGAAGTTAGGAGTTTGGAGGATACATTAAAGTTACATGATCTGATCTAATTCTAATTCTACAGAATCAGATAACATTTTTAAGACACTCAACATCATGCCTGAAACATAGTAGGTGCTTAATAAATACTGGTTCTTTTCCCTCTCTCCCCCTCTGTAAAAAGAGGGAAGACTGATCTGGCAGCTGTGTAGGTGTGTGTATGATAAGGTGATAATTCAAACACCTCTTTTCTTTTTTATCTCTGTCAAGTTCCTTAGGTGGAATGCTCAACAGGAATAGGAGGAGAAGGATCCTTGTTGTCTTGTCTGTGACTGGAGCTGTCCTAATGATGCTTTCAATGAGTCTACTAAAGATGAGTTCATATCCCAACACTTTGATTCAATTATTAAAACCAATTGTCTGTGAGATAGTTTGTTAAACATCAAAGACTAATTATAGCAGGAGTGACTTGTCCCAGGACAATTTCTATTTGAATTCCATTGAACAAGAGAAGAACTAAATTATAATATTAGTGACAGTTAAATAATTCCTTGAAGTTTGTAATTTACTTCAAATACATTATATCATTTTTCTGATATACGTTACAGCATTTGAAAAAGTAGAAGGTTATCCTGGTTCTCTTCCAAAGTCTTCCCACAATAATGTGTGTCACACATTGAGTTGGGTTTAGGCCTACCCTCCTTGTCTTTCACCTCCTCAGTATTTTGACACGAAAGAATATCTATCGTCACCCCCCCCCCCTCCCAATATTGTGATCATATGAGTCACAATGGTTTGGTATAACTGTAAAATACCATCTCCTCTCAATAGGCTGAGCTCCTGAGAACAGTCCAGGCCAACTGGGAAATCCAATATTTTGTGGGCGGCCCCAGGACAACCTTTCCCTCTGTGATCACTAAAGCCTGCTCCATCACTCAGCTGTCTACTTGGGTGGCACTCTTCTCTGGCCCCCAGCTTCACTGGGCTGAGCTGGCCTTCCCCAGTCACAGATTTGACCCTGCCCATTGTGTGACTGTGAGTGGTTGTCAGCACATTCTGCTTCCCCCGAAGACCCAAGTCAATCTGAGACATGCCAGTGTAGACCCTCAATGTCATGGGGCTGTCCAACTTGAAAATCTAAGTTTAGAGAGCATATCTGCCACCCCCCAACCAAGTATGAAATCTTCAAAGGGCATTTTTACATATCTTGTTTATGTAACCTATGAAAATTTCCTTTGGGGAATGGTTCACATCAACTCTGATCTGAAATCTTCAAAGAGAAAAAGAAAGTCCTATGAGAGCCTGCTGATTATTTTCAAAAAGGTGTTTGCTAAATGTGGTGTGTGAGATGCCCCCCAACCCCCATCCCCACACTCACATTCCTTAAGGCGATTTCAACACTCCACTGTGTACTCAGAGGAAGAACATCCCCCCAGGGGCTAATTTCGCATTTTCTAGCCTCCACCTCCAGCTCCCAAATCTTCCCTGGTAACCCAAAAATAATTTGTTTTTTCTCCTAGAAGGATATTAGCATCATCCACTTGATAGGAACCATGTCTGCTGAGTGCCTAGCATGCTGTTATAACGAGGTTTGTTATTGTAGCCAACACCAATAATAATCAGCACGGATGGGTGGAAGGAGAGCACGCTCTGACTTCCTCCAGGCCAGACCGCTTCTGCTCTTAATCACGTTCCCCTGAGGACTTCACATTGAGTTTACAAAGTACTTTGGGTCCCCACGCCATAAACTTATGAAAAACATGTAGTTGGAATCTGACCGTAAAGGTTACTGTTTGAATAGATTTTTAACTCGAGGCATTTCAGTTATTTAAATTGACTCAGACAGTACAAGCCGGTCCCTGTGACATTCTAGACCCTGCCACAGTCAACGGATCCTGGCAGGCAGCCACCCCTCCCATCACTTGGCCGTAGCTAAATCAGCTCCAACACATCAGCTCTTTAGAATTACGTGCTTGGTCATGGGATTACAATCGAGCAAACTCCAAAGGCAGGCCAGAATACTGATGGTGCTCACAAAGCTGCTCTCCCACAAGTTTGCCCTGCTTTTGTGGCACGAGGGGCCTTCCTGAGCATTGGCAGCACCCTCCCAGATGTTGGTTTTCCAGAAAGGAGAAGAGAGCTAGCAGACGTCGTTTTAGATCAGGTAGCAGCAATGTGATCTATTGAGCAATTAGGAAGCCGTGTCTTCTGGCTGTATGAGCCGCTTTGTGGACAGAGCCCTGGACCCTTCTGGACAGGAAAGCTTAGGTATCAACCAGCCTGACTTTCTGACACTGTGTGTAACAATGGTCAGTCATGTAAACACCTTCAACTTCTGTTTTCTCATCTGTAAAAAATAGCACCTCCAGCTCAAAACTTCTTAATCTTTTTTTAAATGCAGGCTTCCCTTATTTTGTTACCATGGACAAGACACTTAATTTCTTAGCCTCAGTTTCCTTATATGTTTTTTGCTTTGCCTTGCCTTACAGCCTTGCTATGAAGTTACATTGTGAGAGCATTGGTTCAGAACTGGAAGAATCATAAGATTATATAGAGAGTGCTGTGAAGGACCTCAGAGATTTTTTAGTGCCTGGGGTTTTTCCATACTTTCTGGGTCCTGGCCCCCTCTGGTGAAGCTTAGGGAACTCTCCTCAGAGTCATGCTTCTAAATGAGTACAATAAGATTACCAAGGAACACGATGATATTGAAATTCAGATATCCAAACATTTTTTATAAGTTCATGGACCCCAGGTTAGGCAGCCCCTGACCCTAACACCTGCCTCAAAGGGTTGCTATGAGACTCAAAGGAGGCAACATATTTTGCAAACACTGAAGAGCTATATTAATATCAGTTATCACTATGATTTCTAGGGGAATTCTTTTTAATGTCTTATGAAAGAATGAAAAACTTTTTAGTGGTTTATTGCATGCCGCACACTGTGTTAAACTGTGGGTTCAAAAGTCAGACAGCACCTGCCCTCAAGAAGCTTACTTTCTAATGAAGGAGAGCACCTAGAGTGGAGGGTGGCCCAGGGTGCCTATGCTAGTTTTGTAGGAGAAAGCAAAGGGATGGTGAATGGATCTATAGGATGTAGTGATTTAATTACCATTCTTAGAGCAAGAGGTGGAAAGGGGAGGGGAGAGTACCACCACCCCCATTCCCTTGTCAGGGCAGAAAATGGCCTGGTAGGAGATGAGACATGGTGCTTTATGTGAATCCTTCTATTACGTTCTTACTTCATCGTTTGACCTTGGACAAATTACTTGCCCCCTGTACTCATCAGTTTCCTCATTTGTAAACTGAGAGGGTTGGATTAAGTCAGGGATCTTTAGCCTGGGGAATGTGAGCTCAATTTATTTAAAAACAAGATGACTGCATTTCAATATAATTGATTTTCTTTTAATCTATTTTTTTTTTTTGTATTGGAAAACATTATTCTGCAAAAGGGTCTGTGGGATTCACCAGACTCGGCCAAAGGGGTCTATGGTAAAGAAAAAGTTGACAACCCCTTGTCCACAAGGCTTCTGAGGGCCCTTCTAACTCTAAATCTGTGATCTTAAAATTCTATGTGTTTTCTTGTTCTGAATTCATGAACCTACAATCGTCTTAGTAACGTTGTGAGCCAGGAGAGACAACTTAGGCTCATTATCCTTATTTCACAGGTGAGGAAATTGAGGCTTACTTAGCAAGTGACTTGCCCATGGTCACAAAATCAAATCAACCGATAACCTACTATATGCCGGTCACCTACTTTCACGGAGCTCATCAACAACCCGAAGCGCCTAATTCCATCTCTGATCTTTTCAATCTCGAATATCACCTCGCGCATCGAGGTTCATTTTCACTCTCAATAAGACATAACACTCATGAACTCCCTCCTGAGCTGGTGACTCCCCTCTAGTGACAGTGTCCCGCTGGGGGAATCTTGTGAATGGTAAAGTCCCGAGGATAAGTTAAAGGGTTGCTTTGGAGGACATAAATGAACCTTAATTTCATTATCATAATGATGCTAACATACAGCGTCGCCCCTCGAACGGTCTTCGTTCACGTTTCCATTCCTCATAGTGTGGATGTGGGTTCCACTTGCCATTTAGACATAATTGCCACTTTATTATGATTTTTTTCACAGTTAAGTGGAGCATTTGAGCACAGTTGAATTGCTGGGAGCCTTAGTGGAAGAAATCTATTAGTGGGATGGCTTGAAACAATACACAAAGGAACCCTGCGTGTGGTCCGCTCTTCACTCTTTCCACCACCTTATGTTAAACAATAAATCTCCGAGTCAGCTAGAACTCCGAGACTCCCATCCAGCAAGAGCCGCATTTTATCTTTTATTCATTGGCAGGAACATAGCTGTAGGAGGTATTCAAATCGTACTTTTATTTAAACAAACACAGCTGGATCACAGTCTCTTAATATAGCAATTCTCTAATGAAAAATAACAACATAGTGTTTATCTCTTTTCTTTTGTGTGGCTCTCAATTTGCTAAAATTAGGCAGACTTCAATCCCCCACAAAATTGGCATGTTTTCCTGACCAGAGTGAGAGCTCATCGCAGCTAACTGCAAAATTATAATGGGGCTGTAATTATAGCAGGGCATGTGAACTACACATCCCCGTACTGCTGTAAGCATAAAGGACAAGGGCTTATGCAATTAGGATGTAATAACATCGTTTGTCTTAAAGGAGTCAGGCAGCCGATCTCCTTTATTGAATAGGAGCCCTCCCATTACTTGCTGTGTCAGGGTTACATTCGTGCCTTGCCCAAAGTCAGAGGAGGGTGGGAGCACCTCAGGGGTTCTGACAAGCACCATTTCCCAATTCTGCAGGAGATTCCCATTCCCTTATTCTTGGATGGGATTGACCTGAAGAATTCTTGACCTTCTCTTGTGAAGGAATGTTGAAAGAGGGATATTTTAGGGTTTTGATTCTTGGGGAGTCCGAGAAAGAAAGAAAAGGGTCTTACTAATCACATTGCTCTATTTTAAGGCTACAGAATGTCAAGGCTGAAAAAAATGGGACTAATATACCTTGCCCCAGCTACGTTCATGAACTGAGATACCCAATAAAAATGTGGCATAAAATTAAACCTATAGGAATAGCCAGGAAACCCATTATATTGAAATAACGGTATATTTTCCCATTCTAGTTCCAAGATTCCCTGAAATCCGGGGGTTCCATGAGTCCCAGGCTGAGGACCCTTGTTCTAAGACCTTTTCCAACTTCCATTAAGAGATCAAAAAGGGATCTTAGTTGAAGTTAAGAGTGTCAGAGTCTCAAAGGACCTTTGAGCATAGAATGTAAGAGTTTAAAGAGACTTTAGAACATGGGATGTTACAGCTGAGAGAGCCTTTAGAGCAGAGAGTGTGCCAGCTAGAAAGAGTGTCAGAGCAAGGAATGTCAGAGTTGAAAAGGGTCTTAGGATTATGGAATGCTGGAATGAAACTCACATCATATAGTAATAGAATGATAGAAATGAAAAGTACTCTAGAGCATAAAAGCAGTCAATAAGGATTTATCAAGAATAGTGGATATAACCCAAGACTTAGGGTCAGGAAGCCCTGACACTCCCTCGATGTGCTACCCTCTCCAAGTCACTTAAATTCTCTGTGCCTTGTTTTCTTCATCTGTAAAGTGGAGATAATAACAATAGTCTCTGTCTCAAAAGACTATTGTATCAAATGAGATAACATATGTAAAATGCACTAAAAATCTTAAAATACTATGTAAATTGTTATTATGATTATTAATTTATGTGCCAGGCACAGTGAATGATAGGACATAGAATGTTAGATCTTGGAGGAACCACAGAAAGTAGAATGTCAGAGTTGGAAAAGACCTTAGAACAAGAGTCCTCAGCCTGGGGCTCATGGACTCCTTGGATTTCAGGGAACCCTGGAACTAGAATGGAATAATATTATATCTTTATTTCAATATAAATAATTTTCTTGGTAATCCTATACATTTAATTTTATGGTATATATTTTTTTCTGGGCATCTCAGTCCATGAAGATACCTGGGGCAAGGTATGTTAGTCCCATTTTTCAGATTTAGCAAATCAAGGCTCAGGGAGAGAGAGCTCCTCTATACCCCAAATCCAGAGCTTTTGCTTATTGCATCAATGCTACCTCATAGGATGGTAAAATTAGGTGGTGACTGATATATAGGACTACCTGACCATTTGGGGGTTCCACAGCAGGTATTCTCTATATTGATGAACCCCCCCTCCCCAAATATCATGGGAAACTCCATTTGCAAGGTCTGTGACTTGGTAGGTAAGTCTTAGAGTATATTGAGGTCCAGTGATTTGTCCAGGGCTGCACAAATCAGAGGCAGGATTTGAACTCAAGTTGTCTTGACTATGTCTGTAGCTTGAAAGGAACATTCTTCTACTGGGTCCAGTGCAAAACTGTGGAATAAGGGAAAGGTTTTCCTAATCTCACCCTCTCTGACCTCCCCAACACACACACACACACACACACACACACACACACACACACGCACACACACACATCCTTTCTATACTCCTTCCCACTCTTTCATCATCATGTTGTAGCCCTGATGTAGTTAGGGTAGACAGAAGTGTTTCAATCATGATACGAAGACAGCCCAGCCCAGTGGGAGGATCTAACCAATCAGAATACCTGCCTCTGTTGTGAACTTGCTGTGTGCCCCTGGGTAAGTAATTTCCCTGAAACCTGGGCTTTGTCTGTTGCAACACGAGAGTCTTGTCAATTCCACCTCTTTGACATCTATCACATATGATCTCTTCTCTCCCCTCACACAGCTGACACCCTAATTCAGTCCCTCAACACCTCAGGCTTGGAATTATAGTAGCTGGTGTATATGGTAGATAATTGATCAATGCTTGTTAACTTGACCAAATTTAACTTTTCCAGCAGGTTCCTAACTGGTTTCTCTGCCTCAAGCTACTTCCCGCTCCCAAAGATCCTCCACACAGCTGCCAAAGTGATATTCCAAAAGCACAGGTCTATTCATGTTCAGGGGAAAGAGTACTGGCTTTAGGGTGTAGTAGGTATATAGTAGGCACTTATTAAATGCTCAGTGACTCAGTTTGACTTCTCTGGGTCTCTGTTTCTTCTACTGTAAAATGAGGCATTTGGACCAGATGATTTCTAAGATACTTTACAACTCTGAATCTTTTTCATTCTTGGCTCACAAAATCTCAGAGGCTTCCCATGGCCTCTAGGATAGAACATGAGACCTGGGATTTCTGTCCCGTTCTAGCTTACGTCCTATCTTTCTAGACTGTTATTCTTTCTCATGTTCTCTCTACTTTTCAGCCAAACTTGGCTGTTCTCTGAGATCAGTGTTCCAGCTCTTGGTGCCTTTCTACCTTCTGTTGCTCCTGCCTAGCATTCCAGCTCCTTTTTCCTTTTTCTGGGCATCCTTGGCTCTCTTTTTAAGGCTCAGCTCAAGCATATCTTCAACATAAGGCATTTCCTCCCATGAATGTGTGTGGTGTGTGTTGTACATTGACTTATCTGTGTATAGGTTGTCACTTTCTACAGAATGTAAGCCCCTTGAGGGGAGGGATTGCTTCATTTTTGTCTTTGTACCCCCAGTGTCCAGCACTTGGAAAGGGCCTGATAAATATTGAAAGAATTAATAACAACACTTGCCCTGAGCACCACGTATGTTTGCTGGGAGGATAATAATAGTTATGTTCATTTCTGTAGCACTTTATAAGGTATTTTTTCTTGACTATATAAATAATATAGGCATATAAATAGTAGTATAAATAATACAAGGATTTTCTTCTATGGTTTACAGATGAAGAAACTGAGACTCAGTCACATGAATTGACTTGCTTTCAATCACACAGTGAGAATCAGAACCAGGACTTGAATCTCGGGCCCTGGATTTTGTCTTTTTGTCTGAATACTATCATAGAATCACAGTCTGTTAGAGCTGGAAGGTGTCTATGAGAACAGTCTCAATATGAAAATAGCTAATCCAGTTTTTTGCTTAAGATTGCATGACTAATTTGAGGCAATGCTCAGACTTGGAGCAAGGTGTTCTGACTGCTGGCCTCCTCACCCCCAATTAATTTTATTTTTCCTTCCTTTCTTCCTTCCTTCCTTCCTTCTTTTCTTTCTTTCTTTCTTTCTTTATCTGTCTGTCTATCTACCCATCTGTTTGTCTATCTACCTGTCTGTCTGTCCATCTGTCCTTCTGTCTATCTACCTGTCTGTTCATCCATCCATCTATCTATCTATCTATCTATCTATCTATCTATCTATCTATCTATCTATCTATCCATCTGTCCATCTGTCTATCTACCTGTCTGTCTGTCTATCCATCCATTTGTCTGTCTATCTATCTGTCTATCTACCTATCTATCCATCTGTCTGTCTATCTACCTATCTGAGTACATGTTGTGTCCCTTGATAAAACGCATGCTCCTTGATTGCAGGGTCTGTTTTGTTTTGAATCTCTGCAGCCTCAGTGGCTAACACAATGCCTGGTGCCTTGCAGGCATTTGACAAATGCTTGTTGGTTGAGACTGTCATCCCAATCTCACAATCATAGCTAGTATTTCTATAGTGTTTTTGAATATTATCTCATTTGACCTTCATACCAACTCTATGAGGTAAGTACTATTATTGTTGTCATTTAACAGATGAGGAAACTGAGGGAGAGAGAGATTAAGTTACTTGTCCAGGGCCACACAGCTCATAAGCGTCTGAGAAAGGTCTTTCGTGATGCCGAGCCTACACCCTGGGCGCTGTGGCACAGGGCTGTCTCAGAAGAGTTTCCTGCTTTTGTGTAGTACAGATGAAATCATAGCTGGCATTTATGTAGCACTGTGAGGTTTGCGAAGGATTCTGCAAAGATCATCTCATTTGGTCCTCACCATAGCCCTGGGAGGTGGGAGCCTCCCAGGTATCTCTATTTTAAAACCAGATAAAATAATGTTAATTAAAATATTATCAAACAGAATGAAAATATTTTAAAATAGAGGTATCTCTATTTGACAGATAAGGAAACCGAGACAAATAGCTCCTAAGTGACATGCCCAGGGTCACACAGCTAGTACATTTCTAAAACCAAATTTAAACTCAGATCTTTCCTACTCTAAGTCCATAGTGAACCTCTTAGCAGCTACTATAGAACTGATAATAATGCATACAAAGCATGTTTGTTGTACTATATGAATGCAAAGCACTGGGTTGACATATCTGTCATGGGAAGAATTGGATTTAGAGCCAGAGGGCCTGGGTTCAAATCCTGAGATCAAACTTCTTGTTCCCTGTGTATCCTTGGGTAGGTCACTTTCACTCTCTGGGCCCCAGTTTATTTCTCTAAAAATGAGTTGGACTAGTTAGACCCTCCCTAGTTCTCACTCTTCAATTGGATCCTGTTTATTGTCATGTAGTGTAGTTGGAGGTTTAATGCTTTTACCCTTGCCTAGGTGCATCTGCATTTTGTAAGAGGCACCAGGGACAGATCAATCCTGAACCCAAAGGAATGAAGTACTTGTCATTGAATTTCCATCAGTGAAGGGTAGGAGGATTTTTGGTCCACAATATATGGGGGTAGGGACTTGCTGGCCCTCCCTCAAAGCCTTCTGCATTGTCATCTGCCTACTTTGTCTTCCCCAAAGGAGCCACAGTGAAGCTGGTGTGGCTGTTGATGGTCAATGAGAAGGCTGTCAAAGTGACTCCCAGCTCTGATGCTGGCAATGTGACTCAGATGAGCCACTTAATGTCTCCTAGCTTCAGCTTCCTTTTCTGTAAAATGGACATAATAAACCTGCAAGGTTGTGGAAAGAGAAGTGCCTTATACACTGAGGTGTGGAGAGAAGCTGGACTTGGAGTCAGGAAAGCCCCATTTTACTCCTGCCTCTGATACTCCATGTCGTAGGACCCAGGCAGAGACTATCTTTTGCCTCTTTTTGTATCCCTAGTGCTTAGTACAGGGTCTGACACACATCAGCATCCAGCACATTCTTAGTGACTCACCAACCCTGGGTGAGACTTTTAACATCTCTGGGTCTCAGGTTCCTCACTTACAACATGAGAGTGTTGCTTCTATCTCTAAATCTGTGCAGCCTTTTTCTTTCTTGCTTTCATTTTTTCTCCCTTAAAAAGTATTGATTTCTTCATTTTTTCTTTTATTTCTTCATTTCCCAACATGCCCCTCCCCTTTCCCATCCAGAGAGCCATCCCTTACAACAAAGAATTAAAAAAAAAAAAAAAAGAAAGGAAAGAAATCAGCTTGGCAACACTGACCACCTAGGAACCAAGTCCAGTCACCTATCCTGTGTTCCACACCCACAGTTTCCCACCTCTGAAAAGGGAGGGGTGGGGAGGAATGTATTCTGACATCCCTTCTTTGGGGCCAAACAATGAGTTATTTTTGTAAGAGCTGCCTTGTGTGTTGGCTGGACGAAGGGAAAGTATAAGGAGGGGTGAGGCTCAGGCTCCCCTTTTTCTCACCCAGGGAGCTCTGCCAGGCAAGGGCTCTTTGGTCCTCTTCTCCACATTCACTCTCTCTCAGTCCAGCCATAGACAGCTCTGAATCCACACAGTCCAGCTGTTCCCGATGCTCATCAGACCCTCCCCTCCCCTGCTGCTGGCCGTCACTGAAAGGCAATTTGTCATCTCTCCCACCTGGAGCACGTTTGAAAGAACAAAGCCACTGGCATCAACACAAAGCATCCTGGGAGAATCTGGAGGGAGCTTGGCCCTCTATGTACTGGCTCCTCAACAGAGCCTAAAACCTCCCAAAAATGGTAGGACTGAGAGAAGGACAGGAGCCATTTACCTGTCTCCAGACCCCCAGGGGAGGTCTCAGGTAACTGAATAGAAGAGCCAACCTCAGCCACCCAGGTTTCAAAGGAAGAGGGAAAGAAAAGAGCTTTCTGTGAGAAAGACAGACTCTAAGGTCCTCTAAAATGTGGTTCCCACCTGCTGTTTCAGCCTAATTTCCTCTAATTCCCCTTCATGATTAACATTTCAGTAATACTGCTCTGTTGGCTGTTTCCCAGTCTCACCATGTCCTCTTCTGTCTCCTTGCTTTCAGATGGCCAGTTATCTTGTGCTGGAAGGTTCATCCTCCCTACCTCCTCTCTTGAAATCACTGGTTTCTTTCAAGACTTAGCTGGCTCACTATTTTATGTGAAACCTGTCCTGGTCACCACCTCCCAGCATGCTGTCTCTCAAAATGGCCTGACATGCATCTGGTCTGTCTGAGCCATCCATGCGGTTGTGTTGTCTCTGCCTTAGAACCTAAGTTCTTTGTAGGCAGGGATTGTTTCTGGTCTTTTTATACTCATCACTTCACCTGAATACTTGTTGATTGATTGACTGATTGAATAAATAAAATGTATTATCTACCAGACATGAAACCTTGGACAAGTCACCCAAACTTTGTGGTCATGATTTCCTTAACTGCAAAGTGAAGGGGGTTGATTACATGACCTCAGAGGTCTCTTCCGTTTCTACATTTATGATCCTATGAGGAAAGACATATGAATTAATATCATGGCTCTTCTCCCTTAGGGAGCATAAGAGTCATAAAAAGAGCCAGTGTCTATAGAGCACCTCAGGGTTTGAAAATATCTTACTTGGTCCTCACAATCAGGGAGACAGGTGCCATTATTATAGACCTTTTACAGAAAGGGAAATTGAGACTGTGAGAGGGTAGGTGATTTGAGTGGAGTCACATGCTAATTAAATATTTGAATTGAGATTTGAACTCATGTCTTTCTGATTCCCAGTCCTATATGTTATCCATGTGACATACGTCTGCCTACAGGCTCTTTGAGGAGAAAGCAATCTGCCAATTATCAAAGAATTTTTAAAAATGGCGTTTGGTTGAGTGGCACTCAATGCTTTGGGAATACACAGATTTTAGGCTCCAAATACCTCTTGCCCTTATTAATTATTGCTATAATCTCCTAACGAATCTTTCTTTTGGACAATCTATTCATCATATAATCTTTATAATGTATCTCTCAGATCACATCTCTGCTCTACAACTTGTCAATGGCATGACATTCAACCTTCCTAACCTGGCATTCAAGGCTATCCACGTTCTGGGGTCACCTTGCCCCTTTCCTCCAACTATCATACGCTTTACAGTCTGGCAAACCTTTCCTTTCTTGGTAGCTTTTGCTCACACCATTTTCTCTGCTTGGGGAAGGAGAGAATGGTGTTTTGCAAACAATAGTGTGAAACAGAATCAGAAGGTTTTGAGTTGGAATTCAAGCACTGCCTCCTGCTGGTTCTATGTTGCTAGGCATCTCTTCTGCTTTCTAGCCCTTGATTTCCTCAGTTATAAAGTAGAGAGAACAATACTTCTGAACTACCTCACAAAGATGCTAAAAGGGAAGGTCTTTGTACCATACTATGTAAGTTTTGGCTTTTATGAAAAACAAAACACAATTATTTTATTGATTTCTTGCAATCAAACAATGCCAACTAGCCTTCCTTCCATCCATGCAACATTAAAAACAAAGGGACAATCCCTTGGATCTTTTTTTTAAAGCAATGAATAACATTTTATCCAGCAAACAAAGAGT
Organism: Pseudochirops cupreus; assembly: GCA_028627135.1. Taxonomy (NCBI): domain Eukaryota; kingdom Metazoa; phylum Chordata; class Mammalia; order Diprotodontia; family Pseudocheiridae; genus Pseudochirops; species Pseudochirops cupreus. The sequence goes on from CM053584.1 coordinate 14,974,854, forward strand.
TAAAATCAGGTAACCAAATTCATTATGCAAACAGATTTTTTTTAAAGCAGAACTCATAATTCAGTTTCTTTCTTCGTAAAGTGGAAGTGTAAACATTTCTCCTGATGGTTTTGAGGTTATCATCATCATGTCAAGAGTGTTGCAAAATGTGGTTATAAATGTTAGTTGTTATTATTATGTAGGAGCATCTAGCAAAGCATACAACTGACACATCTTATTTGAATTAATACATTTTGTAAAGTGTTTGTAATCAATGCATGATAGAAAACATCATTTCAATGCAAGGCCATGCACAGATCCTTATTAAATCAATTTTGCATTATTCTTTATGGTGTTATAGATTAATTATTACTCATGACATAACCTTGGTGTTAAAAGGATATTAACTGTTGCTTGAAACAAATTATTCCCAGTAGGCGTTAATTGGTTTGAATTAGGAGGAACAGATATGCTGCGGTTCTGTGAATTATTGTCCATATCCCCATTTTACAGACTAAAAGCAGCAAGGTTCCAAGAAGTTTGATTATTACCATGGTGGGTAGAAACTTGAACCTGAGGCTCCATGCTTCTAAGGGACTGAAATGTTTAGTCAATCCAAGACTTTATTTGCATTTTACAAGAAGCCTTTGTTGTTCCTCAGGGTCATAGGATTTAGAGCTGGAAGTTACCTTCAGTATCTTTGAGTCTGGTCCTGACATTTGACATAAAAGAAGAACCCAGAAATAAAGTAACTACCACAAGTTCACCCAACTAGTAGGATCTGAACCCAGATCTTCTGATGTCAAATATTATAAATCTGCTGCCCTTTCCTTTTGACCAGGGGCCAGTGAGTCAATTGATGTTTATTGAGATCCTACTCTATGCCGGGCACTCTTCTAAGTGCTGGAAATACAAAGACAGGCAGAAGACGGTCCTGCCCTGGAAGGGCTCATAATCTACCAGGGAGGCAACATACAAACTTCTTTTTTTTCCATTTATACAACTGTGTTCAAACAAGGTGTACACAGGCTGAATTGGAGATAATCAGCAGAGGGGAGGGACTCGGATTAAAGGGGATGGAAAAGGCTTGCTATGGAAGAGAAGACGTCAGCTGGTCCTTGGAGGAAGCCAGGAGGCGGGTGGGAAGCTGGTGTCCTTGCTAGTTACTTCTCTCTTTTTATTCCCCTGCCTCCTTTAGTACCAGAGGGAGAGGAACTTTGTCCCTCACTTCTGCAAGTTTTCTTCTAAAACTGTCAAGATCCAGAGGACAGGGTGAAAAATTAGGAACCATCCCCTTTCTAGACAATCAGCTGGCATTGGTTAAGCCCTGGCCAAGTGCTGGTGTTGTGTTAAGTCTGGGTATATAAAGGAAAAACAAGCATAGTCCTTTGCCCTCAAGGAGCTTTAATTCCAAAGACAGAAATGACCAACCTATGCATAAGTACACACAGAGTAGGTAAATTTTTTGAGGAAGCTATGTGGTGCAGTGTATAGAGTACCTGCCTGGCCTGGAGGCAAGAGGACCTGAGTTCAAATGTGACCTCAGACACTTACTACCTGTGTGACCCTGGGCAAGTCACTTAACACTGTTTGTCTAAGTTTCCACATCTGTAAAATGAGCTGGAGAAAGAAATGGCAAACCACTCTAGTGTGTTTGCCAAGAAAACCCCAAATGGGGTCAAGAAGAGTCTGACTGAAATGACTAAATAACAAGTCAACCTTGGAGGAGAATCCTGTAGCTGTTGACAGAGATAGTGGCTAAGAAAGGTCTTCTGCAGAAGGTGAGATTTGAGCCGAGGGGAAGGAAGTTAGGGATTCTAGGGATGTGGGGGTGAAGGGAAAAGCATTCCAGGCAGAGGATACAGCTAGTATAGGAGCATGGAGGTAGGAATGTCTTTAGAGCCACAGTTTCAGGCTTATTCATAGATGAGAGGGTTGGAAGGGAATTTGGTGATCCTTTAGTCCAAGTGTCCAACAGAGAGAAGAAATCATTTGCTCAGAGTTACATGGCTGTTAATAAGCAAATGATCTGGAATTTGAACTCATACCCTCTGACTCTAAATCTCAATGCTTTGTTGCCCAGGGCTCTGGAGCCTGAATGTTGTTGTTGTTCTTTCTTCATTTTTGAAAGGGACCAGTGACCTCATGGATGATGTCTTGACTTGCACAAGAACTGGATTTAAGTGAGGCAGAACTGGGCAGGGTTATCATCCTTACTTTTCTCTCTAGGGTTATTAGAGTCCAGTGGAAAGACAGAGTCAATAGGTCTATAGAATGTATGTGTGTGTGTGTGTGTGTGTGTGTGTGTGTGTGTATGTGTGTGTGTTTTAAGATACATCATAATGACGATGAAGACTTAGCCACAGAACATTTTGTTGTAGTCAACTGATTCCTCCCACACCTCTGTTTCCCAGTTATTTCATTAAATTATCAATTAAAATTCCTAAGTTATGTTAATGCCCCAGATAGAGTTCTAGAGCGGTTCTCCTAAAGAGCCTATGGGAACCTTTGTACTATCAAGCAATTTCCCACAAGAAGTTGTCCCTCTCTGAAATTAAAACAGATGCAATCGACGTTTGGAGTGGCTCCTGGCGAGCTCTGGATGGCTATGATTCACTGGTCCAATTTCAGCAGCAGAGATGAGAACTCCATTTCCTGTACCCTGGATTACTGATCATCCTGAGGCTGATCTGCAGTCCATCTTGTTTGATGTTGAGCCCTGTTATCACTGCGTCTCAGCAGGATCCTTCCAGAAGCTCTGAAGAGCCTTTGCCACTAATCCTCACCCAAGTGCGGTTTTTCTTGCCGTTCTTCAAATTATATTTAACATTAATTTGTCATCTGGATTGGTTATTGATCACACTAAAGCACAGTGAGAAACGGTCTGAGAGGCCCACTCTTCACCAAGTTCACTTGCCTGTATTTGCAAAGATTGCTTATAGAACTTAAAGTGCTGGGCTGGCAGGATAGAAGGTGAAGACCCTTGTAAATAAGGTGGGTTGGGAGCCCAAGCTTCCCCTGTCTGCAGCGAGAGGCAGTGCTGGCCATGCCACATACTCCATCATTCCTTTGTTCGTTATGTGTTTGCAGAATGCTTCTAAATTGCTGTGTGCTGAATCCTCGGAAGTAAGAACCCAGAAAGTCAGGGCGTGAGAAGGATTCCCATTTCAGTTGGAGGACTGCAGGAGATGAGACCAAAAGAACATCTTGTTTTGGGCTGTTTTCTGTTAAGCTCAGGTGCCATCATAGAGTGAGATCAAGAGGCTGCAAGCCAGGCTGGAAGACAAAACCATGTGGGAAAGAAGAATGGGTTAGCAGAGAGTTGAGAGGATTCAGGTGCCCAAGAAGTCAGGAGCTAAAGTTTAGGGCTTGGAGCAGGAGACAGTCAGAAGGAGGGAGAGGTCAAGCTGCTCCCTGTAAGGTCACCCATGATCTCAAATCACTACATCCAAAGGCTGCATTCTCCTAGACCTCTCAGCAACATTGTACAGAAGTCACCCTTCCATTCTTCTAGATACTGTCTCCATCCTGGGTTTTGATTATGAGATTTCTTGTTTCTTCTCCTACCTCTCTGACCATTCCATCTCAAGTATCCTTTGCAGGATCATCACATACTCTGCCCCCAAATGAGGGTGATGAGATGTGTCGACAAATAGTAACAATAAAAAGTCACAAGTGTATAGGAATGGTTCAAACAGATTAAAGCAAGGGGATATTACTGATCAAAAGAGGATCCTGGAAGGCATCACGGAGGGGGTGAAACAGTCTCCTGAAATGGATCCTAACTTAAGTTTAGTAAGAATTCAGCAAGTGACTATTGAGTTCTATGTTAGGTACCAGGGCTGAGAAGACAAAGACTGAACAATCTGTGCTTAAGCAGCTTCTATTCTATTCAGGCTAAGGGTGCTGAAGATGGACAACATGTGCAGATAAAATAATCAACAAAACATTATAATATAAAATAGAGGGAGATAAAATGAATAAATAAAAGGAATATAACAAAGCAAAGTTAATCCCTTTTTGGGGGTGGGGTAGTGTACACCATTGGGAGGGTCATTCAGTGTTCTTGGGGCTCTAGCTGAGCCTCGAAGACAACTCTTGATTCAAGAGGAGATTGTGAGGGAGAGCACTGCTCACGTGGAAAACATTTCTTGCAAAGGTGCAGGGGCTGGAGATGGAAGGCTGTGCACAAGGGACTAGAAATGGACCAATTTGGCAGAAATTCTGAGTGTGCGAAGGGGAGGATGCTGTAGAATCACAGGTCTAGAGAAAGAAGAGGCTTTAGAGCCCATTTAGAGGCTAGCCCCTTCATTTTACAGAAAAAGAAACTGAAGCCAAAAGACTGAAATAATTTGGTGGAGGGGCATACAGGTAGCAAGCAGCAAAGCCAGGATTTGAACTCTGCTTCTCTTGCTTTTTCTACTATATTATCCTGTCTTTGGAGGTGGGAGGGGGAATTCTAGTCAAGGGTGTGTGTGTGTGTGTGTGTGTGTGTGTGTGTGTGTGTGTGTGTGTGTGTGTGTGATAAGCCTCTCCTAGGGTTTAGAGCTAATTTAGCAAAATCTTACCATTTTTCACACGAGGAAACTGAGGCCAGCCTTTCTGACTCAATACGATGCTCTTTCCACTACACAAATGATACAGGAGCTCCTTTCTAACTTTAAATTCCACTCTCTTAGGGTCCTTCCTCCAGCTACAGTTTCTATGAGGAACTCTAGAAGTTGTCTGAAGTTTCAAGTCTCCCCCTGTGCTATTGGCCATAGACATTTGACCAAGCAGGATTAACGGTAAAAGGTATGTGGCGTGGCTGCTGAGTCAGCACCAGAGTGAGGCTGTGCAGGGAACATGGCTTATTCATTTGGTTGTACCTGGCCACAGGGACTGGGGCTGTGCAGATCTCAGACGCTAAGAAAAATGCTCTTGTTTATTTCCAGCCCACAGTTTCAGCTTCACTTCTACATCCTTGTTCCAAACATGGGCCAATAATGAAGGCAAAGGACCGACATGGGAATGGGAAATAGGACGTGTGACAATCATTTGGAAAACAGAATCTGGACTTTGGGGTTAGAGATTTGAGAATTTCTTTGTCCATAATGAATGAAACCTGGCCAAAGATGTATCTGAAATAAATGATAGCCATTCCCTGATGGTGTAATTTGTAGGACAGACATATTTGATAAACTAGGCTCTCATACATTTCTTTGACACAGAGAAGAGGTGGAGAGAGAGAGAGACAGAGAGAGAGACACACACACAGAGACAGAGAGAGACAGAGACAAGAGAGAGACAAAGAGAGAGAGAGACAGAGAGAGACAGAGACAGAGAGAGAGACAGAGACAGAGACAGAGAGAGAGACAGAGACAAAGAGATAGAGACAGAGACAGAGAGAGACAGAGACAGAGAGACAGAGACAGAGAGAACATGAACACTAATGCTAGGGAAAGGACATCAACATATAGGATGTTGGAACATACGTCTTTAATACTGGAAGGGACCTCAGATACCAAATAGTCCAAATGTAATATTTTACTTTTAATTTTCATAAAAGGAGATTTACTATGAAAATTTAGTAAAGGTTCCTTGGCCCCCTTACCCCCAAGCCTGGAGGTATATTCTCTCTTCTACTAAACTCAGTCCCTGGGGAGAGTGGATTCAAACTTAATTCAGTTTCTACATAGAATTCTCACCAATTTTACTTCCAAATGTGGCAGAACTAATGGATGGATGAATCTTCATCTCTGCTACTGCTAGCATAGGTTGGGTAGTCTGTTCTAGACTTTATTCTCTGAAGTCTCTCTTCTAACAAATTCCAACAAGGACCCATTCTCCTGAATTTCTGATGGCTTGCTTTCTTGACTGTTCAAAACTCATAACCATTTCCAAATTCTTTGAGTTAAAAGAAGAAAATAATAAATACAAGCAACTACATAATTTTACAGAGTAGGAATCTTGGGGTTTGAATCTTGCCTTTTCCACTATATCATCCTGTCTCTGGAGGTGGGAGAGGGAATTCTAGTCAAGGGTGTGTGTGTGTGTGTGTGTGTATGTGTGTGTGTGTGTGTGTGTGTGTGTGTGTGTGTGTGTGTGTGATAAGCCTCTCCTATGGTTTAGAGCTCATTTAGCAAAATCTTATCATTTTTCACATGAGGAAACTGAGGCCAGCCTTTCTGACTCAACACCATGTCTTTCCACTGTACAAATGATACAAGAGCTCCTTTCTAACTTTAAATTCCACTCTCTTAGGGTCCTTAATAAATCAATAAGAATTTATTAAGTGAATAAAATGATAATAATAATAATAAAGTTAATTATTGTTATATGTCAAGGATTATGCTAAGCTGTCCTTGACTCAAAGGGTTTACATTGCAATGGTGAGACAGCATACACACAGGTAAGCGTATGCAAGTCAAGGCCAAAAGCATTTATTAAGCACGTGCTATTAGACACTGCACTAGACTCTGGAAATATAAAGAAAGGCAAAAGACTTTCCCTGATCTTAAGGAGTTCAGCATCTAATGGAAAAAACAATGTATAAACAACTCTGTACAAGGAAGCTATAGGTATAGACGGGATATATTGGAGATAAGGGGCAGCTAGGTGATGCCACAGGGCATAGAAAACTGGACTGGGAATCAGGAAGACTCTTCTTCCTGAGTTCAAATCTGGCCTCAGACACTTCTGAGCTGGGTGACGATGGGCAAGTCACTTAACCCTGTTTGCCTCAGTTTCCTCATCTGTAAAATGAATTGGAGAAAAAAAATGGCAAACCACTTCAGTATCTTTGCTAAGAAAGCCCCAGCTGAGGTCATGAAGAGTTGGAAATGACTGAAATGATTGAACAATAGAAGGTAGGCTTCTTGTAAAGGGTGGGATTTTAGCTGAGACATGAAGGAAGCCAGGGAAGCCAAGTGATGAAGATGGGGAAGGAGAGAATATCAGGAAGATGGAAGAACCAATGAAAATTCACATTTGGGAGAAGTGTCCTGTGACAGTGACAGCAAGGAGTCTAGTATCATTGGACTGCAGTACATATGGTGGTGGTGGTGTGAGTGTGTATATGTGTAGTTGGACATATGTACATGTGTAGTAGGGGTAAGGTATAAGAAGACTAGAAAGGTATGAAGAGGCCAGGTTCTGAAGGGCTTTAAAAGCCAAGTAGAGGGTTTTATGTTTGGTTCTGGAAGTATTAGCTAACTAGCACTTTATTGAATAGAGCTATGACCTGATCAGAACCATCTTTTAGGAAGATCAGTTTAACACAGTGGTTCTCAACTTTCCTAATGCTGTGACCCTTTAATACTTGTATGTGGGCGTATCTGCATGTGGGCAGACCTGCCTGGAGATGGATAGAGGAGTGGTGTCTCGGTTCCTAAGACCATTGGAAATATGTGTTTTCCGATGGTCTTAGGTGACCTCTATGAAAGGGTTGTTAGACCCCCAAAGGGGTCGCAACCCACAGGTTGAGAACCACTGGACTTTAACAGGTAAGTGAGTTAGAGTGAAATAGATATAAGGTAATCTTGGGGGCCAGGATATTAGAATAATGGGGCACCAAGAAATGCTTTATGCAGAAGATGGTATTTGAGGTAATGAAGAAAGTTATGGATTCTAAGGAGAAAGAGAGTTTTGGGTATTGGAAGACCGGAAAATCATGGAGATGGGAAATGGAGTCTCATGTTTGAGGAACAGTAAGGAGGACAGTGTTATTGGATCATAGAATGTGTGGAGGGAAGTCCTATGGATAATAAGACTGGAATGATGGGATGGAGCCAGGTTGTAAAGAACTTTCAATGTTAAACAGAGGTGTTTTTGTTTGATCCTGGCAGTTATAGGATCATATCTTGATTGGGAAAATGCTTTTGACAGTTCTGTGAAGGATAGATTAGAATGTGGAAATATTGGAGGCAGAGAGACCAATTAGGAAGTTATTGTAATATTTGAGGAATAAGGTGATAAGGGTCAGGTATAGGGCAGTGGCTGTGTGAGAGAAGGGTGTGGGAGAGATGTTGTGAAAATATAAAGGACAAGATTTGGTAACTGAACACACATGTGAGGTGATTTAGACGAAGGAACTGGGGTTATAATCCTGAGTGACTGGTCCCAACAACAATAATCAAGAAATTTGAAAGAGGGGAGGTGTTCAAAGGGAAAATGATGAGTCCTGTTTTGGATATGTTGGGTTGGAACGTCTATGGAACTTTTGGTTTAAAATGTCCAATAAGCAGCTGGTGTTGCAGGGTTGTAGTTAAGGAGAGAGACTAGGATCAGAAGCAGAGATTGAAGAGTTCTCTGTACAGAGATGATCATTGAATCTATGAGAGATGATGAAATTGTTGGTAGAGCTCAAAGAAAAACTAAAGAAGAAAGTCCAGGAAAGAGCTTTGGGAGACATCCACGGTTAGTGAGGGACACTTGGTAGATCCATTCTGTGCCCATGTCCAAGTGGTAAAGAATCTCTGAAATGGAATGGTGCTCAGTGACATTTAGTCTAAACTCACACCTGGAAAGCATCCTCTACAAATTCCTAGAGCTATTAATTTCAGGCAGTATCACCTGTGTATCACGAGTCATCAGCAGTGGGTCCGTCATTCATTTTAGCAAGTTGGGGGAGGTTCTGCATTCTGTCTTTGATCCATGCTTTAGGAAGATGACAGAGCATTCTACTGGTTAGTATTCTGAGGAATAGAGAGTGGCCAACCTCCTCTACTCTCCTCTTCCGTGAGCTCTTTCACCTGATAAATCTGCTTTGTCATCCAATGAAGAACAAGTAGCTGTGTCTTCCTCAGAGCACCCAGATTTCTCCTTGCAGAAGTTCACATTTGATTTTTGACCCCAGTTGTTCAGTGGTCATCTTTTCTTTCACTTTCTTGGTGTGATATTATTACATGATAAAATTTCGTGATAGAAGTCTAGTTTCCTTTAACTCTTCAAAGCTTTTCCCCTCTTTCTTTTCACATTGCAATCCCACTTACTTTTTAAATTTTTTGTTTTTATTTTTGGAGGCAATCAGGGTTAAATGACTTTCCCAGGATCCCAGAGCTGGTAAGTGCCTGAGGCTTGATTTGAACTCAGATCCTACTCATTCAAGGGCCAGTGCTCTAACCACTGCACCACCTAGTTGCCTCACTTTTTAAAAGAAATATTCTATCATTCCTGAAAACTGGGAGTGTTCAGAGACATTCCTCTAGCACCTTACATCTTCTAGTATGAGGGCCACTGTGCATTGTGGAGTGCTGACCAGGTCAGAAAGGCAAACATCTCTCTTTCAAGTCACTACCACACGCCATCCACATTGGAAGATAAACTCTCAAGTCTTTAAACTGTTGTTGAGTGATCACAGCTCACTTGGTCACAGCTCGTTAATACCTTCCCTGACAATCCCATATGCATATGCTCTTTCTTTCCCTTCTCTCTTTGGCCTCTTCCTTTCCCTTATCAATTTGCTTCACTCAAGTTATACCTTATAACTTACTTATAAACTCAGATGAGGTGGTTTATGTCAAGTACTTATAAATACCAACTATTATTATCATTACTACTTTTATACTTCTCAACTTATATTTAAATTCAGATAGATATGGTCCTAGAACAAATCACTAGTCTACTATTCTTTGATCTTTAATGGAATGAGCATGGTTGCAGATAGATATATACTACTGGATTTTTCAAACATGGCCCAGACCTGTAGGCTATGACCTTGCAGCTTGTGAAGCAGCCGAGGTCTAAGAGCACAGTGAAAAGGCCCTCCACAGGTGATACCCACATGAATTCAAAACAACAATATGTTGATAAGGAAACATGGATCAAATGATTATCATAAATGAATCGGTCAAAAAATCAATAAGCATTTACGATATGCACCACAGTCACATCTTGAGAATAGAATAGAAGTGCAAAGAGTTAAACTATTTATGAGGAGATTGCTTTAGAATGAACGAATAAAAATGCACTAATAGAGTGTTTGCTCTGTGTCAAATATATACCAGGGATACAAATAGAAAAAGTGAGATAGTTCCCATTCATAAGGAAGGAGTTCACAAACAGGAAGAGACATTGAAGAGGGTCCAGCTTTGGAAGAGCTGGCAAGGAGGCCCAATGGTCCTTGGGTTGCAGTAGCAGGGAAGTTGATAAGGCCTGGGAGTACAGAGGGTTCATTGGTTGGTTGAATGGCAATGAATCCTAAGGTTTTGTTTATAGAATAAATTTATGTTTTATGATAATTCAAAATTAGCTCATTGATACAAGAAATTGTGAAAGAAGTTATCATTAATGAACCTTGTCTTATGAATAACCTCAATTATGGTCAGAAAATGGTATCAACTATGGCACGTCAATGCAGGTTGCAAAAGTTTGGAACCTATTGACTATCTAGAAAGGCCTGAGTACATGTCCAGAATGATACACTAAGCCTTACTTTCCTTAATAAAATACCAGTGACAAATCTCCATAGTACAAACATCAACCCAAAAATATTATTGAGAATTAAAAAAATAAAGTATACCAGAATTGGAGCATCATCACAGATAAAAGTGTTGCCCCAATTGCCCAGACTTAAGATTGATCTATAAAAATTTAAGAACAACATTTTTAGTACATGTTGCCATATAGAATACTCATAATCTCCAAACTGCATGAAATTAAAAAAAAAACTTTTCAAATATAAGGGTCTGGCAGAAAAAAAAAATCAAAGCCGCATCGGGACAGGATACTGTGCCTATCAGCCTCGTGATGCAATCTGGTCCTGGAGTTGTCCCCAAAGATTCCTTCCGTGAACCTACAGAAGCTGCGTTCCCATCCCACTACTTTTTTAAGTTACAAAAAGCAGCCACTTTATCCACTCATGTAACAATTCACCCAGAATTAAATGTAAAAGAACAATAGGACAGTTTCTGTTTGAATTGCATCAAAAAAGGTGAGAAAAACAAGAAAATAATAAAACCTCAGGTTTGCAAAACCATTTCCTCACAAACAGTCCCGGGACCGAGTATGAGCCATTGGTTTCTCTTAAACAAAGAAACTTTGCTTAGGAAGACAACTTCGTGATTTGTTGACGGTCACACTCCTAGGGCATGAGGTGATTTTAAACCAATCATCAGTGTTCAAATGATGTCATGTTGCATTCTAGGATCATAGATTTTGAGCTGGAAGAGACCTCATTTTACAGAGAAAGAAACGGAAATTTGGAGGATTTGTCTTATTCTCCCTCATAGATAGCAGGGAACAGAGGAAGGTTTTAAAATTGTGTTGTTCAGATATTTCAGTTGTGTTTCACTCTTTGTGACCCCATTTGGAGTTTTCTTGGCAGAGATACTGGAGTACTTTGCCATTTACTTCTCCAGCTCATTTCTACAGATGAGGAAACTGAGGCAAACAGAGTTGAATGACTCACCTAGGGTCACATAGCTAGTATTTGAGGCTAGATTTGAACTCATGAAAATGAGTCTTCCTGGTTCCCAGCCCAGTGCTGTATGCATTATGTGCCACCTAGCCATCAGAATTTGAGCATAGGTGCTCTTTTTTCAGATCTAGTATACTGCTCATCAGCAAATTCTCAGCAACATGGGATGCCAGTGGAATAGGGAGAGGTGTCTTCCAGCCTCCCATTCTAAGCCTCTAGTCTCTTCTCCTGCTCCCAATAAGACTGTAATGATCAGCTCAAGCCTCATTTCCACTGATGATGTCCCAATGTTCCTGCCAAATCTCAAGAGGTTTGCAATCATAGCATTTCATTGCTACTGAGAGCCTGCCTTCTGGGCTTGGCTCTGCAGACGGGACTATCCCTGTTCCCCTTGATTTAAGCCTAATCAGTGCTATTGTCTTGCCTTGGGGAAAAGGGTATTTTCAGGTGGATGCAAAGTCATTCTCAAGAAGAGGCAATCACAAATTGCCCAAGAGCGAAATGGGTGATTGGAGAGTCCTGCCTTCTTTCCAATGCATTTTGGCAGTAGTACTGGAGAATCCCGACTCCCCTATGTTGCCCCTATTTCCTGGCCCATCCTGAGGCTTTGCATCTTTCTGCCTTTTCTCAGGCTATTGTCTCAGAATGGAGCGTATTGGGTCTCTCCACTCATGAAGGTCTAGCTGAGGGTCCATCTCCTCCAGGAAGTCTTTCTAGATTCCTCCAATAAAAAAACAAGTTTCTCCCTCTCTTGTCATGCTGACCATATATTCTTTCACATCTCAGCCTTGTTTCTGTGCACTAAGGAATCAAGAGACTGTCTCATTCCTCTTTGTATTTATAGAAAGGACCATAGATTTAGGCCCAGAAGAGATCTGAGTCCAGGTAGCCCAACCTCCTCATGTTACATTTAAGGAAACTGAAGCCCTAAATGACTTGGCCTAGGTTACCGAGGTAATAAGCCACAGGGACTGCATTTGAATTCACATTCTGCATCTCTGGATCCCAGTTTCTTTCCACTGTACCATTCACTCTCTAGGAAATATTTGTATCAACCATATGCCTAGCTCCTCTGTCTTCCTCTGTTCTCTCTCAAAGCTCATTGCTCTCTCTTAATCTCTAATATGTTGGAAGCCTTCTTGTTTTATTGTAATACCATTTTAGCTGATATCATAACTATTGCCTTATGTCCAGTTAGATTCTGGCTATTTGAATGGCTAGTGATGATACTTGATCATAATCTCATGAATAGCCTTCTACTGTCTGGCTCCAATATCCCTCATTCATCTCTTTTGTTTTTTCAGACAAGTGTCACATGCCATCATGCTTAGGGAAGGAATGGCCCCTACTGATCAGTTCTTAAATCTGACACCAGGATTACTTATTCCATTTCCATCCATTGCATCTTTTTTCTCCTTCCATAAGTCATCAAGTAATGCCATCAGTTTTTACTCAGGACTTGTCTGGACAATGCTTCTAGAAAACATCTGGTGATGTTGGTGGCCTGGAAACTCAATATGGTAGCCTAAAGACTGAATGCTTCTCTGCCTTTCCTTCCTTTCCCAATACTGGGTCCAGAGAGAGGCAGCACAACAGAGCAGATGTGTACTGGATTTGTGCTCAGGAAGAACTGGGTTCAAAGACCCTAAGCACCTTCTCTGAGACAGTTTCCTCATTTGTAAAATGACAGACTGAATTCACCAGACAGCCGCTAAGAGCCCTTCTAGGTCTCAATTTAGGATGAGAATTTCTTTACAGAGGTTTTAGCTTTGATAGTGGGTGGTAGTCATTCCAGTGAATAGGCAGTCTCTCAGGTAGGCTGTGTAGACCAGGCAAGATGCTCTATTGGGATCATCACTCTCCACTATTATTGTTACCATATGCTTGTGTGACTGATTTGTGAACCCAATTGTAGGACTCAATGTATTCCTACTAAATTTTATAGATTTTGCTCTCTGTTCTCACCCTGTCTAGATTCTCCTATATCCTGACCATAATCATCCCAACTTGGTGTCAATTATAAAGTTAATAAGCAAGTCATTAAGGGTTTCCTACAAGTCATTGATTAAAAATATTGAAGGGCATAGAAAGCTGGAGCTTTTCTCTTGATGCCATATTACAGATTGGCATCACCCTGCTTATTGCTAACTCTTGGAGTATGGCCAGTCAACACTTTTTATGGTTGCCTAGTGGCACTCTCATCTCCATTTTTCCATATTTTCTAGAAGAGGGATCCTTTACCTGAGATCTGTGAATTTTTAAAAAAAGTATTTTCATAGTTATATTTCAATAAATGGGTTCCCCTTGTAATCCTCTGTATTTAATTTTACTCAATAACATTACTCTGAGAAAAGTGGTCAATAGTCTTTACCAGACTGCCAAAAAGGGTCATGATACAGACGAGGTCAAGTACCCTTGGTCCAGCAAGATATAGTGAGATGGTTTGTCAAATGCTTTGCTTAAATTGAAAGAAACCATATGAATGGTTTCCCTGGTATCCTCCTGATGTTCCAGTCTAATAAACTTCCAAAAAGGAAATGAGGTCAGCCTCACGTGACCTCTTTTTGATGAATCTATGCCTTCTCTTTGTGATCACTGCTTCCATTTCTAAATGTTTACATACCATCCTTGTGATAACATATTCTAGAATCCACTGGTCAATTAGTGGATTTAGAACCTACAGTGTGATAGACACTGGGTTAAGTGTTGGGAATACAAAAAGAGGCAAAAAACAGCCCTGCCCTCAAGGAGCTTATGATTTAAGGGGGGAGGAGACAACATGCAAACAAATAGATATTAAAAAAAACTATATTCAGGATAAATAGGAAATAATTAAGAGAGGGAAAACACTGGAGCTAAGAAGAATTGAGAAGGGCTTTCTGTAAAAGGCAGGACTTTAGCTGAGACTTCTTGTTGTTTGTCCTTCATTCTCAAAGAGGACCATGGTATCAGAAAGGTGATGCCATGACTTTGTAAGTAAATTGCACTTAAAGGAAGCCAGAAGGTGAGCTGAGGAGGGAGGGCATTCTAGGCATGGGGGACAGTCAGAGGAAATTCTTGGAGTCAAGAGTCTTATTTGTGGAACAGTCAGGTGACCAAGGTCCATGGATCGAAGAGTACATTGTGGGGATTAAGTATAAGGATAAGAAGACTGGAAAGGTAGGATGGAGCAGGGTCATGAAGGGCTTTGAACATCAAATAGATGATTTTATATTTGATCCTAGAAGCAATAGGGAGTCACTGAAATTTGTTGAATATGATGGTGATAGACTTCTGCTTTAGAAAAATTACTTTGGTATCTGAATGGAGGATGCAAGTCAAGCTCACAGTTCTACAGGTGGTAGAGATTGCCTTTCCACTTTAAAAATTTGAACAACACTGGCTAATTGTCACTCTTTAAGCAGCTACATGGCTTGTGGATAGAGTGCTAGACATGGAGTCAGAGAGACCTGAGTTTAAATTCAGTCTCTGACACTTACTAACTGTATGGCCCTTGTTAAATCATTTAATATTTGCCTCAGTTTCCTCATCTGTAAAAGGGTGGTACCTACTTCTCAGGGCTGTTGTGAGGATAGAGATAGTATTTGTAGAGTGCTTTGCAAATCTCAAAGTATTGTGAAGAGTTAGTCATCATTATTACCACCAAAACCACCACCACCATCATCACCATCACCATCATCATCATCACCACCACCAGCACCACCACCACCATCATCACCATCACCATCATCATCATCACCACCATCACCATCACCAGCACCACCACCACTACCACCATCACCACCACCACCAGCACCACTATCATCATCACCACCACTACCACCACCACCACCAGCACCACCAGCACCACCACCATCATCATCATCATCATCATCATCACTATCACCACCACTACCACCAACAGCACCACCAGCACCACCACCATCATCATCATCATCATCATCATCACTATCACCACCACTACCACCAACAGCACCACCAGCACCACCACCACTACCACCAGCACCACCACCATCACTATCATCATCATCATCATCACTATCACCACCACCACCACCAGCACCACCACCACCAGCACTACCACCACCACCACCACCATCATCACAACCATCACTACCATCACCACCATCATCACCATCCCTTTCTTGTTTGCTTTGATCTTTCAAAGACAACTGGCAGAGCTTCAGCACACCCTTCTGCCAGGTCCTCCAGCATTCTACAATGTTTTTTGTCTGGGGCTGGTACCTCAGATTTTTTGAGGGCAGCTATCTGTTCCTTTGTCATCTCCTCACCTTTCTTGGGTGTTAAAAACAAGTGAGAAGTCAGCCCAGTTTTTCTAGGGGCTTTTATCTGGAAACCTTTCTAGTAACAAAAGCTAGTGAAATCCCAATGTGAATTCTCACATGGTTGTCTGAACCCACTCGCAGGTCTGGCTCCCTTTCAGGACATTCTCTGGCCCCTGTGCCATTACCCTGACCCTACTCTGCTGTCTCTACTCAGGAATACTCCCCACATTGACAGGGTTCTTGTCATTTTGGGCCAGATGATCTTGGTCTAAGTTTGGGCCAACATGCTTTGTAATCAACAGAGCTGCTTCCATTTCTAAACATCCTTCCTATTTCTAGTTATACTGAGGAACTTGAGGAACATGGGCAGTGGGAGAGGACCTTAGAGCTTGAGCGTAATCCCTCCCTCTTACAGAAGAGGAAAATTAGGGTCTAGTGAGGGGAGATGACCAGCTCAAGGTCACGTGGTTACTCAGGTGCCTGACACCCTCGTTTCCTATTTTTTCCCCATCAGTTTAGAAAACACTTGGTCCCATTCTCCTCTGTCCTTCTCCTTTTACCAGAATAAAAAACAACCATCACTGTTGCTATGTCACCGTTTTACGAGGACAGTTTCCAACTCTTCCAAAAATTTTAAATGACTATTTTTATAATAACATTAGACCAGACCTGGGATTTTGTGGCTATCCCGGTAAGGTAAATACTTCTACTAATGCATACCAGCAGCTTTTCCATACCACCAACTAATAATAATAATTAATAATAACGATAATAGCATTTATAGTACTTTAAGGTGTGCAGAGGTATGGATCTTCACAACAACCTGGTTGCTAGAGAGGTAGATATTATTAGCTCCATTTTGCAGATAAGGAAACTGAGGCAGGTAGAGATTAACTGACTTGTCCTAAGTCATGCAGCCAGTGTCTGAAGCAGGATTGGAATCATTCATCAATTTAAAAAAAAATGATATCTATTTCAATGTACTTGGTTTCTTTTGTAATCTTGTGTATTTCTATTTTTTGTTTTTAAAAACATGATTCTGAGAAGCACTTTAAAGCTTCGGCATAAGTGTTCAAGAGGGGCATGAGAAGCAAACACAGCCAAAAAGGTGAAGAATTCCTGCTTTGAAGAGCTTAGCTGAGTGGTAAAAACACCTTGTTAGGGTCACAGAGACAATGTGTGTCAGAGGCAGAACTTGAACCCGGGACTTTCTGGCTCAGAAGAGAGCACCCTATGTATCAATCAATCAACATTTATTAAACATCTACTATTTGCCAAGCCTTGGGAATATGAAAAGAAGCAAAAGCCAATTTCTGCCCTGAAATAGCTCCCAATCTAATTAATTTAGGTTGTCTTTTATTGCAACATTGTTGATTAAGAAGGAAAGACTCTTATTCATCAATAAATTAGAGAGGAGATTAATAATGCAAGGGGGTGGAATACTTAACCTCCCAGTCCTTTCCTAACTCTAGGCTCCTATGATTGTGTGGACTTATCTCTGGGGAAAAGCATTTGTGAGAGAAAGAAGAGACACATTTCGGGGAAAGGCCCTGCTCCTCAGTGGTAACACCTCAATGTTGTTGTTGAGTCATTTCAGTGGTGTCTGACTCTGTGACCCCCTTTGGGGCTTTCTTGGCAAAGATAATGGAGAGTTGCCCATTTCCTTCTCCAACTCATTTTACTGATGAGGAAACTGAGGCAAATGGGGTAAAGTGACTTGCCCAGGGTCATACAGCTAGTAAGTGTCTGAGGCCAGATTTGAATTCAGTCTTCTTGACTCCAGGCCTGATGCTCTATCTACTGTGCCACCTAGATAGCGAGGTTAGGAATAGGAACAGGTATAAGGAGATTCCAGGGGAGAAAATCCTCTTTCAATGCCTGTTGGTACCTTCTCTTTGGTTTGTAATCTTAACCCCCTAATGCTTTTTGTGAAGTGCTGTATGCCCATTACACCTGAGCCACTCCATCACTTTGTGACAGGGACGGTGAGTTTCATCATCCTCTCTGATGTCCTCTGGGGTCCTTTTCAGCCTCAGTTTCTTCATACAAAAAAATGAAGGAGTCAGTCTTGGTGGCCTCCAAGGTTCCTTCTAGCTTTACATCTATGATCTTAGGTATACTGCACATATGTCCTGTGTATATATAGATCCTTGTGCTGAGGAAGAGCCTTAGGTTAGAGAAGAAACAATTCCTGGATGACTTGGAAAGAATGGGGTGTGTTGCAAACATGCTTATAGCAGCTCTTTTCGTGGTGGCTAAGAACTGGAAATTCAAGAGATGCCCAGCGATGGGGGGAATGGCTAAACAAGCTTTGGTATATGATTGTGATGAAATATTACTGTGCTATAAGAAACGACAAGCAGGATGAATTCAGAAAAACCTGGAAATACTTACGTGAACTGATGCAAAATGAAGCGAACAGAAGCAGGAGAACATTGTACACAAGTGAATGACTTAGCTATTCTCCGGAATGCAATGATCCAAGACAATCCCAAAGGACCAATGATAAAGCATACTATCTGCCTCCAGAGAAAGAACTGATATTGATTGAATACAGACTGAAGCATATGTTTCACTTTCTTTTTTCCCTTTTTTTTTCTTTTACTCTAGTTGTCTTGTACAAAATGACAACTGTGGAAATGTTTTACATAATTGCACATGTTTAACCTATATCTGATTGCTTACCATCTCAGTGGGGAGGAGGGAGGGAAGGACGGATAGCATTTGGAACTCAAAACATTAAATAAAAAGGTTTAAAAAACAAAAAAAAAATGGGGCTAGGGGAGATTGAAGGTGTCTCAACATTAGAGGATGGCATAATCACAAGGAGCTCCAGGATTGAGCCTTGAGTGAACTTCAGGGTTCTAGGGGGCAGAGGTGAGGTGGGGAGATGATGAGGAGATGAACCCTAATTTTCCTCCCACCCTCAGAGGCTGAGTCTAAGCAGCCCCACCAGGTCCCCACTTTGTGAAAGCATTCTGCAGAGTTCCTAAGAGTGTCCAAATATGCTTTTAGAATTATTAACCTGTTAAGCTTGATGGATGATGAGTGTCCTAATTGAGAATGTCCCTCCTACACACTGCCTGTTTTCCCCAGGATGAGTAGTAAAGTGATTTTGCAAATTGGGCATATTCAGCAAATACTGATGCTAAGGGAGAAAGATCTGGGTCTAAGCCCCAGCCCCAACACAGTCTAGCTCAGCCAAACTGGCCAAATGCCTTTATCTCCCGATACCTCAGTTTCTTCTTTTGTAAAACCAGGATAATAATAATACTTTTACTGCATAATCTCAAAAAGTCAGTATCATGAAAAACATTTTATGAAGCTTGAATACCATACAGATGAGAGGCAGGATGGTGTAATGAATAGAAAAGTGACTTTGAAGTCAGAAAGACCTCTGTCACCTGCTGGCTATGTGGCCCTGGACAAGTCATTTGACCTCTCAGTGATCTGGGCAACTAAGACTTCGAGTTGCAGAGGAAGTGGCAACCAGCATTGGTAGAGGGAATTACCTCACCTGGCATTTTGTATGCCAATGAAAGCAAAGGTCTGGTCCTTTCTCCTATCCTGCCATCCAGATTTTAGTCAGTCAACAAGCATTTGTTAAACACCCACAGTGTGCTAGGTATAGGGAATTACAAAGACAAAACTGGAAATAAAAATCACCTTCCCTTGATATGAATTGTTGTCAAGAAGCAGATTTAGGCTTAAGGTCAGGGAAAGCATCTTCCCAGGAAGCGGCGGATTCCTCTTTATGGGAGGGATTTAAACAGGGTTGGATGACCTCACAAATAACAGGTGTTCAGACTACAAGGAATTCTTCCTCTGGATGTAGCCAGGATGGTCATTGATCAGGTGTATTCTAGTGGCATTTCCTTGCTGGTATGGGTTGAAGTAAATGGTAAATGAGGTCCTTCCAATTAAAAAAAAAAACCAAAACTCTTTAATTCCTTAGGATGCAAACTCTTCTTTTAAATCCTCAGTATGAACGTGTATATTTATAAACAAACCAAACAAAAATACCGCCTGCCTTTGAGTAATAATAGAAGCGGATAAGCTAATTTCTAAGGTCTCTTCTAAACCTAAGTGTCTGTGATTCATTGATGCTATGAGGAAGCCTGGCTTTAGCTGAGTCACCAAAGCTGCGTGGTCAGAACATATTGTCCTTGCTGGGCAGCCAGGTGTATTTCTGTCTTACAAATGGGAAGAAACCCCCCCCTACCCCCACTACTAGCAAAACCCCTTTCCTCCTTCATTCCAAAATAAACAACATGGAAAGTATGCAAACTCATGGACATATTCAAGGTCAAAAACAGCATTCATGTTCACAATGCCCTAGTTCGGAGTTTTGATGGTGATAATAATCATAAGGAATAATAATAGTTAAAATCATCTACCACTTTTAAAGGTTTGTAAAGCCCTTTACACTCACTGTATCTTTTAATCCCCACAGCAGCCACTGTTGTCCCCATTAAAATGGGGCCAGATGAAGAAACTGAGGCTGCAAGAATAATTTGCCCAGGGTAACACTAATTAGTACCTATACCAGTATTCCAACCCAGATCTTCAAGGCTCTAATCCAGGGTGTTTGAGAACTATGCCAGCATATTCATAGTTGCTGTCAACACTGTGAATATTGCATTGGTACTACACAGGGTTCTATTCATTTTACCTACTTGGCTGCTATCTTGGAGAGTACTGGTATGTTATCCCAAGAGTAGACATCTTATATTCATCAGAGATAAATGGTCATTCCAAGGCTCCTATATCAGGAGAAATGAGAAATCCCTGGTGATTGGAATCCTAATGTTCTGTGCCATTCAATCAATCAATCAGTAGACGTTTCATGCCCCTATTTGGGGTTTTCTTAGCAGAGATACTGAAATGGTTTGCCATTTCCCCCTCCAGCTCACTTTACAGATGAAGACACTGAGGCAAATGGGATTAAGTGACTTGCCCAGGGTTACACAGCTACTAAGAGTCTGAATTCAGATTTGAACTCAGGAAAATGAGTCTTTCTGGTTCTCAACCCTGTGTTATATCCACTGCACCACCTAGCTGCCCTCAAAGCTATTAATCAATGGTTATAAATGAATAATTTCATAGATATATTACTTTATGGAAACAAACCTTCATGGAGGAGGTGGTACTGGAAGCGAACTCTAAAGGAAGAAAAGGATTCGAAGGAGGGAGAGTTTATTCCAGGTACTGGTGTGAAGGGTGGAAGAACGGCATAAAAGTGAGGTTAGAATACCAAGTTTGGGGAACCTGTCCAGCTGTGCTGCAGTGAAGTGTTTGTAGAGAGGTATAATATTAGACAAAAATGATGGGTAGGTGGGAGCTAGATCATGGAAGGAGGGTCTCCAAGAACATGCAGAGCTATCTAAGTCTGTTCTATGACTCAAAACCCACTGCCAAAGAAGGCAGGATCTCTCTCTCTCTCTCTCTGTCTCTCTCTCTGTCTCTCTCTCTCTGTCTCTCTCTCTGTCTCTCTCTCTCTGTCTCTCTGTCTCTGTCCCTCTCTCTCTGAGTCTCTCTGTCTCCCTCTCTCTCTGTGTCTCTCCCTCTCTCTGTCTCTCTGTCTCTCTCTGGCCATCTCTCTTGTTTTCTCTTTCATTTTCTAGCACACAAGTGAGGGGGGCTCCAACTGCTCCCCAAAATGTCATGGAAATGTTAGTGAAGAATAGGGGGGATGATGATAAGGGCCAGTTTTCATGTCATGGAATCAGATAGTTCCCTAGGTGATGGAGATGGAGTCCTGCCATAGTCATCTCCCTCAGAACATCTTCCCAAGAGGCTGACTTGAGCACAGTGGATGGAGTTTTAAGCACGGGCTTGGCTCTGGCTTCTTATTGTGAACACTGAATGGGGTGTGAAGGCCTCACAGTGGAAAGCACCCTCAGTCATGAAGCTTGAGGACTTACTATGGAATCCTACTCTTTCGCTGACTAGCTCTGTGACTTGGATAAGCCCCTTCATTTCTCTGGGCTTTTGTTTACTCATTTGTAAAGTGAGAAGTTGGACTTCATAGCATCCTCCAGCTCTAAATCTGAACTGGATCCAGCAAGCTACAGCCTGTTTTGGCCTCAGTTTCCTGGAATGTCAAATGAGGATAATAAAGCCAGCACCTTCTTCAGGGGCTGTTGTGCACCTCACACAACATTAAGTAAGCAGGAGGTTTTACCAGTTTGAAAGCACTGAAGAAACGGCTGTTTTCATCACTGTCAGCACTGGTGTCATGGCGTCAGGAATTCCCAGACTGGAACTGTTCCTTTGGGTGGTCTTTGGAAGACGCATTCACTTGATTAAAGTATAATGTCAACTGGGAGAGAGTCATATTTTCTTTAGCCCTTTTTTTTTTTTAATTAAAGGAGCCATCCCTTGACTCACTTCTTAAAGAGGCCTAATCACTGAATGGATGAGAAACTCAAAAGACTGTAGCTTAAAAGGGCCAAGGTCTCCCTCTGCATCCTGGGCCATCTCCAGTTCTCCTGATCGATATCTGGACACTGGACCCAGATGACCTGGAGTAGAAAGTGAGGCTGGTGACTTTCCACAGCCATCCCTCACTCAAATCAAAGTCAATTGCAAGTCATATCATCATCTCTCTGCTTTCATGGTCCTCTTCAAGAACCAAAGACACACCACACCACAGCTGGGACTAATTTACCTAATTTCCCACATACGGTTACTTGGCAGAAGGTGAGTCTAGAACAGTGGTTCTCAACCTTCCTAATGCCGCGACCTGACCCTTTAATACTTGTATGTGGGCATATCTGCATGTGGGTGGGCCTGCCTGGAGACGGATAGAGGAGCGGTATCTCTGTTCCTAAGACCATCGGAAATATGTGTTTTCCGATGGCCTGAGATGACCCCTGTGACCCCTGTGAAAGGGTCGTTTGACCCCCGAAGGGGTTGCAACTCACAGGTTGAGAACCGCTGGTCTAGAAGGAACCAGGCAGTGAGTGATGTTTGTTTAGGTAGAAGGGAAGGGAGAGAAAGGAAAGGAGAAGGAAACAGGAGAAGGATGGCTCTATGAACCAGTGACATGATTTACTGGGTCAGGAGATGCTTCACTTTGTATCCTGTGTCTGACACATCTCAGCTACGTGACCCTGGGTGGGTCACTTCACTTTTGTCTGCCTCAGTTTCCTCATCTGTCAAATGGGGATCATCAGAGAACCTCCGCCCATGGTGATTGTGAGGACCATGTAAGATAATATTTCTAAAGCGTTTTGCACAGTGTCTAGAACACTGCGAGTGCCGTACAGATGCTAGCCATCCTCATTATCTGTAAAATGGAAATGATAATCACACCTGCAGTGTGTACCTCACAGCGTGGTTGTGAGATTTCAGTGACAATCCCTTGTTACCTTGAGAGGTCTCTTCCAGTGACATCTTCTCCATGAGTAGAAGACTTCCCTCCCCTTTCCCATTTGCAAATACCATCTTGCATAAATTTGCTTTGCATTATTTTACATGCTTTGCACTTGACTGTTAATGTACTCATTATCTTCTCCAATTGAATATAAGCTTCTTGGAGGCATTGAAAAGGAGGGCATCAAGGGTATCTTGTCTACATCTTTTATTTGTGGCCCCAGACTTGAGGCCAACCAAGAAAAGTTAATATGTTCCCAACCAAGATGATGGATGTCACTGAGAAATATGGTTAGAAGTCCTGGGGACTAGCAGGGTGATGCACCTATCAGGAGGCCCTGTCCCTAAGCACCATTTGGACAAAACTAACCCCCAGAGTCCTTGGTCTGTATCTTCTCTGGAACCTAGTGATGCTGGACAGAATCCAGCCATGTAGACAGTCACCAATATGGCACAGAGAGAACAGAGAGGAAAAAAATGCAGCTGATACCTAAATAAGGAAGAGAAAGACTGATGTCATCTCTAGGCCAAGGAGAAGGATATCTCTGGAGCCACGAGAAAGAGTTTTTGGCTCAGACACAGGTCCCAACCCTGCTTTTCCTCCATCTTCATCCCATGGTTTTCATCTCAAAGCTTTACTTTAGATCCCTGAGTCCCGTCCAGATTCTCCCTGGTTTCCAGTTGGTCTACATTTTGTCTCTAGGGTAGTTCCTCTTTCCTTTCTCACCTCGAGACCAGAGTGAGTGCTTAGGATGTTTCTCATACCTCACAAAATATGAAGAACACAAAGTTCCTCAAGTCCATCACCCTGAGACATGTCCCTCAGAAAGGAGGATTTGTTACTCATGAGCCTCCCTCACCTCCACCCCTCGAGGCCTACTCAGTCTGAAGAACTGACTCTGTGGTCCAGGACGCTCCGAGGCAAGTTGGTTCATAGCCCCTCTTCCACTCCTTGCTGCATGGACAGGGTTTTCACAGGTCATGAAGCTGCATGTAAATTATCTATTTCCAGAAAAAAACAAAAACAAAACAAAAACAACATGGTTACTTGCTTAATGTGATGAGAATAATTTGATCCACTTTTTATTTACCAAGCACCTACTATGTGCCAGGTATTGTGCTAGATTTCTAGTCTTTTGCCTGGCACATAGTAGGTACTTAATAAATACACATTGGTGGATTGACTTATTGATAGATACCAGTGAAACAAAAGAAAAACGGAAGAGTCCTTGATCTCATGGAACATGCATTCTAGATTTGGAATCAGGAAGACCAGAGTTCAAGTCCTGCCTCACACATTAGTTTTGGGATCCTAAGCAAGTCACCTTTCTCAGCCTCAGTTTCCCTATCTGTAAGGTGGATAACAATGGCATCTATCTGACAGACTTGTTGTAAGGATCAG
>CM053584.1:14999795-15027033 GCA_028627135.1 Pseudochirops cupreus
GTGCTGGTAGACTTATCAGAAGCTCCAGGTCCACACAATAAAAATCCTTTCTTCAAGAGGCAAGTCAAAAATGCTAGATATGGTAAGCACTGAAAAACATTATAAAAGTAGAATTGATGCTTTTTTCATCAGCAGGAAACAATTGGTTACTGACTTGAAAAACATTCCAGACTCTTCTACATGCAATCAGATCACCTTCTGAATCAAGTTAAGTATCAGAAAACATTCATAAACCAAGAGTAGCCAAAGAGGCCAACCAGGATGGTGACAGACCCCTGAGTCCATGTCACATGAGATTGATTGAAGACAGTCAGTCAGTGAATAAATATTTATTAAACACATACTCTGTTCCAGGGACCAGAGCTTGAGGCATTGCAGCATTGTTTGCAGTAGCCAAGAACTGGAAATGATGTGGGTGTCCATCAGCTGTAAAATGGCTAAGCATTTTGTGGTCCATGAATGTGATAGAATAACACTGTTGTGTGAGAAATAAGAAGACTGGCATGGACTGAAACAGAAGGATATTTGCAAATCCATATAAATGATATACATAGTGACTGCAACAACAAGTAGAAAAAAGTCTACAAAATGAAACTGAGTGATATGCAATGTCATTATAATAACCAGGCTGATCCCATGGAGAAGCTGATCAACTGTACCTCACTCCCTCCATTATCAAGATGGGGAATTGTTGGAGGTGTGGCTTGAACGGCAGCAACCTCCTGGTTGGAATAAAATAAAGCTCGTTAGGCATTGGACATTTAACAAAGAAGGTTCGCTTTGCCCTAACAAGGCAAGTGTATGTGACAGTGACACTCAGCTTCTCTGGATGTTACACACACACACACACACACACACACACACACACACACACACACACGCCCTTTGTTTCTTTCTAGAAATGCATCTGGCCAGTAGGTCATCACAGTATGACAACTTACAAGATGTTAGGCACTCACCAAGTCTGAAAGACACAGAAGCCTGCTATCTAGGATGTTTTAGGCCCCTAGATCAGTGGTTCTCAACCTTCCTAAAACCTCAACCCTTTAATACAGTTCCTCATGTTGTGGTAACCCCCAACCATAAAACTATTTTTGTTGCTACTTCATAACTGTAATTTTGCTACTGTTATGAATCGTAATGTAGATATCAGATATGCAGGATGTATTTTCATTGTTACAAATTGAACATAACCCACAGGTTGAGAACCACTGCCCTAGATGATCAGGAAATTAGACCAGGGAAATCAGGACCAATGACTCCATGGAGCAACTGTGTCTCTTTTTAGGTAAATTTTCCCCCAAGTTGTAGGTGGGAGAAAAGAAGTTGCCTCAGGGAAATGTGGGACTATGAGTGTCTAATATTAGAGGGACTATGAGTGTCTAATATTTCATATTCTGTCAGATGTGGTCAATGAATTGTCTGGTTTGGTAACTCTTATGCCATAAAGTCATAATATTTCAGACTTCTGAGGAATGTTTGAGATGATTGATCACAGGAGCATTGATGTGAAGATGAAAGGGATGTTAGAGTCCATTGAACCAACCCCACTTTTATTTTACAGGTGAAGATATTGAGACCTAAAGGGACAAAATTATTTTCCTTGGGTTATACAACCAGAAAAATTCCTTAAGTACAATTTGCTTCAGGTCTTCTAACTCAAGTCGAACATAAGATCTATTATACCATGATACCTCTAGATCAGGGTTTCTTAAACTCATGAATTTCAAAGTCAATTTGAGAACCTGTTGTGTGTTTCTTGCCACAGCTTCCAAAAGTGCCTGTTGCAGATGTGAATGGGACAGTTTGGAGGGATAATAGAAGAACATTCCTTCGGCTATGGGGGTATTGATAAATTATAAAAAGAACTGCAGACAGTCCTCCAGCTTGATAGACTAAATGATCTGAGGAAGAATTATAAAAAGACATGGAAAATAATTGCCCAAGATGGGAAAGTGTGAATGGATTTTGATCTTCACCAGGAAAAGAATGTCCACACTCATCCTGGATCCATCAACAAATTACAAAATATAACAGAAAGTGGAAGTGAAAGCAGGTGAGAGAAGGCGAGCTCAAGGGCGCATAGTCCTTTCAGAAGAGGGTTAGGGGGAGGAGCTGAAGCCGCCCAGACTGTTACAGCAACAGAAGCGGAGCGTGCGGACCCGTGCTGGAGGCGGGATGAAGAGCAGAGAAAGAGTAAGGTCGTGAGCGCAGGCGAACTGACCAAAGACGACGGGCGATGGAGACAGCGAAATGAGTTTACTCCGGTAATGCTCTTTCAAGGACAAACTATAGATTTGAAAGGAGAGGACGCAGACGACTTTTAAAAGGTGTAGAGTGTGGGAGATACCACAGGAGGGGGAGAACAAGCAAACGATCCCATCTCCAAACGTGTGTGTACACACACACACACACACGAGAGAGAGAGAGAGAGAGAGAGAGAGAGAGAGAGAGATGGTCTGAAAAGGGCAGATTGATTGAACTGACTTCATCTCTTAGAAATGAAGCCATTTTTTTTAATTTTTAAAATCCACATAAACACTATTCCAATTCCTCCCAGAGAAAGGAAGGGGAGACCCTGTGTGGGAGACGCATCTTAAAGGAAGAGAGAGACTCCAAGAGACTGAGATAAGGAAGGCATTATCCTATGCAAGGGGAATGGCCAGTGCAAAGACACAGAGACAGAAGATGGAGGATCGTGTTCCTGCTGCCTCTAAGTCCATTGGCCATCTACGCTGCCACCTCAGTTCAATCCAACATAGAGCTGCAAAGTACCTACTATATATGTGCAGGGATAACAATCACTGTACAATATGAGCTCTCCTGAGCAGGGCCTTGTGCTGAGCTCTGAGACTACAAGCATGAAAGAGGGTCCAATACTCCAGTTTCAATACAATGGAGGAGAGGGGGATCCGATGCATAAAGAGGACAATATAAAGTGAGGAATAATGGGGCATAGGAGAGGTCAAGAGAAAAACAGGCCTGGGAAAATTGGAAAAGAAAGAAAATATTTGAACTTGGGAGAGACTTGGGAAGTAGGAAAAGGGAGAGATAGGGAAGGTTTCCCAGAGAACAGGGAATCTGAGCTGAACAAAGAAATGTGCTGAGGAACAGGCAGAGATGCACACTCCAAACATGAGCTTCATGGACTGAATGAATACATGGAGGTGGCAGATGGCAGGTCAGGACTGGGCAATAGCTAATAGTCTAGTTTGGCTGGAACACAGAATATGCGATGAGGCTAATAGGAAAACCTGGAAAAGAATCAGAGAATCCAGTGCCTAGAGTGGGAAGGGGCTTCAGAAGCCATTAAGTCCTCAG
This sequence comes from Pseudochirops cupreus, assembly GCA_028627135.1. Lineage (NCBI taxonomy): Eukaryota > Metazoa > Chordata > Mammalia > Diprotodontia > Pseudocheiridae > Pseudochirops > Pseudochirops cupreus. The sequence goes on from CM053584.1 coordinate 15,003,117, forward strand.
CAAGCATACCTTGGATAACATCCCCAGCAAGTGGTCATTCAACCTTGGCTTGAAGGTTTCTCATGAAAAGAGAACCTACTTCTCAAACCATTTGGAGATCACACCAATTAGTAGAGCATCCTTACATTAAGCCCAAATCTACCTCTCTGTTAACTTGTACTGATTGGGCCCAGTTCTAGGTTACCAGTGCTCAATCCAACTGGGTCTATTCCCTTTTCCAGATGATATCTGTTCAAATATTTGTAGCCAACTATTGTAACCTTGAAAACATTCTCCTCCCCAGGTAAAAACTCCATTTCTTTCAACTGATCTTCATCTCAAATTTAAAGAAAAACTCACTCACCATCCTGGTCACCTCCATGTAGATGGTCTCTTCCTATAGTGGGACCAGAAGTGACCACAATACTACCATACTCCAAAGTGGATTGCCGTGGAATCATTTCCTCCATAGGATTGGGCTTTTGACTCTTTTAGAGCAGTCTACAATGATTTTAACTCTGTGGGCTACCATATTACTCTTAACCCACACTGTGCTGCTGAGCAGAGAGTTGATGACAATTCTCTCTCTCTCTCTCTCTCTCTCTCTCTCTCTCTCTCTCTCTCTCTCTCTCTCTCTCTCTGTATGTCTCTCTGTCTGTCTTTGTCTCTGTCTGTCTATCTGTCTGTCTCTGTCTCTCCCTCAGATTGCATTTAGCTATTTAGCTATGACTCCACCATCTTATACCGAAGCTATTTCTTTTAACACAAATATAAGATTTTACATTTGTTTCTAATCAATTTTATGTTATTTAGTTTCCTTTTCTGGACTGAACACAATCCTGGGCATCACAGCTTAAGAACAAAAGCTTGAAGTTTGTCCAGAGGAGACATCTAGGAGGGGGAAGGACCTTGAGGTCATACGAATATGGTTAAAGGAGCTGGGTATGTTTAGCCTGGAGAAGACTCAAGGGGACATGATAAATGTTTTCAAGTGTTTGAAGGCTTTCATGTAGGGGAGGAGGATAGACTTGTTCTGTTTGACTCTGTATGGAACAGCCAGGAGCAAAGAATGAGTGGAAGTTACAGAGGCAAATTTGAGCTAGGTGTCATTAAAAATAAACAGGTAAGTAAGTTGGTGGAAAGAGAGAGGAAGAGGAAGAAAGAGAGGGACAGGGAATGGAGAGAAGGGAGAGGGAGAGGAAAAGAAAGAGATAGATGGATGGATAGATAGATAGACAGATAGATAGATAGATAGATAGATGGAAAGACAGACAGATAAATAGACAGACAGACAGATGGATGAATAGACAGATACATAAACAGACAGGTAGACCCAGCCGCCCAAATGAGACCTGTCCAAAAGTGGGATTGGCTATCTCCAGTGCTTGGGGCTTCCTACTCTTTGATGGCTGTCAAACAATGACCGAGGCACATTTGTCACATATACGAGAGTAGCAATTATTTACATGCAAAGAAGGCCTCCAAGGCCACTTCTGGCTCCTCAATTCTGTAACCCTCTGATTCAGTCATTGTAGAGATCTTTTTGAATCCTGGCTCTGTCCTATGAGGTGATAGCCATTCTCTCCTGATTCCCCACCTCAACTTTATATCATCTAAAAAATATAAATATTGGAATAAAATAAATAATCCACATGACAAGGCTGAGGTGCAAAAAAAATCTCCGTGAATTAAATAGTGGCCTGAATCTAAGAAGAATGAATTTTATAGAAATAAGTATAAATTCATATTCTTAATTTTAAGTCGATTTCATAAAACCCTTTACCCACATTGTTTCCCTTTTTATTAAGAAAATCAAGGCCAAGGGTAATAATACAAGACATTTGGGTGGTGGGTTAAGGTTTGCCAAGTACTTTGTTATGTGTTATCTGATTTGACCCTTACAACAATCCTGAGACAGACGCCATCATTACCCCTATCTAATGCTGACAGAGGGTCATATATTGAATCAGTATCTGAGACCATATTGGAAATTAGTTCCACTGACTCTGGTACCTGTGCTTAGCCACTCTGCTACCTCTACAATGGCTGGATGATGGGCTTTTCCAAACCCTCAGGATCAATATGGAATAAGAGAGAATCTATAGACAGCACTTTGGGAACTTCACCGAAGGAATTCCCTTCCAATGTCTCTCCTCTGCTCAATACACCTTAGTGGCTGCTTAAGCGTCCTAAGGCAGGTAGATGACAAAATGACTAGATCACTGGACATGGATTCAGGGAGACCTGAGTTCAAATCCTACCTCAGATACATAATAACTGTGTGATATTGGGCAAGTCACTTGACTTCGGTTCATTTTAGTTACCTCACTTGTAAAATGGGGATTATACTAACACCTACCTCACAGGATTGCTAGAAGGATCAAATGAGACATGTGTAAAGTGCTTGGCAAACCTTAAAGGAATATATCTAAGACAGTTAATATTATTATTATCATTATATCATATATATTATTTATATAATATACAATTATAATAATACTTCCTATCATATATAATAATACATATTAAGCTAAAATACAGTCTCTTCTCTTTGAAATTTAAAACCATTCACATTCTGGCTCTAACCACTGTTTCCAAGTTCATTCCACATTACTCCCCATCATATACTCTGCTCGCCAGTCAAACTGACATAAGTCTGTACACGTCATTCCTTCTCCCACTTCTCCATAGAATGGCTTTGCCCCTCCCCCCCCCCCCAATCCTCACTGCTGCCTCTTGGAAGCCTTAGATCACTCCAAGGCTCAGCTCAGGTACACCTCCTACAGGAAAGCATTCCTGATTCCCTCCTATTAAAGCTCTACTTTTTACCTAAAATGACCATTTTAAATGTATTTTTATACATTTCATATTTTACTTATCTAAGTAGATTCTTTTTTTTCTTCAAGTAGAATGTAAGCTCTTTGAAAGTCAGGATTGTGTCATGGTTTTGTTTATTTTGTATACTGGCAGTGCTGGCAAAGGTCTCTGCAGACCACAGAGCCAGACAAATAGTAGGTTTTGATGAATATTTTTTTATTTGAGTTGAATTAAATATTTCTACATGCCCATCAGCAATGGCTGCCATTTTTGAAGGGCCTGGTTGTAGATGTTTTTGAGCTTGTGGTGAAGTAATAAAATGGGCTTTTTGTGACCTCTCCAACTACTAAAAAGGAAACCTGATAACACTGAACCCTAGCTCCCCCAAATCATGGCTGTGCATTGTGCACCAGCAAAATCCATCTCATCAGGCAACTGATACTGGTAAACCTGTATACACTTATCTTCTGAAATACTATTTTAGATACTGTATTATTGCATATAGATCAGCCCGGGTTCTCAAGGATTTGCCAGTATAATATAAGGTCAGGTTCTAGCCAATTGGAAAGGCTTCAACTGGACCTGTAAAATATGTATGTATGTATGTATGTATGTATGCATATACATGTACTTATGCATATCCAAAGATATTGTGTAAGGCTGGGGTTTTAACGCACCCTAATTCATCAATCAACAGACTGAACTATATATTAACAGAAATTTTATATAACTTCATCATACTATACAAACAAACTACTTATACCCAAACTAATTACAGAAGGTCTAGGTATATTGATTGAGTCAATCAACACAGTATATTAGGTATTAATGTATTTTCCTATAACTTCATCACAATAGGTGGACAAGCCCTTAATTAATTGGAAAGGCTCCCAGGACTTTGGGACAGTGGATAAAAGGCAGATGATGCTACACCAGAAATATCTCATAAGATCAAGTCATACCTCTTGGGCCAAGTATAATTTTCACCCAGTCAAGTGGTGAATCAGTGCAGCAGAGGAGGATTTCCATTCTGAGGATTCTATCAGGGCTCTTGAGAGGGAATCACTTTGAGAGATTAAGGAAGAAAACTTTTCTTCTTTCTTCTTTTTCATCCCCATTGACCAAATTATCCAAGAGACTAGACCAAAACCTGATGATATTTACAGAGTATGTGGTGAGAACAAACACAGACAGAAACAGAGAGACTCAAAAGGATAATCACCTGAGTGAGGAAGAAGCTTCCTCTCTGTGACCCACTTGGGGTGGAGAGAAATATCGGCCACAGATTCTACAAAGGAAATGGCCCTTCAAGTCTAACAGAAAGATAAAGCTAAAGGCAGTTTCATAAGGAGCCTATAAGGAAGAAACATGCCAGTCTTTCATCACATGTCCTCTACATATGTGATACATTAGAAATTTACATTTCAACTTAGATTAGAAATTTAAATTTGAGCCCACTCTCCCCAGAGACCTTGTATATGCAAGGAGAAAATGTGCTCTCAGTTAGGTAGAAGGTTATTTGGGGTTTTTGTTTGTTTTAACCAACTGTTCTTAATATACCATCTTCATAAATACCTTTTCTAAAAACTAATTAAGTCTGATTGTTCATGAGAAACACACCAGTGGAGGCTTTGGACAAAGTTCTGGAGATACATCCCCTCCAGCCCATTCCTAGGGCTCTGAGGAGACAATTAGTCAGTCATCTGTTGGGCACTCAGCCCTCCTACACAGGTCAGAGTTGGGGAAGTAGCTTGGAGAAGGACTGGAGTGCTACATTAGAAAAGATGCTTAAAAAGGCAAATAATACTTCTTATATACTTAAATAGATTTATGATTTCATCAACGTGGAGATTTCCCCAAATTCAAGAGATCATAACCCATCTGCACCTTCTACTCCCGAAGGACTCACATCCACATTCTCCCATATATCCTCCCTAGAAAAGCTAACCAAATGACTTATCCAAGATTGCAGAGTCAGTCAATGAACATTAATAAGTACCTAGTACATGTCAGGCATTGTTCTAAGTACTGAAGATACAAACACAAAAAAAGAAAGTCTCTCCTCAAGGAGCTTACAATCAAATGGATAAAGATAACACACAAAATGAAGCCAGTGGGAAAGGAAGAGAAAATGAAGAGGGCATAAGAGCCCACCCTTCATGGAGGTTCGGGGAGTGCACAGTTCTCCAAGGAGAGAGGTCCCAGAGGCAAAGGGTCCCAATGAGGTGTGAGGATAGAGAGAACGAGCATCGAAGACAGAATCTGAATCCAGGTCCTCTGACTCTGTACGCAGGTTGTTTTTTACAGTGTGCCATACTACATCCTCATGAGCACAAGATAGAGAAATCTCATTTGTGGTAGAGTAAATAGGTCCCTGGAGCTCAAGCTGAGACCCCATGGCTTCACATCTTGCCTCAGTCACTAGCTGTATGATTCTCAGCAAGTCACTTAACATCTCTGTGCTTCAGTTTCCTCATCTGTAAAACAGCATTAGGACTTAGCTATCTCTATGGTCCATTCTAGTTCCAAATATATGATCCTATATGCAAACGATCTGGGGGCTGATGTACAAACTCACAATCAGGGTTGACATAAATACAACTGTCTTTTCAGAAATAAAGAATGTAGTTAGAGAAATGTCATTGTTCACGACTGGGCTGGACTATTATAATAAAATGCAAATGTTACATAAGTTAATTTACATACGGTGCTGTCCCAGGCTACCAGGAATTACATCATAGAACGCATGAACATGCGATAAATCTGTTATTTTACAAAAGTGATGTTCTCTCTGGGTAGAAATTCCTTTCATCTATGTAGAGCACATTCTAACTCTTCCCTAGGAAAACCTCTGAGGTACAAAGAAGTGATTTGTCTGGGGTCACAAGGCCAGTGTCAGAAACTGGATTTCAACCCAGTCCTTGCTGACTCCAAACACATCCGCCTCCTATATATAAGCCTCCTATTCTTTGTGCTATTGCCTCCCTACAAAATAACAATTTAAAAAAACGATAATAATAATAATATGCATTTGGAGGAACAAAGTTTCAAGGAAAGTAATGAAAAAGTCGACTATGCAGAAGATCTAGTATTATGAGATCTGAAACTATATTATAGACAAGTAGTCATTTACACTGTTTGATATTGATTTAATAATAGAAAAGTAGAGTGGTGGGGGGAGATAGATACATGGTATCTAGAAGACAATCAAAATAATGGCCAAGTGTTTGATAGAGACTGCAAACTACTGAGGAAAGGACAATCACCACACACACACACACACACACACACACACACACACACACACACACCACACACACACCACCACTACCACCATCACCACCATCACCACCATCACCACCACCACCACCACCACCACCATCACCGCCATCACCACCATCACCACCACCACCGCCACCATCACCACCACCGCCACCACCACCGCCACCATCACCACCATCACCACCACCGCCACCATCACCACCACCACCACCACCACCATCACCACCACCATCACCACCACCACCATCACCACCACCACCACCACCATCACCACCACCACCACCATCACCACCACCACCACCACCACCACCACCATCACCACCACCATCACCACCACCACCACTACCACCACCATCACCACCATCACCACCACCACCACCATCACCATTACTGCCACTACTAACAACAGAGAAGTTGGGACTATTAGAAAAGAAATGGGCAGAAAATAGATTTAGATCAAGTTCTTATGCCAAATCCTACATTAAGCTCCAAATTTACAGATTATCTAAATATAAAAAGTCATATCACAAAAACAAAAAAATGTAAGAAAAAAGGAGATACCCTTCACCACTATGGTTAGGAAGATAATGCATATTATGCAATAAATGGAAGAAGTGATCACAAAGTAGATAAAATGTTTAAAGCTTTTACACCAAATAAATTCAGCAAGAATTTTAAAAAGCAACTGCTGCTTTTGGGGGAGAAGGGCTTATACAGCAAACATTTATGAGGAACATAACCCAGATATCTAGGGAATTGACACAAATTTTTAAGATTAAGAGTAATTCCCCAATACAAAAATAATCAAAGTACATGAATAATTGTCAGAAGGAGAAATACGAACTATCAAAAACATATGGGAAAGTGGTCTGAATTACTAATAAAAGAAACACAAATTCAAACGACTCTGAGGATTCACCTCACGTGGTACTGGAATCCAGTGTTGATGAAGCTCTGAATTGTTATGACCGTTCTGGAAGACATTTTGGAATTAACCGAGAAAAGCAACTGAAGGGTTCACATCCTTTGTCCCATGAAATGTAGATTAGTTTGGTCAATGACAGAAAGAGAAAATAAAGGTGCCACATACACAAGATTTTTTGAAGTCCTTTCGTTATAGAAAAAAGACACTAGGTGTGAACCAAGTGCATGCCAGAGCCCCACTGGTTACAGAATGACTGGGGGGTGAAATGGGTTCTGTGAACACAATGGAACCTTGTTGTACTCTAAGAAATAATGAATATTGGGGACTTAGAGAATGTGGAAAAATCTATTTTAACAGAACAGAAGACCTAGATTCAAACTGTGGTTCTCCTTTGTTCTAGCCATGTGACTTTCGCAACTCAACATTTTCAGGCCTCAGAGTCTTCATCTGGGAAATGAAGAGTTTGTACCACAGCACCTTTAACATGCCTCCCAGATCTAAATCTACGATCCTGTAATTCAGAAAGAAGATAGTAGAACCAAGAGGAATAAAATGCACAATAATTAAAACAGTTTAAATAACAACAGTGAAAGACTTTGGTCATTCAGAAATAGACCAATGTTAACTCCAAGAGAGAGATGCTAAAACATGATTCCCTTTTCTCACTAGAGAGGTGGTAGACCATGTGTGCTGAGTGGTGCATACACAGGATGTCTCAGAAGACTTTTGGGACATCCTATAATGTCTGATAAATCACTCTGACAAAGCAGTTTTCTCAATTGTGTTTTTTGTTCTGAGGGCAGCTTTTCTGGGTAAAGTGTTTATTGAGAACAGTGGTATAAATAAGCAAAGTGTCCACATAAATTTTAAAAATTAAAAAAAATAAAAATCATGGAAAAATTGAGAGGGTTGTAAGCATTGTAATATGTGGTCAAATGCCATTATATTCTGATTAAAAAATTAATATTGTGATTAGTTAATGAATGATGCATGTCCCTTTAGGGGATGGGGTATACATAAAAGCCTTGAAACCAGTTGAGAAAAATGGTACCACAGGAAAGGGGGTAAAGGCGGTAAGGTGCTTGGAGGCAAAAAAAAAAATCCATTTTGCCAAACACAAAAACATTAAGCGTGGGCATTCTAATGAGAATGTACACCATATGTTTCTGATTCATTTACATGTAATCCATCAAAATATTATTTTGTAAGAGATATTTAATGTCCAAGAAACCTGCCAAGCCTTGTTCTAAACATTTTTTCCCCCTGAAGACCAGCTGTGTTTCAACAGTCATAAATGGACTTATCCTTGAAAACTGTAACTTGCTTCAAAGCAGTGGAATCCCTGAGCTGGGGGAAGATTTTGATATTCCCAAGGTACCTTCTCCCAGCTAATGGATTGGTGTCTCCTTACTATACATGAATGATCAAGAGAAGGTTGGATGATGATGTGGGGAGAGATGAATTTCAAGCTTGGGGAATTAATCACGGCTCGGATTTTTAAGAACTATTCACTAGAGCCTTGTTACAATCTTGACCTCAATTCCTCAAACCAAAGAATGGAGCTGGAAGGCACTTTAGAGATCATCTCACCCCACCCCCTCTTTTTACATATGAGGAAACTGAGGCCTGAGAGGAAGAGTTATGTGTCAAAGGCCTGACAACTAGTTAATGTGTCAGCTAAATGATTTACTGGATAGAGCCCTGGGCTTGGTATCAGGAAGACCTGAGTTCAAATCCTGCATCAATACTTACTATTTGAGGACCCTGGATAAATCATTTAAAGCTCCTTTATCTTCCATTTCCTCAACTGCAGAGCAGAGATAATGATGGCACCTACTTCCCAAGGTTGATGGAAGAATTAAATGAGATGAGCCATATAAAGCACCCAGCAAACCCTATTGGCTACACAAATGCTAGCAAAATACAATTCATCATCACCAAGAATGTTATGAAAGGCAAAGACAGGATTCAACTCCAGTTTTCATGATTTCTGGTCCAGTCTTTGGAATCAAAAAGTCCCGTGTGTAAAGCCAAGAGTAGCAGAATTGGAAGAACTTCAGAAACTATCTAATATAGACCTTGCAGTGATCAGGGCTTTGAACGTGAATACAGGATGTTGAAACAAACCCATGGACCTCAATTTTCCCATCTGTAAAATGGAGGGATTAGACTAATTAAGGACAATTTTGACAAGTATTTGTTTAGTTTATGTTTTGTTCCAGGCACTGTTCTAGACCTAGGCAAGGACAACATACAACTTAACTCAGAAAGACCTTGCCTTTAAGGAGATTACTTTCTGCTGCTTCTAAAATACTATTTTCCTTATTTTGTTTTGTTTTTTCTCCCACCTCAGATCCAGCACACCACTCTCCAGCCATCTTTGGACCTTGCCTCCCCTTGTGCATCTCTCCCTATTTTCCAACTCTGCCTCTGGGAATAGTAAGCAAATTAGAACTACCTACCACTATGGAAAGTGTGGGTCCTGAAGTGACCTGTTCCTCCACTCACCATCCAGAAGACTCCTTGTACTAAGGAGACTCCTCCCTGACTACCACCTTCCATCTCTCTTCTCTTCTTCCACAGCTGTTTGAGGGTAGGAATTGGCTTTTTGTATTTGTAGCTTCAGCATTTAGTAGAGCACCTAGCATAGAGCTATCACTCTATAAATGCTTTTCATTCATTCAACCAGTCATTCATCATTTCTACTCTCCAGTTGCTTTCAACTACCTACCATTTATACAGACTATAAAATGTCCTGAGACTCTTTAGACTTCCTTAGCTAGTTTACTCCCCTCTCCAACAAGCCCTGTTACTAAGCAATGCTTGGAGGGCAGCCTTGGTGACAGGTTTCTTAATAAACTATTCCCAGGCTGATTTCAGAAGGGGTCAACCAGTTGAGGCAGCCCTGATGGATAAAAGTCAGAAAAGGCAGGAAAGGGAAATCTAAAGCCTTCCAATTGAGGACCAGAGTATGGAAAGAAGGAAAGTAAATAACATCCTGTGGAGAAGAAAAAAATTGAAATGTGATCTAGACTTGTCCCCTTCTCCCATCCCCACCCCCAGACTTCTTGGATATTGTTTGCTTAAAAAAGGTTTCACCCCCTCTAAAGAAATGCCCTCAGGCAGGAAGGAGGCCAGCATTTACAGCTGAAGCCTCAAACAGTCTCCCTGGAGTTTTCACAAAATTAGAATCTTGGAATTAGACAGGACCCCAGAGGACATTTACTCAAAGCCCTATCAGAGAGAGAATTCCCTTTGCCTTATTCTTGGCAAACCTTTCACCTGAAGGTCTCTTGCAGAAGGGAAAATCCCTACCTCAGACAATAGGAGCCCAGTTTTCTCTTGTTCTCTAATAGTCCTACGAGTCCAAGGAATTGTTTGGGGAGTACGAGCAATTCCTTTTCTCTCCAATTGCCAACAATGTTTGACTGCCTGTTAGGGATCTCGGTGCCCCAAGGCTTGAAGTTTGACATAGAAAAATAACTAAGCCTATGGGTTTCCAGTCTTACCCATGATCAACACCAACCTTTTTAAATGTCAGAGAAAGTTTCCTTTTCTTTTTTTTTTTTAAGAAAAAAATCCAAATGAGAGAAACTATTGCTTTAGAGCTAGGTGTACACTTGCCTTCCTGGGTGAAGAGACTCCCTCTCCCAGTCAGTAAACAAGGCATCTACTGGGTACCAGACACTATGTGAAGCCCTGGAAAAACAAAGAAAGGAAAAAACAGTCCTTACCATCAAGAAGGTCACATTCTAATGGAAGAGACAACTTGTAAATAGCTAGAGATGTTGTGTGTGTGTGTATATGTGTGTGCGCGCACAAGGTATCATCTTTGTAATTTATTCTTTTCTGCTTTTTTTTGGAGGGGGGAAGGAAGGGCAATGGGGTTAAGTGACTTGCCCAAAGTCACACAGCTAGTTAAGTGTCAAGTGTCTGAGACCAGGTTTGAACTTGGGTCCTCCTGACTCCAGGGCTGGTGCTCTATTCGCTGTGCCACCTAGCTGCCCCTCTGTAATTCTTAAAGACTTCTCTAGAGCACTGAGACACTTAATGTGTGACTCTACAGAAGTTGCTTAACCCTGTTTACCTCAGTTTCCTCATCTGTAAAATGATCTGAAGAAGGAAATAGCTCCAGTATCTTTGCCAAGAAAATCCCAAACAGGTTTGTGAAGAGTCAGACCCAACTGACATGACTGAAAAACAAAGATTCCTAAGAGATGGTGTCTTCTGTCACAGGTCAGACTTGAACGATTTCATCTCCCTATCCGCTGGGCACACCTGCCTGTGCGGTTTTTCCTTATCTAACTTTATTTCAAGGGCAGCTCAGCAGGTTCACCTTGTTTCCCACCATCCTTTGGTAGGAAATATATAAGCACAAACCCAGAAATCATGGCTTTATGGAGAAGTTTGTTCAGGGTTTAAAACAAGTGAAGTGAGAGTTTAGTCAGTGAGTTTTCTATAATAGTGGAAAGAACCCTGGATTCATGGTCCAAAGTTATGTGTTCAAGTTCCAGGTATGATGCTTAATTGAGGATATACTACATACAACCTGTTCAGAAGGAATCATTTCTTCGAAAATTCAGGGGAAAAAAGCTCACAAACCTGACAAGGGGGCATGACATTGCAACTGTGAAGGACTTCAGCTATCCAGATGTGTGCACTCTCTGCCAACGGGAGAAGAGCTGGCCAATGTGTGATTTGCCTTAATGATTACTTCACTCTTGAAAGATATGGGAATGAATGAGGGCAGCTTCTGGTCTGGAGATGCAAGAAATAAATCGTTGCTGGACAATTGTTGTTAGTGTTTAGTTATTTCAGTCGTGTTGGATTCTCCATGACACATTTGGGGTTTTTTTTGGCAGGGATACTGGAGTGGTTTGCCATTTCCTTCTCCAGCCCATCTTACAGATGAGGAAACTGGGGCAAATAGGGTGAAGTGGGTCACAACAATAATCTCATGGGAGAAGCAGCTACTCTGCTATAGAGGTTAAGATTAACCTGCAAAGGGAAGAGTAAGCGGACAACCGTCCTAGTGCTATGGGAGGCAGATTTCAAAAGGCTCAGAGAAAATATGGACTCCTGCAGACTAAAATTCTACAGGTGAAGTCAGACTAAAAGGAGTGGGAAGCTACTCAGAGCAAAATTCTGAGGACACAGGCAGAAATGATTCCAGGGAGAAGGAACTGCCGAGGGAGATCAATGTGGGTGCGCAGAGAAGTCATTGATCAAGGGAGATCTTACAAAGTCCAGAGCAGAAGATGGAATCAAGGACCTGCAACAGACAATGAATATCCAAGCCTGGTGCTGTCCACTAGAAGAGTGCCGAGAATGCTGAAGCTCAGATACACTGGAGCTGGGGAGGAAAACTAAAGGTGGAGGAAGGAGCAGACTAGATTAGGAGGGGGCGAGGGATCAAAGGGGCTCTAGGACCCCTGCTTTGGGGGAAGGGGCTGAGGAAAATGGAGAATAGTGGGAAAGCTGCACCACTCATTTCTTATTTGTAGTGAAAGTTCTCCATGACCTTCCCTTTCTAGCATTAAGACATAGTCTACCCTCTCACACTCTCTAAGGGTGTCCCTCCTTAGGGTTGGTCCTCACATACAACATTCCATTTTCCCCTACCTTTATGCAAGCTGCCCTCCCCACCCCACCCCCATATCTGGAATGAAATCCATCCTCTGCCTCTTCCAAGCCCTGGTTTCCTTTTAAAGTTCAGCTCAAGGGGCAGCTAGGTGGCACAGTGAATAGAGCACCAGCCCTGAAGTCAAGAGGACCTGAGTTCAAATATGACCTCAGACACTTGATACTTAACTAGCTGTGTGACCTTGGGCAAGTCAACTAACCCCAATTGCCCTGCCTTCCCCCTCCAAAAAAAAAAAGTTCAGCTCCAGCACTATTTCCTAAATGAGGCCGCCCAGCTCCTGGGGTCTCCTGCTCCTCGCTGCCCAACAACAACAGCAACAAATGTTATAACACAAGCTATGTAATAATAGCTAACATTTCTATTTCACTTAATATGTGCCAGGCACTGAGCTAAGCACTTTGTAACTATTTCATTTTTGTCCTAACAACAACGCTGGAAGATAGGTGCTACTATTTATCCCCATTTTATGGATGTGAATGTGTATGTGTTTTCTTCTCTAGGAGAATGTAAGCCCTTTAAGGGAAAGAATAACTTCACTTTTTCCTTTATATCCTCAGCAGCTAGCAAAGTGCCAACCAGTCAGAAGGTCAGTCAATAAACCTTTATTAAGCCTCTGCTATGCACCAGATACTCTTCCCAAGAGAACGGTCTTTGGATGACGAAGAACAGAATGCAGATCGTTAACAAACAACATGAAAGTTCCTATCATTTACTCCCTATCTCTTCCATTCAATTAAATTGTGTACTGTTTGATTTACTGCTCTTGGCTGGTCTGCTTGTAGAGGGCACCACAGATGGGGGCTCTCGCTGTGTCACTCCTCCTCCTAGGGTTCTGTGACTCCAAATTTGAGTGGGGGCCCTTTCTAAGTCCTGCTTCTGCTTGCACACCCTTCTCAGCCCTCTTGCGTCTCAGGGAAGACTACTGGGAATTTGGATGCCAATTTGAGGGTAAGATGGATCCTAACTACTAAGATCAGAGATGTAGAGAGAGAAGCATACCAGAAGCTCCAACGCACTTACCTTACAGAAGAGAAAACTGAAGCTCAGAAAAGGGAAGGGAGTTACCTAAAATCAAATAGCAAGCAGTAAATGCTAGAACTAGAACTGAAACACAGAGCCTCTCCCTCTGAATCTGACGTTCTTTCCATTATGCTCAAACATGTGAGAACTAGCTAAAACCTTTCAAAAACTAATTGTTAAATTTTCAGTGTGAGTATTTACACCTTAAATATTGGCAAGCACCACAAATCAGGGCTTGATTTGTCTTATTGATTGTCTAGACTTAAGGAACCAATGTTCAAGATAGAAATTAAATTTGAAATTGTCCTGTATATGTTTTTGGAGAGCTGGTGGTTAAGCATTTACCAGCACACCTCTGGTTACACCCGACCACAGATCACAAGGAAAGAATGTTGTAAACTATAAGTAGTATATGCCTGTAAGTTATTATTATAATAGATTAATCATAAGAAATGACATTTATATGAGAAACGGCATAGTATAGAGGAGTGAGTGCTGAAAACAAAGGATCACAGAACTGGCAGGAATCATGGAGGGTATCAAGTTCACTCACCCATTTTACAGATGAAAAAACAGATGCAAAGAGAGATAAATTGACTTTTCCATAGTTCCAGTTAGTAAGTATTTAAGGCAGGATTTGAACATGAGTTTTCCTGACTCCAAATCCAGTGCCCCCTCTGGAAAGACCCAAGTTTGAATCCTGCCTCAAACATTGTTTTGCTAGTTGTGAGACATTAAGAAAATCACAAATTTCCTGAGCCTCAGTTTCCTCATATGTAAAATGTGAACGATGATAGCACTTACCTCACAGGATTTATGTGAAGATCAACAAAATTTTAATAAAAAAAATAAAAGTAATGGCTAGCATTTATGTATTACTTTAAGGTTTGCAAAGAATTTTATGTAGGTTAATTCATTTGGTCCTTGCAACCCAGTGAGATAGTTTCTGTCCCTATCCCCATTTTACAGATGAAGAAACCAAGACAGACAGAGGGGAAATAGCTTGCCCAGGGTTATACAAGTAAGAACTATATGAGGCAGAATTTACACCTAGGTCTTCCTGATCCAAGTTTCTTTATCTCTATATATAAATAGATAGATTGATTAATAGAAATAGATGTATATGTATATATATGTATACACACATACACACATGTATATACACAAAGTGCTTTGCAAACCTTAAAGCGCTCTATAGATATTAGTTATTAATAATATTATAGAGAGTTAGCTTCAGAGCCTGGAAGACTTCAGTTCACATTCAGATTTAGACACTAACTAGCTCTGAGACCTTGGATGAGTCACTTGGCTTCTCCCTGACTCAGTTTCCTGTAAAATTGGGGGGAAGGGCTTGATGGCTTCTACAATTTTTCCCAGCTTTAAGGTTATGATCGTATGAAGCATCAGAGAGAGAGGTTTGAATCCAGGTCTGCCTGACCCCAGGGTCACCCTGTTAGCCCCTCTGCCTCTGGACTCTCCTAGTCTCTCCCACTCCATTTTCCTCTGATGGATTCCATAGCATCTTATCCTCTCTACAAAGTGGGTAGCCCCTTCAGAGGATGGGGGGGGCAATGACATTATGACAACAACTCTTTATTTCAAGCCTTTTCTGACTACATGTGTCCCCACAATTGGCATGGCTAGCTTGATCACTTGTGCCCCCAATGTCTTATGAGTTTCCACCAGACGGAAGTAATATAGAATTATGTAAATCGACTCAACTTGAAGTCAAGAATCATGGACCAGTCAATAATGTTTATGCATCAAGAAAGGGCAGATCCTCCTGGAAGAAATAAAGCGGCCAGCCGGGCTGTAAGCAAACATTTCTAAGCAGGCAAAGGCCTGGTCCCTGCAGCACATTGTATTATCATATTTCCACATAATTAGTTTGTTTTCCACTTGAAATCCGAAAACGATTCGACATCAGGTTCTGCGCCTCAGGACGGTGCATCCGCTGGAAATTCTCCTGCGAAGGTTCATATGTTGAATAATTAGAAAGAATTAATCTGTTGAAATTAAAGTTTGGGATATTATGGAACTCATGAATAGTGTATGGGCCAATCAAGGAAATGAAAGGCGAACCTGCATTTCGGGCCGACAGACAATAGCAGATGACTGCCGGCAATCTGTTTTTTAATCAGTGTCTCACCAGCCAGAGGGATGAATATCGTGATGGCCTGTTTAGAGATATTGTCAAACTTCAGCAAAAATAATGAGGACCTGTCCCCAAGTCAGCCCCCACCTTCCTTCCTTCCTTCCAAGGTGGGTTTTGGGGTGGTGTGAAGGGAGTTTCCATGATGGCCCTCCCTGAAGAAGCCAGTGGGGTTCTTGCCCTGCCAGTAAGGGGTGGTGTGAAGGTCAAGGACAAAGCCTTTTCCCTTAAGCCCCTTCCCACAGTAAATGAGTTCCCCTCTCTCTCTCCAAACGCAGAGTGATACAATGGGAAAAGAGTTAAATGTGGAGCCTGAGGAATTCCTATCAAATCTTGCCTCTGCCAATATCCCTACCTGTGTGTCCTTGGGCACTATTTAAAAAGCATTGGATTGGAATCCAAAGGCCTGACCTAATCCCAGTTTTTCTATTAACCAGGCAACCTTGAGCATGACATTTACCATCTTCCAGTCTTATTTTCTTCATTTAAAAATGATCAGGCTGGACTAAGCTACTTCTGAGGCCCCTTCCAAGGTGTAAATCTGTGAGCCAATGCAATGCCTTGAGCCTCATTCATTTCCAGACTGGACTTTCCTCTGGTACAACATGAAGCACTTGGAAACAGATGAGGGTTTCTCTCCGCCTTTCTGTGTTCACTGGACTCTTTTGGCACCTCTGTGCATCTCCTCTCAGAATAATGTTGTTAGATGCATAAAATAGAATACATAGGATTACAAAGGCAGTGAATTCAAGTCCGTGGACCCTCTGGAATCCTTCCTGTGACCCTCTGGTTAAGAGCCCCTTAGAGATGAGATAATCTCTGGGGTTCCTTCTAAGCAATCAATGCATGATCCCATGATATGAGGCGCTGCCTAGTTCTTCTTGGGGCCCCAGGATCCTCACCTATTTAATAACGAGGTTGACCTACATGATAGCCAAAGTTTTTCTCAAGTTTTAAATCCATGCTCTTAGACTATATGCTGACCCTGCTCAGTTCCTGGATCTTTAAAATAAAGACGTTGGACCAGAAAACTCCCAAGTCCCCTAAGTTCCAAATCTATGATGCTAGGATAAGCTGCCTTTCAGGATCTCAGTTTCCTCTTCTGTAAGATGTGAAATTCGGTCAAAATAATCTCCAAGATTGCTTCAGTTCTGAGATCTTACACTCTAAAGGAAAAACTGAATGGCATCTGAGGCTAGTGGCTTTAATTATTACGGGCCTGGAAGAAAAGAGAGCAGCAGGAGTGCACAGCAGGGGAGCCCTGTTGGAAGTGGAGGGTGGGGAGAGTTCTAATAGATGATGGGGGGATTCATTTTCCAGGGCTATGACAGATTTAAAGGATATTTGTTTACATGCCTTGCTTAAAGTAGGACGACAATATGGTGACCAGAGATGCAGAAATGGCAAGAATGTTTAAGCTTGTGGAAAACACAACCACAGAGGAAGTGAGTCATTTAGAGGCATAAATTATGGGTAGGATATTGGTTGTGTTAAAGGATGTATATTTTCCGTGTTGCTCCCCCACCCCAACTTAAAAAAAATAACCTTTGTTGACTCTCTATGGAGAGAGTGGTTCTTAAACCCACCAACCTTTGGCCTCTCTGTCGTCTGTGAGGACTTGGAGGCAGCTTCCAGATTGAATTGAAAAATGGGCATTATGGCAGGCTTGCAGCTTCAATCTTGAAAATGAAGAAAATGGATCCCGTCCAGTCCATTGGCTCTCAACCAGTCTTTAAAATCCAGCTGAACAATGAACAAGGGGTTGGGATTCACAGCCAGCTGGTGTCAGAGCTGGGCAGGGAGAGTGTCAAAATATTAGTGACTTTTTCACATTTGTCAAAAAGCGTGGCCAATCTGGGAAGCCTCCCCGGCCAGCTTGCAAATGTGAATCTTGCACCAGTTTTTTGTTGTTTTTTTTTTACCCCTCTCTCTTTTTGACATCTCGCCTCCTCCTCTCCGAATGTCAGCACCCCTCGACTCCCCCTTGTACCACCGACAAGGACAGAATAAAATATCTTTTACTTAGAAGATGAAAATCCTCTATTGATTTATCATCAAAACATCAGTTGCTAATTTATTGCAGTTGAGCGCCAGACCTCATTGGAAGAAAGAGGGGCATCGGCATTTCCATGCTGAGCCCTTCACTTTCTGAGCTTTACAACTCATCCATTTAGCCAGTCATTCCCAAAACCTGGCATGCAAGGTCTCAGTGGGAGAATAAATATATTTATACAAAATGTTTAAGAAAGCCTGCCCACATTGGAGTTAGAAGAATAAGCATATGTTAGTACTGTCTGGCACTCTCTTTTCAGCTCTCATATCTCTCCAAAAAAAAAAAATCCCACAACCCAACATTTTTATTTTATTTTTAAATGAAATGTTGCTGGCAGTCAACATACAATATGGGCTGGATGCTTTTTTTGCATTTTGGGAGGGAAAACTCTACAAGAGAAAGCAGTGAGCTTTTTTTTTTTCTGGTAGAAGAAAAACAAATTTGTGTGAGTATGTGTGAGGATGAGGGGCCACTCCCATGATCACAGGATTTCAGAGGCTGAAGGCACCTCACAGATCACCTACTCTAATACACCCTGGAAAAAAATCTAGGAATATAGATTTTAGAGCTGGAAAGTCAATGTCATCAAGCAATCATTAAGCATTTACTGTGTGCCAAGCCCGGAGGCTACAAAGAAAACTAAAAATTCCATCTCTGTTCTCAAAGGAACTCACATTCTAATGGGAGAAACAACACACTAGCAACTTTGTGCATTCGAGACATATAAGGCCAAATGGGAACCAATCATGACACTCACACTCCCCACCTCGTGTGGCCGTCATAGGGAGAGCTCTCTGGAAACCTGAAAGTTCTATAGGAATTTTCTTTATTGATGCAGATTTTCTTCTCTGTCTTATTCTTCTCATCTTCTTCTGATGCTTTTTATATAAAAATAGTCCTAAGAAGAGTTGATATTCTGCTACTGTGCTGTGGGCCATTGAACAGATGGACAAAAAAAGACATTTTTGTAATAAAATTAAAGTATTGGGATTTGATCTCATGTTGACATTCAAAGTCCTTCACCTCCTGGCTCTCTTCCTACCTTTCCAGGCTCCTTACACCTTACTCACTGTCTTATACTTGGTAAAACAGTGAGTGTCTGCCTCCTGGCTGTTATCTCACAAGACCCTCCATCTCCAGCCTCTGGGCATTTCCACTTGGCATGCTCTTCCCTCACTTTGTCCTCCTGTCTCCCTTCAAATCCCATCTAAAATCCCACTTTCTACAAGGCTTTTTCCAGTCTCTCTTTATGCTAGCGCCTCCTTTCTGCAACAATCTCTAATTTCTTCTGTCTGTATCTTGTTTGTACATAGTTCTTTGCATATTGTCTCCCCATTAGACTATGAGCTCCTTGAGGGCAGGGGCTGTCTTGTGCCTTTCCTTGTAGCCCCAATGCTTAGTATGGTGCCTATATCTGTGATGTCAAGAATTAAAGACAAACAACAATATTGAAAAAAATAGGTACTTAATAAATGTTTTTCTAATTGACTAGAAATAATAAATATACTCATATTAGGGGTACATGCTCACAGAAAGATCTAATTATGTGACTCTGGACAAGTCACTTCACCCTGATGGCCTCAGTTCCTCATCTACAAAATGAGTTGGAGAAGGAACTGGCAAATCACTCCAGAAGCTTTACCAAGAAAACCCCATGGCCAAAAAAATCCATGGGGTCAAACAGAGCTGGACATAACTGAATGATTGAACAACATTGATCTAAAAAGGTTCTTCTAATTGTTAACATGGTACCCTACCTCCTGGCCACACAGTTCCCAGACAGGAATTGGAGATCTTAAAGATTCATTCTTTTTAAATCCCTATGAGATGATCATATATGCATACATGTGTGTGTATATATATGTATATATATACATATAAATATATATTTATATATTTGTATATATATATGCACACACAGATATGTATAAACACATATACACATATACATGGATGCATGTATATGTATATACATGTGTGTTTATATACATATATGTTCATGTATACACATGTATCTATATGTCTATGTATGTATGTATGTTGTTTGCACATAATCATTTTCATATTATCTCCCCCTGCTTCCATTAGATCATTAGCCCAGTAAAGGCAAGCTACTACTTTCAGCTGTCTTTGCACAGCTCTTAGCACAATGCCTGTAGGCACATATTAAGTGCACGGGGATTATTTGATTTGAGGTTAAGATATTGGATCTATGAGGAATCTATGTCAAACCCAAGTATCCCAGAAGGAATAACTCCTGGTGCCAACATGCGCTATTCACAATTTACTCTTAATTAATGAGATTAGTTCCTAATACCTATTAAAATGCTGACAGGATAGCATTCTGGCAAAAGCTCAGTTTGGGTAGAAAGGAAAAGGTCCAGAGTCAGGAGCCTAGGCTGGTCTTAGAGACAACCCAGAAGGGCCAACATGGTGGAGGGACTTTGCAAGCAGAGGGTGACATGTGGTCCTTGGGATCCTGAGGACAAGATAGTCACAAGAGGGAGAGACAGGGAACAATAAAGTCAGACTTCTTTACACTGATGTCTCCTTGGCCCTGGGACAAATATAATTGTCAGGATATACTCAATATTCTACAGACATTTGTGAAGTATCTACTGTATGAAAGCCTGGTTTGAGCTCCGTGCTTCCTGATTCCAGGTCCACTGGCTCACCCCTCTCTCTTACACACTCTATTCCCATCAAAATGGCCTGTCAGGTGATCTGTCTCTGCAAAATCCCATCTCTTCCCTCTGTGCCTTTCCATGGGCTTCCCATCCTCCCTTCTGCCTCTTAGCATCTCTAGCCTCCTTCAAAGCACAGCCCATGTGTTACCTCCTACCATCAAGCTCCTCCATGATCTCTCCATGTTCGCCCCTCAGTCTTCATCTTTGCTTTGCCAGTCACCAGCACAGTTCCTGGTACATAGAAAGTATTGAATAAATGGTTGCTATTGAATTGTAAGAAGCAAAACAGCTCCTTCCTTTCCTAGGAAGAGCCAGCAAGGTGACCCTTCAGCACCCAGCTGGCCAAGCTCCTCCAGTCCCTGGCCAAGGGGATGGGGCCTTGAGGCCTGAGACATTCATTTTGTTTGGCCATCAGGCTGGAGTGCTCACTCTGTGGTTTTTAAATGTAAATCCGATCAGGGTTCACTCACAAAGTAATTCTGCCTTTTCTTTCTTTCATTTTTTTTTAATTGATCAGGATGCAATTCAAAAGCCTAATGACCGCAGTCTGTTAGGTTAAAATGCTCAATTGAAATTTAAGACAATTACCTGCCCTTGGAGGAACTCTTAATTTATGGAGCAAAGAGATCATTTGAGAGTTTGGTCAGTTAACATTTAATGAGTGCCAACTATGGATGGAAAGCAGGACGTCTGGTAAAGAGAGGCCTGTGGTTGGAGTAAGAGACCCTGGCTTGGAATTCCAGCTCTGCTGCTAACAAGAGGCAGCTTTAGGTCAATGCTTCACCTGGGTTCCTCTCAGGTCAGATGAGGAGATTGGCAAGTAATAGCTGCTTAGTAAAATGCTTGTTGAGTGATTAACTGAGAGTGTTGAAATAGCTCAGAAGTTCTTACCCTGGGATCCCCATGCTTCCAAGGCATCTATGAATTCTTTCAGAGAGTTCCTGAACCCCTCTGAAATATCCAACTACAATTTTGTTAACCTTCAGCTTCCTTTATAATCCTATGTGTTTAATTTTATGCATTTAAAATCATTCTTCTGAGAAGCGGTCCACTGAGAAGCGGGCTCCCCCAGACTGCCCAAGGGGTCCATGACCAAAAATAGTGGTTAAAAGCCCTTAGCCTAAATGATCTTTAAGGTTCCTCCAATGCTGAGTCTGTGACAAAAATTTCTGGAAAAGAAAGAGAAAGGTAGTGGCTGAGTATTCTAGGATTGAAGACACGGGCCCTGCAGTACAACCCTCTCATTTTACAGATGGGAAAACTGAGTCTTAGTGACGATAAGTATCTGAGTCAAGTTCAGGCCCAGATCTTCATGCCTCCAAGTCTGGTGCTCTCTCCACTAAATCCCCTCAGTCCCTTCCCAGTCTGGGGATTCCATATTCTTTTTGTATTGGAGGGCACGGCTAGAACTCCAAAGTTTGATGGCTAAGTCAGCTTTGAGCTCTGATCATTTGGGCATAATGCACGGACAGGAACAATACCCCAGACTGGAGATTGCAATTAAAGATAGAAATATTTGAATTAAATAGCCTTCAGAGAGAGAGAGAGAGAGGCATTTTGATTGCTTCTTACACTTATAAATTTTATGGGATACTCCCCCCTTCAATATACAGACATATGTATGTATGCATGTATGTATGTATATACACACACCTTTATGGTTATAGATATACACACATATGTGTCATTATACACACATATATAAAGGTGTATGTGTACATATAAACACGAGGCCACATGGAACGCCCTTCATCTATGTTCATACACTTGCCACATTAATGACAAATTAGTCCAGTTCTCTCTGTCTCCTCAACCTACTCTAACATCCAAAGTCCCAGGGGCATAGAGACAGGTAAAAGAGAATACTTTGTCTGCTCCTCCATTTAATGGATAAAAAGTCCAGAGACACCAAGAAAAAATAAAAGGTTAAAAATAAGACACATCCTTCCCCGGAAATAAGCCGGTCTTTTCCTTTGGACCTGTTATGGTGCTTTGAGACTCGAGCCTTTCAACAATCCCAGAGCAGGAGTCCCCCAGGGAAACAAGGGAACATCTTGGATAGGGGGGGGGGAAAGACAGCTGCCCTCTTGCCTTAATTAAAGACTATGAAGTCACTTCCTGAGGTGTTGTTGAATTAAAGTCAACTAAGGACAGGTATGTGAGTTGCTTTTCTTCCCACACAGAAGATATTGATAGAAAAAAATAGAACTTTTATAGAGCAAAGCGCTTTTACACGCATTATCTCATTTGATCCTCCTAACAGCTCTGTGAGATAGGTGCCTCCATTCTACAGATGTAGAAACTAAAGCCCAGAGAGAAATGACTTGTCCAGAGTCACATTTGCAAGCATCCACAGCAAGATTCAAAGCCAACATCTTGATCCCCTTCCTCTCGCTCTCAGCAGGGAAACAGCTTTTGTAGACAAAGTACAGATTTGGGAGAGTGAAGGGAGTGACTGATTTCCTTACCTTGGCAAGACTGACTGAGCTGCCCCCAGCAGTGGCAGCATGATCACCTCCTCCCAAACCAGTGGATACTGCTGCTGCCCTAAAGGGAAGCGAAGAGGGGTCAATACCCCCACTGAATTTGGCCTTGCTCTTGTCATGGATGGATCTCCCTGAGTTAGCCCACTACCCCCCATACCAACAAGACCTTCCAATAAGGTTTGGGGCTAAACATCTCCCCATTAGCCTTGGCCTCTCCTTTCTTGTTGGATGGGCGCCCTGTGCCCGCTGACCTTCACTCCCTGCAATCAGAATGATCAAATGTGATCACCAGGAGAACGTGATGAGGAGCCGGGCTAATCAGTCCTGAAATGTCAAATTTGCATACATTCCAAGTGACCCCCCAGTCTTTACCTCTGAGGGAAGAAAGACTCAGGCTTTTCTGCCAGTTGTTGCAGCAGAGGGGCGACTCCCTTGGCATCAATGAGTTCCCTCCTGTCATAGGCTTTTCCTCCAGACTTATTCCAAAGCATCAGTGATGGACGTCCCCCTCTGCACTTAGCCCCAAGCCTAATGAGATTTGACAAATGGTGCTGGTTTTGATGGGGTCACTAACTACAAGAGCTGTTGGGGGACACATAGTGCCTGGAAGCTGGAGCCCATCGGAATATCTAAATAGCTCATTTGGCAGATTTGTACTCAGTTTTTCAGGAGGGGTCCGAGTCTAGTGCAGACCCAATATAGAACTGCCAGCTCCTTCATAGGACAATCTTGTAGCTCCAGCCCATCGGGATTCACTCGATTCGAATTCCACTTCAAATGTTTATTAGTTGTGTGCCGATGGCAAAGTCACATCTCCCAGAGCCTCAGTTTCCTCATCTGAAAAATGGGGATAATGACAGTACCTCCATCAG
>CM053584.1:15027533-15051829 GCA_028627135.1 Pseudochirops cupreus
AACCAAATTACAAATATCAAAAATGAAAAGGATGAAACTACCTCCAATGAAGAGGAAATTAAAACAATAATTAGGAATTATTTTGCCCAATTGTATGCACATAATTTGACAATCTGAGTGAAATGGATGAATATTTACAAAAATATAAGTTGCCCAGATTAACTGAAGAGGAAGTAAATTACTTAAATAACCTCATCTTTGAAAAAGACATTGAACAAGTCATCAATGAACTCCCTAGAATAAAATCTCCAGGGACAGATGGATTTACTAGCCAATTCTAACAAATATTTAAAGAACAATTGATTCCAATACTCTACAAATTATTTGTGAAAATTGGTGAAGAAGGAGTCCTACTAACTTCTTTTTATCACACAAATATGGTACTGATACCTAAATCAGGAAGAGATGAAATGGAGAAAGAAAATTATAGACCAAATTTCCCTCATGAATATAGATGCAAAAATCTTAAATAAAATATTAGCAAAAGGATTACAGCAACTTATCACAAGAATAATACACTTTGATCAGGTTGGATTTATTCCAGGAATGCAAGGATGGCTCAATATTAGGAAAACCTTCAGCATAATTGAACATATCAACAGTAAAACTAGCAGAAACCGCATGATTATCTCAATAGATGCAGAAAAAGCTTTTGACAAAATACAATATTCATTCCTATTAAAGACACTAGAAAATATAGGAATAAAAGAAGTCCTTAAAATAATAGGTAGTATCTATTTAAAACCATCAGCAAGTATTATATATAATGGAGATAAACTAGAAGAATTTCCAATAAGATCAGGGGTGAAACAAGGATGTCCACCATCACCCATGTTATTCAATCTGGTACTAGAAATGTTAGCGGTAGCAATTAGAGAAGAAAAAGAAACTGAAGGAATCAAGTTAGGCGAAGAAGAGACTAAGCTATCACTCTTTGCAGATGTTATGATGATATACTTAGACAATCCTAGAGCATCAGGTAAAAAAACTACTTGAGACAATCAATTTGGCAAAGTCGCAGGATATACAATAAACCTCAGGAAATACAATAACTCCTCAGCATTCCTATATATTTCTAACAAAATTCAACAGCAAGAGATAGAAAGAGAAACCCCATTTAAAGTTACCATAGACATTATAAAATATTTGGGAATCTACCTGCCAAAACAAACCCAGGACCCATATGAACACAACTACAAAACACTTTTCACACAAATAAAGTCAGATCTAACTAATTGGAAAAACATCAATTGCTCATGGCTGGGTTGAGCTATTATAATAAAAATGACAATCTTACTTAAATTAAATTACATATTTAGTGTCATACCAATCAATCTACCACAAAATTACTTTGTAGAGCTAGAGAAAATAGTAGCAAAATTTATCTGGAAGAATAAAAGGTCCAGAATTTCAAGGCAACTAATGAAAAGAAATGCAAGGGAAGGTGGCCTAGCCATACCAGATTTTAATCTGTATTATAAAACAGCAGTCATCAAAAACTACTTGGTACTGGCTGAGGAATGGAGTAGTAGATCAATGGAATTGATTGGAGACATGAGACTCTGCAGTCAATGACTATGGTAATCTTCTATTTGATAAACCCAAGGACCTCAGTTTTTGGGATAAGAACTCACTATTTGACAAACACTGCTGGGAAAACTGGAATATAGTATGGAAGAAACTGGGCATAGACTATTAGCTAACACCATATACCAAAATCAAGTCTAAATGGGTGCAGGTTCTAGGTATAAAGGCTGATACTGTAAGCAATCTGGGAAAGCAAGGAATAGTTTACCTGTCAGATTTATGTAGAAGGGAAGACTTTATGACCAAACAAGAGTTAGAGAGTGTTATAAAATGCAAAATGGATAATCTTGATTTCATTAAATTGAAAAGTTTCTGTACAAAGGCAATGTAACCAAGATTAGGGGGAGTGGGAAATTGGGAAAGAACTTTTACAACCAGTGTCTCTGATAAAGGCCTCATTTCTAAAATATACAGGGAATCGTGTCAAATCTGTAAGAATACAATTCATTCCCCAATTGATAAATGGTCAAAGGATATGAACAGGCAATTTTCAGAAGTAGAAATTAAAGATACCCATAAGCATATGAAAAAATGCTCTAAATCAGTATTGATTAGAGAAATGCAAATCAAAACAACTTTGAGGTACCACATCTCACCAGTCAGATTGGCTAAGTTGACAAAACAGGAAAATGACAAATGCTGGAGAGGATGTGGAAAAATTGTAACACTAATGCATCGTTGGTGGAGTTGTAAACTGATTCAACCATTCTGAAGAGCAATCTGGAACTATGCCCAAAGGGCTATAAATAATAGCATACCCTTTGACCCAATAATACCACTTCTAGGGTTGTATCCCAAAGAAATCTTTATAGCAGCTCTTTTTGTGGTGGCAAAGAATTGGAAATTAAGGGGATGCCCATTAATTGGGGAATGGCTAAACAAGTTGTGGCATATGAAAGTAATGGAATACTATTGTGCTATAAGAAATGAGGAGCAGACGGACTTCATATTTACCCAGAGACATTTATACAAACTGATGCCGAGTGAGAAGAGCAGAACCAGGAGAAATTTGTACACAATTACACACACAACATATGTGTGATGACCAACTTTGATTGTCTGGACTCTTCTTAGCAATGCAAGGTTATAAGACAACTCCAAAAACTCATGATGGAAGGAGATGTCTACATTCAGAGAAAGATCTAGAGAGAACAGAATTTCAATGCAGACTGAAGCAAACTACCTGCTTTCACTCTTTTTCTTGTTTGGTTTTGTTTCCTTTTTCCCATTATTCATTCCATCAGTTACAACCCTTCTTTACAACCTGACTAATATCTAATGTGAAAGTATTTGCAGATCCTATACTTGACTGCATGCTGCTATGTAGGTGAGAGGGAAGGGAGAAAATTTGAAACTCAAGGGATTGTGGAACTGAATCTTGTAAACTAAAAGTAATCCAACAAATTAATAACGACAAAAAAAAAGCAGGACTGGGGTCACCAACCAAGTGACTGACCCCTTCAGCTACACTGGAAATCAATCAACAAGCTTTTCCTGTACAATAATGATAATAATCCTTATGATTATAACCAGATATTACTTTATTATTATAAATAGCTCATCAACTACATTGCTCATTCATTTTTAAGTCATATCTGACTCTTGGTGACCCCATTTGGGGTTTTCCTGGCAGAGATACTGGAGTGGTTTGACATTTCCTTTTCCAGCTCATTTTATAGATGTAGAGGTTGAGGCAAACAAGGGTAAATGACCTGTCTGGGGTCACTCAGCTAGTAAGCGTCCCAAGCCAGATTTGAATTCGGGAAGATGAGTCTTCCTCACTCCAGGTTCCTGACTTTACCCACTGCCCTCAGTCAATCAATCCACATTTATTAAATGTCGACTGTGTGTGAGGCATTGTGCTAAGCTGTGTGGGCCTAAGTCTCTTCATTTCTATGAGGCAGGTTAGCTAGATAACTTCCAAGCTTTCTCTCTTCTGTTTATCTCTACTTCTATGACATAGCCCTTTCTCATGGTCATGGTGGTGGGGACCCGGCAGGCAAATGTTGGTACTTTTTAGTCCCATGTTGGGCACAACAGTAGTCTCAAAGATGCTTAATGACTGATTGATGGTTTGACATTACACGAGGAGGCCAGACAAGCAGCTGGTAGAGATGAAACAGATTTCTCTCAAGTCTTGGGAACTTCTGTTGGGGCCTTCTCTATTCCTATCATAATTCAAAGACAAAGACGAAGTATGCCAATTAAACCTAGTTTGCCCCCAATAAAATCTTTTGCCCAGGCTTTCAGCAAGATGCACTGTTCCTAGAGCCTGAGGAGATGTAGGAAGAACCTGACGCTTTCTGAATTTAGGTGCCTCGGGATTCATTCATAATTAACTTTGATTTTTTAAAAAAGATCTTTCATGAGTTATACAAATACCTTCTGTGTTATCACTGTGAGATCATTTCCTCTATCCCCAAGGGAATCAAGGAGGGAGGGGGCGGCGGGGTAGAAGGACTGCCCCACCTCTTCTCATTAAAAGTTGCCTTTGATCTTAAAGAGACATCCCAGCTTTTTAAAAGACACAAAAATTCCCCCTCCCATTCCCTTACAAAATAAATTTCTCCTTAAAATTAGCCTGGGGTCTCATTTTATATTTATTAGAGTGTCTGAGAAATACTGCTGTTCCCACATCATTTGGGGAGTGGTGGGGCTTTCATTCCAGAGTGGATGAGGGGCTTTTAAGAAGGCCAACTCACCAGGACTGTGTGATTCCCCATTGCTCCATGAATAGGGGCCTTTATGTTGCATGGTATTGTATTGGGAACAAGTGTTTTGTTACATAATAGAGTGCAGTATTTTGGAAGCTTGTTAATTTTCTTTGACTACAGACTAAGGCTTTTTATTGTCTGCTCCAGTGGGGAAGAAACAAACCAGGTTCCCTACTGCCATCCCCCCACAAATATTCCTCAACACCTCCAGGTACCTTTCCAAACACATGTCACCACATTTTAAACTCTTGCATTAAAACATACTCCTTAACGTGGGAATAAAGTCATAAAGGCATTATTTTTCCTCTGGCCTCTAGTGACAGTCTCAAGTCAAAAAGAGGACCTTACTAAGCAAGGAAAGGAGTATTTCTTTATAGAGTCTATTACCTGCACAAGACCCTGTCACACCCATGACCTCATTTATATACCTTTTCATCATTCTCATCATCAGTCAATAATATTTCCTTCCAAACTCAATGGAGCCTTCATTTTGCAAATAGGGGAGTGAATGGGAGTCAAGCAGGAGAATGCTAGCCAGGGTGAGATACAGCAGGCTCTGTGTGTCCTGGGACCACCATAACTATTGTAGGTCCTAATGGGAACCCTGAAATGCCAGCTAGGTAGACTCCTTTGACACTACAGATTGGGTTAATATACCAGTCATCGCAATGTAATTATTCCTAAGTGTGAAAGCATTTGACCAGGTGGCATAATATTTCAGGTTATTTGAAATCATAAAGGTAATCAATCAAACATTTATTAAGTTGCTATTAAGTCTCTATCACTATACTAGGGATTAAAAAAAAACAACAGCTCCTGCCTTCAAAGAGCTTATATTCCAATAAAGGAGGCAACACACATATATCTAAGTACTTACATAATATATACAAAGATAGTACAAAGCAGTTTTGCCAGCACTTAACACAATGTCTAACACATAGTAGGTACTTAATAAATGCTTATCAACTGGCTCTAAAAGCTAAGGAAATCAGGAAAGATCTCCTCCAGAAGGTGGGATTAGAGTCGTCTTGAAAGAAACCAGAGATTCCAAGAGGCAGAGGCAAGGATGGAGATTTTTCCAGGGATGTGGCATTGATGAAATATTTCAATATAGCTGAGACTCAGCACAAACAGAGGAATAAACTATTATAAGATTACAAAGCCAGGAAGGTCAAAGATGTTAAAAGATTTCCATCCCAAACAGAGGAATTTATACATGTTCTGAAAGATAATAAGAGAGTGGCATGAATAGATCTGCCTTTAGAAAAACTAGTTGGTGGTTCTGTGGAAAATGGATTAGAATGGAGAGAATCTTGAGGTATGGAGACATAATAAGAGGCTGTTGCAATAGTTTAGGTGAGCAGTGATGAGGGAATTAACCATGGTGATTGGTCTATGAGCAGAGATGAGGGGATAAATGAAAGAGTTTTTGTTGAGGTTACAGTGACAAGGTATGGAAGCTGATTGGACATGAGAGATGAGGAAGAGCAGAGTAGAAGATATTGATGTGAAGAAGAGAGGATGACATTGTGGTTGACTGGTAGAACAGTGGAACTCTTGAGAAAAATAGTGAGATTCCTAAGAGCAGTGAATTTGGGAGGAAAGACAATGAGTTCTCAGGATTTCAGGTTTCAAATGCACAATACCATGATGGTAGTGTGTGAATGAAAATCAGGAGAGCATCTAGAGGGGAATACATAGATATGAGAGTCATTGACAGAGAGATGGGAACTAAACCCTTGAGAACTGATGACGTCACCTACCCATTGCTGATCAGTTGTAAGAAAGATCTTCCTCCTTAAATCTAGATTAGAGTTGAATCTAAGCGGCTACTAAGTTATGATGGGTAAAAAGTTAAAGCACTTGAGACCACTGAAAATCTTCACTCAATGCAATTTCCAGGAAATCCACAAAATGGATGAAGAAATAACATTTGTGCCTCAAATAATTCTGAGAAGTAGGTGAGCATGCTTAGATTGGAATTTCAAAACTTTAGAGTTTGATGGCCTGAAACCAAAGGGCAGACCAACCATAGGGACGCAAAGTGTTTAAAACAATACTGAAATATTCTACAATCATTATGAAGAAACATACTTTCTCCCAAAATTTGACCACAAGTGGAAAATATTTTAGCAACAGCACTTACATTATTATGTGTGGCATAGTAAGAAAAACAGAAAGAAATGTGGAGTCATCAAGGAATGCTCCCAAGGACAAGTGTTGAAGGACTTGAGCAAGTTATTAATGACTCAAAGAAAGATATTAAAAGATATACATCATTACATAATCAGGAGGTGCAGCAGAAAAACTGAATGCCATATCAGCAATTTAAAAGTCACAGAGAAGAATCATACAGAACAGAATCCAGAAAACAGCAGTAGATTTGAAACTGTAGATCAATAATTAAAAGGAAAGTCAAAAAATTAAGATGAAAGGTGATACCAGAATGTCCAAGCAGCACGAAGAACAGAACAAGCAATATATCGATCACCAATTTTACTAGGGAGAAGAAAAGCATTTAAAGGGAGCGGAGCCATGAAGAATCCTTTGGAAAATTTCTGGTTGTCTATGTGGTCTCAAGAAGGCCAATAAAATATGTCTTAATGGGGATGCGGCAGTAAGGGTCTATGTAAGTATTGGCTTTGTCCACTGGCTCAATTTGAACTCTGGATTAAAGTTCTAAGCCTTTGAGTCTCTAGCTTTCCTTGGAATACATTAAGAATTTTACACTCATCAAGTCCAAATGACATCTTATTATCATTTAAAGCAATCAGTCTCTATGTTCATAGTCAGCCACAACATCCCATTTTATAATTTTTAAATGAATGGTAACAGATTTGGAAAGTATCCTGACAGAGTATCCATATAATATTAGCAAAACATAGGGCCATTATGGAATTAGGGAAATTATGGAATTATGGGAAAATTAATTCTTCCTCATCAAAAGGGAGGGAAAGTGTTGATAGACGTTCTAAGTGCACATGAGAAAGAAGCTAAAAACTTAAAAAGAAAAATGCTTTTGGGAGAGGAAGACCTTACTTCATTCAACCATATTCAAAGCTGACCACAGGTCCATTCGATTTGTCAAATGTAACTACAAGTGCTTTACCGTTGGATGCAGCCTGCGAAGCAGGAAAGACTCAAGAACAGAATGAAATGTTCTCCATCCACTGATCAATCCTCACACGTGTACCAAGTGCGTACTACCTGCTAGGCATTGTGTTAAGTGCTGGGTAACATCCTAATAGCAGTTACAGTAATAAAAATATTAACCACGTAAGTTTCTTTATAAGTATGCCAAGGGCTTTACAAGTTATCTCCTTTGATCCTCACAAAATTCCCGTGATTTTAGGTCTATTATTCAATCCCTTTTACAGATCAAGAAAGTGAAGCTGAGAGGTTTAAGTAACCTAAACAGGGACATTAGCATTCGAGGCAGAATTCAAACTCTGGTCTTTCTGATTCCAAGATGAGAACTTTCCATACTATGCTACCAGCCACATATGAACAATGCCAGCAGGAAATTGAGCAAGAAACTTAAAAAAATGTCTGTTTTGCAAATCTGCTTATAGAAATAGTCTATGATAAGAATTCAGGACTCGGTCATGGCCATCAGAAATTATAGATGTTTTAACCTTAAGGACCCCGGGGTTATTGATAAATGTACAAGAATATGATAGATATTGAGCAATAGAGCAATGCAGGAGGGAAAAATTTACTATTTACTGAATACTTATAAAGGCTTTGATGCGGTAGCTCGAATGAAACATTGGAAGGGGGCTGTGTTTCACAACCAAAAAAATTTCTAGGCTACAAATACAGACTTCGAAGTAATCCAGGGTGCTCACTAATATACATAAATACTAATAATGTACATAAATTCCAATACATAAAAATGTATTGGAACTGGACCGTTATCAGTGATGGGCTTGTTGCCCCCAGTCACATGGAGGTGGCACTGATAGAGAAAACCTAATAAGCACCATCTTTAATAGATACTCATCCTCTTTAAGACACTTGGGATGACAAGTTTTCCAGAGGACAACGGAAGATCTCCAAATCATGAGGAAACAGGGTGAGGTATGTGATATTCTTCTCATTTGTCTGTGGCCAGAGTGATCCTTTCAATAGAACCTATAAAAGATGGACTTAGAGCACTACTGCCTGAAAAGAAGTTGTTTTATCCTATAGTATTCTATAATATGTGCAATGTTCTACAGAATAATAAACACACAAGAATAATACTGGGTTAATCCTCCAATGACAGGGAACTTGCTATCTCCTGAGGCAGCCTATTCTATTTCTGGGTGGCTCACATCATTATGAAGTTCTTGGTGCCAAGCTTAACCAATTTCCCTGCACTATCTAATCAAGCTAAGTGGGGGGCTGTAATTTCTATTAAAAAAAGGCTCAAAATGAGGCAGATTTTGCTTTACTATCATATTCAGTGAATGGTTTCCAAGAAATATTGTTTAATCACTGCAGGGAAGGAGAACTTTCTGAGTCCAAAGCCAAGTCAAACTCTTGAAAATTGTTTTTGTAATGTTTACCTAGTGAGATCATATTTACTTTGCCCTGATGAAGTACAGGTGCAAAATTTAAATCCATTGGTCCCTGAAGGGTAATTTCCCACCCATTTCTTTTTCAGCATAGTGAAAATGGCCAACTTTGCAGGAATCCTTGCCTGCGTCTGCTCTGTAGTTTCTATCCCACCCCTGAGGATTTCCGTAGAAACAAAGCAGAATGATTTTGTTCATATAGTTACCAATTGTTTCCTCATGGCATTTCTGGGTGCTCCGTATTGTGGCCAGTTTACCACAAAATGCAGGCAGGCATATATGGGAAGTAGACCAAAGATGCCCTCCTAGATTCAATACTATTCAGTTCAACAAAGAGGAGATGGCAGAGAGATATGTCTCAGTTGAATACTAGTAATAAAAACAAACTTCCTTATAATTAGATCACTGCAAATGAGGAGAGAGCTAGCTAAGGAGCTGATGAGCCCCTCAGAATTGGGGGTCTCCAAGCAAGAGTTAGATGGCCAGTTATCAAAAACATTGAAGGCAAGTTTCTTTATCTAGTTAGTGTGGTACAATCTGACTTTTGAGCTCCCTTCCAACTGGAAGATTCTATGAGTCCAGTGCTAGGGACTTCCAAGATCTCCTCACCGTAAGGAATTAAGAACCTTGTGGAGCCCCTGTTGGGGATTCAAATCCACCCCCCCCCCCCCCATTCCCATCCCTTTTTATTCCTTCAAGGGAGCTAAATTCTTTTCTGATTCTTAATTCCTGAACATATCCAACTGGCAATCTTGCAAATCAAAACCAGAATCCTGGGAAGTTCTTGTTAGATGCAGATCAGCAGAAGCTAATTAGCATTAACTTGCATCCATTCTTCACTGATTGGCAGGACAGCTGTGGGGACCCAATGCAACATGCTGAGTTGCTTATTTGTAAGGCCACCTGCTACTTAGAGGGACCCAAAAGAGTGTAAACTCCTACTCCCTAATAACTCCGTGACCTTAGTTTGAGGAATGATACCAGACAGATATACTTGGCTTCAGGTGTAATTAGTCCTGATTTCACCTGACACAAAGTTTAACAATATATAGCACCGTGGCACCTTCTTCGTCTGACATGCTCACATCTTAATTAAGATTGACAACTTCTTCCTGAGGCAATGTATTTCCAGCTCTGGCTGGGAACTCACTCATTTGCTCAACCTCAGTGTCCCCTCAGCCCTTCCTAAACACAAGGCAGAAGCATGGTTAGGAAGTCTCCTTTGGTACTTCTCCCTTCCCTTCCTCCCAAATCACAGAAACTCTTACCATCTAACATTCAGCACATGAGAAGAATGATATTAATTGATCATGTCAAGCATCCTTCATCTCATCAGTGCCATAGCATCCTTTCCCAATACAGATAGCCATCCCTCTATGACTGTGGTTAAAAATTGGATTGCCTCTTGGATAATGTGATGATGACCTTCGCTAGGCATAGCTAAGCAGGAATTTAGACAAAAGATATATGATCTGTCCTTGAAGCCTTGTCTGTTGGGAATCAATCTCAGAACTGAAGGGACTACCACAAGCCAATTCGTTAAATGTGCTCTAGTAAAAGAATCCATACTTCAATATGGTATACAAATGATTATCTATCTTTGCTTGAGAGCCTAAGTTGAAGAGGAAACCAATACCTTCCAAAGAATGTTGGATGTGTCTATGTTTTAGCGATGAGGAAATGCAAGGAGTGTTGGATTTAAAGTAAGAAAAGGCTGAGTTCAGATCTTGCCTTTTATACTTCCTAGCTTTGTGTCACTGAGAAAGTTACTCAGTCTCTGGGAGACTCAGTTTTCCCCTCTGTAAAACAAGAGTATTGGATCAGTTGCCTTCATGTTCCCTTCTTACTCTTAATATACAATCCCAGGAAGCTCAGAGAGAGTTTAAGTGAGTTGCCAAAGGTCACATAAAGAGCATCAGAGACATTTCATGTCCCCAAGTTGGATGTCTTTTCTACTAGGAGACAAATTGAAGAGTGGTACCAGGAGAAAAAGGCTCACTTTGGAGGCCAAGAACTCTACATTCCAATCCTGGCTCTCTTACTTACTCCTTATGTAACCTGGGGCAAGTTATTGCATGAATAAATGAATGAATGAATGAATGAATGAATGAGAAAATATTTGTTAAGTATTTATTATATGTCAGGCATTGTGTGTAGCTCCTCTGGGTTTCAGGTTCCCCATCATTAAAATGAAACATTGGACTAAGTGACCTTTGAGGTTCCTTCCAACCCTAAATACATAATTCTGTGAGTTTGAATGACTGCTACCTCATGAGAACCCTGAGGAAAAAGGAATGGCCTCTCAGGGAGTGGTGTCAGGCACATAATGACAGCTGAGTCTGAGGCAAAAAGGCATTATCAAGTGCTGCTTTGTTGGCCATCCAAGGGTAGGGCAGCCTCTGCCATGAAAGCTTTCTCTGTTCTCCCAGCTGCTGGTGTCTTTCTCCTTTCCAGTCACCTTGAATCGGTTTTGTATGGGTCACACACACACACACACACACACACACACACACACACACA
Organism: Pseudochirops cupreus; assembly: GCA_028627135.1. NCBI lineage: Eukaryota > Metazoa > Chordata > Mammalia > Diprotodontia > Pseudocheiridae > Pseudochirops > Pseudochirops cupreus. The sequence continues at coordinate 15,038,914 of CM053584.1, forward strand.
CACACACAAAACTGTATAGCCTAGACATAGATATATGTGATATAAAGATCTGGATGTAGATATCAATGATATAGAGGCCTAGATATTGTTATAGATGATACAGATATAGATATTGGTATAGATGTAGATATAGAGATGGAGGGACAGCTAGGTGGCTCAGTGAATAGAGGACCAGCTCTGAAGTCAAGAGGACCTGAGTTCAAATCCAGGCTCAGACAATTAACACTTAACCAGCCGTGTGACCTTGGGCAAGTCACTTAACCCCAATTGCCCTGATCTCCCCCCTCCAAAAAGCAAAACAAAAACAGATATAGAGATAGAGACATGCTGTCTCCCTTGCTAGGATATTAGCTCTGGGGAGACAGGGTTTGTTTTGATTTTCTCTTTCTATTGCCAGCCCCTAGTATAAGGCTTAACACAAAAGTAGGACTTATAAAATGTTTGCTGATTGACCTCCAGACAGCTCACACTCATGGATTCAAGAACACAGAACATACCTGGGAAAAACACCCAGATCTCCTCTCCCACACTTGCCCTTGCTCTTTGCTTCATTTAGCCAGCAGAGCACCAAGAAAGTCCTAGCAAAGAAAAGTGCCTTTGGCCCTTGAGCACCATGGCTGGGCTATCTCGTGGTTAAAAGTTTTGCTTTTCTCAATGTTTTCTTGTCTACTCATTCACTTGACATCAACAGAATTGGTCTGTTCAAGGGAAACTCCAGCAAAGTCCTGGTGCCCCTCAATGCTTTTGCACCCTGGCTAATTGCAGCTCTCCCTTCTTAGCCTGGAGGCTACACCTGCTCCCTCGTTTTCCCTTCCCCCATAGCTAAGCTAAGACAGACATTCTGCACAGCTGTGCACTCTCCCACTCTCTCCCCCCTTCCTACATCATGGTACAAGAAGGGCAGGGCTTCCTGTTTAAACTATAGAGCTCTCAGTGAGCCCATTTGTTCTACCCCGGAATCACCAAATCTCTGAGTTGGAAAGGATGCCAAACATTATTTAGTCCCATCTGTATAGGCATGAGAATCCTCCCCACAACATGCATTATGGACTCTCCTTCACTCTTGAAGTGTTTCATGACCGGGGGGCAGAGGGAGGGGACATCCTAGGCAACCATTCAACTGATAGATGATACCTCAGAATGCTAGGAAGTCTTTCCTCTGTAGTCTGTAGGCAAGTCTAGTCCCTCTTCCACGTGACCAATGGCTAATCAACCAGCCAAGTGGTGATTGCATGCCAGGCATGAGGCGAGGTTCTGGAGATACAGAGACAAAAGTGAGATTACTCCTGCCTTCATGGATCATAATTACATTTATCCGAGGAAGAGAACCTGTACATCTATGGGTGGATACCAAACAAATCAAAGGTGATTACTTTTTGGAGAGGAGGCAAAGGCAGCTGGGGGAAGGGATCAGGAGAGATTTTACGTAGAAGTTGGCATCATGTTCCCCCAAGTCTTCTCTTCTCTAGGCTAAATAGCCTCATTTCCTTCTCCTGGTCCTATACAACAAGGTCTTGAGATCCTTCCCCACCCTGGATTCTCTCCTTCTGCTGTTGATGAGCTTAGCACTATTCTAACCAAAATGCAGTTCTGAGAACTGAACATCAGAGGCAAGAGGAGGTCTGTGTGGGGGATGCCATCTCCTCTCTATCCCTGGAGAAAAAAAAATGATTTCCCTCAATATTCTGGGCTGTCCCATCACATCCTTCTTCCCTGGATTATACAGTAAGAGAAACTTCTGGTCAGCTATTGTCTTGCCTGCCTGGGCTATATCTCTCAGGTCCCCCTATGAAGGGGAATGTCTAGTTGGTAGTTATCTCATCCCAAAGGTCAGGACCTAAACTGCTTCTGTTTAACCTGCTGAGATACCCCTGGGGTTTATTTTAACCTGGTAACCCTGTAAAACCACAGGGGGTGCTTTGTGGAGTTCATTAACATTCCGAGTAAAGGTATCCTGGATCATGCAGTGTTATATAGAGCATGAATTGAAATATTCGATTGCTTCTGCCCATCCTTTATTTTGGAGACCGAATTCAAATTAATTTGACAAACATTTCTAAAGCACCTACTACTCACAAAGCTCTGTGTTCATGACAGGGCAACAAAGATGAAAAATGGGATAGACGTTTACTTCAATGTCCTCAAGCCAAAGGAGTTAACAGGGAAGCAGGCTGCTTGGCGACAGAGCCCTGAGTTTGAATCTTGTTTCATGTACTTACTAGCTCGTGACCCTTGGCAGATCACTAACCCTGCCTGTGCGTTAGTTTCTTTATTTGTCAAATGAGGGAATTGGACTCAGTGCATGCTGATGTCCCTTCTGGCTCTAAATAGGGGATCCTAATAATTCCTGAATCACCAAGTCTCAAAACTGGTACATTAGAAAGCATCTAATCCAACCTTTAACAGTTTACATTTGAGGAAACCGTCATGGAGAAGTTTCAGTGACCTAGGACCACTAGGGTGAGAATCAGGCCTCAATGACCAAACTGGGAGATCAGTTCTCTTTGCTCCAGGTCATGCTGTCACCTGGTAAAGCACGCCCTGCCATCTTTTAGGACAGCTTTGCAGAAACGATTAACCTCAATTCAATGATGAATATTCCAAAAGCAGAGCCTGTACCTTTTGGAAAAACACTTTAATGCAAGACTATTCCCTGTGCAATATTTCAATATTTCCCTTTCTCCATATGTTTGGTGGTGGGACCATTCTACATGAAGCAGATATGCATTTTTTCAAGCATTCATTTGTTCCTGTTCCCAGCTGCTCACTCCCCATCTGAAGTCACATAATCCTCTGCTTGTGAAATCCTAATGACAGACGAAACCTCATTCTTTATGGCTCAGGACATTGGCACAAAATGAAAGGCAGCAAAAATGATATATTAACAGTCATTCCCCAAAATGAAGTTTTCCCAAAGTTTTTTTTAAAAGAGAGCCAGGAGCTCTTAACATATGAAAAATGGGATACAAAAGTGGGAGCTGTTCACAGAATTCTCAGAATCCCAGAGCACTGGGGCAGAGTGGAATGTTCCTGGCCATGGAGTCAAAGGATCTGGAGGCAGATCCTAACTCTGACACACTCGTTACCTGGGGGACCTTAGACAAAACCCTTTACCTCCTTTGGCCTCAGTTTCCCCATCTATGAAATGAAACATTTGGACTGGATGATCTGACAAATACCAGGGTTGGAATAGTTGGGTGCTGAGGAATCTTTTGGCTCTATATCTGTGGTCCTATTTGGGAAGGATTGTAGAGGCCATTTAATCCCAGTTGGAATCTTTAGAAGGGACCATTTGTTCTATCCTTGAAGACCTCCAAAGGTGTGTGCATGTGGGGGCACTACCTCCCAAGGCAGCCCATTTCACCTCTGGGCAGATCTACATTAGGAACATTAGGAATATTTTCCTTGCATCAAGTCAAAGAGTGCCCCTTTGGAACCTTCACCCACTCTTCCTCATTCTAACTTTCAGGGCAAAGTGAACAAGTCAATTCCTCCTCCATGTAGTGGATCTTCAGATGAAAGTTGCTATACCACCCACCCCTCCTCTCCCCCAGCCTTCTCTTCTCCTGGTTAAGTAGGCCCAATTCCTTTGTATGATTTTTTTAAGGGAGCATGGGAAGACCAGTTCTGCACTCTTAGACATGGAAATTTCTTGCTGTTTTGTCCCCCCAATGGCTCTGGTGAAACCATTTCAAATGTCATACTCCAGGAATTCATACTGGTCCATGGGATCATGAATGTGTAACTGAAAGGGATCTCAGAAGCCATGTGGTCCAACCCCTGATTTTTTTTTTTTTTTTTTTTTTGCTTTTTGGAGGGCAGCTGGGGTTAAGTGACTTTCCTAAGGTCACATGGCCAGTTTTTGTGTTGAGTGTCTGAGGCTGGATTTGAACTCAGGTTCTCTTGACTCCAGGGCCGGTGCTCTGTTCACTGCACCATCTAGCCGCCCCTCCAACCCCTGCTTTTTACAGATGAGGAAACTGAGTCTAGAGAGAGTAAATGAGTTGCCCAAGGCAACAGAGGTACTAAGTGGTAGGTTCTTTGACTCTAAACCTATGGTTCTGATACTCATTAAACCAAAATGGGCATGAATGAAGTTTGTTCTGCTTCCACAAGATCTTAGATGTGTGTACTTCCCTTCTTTAATGATGGTCTCCCTGCCCACAGTGTCTAGCCCTCTCCCCCACCCCCAATATCACCTCGCCTATTTGCCATCCAAGTCCACTCTCAAGAATAGATTGGCGATTCATTTCACACTGGGTTATAGATGTACATGCTATTGTTCATTTGTTTCACTCCTATTTGCCTCTTCATGACCCCATTTGGGGTTTTCATAACAAAGAGATTGGAGTGGTTTTCCATTTCCTTCTCTAGCTCATGTTACAGATGAGAAAACTGAGGCAGAGTTAAGTGACTTGCCCAGGGTCACACAGCTAGTAAGTGTTTGAGGCCAGATTTGAACTCAAGAAAATGAGCCTTCCTGACTCCAGGTTTGGCACTACATCCACTATACCACCTAGCTGCCTAATAGATGTCCAGAAACCAATGGAAAGGGTAATGGACTAGGAGTCAGTGGATGGCATCAGATTTCAATCTCTGACACTTACTGATTGGGGTGAACTTAGAGAAATTTCCAAACCTCTCTGGGGCTCAGTTTTCTTATCTATAGTAATAGGATTTGCATAGGCTTTGAGCACTTTACATATATTATCTCGAATTAATTATATCCCTTCCCAACTCCATTTTTTTTCTTTTTTTTTCTGATTAAAGGTGCCATCCCTTGACTCACTTCTTAAAGAGGCCTATTCAATGAATGGGTATTACCTCACTCTAAATGAGTACCTGAAAAGGCCTTGGCCTAAAAGGGCCAGCGTCTCCCACTGCATCCTGGGTCATCTCCAGTCATCTTGATCAATGTCTGATCACTAGATCCAGATGGCCCTGGAGGAGAAAGTGAGGCTGGTAACCTTGCACAGCTCTGCCTCACTGAAATCCAAGTCAACTGCAAGTCACGGCATCATGTCCCTGATGCCATGGTCCTCTTTGAAAAAACACAACAAAACAAAGCAAAACGAAGGACAAACACAGGGGAAGCATATAGGGGATGGAGTGCTGGCTTTGGAGTCCGAAGGTCTGAGTTCAGATTTGTTTTGTTACTTACGGTCAATGTGATTTTAGACAAGTTACTTTCTCTCTCTATCTTTTGGCTCTCAGTTTCCCCTTCTGTAAACTAAGGAAGCTGAACCTATATGATCTTGAAAGTTCCTTTTGGTTCTGAATCTGTTCTATTCCTTGACTCAGAACATCGTCAGGCATACAATAGCTAGCACTTTTAGAATACTCTAAGGTTTGCATCGTGCCTTACAAATATTAGCCCTGATCCTTAGAACAGCTTTGGGGGGTATTATTAACCTGCTTATTTTATGGAATGGTAAACTGAGGCATAGAGAGGTTAAGGGACTTACTCAGAATGACACAACCAATAAGTATTTGAGAGAGAATTCAAATCTTGACTTTCCTGATTCCAGCTTCAAAGCTCTATGCCAGTGATTCTCAACCTTCCTAATGCCACGACCCTGTAATACAGTTCCTCATGTTGTGGTGACCCCCAATCATAAAATTATTTTCGTTGCTACTTCATAACTGTAATTTTGCTACTGTTATGAATTATAATATAAATATCTGATATGCAGGATGTATTTTCGTTGTTACAAATTGAACGTAACCCACAGGTTGAGAACTGCTGCTCTTTGCTATTGTGCCCAAATCAACAGGCATTTTGAGGAAGCTGATTCATTGAAGACCCCCTATTCTATTCCAATCAGTATCAATCAATTTGATATGATTATAAGTTCTGTATATTTGGCCCCAGAGCTGTGAACTGCAGATGGTAAGATCACTTACATAACCAAATGAAGGTAACAATGAGAGGCTCTCCATCCTTATTTTTCCTTGTCATGGAGACCAAGTTCACTGTGGTGGAGGTGAGTCAACTACATGGAAAATCCCCTCAAATTATTTTTTGTGCCTCTGGACCATTCTCTCTTACCCACCATGAGCAGATGTCCACCTTGTGACCACCTAGTCAGTGGAGATATTCCTTGCTTCACCCAATTGATGATCCTGTTGACAGATCATTTTGTTTATTTTAGTCTAGGTCAACCAATGGAATTATTTTGCATCTGGTATAACTGTCCTTGAATGTTTAGGTATCTAACTCTAAAAAGATAGGATCCTCGAAGGAGAGGGCATCTCAGATTGTGATGGAGATCTGAGGTCCACTTCATTGGAGTGTACCATGGACCCTTTAATAAAGTGCCATTGGTTCAGTGTTCTACCTCAGTTTCTCTTATTGGAAGTTGGATAATTTTTATCCCCACAATTTACAGGATACCTACTGTGTGACAAACACTGCCTTCAAGGTGTTGATAGTCTATCAGTGGAAATACATGCATCAAATGACCTAATCTAAGTGAAAGGTTCTAGAACTCATGCATATTGAGGTATAATTGACTGAGAACAGCTTAAAGTGGTATCCCCACAAGAATATCCTAATTGGGAAACAAAAACCTTAAACTAAAAACAATTTTGACTCAGTGGTAGAGTTTCAGGCACCAGGAGGCACCAAGAAAGTATTTCATTAGACAAAATTAGACAAACAGCAAGCATTTATTAAATGCCTACAGTGTTCCAGGTACTGGGTGCATACATATAAACATGCAATAGTCTCCAATAACCAGGGAGGCATTAAGATTTTATTAACAACTAACTCAAAGGACACAAGCAGAGAATTAAGATGAATAGGAAGGAGAAAAAGCTGCTGCAACTGCCATTAGTGACATAGAAGTCACAGAAGGAAAGGGCAGTTTCTCTAAGCTGACTCACTCACTAAGCAGAAAGACCATCCTAGCCAGGACTGGTTAGGAAACTGCTGCATCTTCTCAAAATTAGCTCCACTCTCCCATAATGCTTTGTATTCATGATTGTCACAGGGAACAAGGGCTGCCAAGAGAATGCTGCAGTTGGGAGGGGCTGGGCAAGGCTAGAACAGCGCTGTTAACTGCAACTAAGCCTTGGAAATCCCAGACAGCTGAGGGCTCTAAGAAGACTGGGAGCCAGGAATTCTTGCACCTGGGGGAAATTCAGTCTTGTGGGTGGGGGGTGGGTAGCAGTGCCCAGGATAGTTGGAGAAAAGGAACAGCAGTTAAACTGGTAAAGGAGGTTCCCTGCTCCCTAGAGTCTGGTCCATACTCCCATGGGGCTAAGGTGCAGAGCAAGGAGATGGGTCTCCAGGAAAGGATCACCTCTTGATGAGAGCCTGGGAGTACAGGGTAGAGAGGCTGGGGTAGTGGCTCAGGGGTGGCCATGTCTCAGGGAAAGATGGGCCATGGAGGACCATGAGCTGACACACGGACAGCGTCCAAAAAGATTTCAGTACGCTAGATAGTTGGGCTAATCTGATAAGGCGGCACATCAAAGAATCAAATACAAAAGCTTACATTTGGAATCATAGGAACAGCTTCCTAATTAGAAGATAACAGCCTGGTGTAGAGACAAAGGGCTAGCCTGAGGGCCATGAAAACCCGGGCTCAAAGTCTTCTGTTTTGTGTGTATGTGGGCATTGACTCTCTCAGTGCCTTAGGCAAGAAAGGGCTCATCTGCCTTGGCAGAAGATATATCCCCATAAGTGAATTTTCTAGGCTGATCAAATCACAGGTCTAGATTCCTATTCTGAGTAGAGTGCTGGACTTGGAATCAGGAAGAACTGAATTCAAATGCTCCCTTAGACTCTAGCTGTGCAGCCTAGGGTAAGTCACTTAGCCTCTCTGCCTCAGTTTCCTTATCTGGAAAATGGGGATAATAAGAGCCTCCACTTCTTAGGGTTGTTGGGAGGATGAAAAGAGATAAAATCTGTGAAGTGATTTGATAACTTTAAAGCACTATGTAAATGTTGGCTATCTTTTCTGAATATTATATATCATCTTACAACAATTTAAGGTTTGCAAAGGACTTTCCAGATATTTTCTTATTTGAGCTTCATCCTGTTGTTGTGAGCTGGTTTCTACCAACATTATGCCTATTTAACAGATAATAAAGCTGAGAAATCAGAATGGTTAAATCACTTCCTAAAGCTAGGATCTTTGGAGTTCTCCTAGGGTTTTATATATACGGCTAGGTGCCCCAGTGGAGAGAGTGCTGGGGCTGGAGTAAAGAAGCCCTTAGTTCAAATCCAGCCTCAGATACTTATCTGTGTGACCCTGGGCAAGTCACTTAACCCTGTTTGCTTTAGTTTCCTCATCTGTAAAATAAGAAGGAAATGGCAAACAGCTGTAGAATCTTTGCCAAGAAAATCCCAAATGTGTGACCTGGGCTAGTCACTTTACCCAGTTTGCCTCAGTTCCTCATCGGTAAAATAAACTGGAGAAGGAAATGGCAAACCACCCAGTATCTTTGTCAAGAAAACTCCAGATGAGTCCATGAAGAGTTGAACATGACTGAATAACAAAGTTTCACATAGCTAGTAAACGTTTGCAGTAGTGTTCCAAATCTGACCATTGCACTAGTCAGGTGAGGCTAGAAAAAATTGTGTAGGTTTTCATGACTTGTCTTTTGATATGGCATCAAACTAACCTGTCATCACTGTAGGCTGACTGAAGGAGGACATAGTGTGCAGAAAGAAGGAGATGTTCATTCCAAAGGGTCCTATTCCAGTCAGACTCCGGCTGGAGTGTTTTCAGAGCCACAGCTTAGGGAGGTCATGGATAAGTTGGAGAATGTCTAGAGGTGGGCAACCAGGGTAGCCAAGGGTCTTGAGTCCCTGTAGATGAGGATCATTGGGGGAAATGAGGCACTGGAGAAAGGAAGCCTTGGGGGCAGGGGAGGGTCCCGAAGAGTATCTGAAGGGCTGTTGCCTAGAAGGGAGAGTAAACTTGTTTTGCTTGGCCCAGGAGGGCTAAACTTGGAACAAAGGGTAGAAGTTGTAGAAAGACAAATGCGTAACAGTGAGAGCTGTTATGGTATCTTTGGGAGGTGGTGGAGTGTCCCCTTCATTCCCTCTATACTTGCCCCTGCCCCAACTACAGCTTCTCAAGCAAAGAGCAGATAGCCATTGGTTAGGAAAGACAGCAGGTTAACAGTGGATAGAGCACTGGTTCTGAAGGCGAAGGACCTGGATTCAAATGGTACCTCTGACTGAATAGTATTTAGATGACTTTGGGAAAATCACTGAACTCCTCTGGCATCTGTAAAATGGCAGGGAGAGGGGCCAGCAGACTAGATGGCCTGCTGAGGTCCCCTTCAGCTATGACGTTATGTTACTGATGTAGTTGAAACAGGGCTCTCTGAAGACAGGCAGCTTTTCACAGTGGTTAGACCCATCCTTGGAGTGAAGGGGATCTTGGTGTTTAGGCCTGTCTTCTCACATGTTTCTGGCCGCATGATTGGACATGTCATGTACCCTCTGGGTACCCCAGGGAACTTTCCAAGAGCATCAAGTGCAGAAGAGCTAGCGATCTTCTTTGGTGGAAGGGGTTCCCTCCCGGGAAATCCCAAACTTTCACGAAATTGGAGATTTGGTTCTCCCCCTGCCACTCCACCGGGACAAATTACTATAAGTAATAGGGACCCTTGGAGAACTTCTGTTAAGAAAGGGAATATTTTCCTGAGTCCCCTCAAATGACAAGCTATGTGGTATTTAACAACTTCATTCATGTGTATATATGTGTGTGTATATATACACATATATTTACTCACTTTATAGTTATTTTTATACTTAAATATGTTTATTCTATACGTGAGTATATATGTAGGTATATGTAGGCAAGGCATATATATGTGCATTTGTGTGTGTCTATGCATGTGTATGGTATGTGTATGTGAGTGTGTGTGATATACATGTGTGTGGTATAAGCATATGCATGTATGAGTGTGTACATACGCATGTATATATGTGCCTGTGTCTGTGTACATGCACATGTTGTATGTGTGTGTGCATGTCCGTATGTGTGTACATGTGTGTATGTATGTATGTGTGTGTGCTCCCCTCCATTAGAATGTGAACTCCTTTGAGGAGAGATTTTTTTTCATTCTTTTTACTTGGTGCCTAGCAGACTACCTAGTACACAGTAGGTACTTAGTAAATCCCTGTTGATTGTGAACCTTCTGTTTACACTTTACAAAGGACTAAATATCATATATTTGGATTAAAAAAAACTGCAAAAATTTATTCTAGTCATCCCATTTTACAGATTGGGAAACTGAGGCCACAGATGTTCAGTGCTCCAGGTCACAGATCTAGTCATCCTCAGCCTCCAAGTCCAGAGCTCTTCCTCCTGTCTCCTGCTGGCTGTTACTGGTGAGTGTTGATGATGACCATGACTCTCTCTGACACAATAGTTGTCAATAAGCAGCAGGTCTTTTGACAAGATTTTCTTCACAGTCATGGAGGATTTTGATGTCTCTGTGGAAGTCAGTTTCATTGAGCCTTTACCTGTGACTTCAGAACCTTTTTGGGCCTTGGACCTGCTTTGACACTCAATCTGGTGAAACCTATGGAGCCCCTCTCAGAAAAAAAAAATGTTGTTAAATACATAAAATAAAATCCAGAGGATTACAAGGGAAACCAATTATCTTAAAATGCAGTTATCAAAATACTTTTAAAAATATTTATTTACTTTTAATTTACAACATTCAGTTACACAATCCCTTGAGTTTCAAATTTTCTCCTTCTCCCTCTTCTCCCCCCACTCCCCCCCAATGGCAGCATGGAAAATACTTTTTAAGAAGCCAAGTTAATGGAACCCAGGTTAAGACTTCTGCTTTAAACTCATTTTCATTCTACTGAATCAAATTTATTTTTAAATCAATTAAAAAAAGATGTAGTTAGTTCTTATGTTTTTGTTCCTCTCAAGCTATTGGAGAAACTATAAAGACACAATCTACTCTAGAAAGCAATCTTCTCTAGCCTGTCTATCCCCATCAAATATATCCCCATTTAAAACCTATGTAATTAAAAGATTCCTTCTTCCTCCTCACAAATGCCCAACATGTGGGCATTGAATAAGAACTATGGTCCTACCTCACTGAAGCAAATTTGACCTTGGAGATGTCACTGAGATTTGGTGGGAAGGAATTTATGCCTGCAATGTGTTTCTGTGTAGGTATACCTTTTGCAAAAAAACAAGAAAGGTAAAAGGGTTATAGGGAAGAATGTGAGGAAATCCACAGATACGGTAGAGGGCATCTGGGTGAAGAACATTGCACGGAGAAATTGATGATGATGGTGATGATGATGGTGATGATGATGATGATGTGATGGTGATGATGATGATGATGATGATGATGATGGATAGCAATTTTTGGTCCTTGGAGTACACTATAGACCCCCAGGACAGAAAGAGGAAATAGATGAACAGTTCAGGAAACAGATGATAGGAGTGATTGAAGACTTCTATTATCCTGTCTTCTATTGAAGGCCTCTTTCAAATGAATGGTTAATAACTCCTTAATTTGCCTTAACAATAATTTCATCTTTCCAAAGCCATAGGAAGCAACAAGGGTGAATTCTATTCTGGATTTGATTGACAGCAATAGAGAATAATTGATTGCTTGGCAGTGGTGGTGATGGTGGTGTAGTCTGCTGTGTGTAATAGGAACCTTGGAGGGAAGGGTTCAATCCTTCCTTGAGTTTATGATAGAGAGGAGCAAAGCTGGGCATAATAATTCACTTAACAGCCTAGATTTACAGACGGCAAATTTCAAAGAGTTCAGAGGAAGGCCATGGACTAAACTTCTATAATTGAATTCAGCCTGGAAAAAAAGGAAATTCTTAAGAACACAATTCCAAAGGCACAAAGTGGAATAATCCTGAAGAGAAGGAAAAGTTAGAGTTATCTGAAGATGTCAATAGTAATGTTCAGGGAACAAAAAAGACAGCTTAGATTCAAAAAAAGATATATGCAGAAGATGGAAGCAATGGTGGGTCACTTGGAATAAATTGTCCAAAGTTGATTCAGAACTGCTAAGGCTCAGGATGAGCTGAGACGGAGAAGGAAAGCCAAGGATGACAAATGTGTTTATTTGTTCTAAGATATATTGGGAGGGAGAAAAGACTAAGAATTGCACTGGGGTGGATGGGACATTGACATCTGAGAACAAACTGAAAATAGGAGGCCCAATCATTATTTTTCTATTTTTTGTTCTGCAAGGATGAATGATCTCTACATTTGTAATCACAGAATGAAAATGGCTAATGGGGAGTTGATACCTAAGATACATAAGGAGATATTGAGAAAATAACCCAGCTGCCCTTAATTCCTTTAAGATTCAAAGGGGGAGGAGGTGGAGCCAAGATGGTGGAGAAAAGGAAGCAACTCACCTGACCTCTCCCCAGTGAAATAGAGGACTTGCAAGCATTCTTGATTAAAAAGACCAGAGCTGAATAGAAAATTTGACTTTCAAATACAAGACTCAAGAGACGCATAAAAAGGTAAACAGGAAAGAGAAACTATAGGGGATTTAATAAGGTTAAATTGTTTACATTCCTCCATGGGAAGATGATATTTTTAATTCTTAAGGCCTTTCTCATTATTAGTGCAGTTAGAAGGAGTATATACCAATGGAGAGCACAGATGTGAGTTGAAAATGAAGGGATGATATCTAAAAAAAATAAAGTTAAGGGGTGAGAGAGGAATGCATTGGGAGAAAGGAATGGCAAAATGGGGCAAATGATTTCACATAAAAGAGTTAAGAAAAAGCTTTTGTAGTAGAGGGGAAGAGGGAGTTGTAAGGGGGAATGAGTGAGCCCTGCTCTCCTCAGAAATGATTCAAAGAGGGAATAACCTGCACACTTAATTTGGTATAGAAATCTACCTACAGGAAAGTAGGAAGGAAAGGGATAAGAGAAGGGGTGGTGATA
>CM053584.1:15051929-15063569 GCA_028627135.1 Pseudochirops cupreus
AAAAATAAGAGCCATTACCCAACTGATAAATGATCAAAAGAAATGAATGCTTTCCAGATGAAGTAATCAAAGCTATCTATAGCCATGTTAAAAAAAAAATACTTTAACTCACTATTGATTAGGGAAATGCAAATTAAAATAATTCAGTGGTACTACCTCATACCTGTTATATTGGCTAATAGGACAGAGAATGAAAATGATGAACATTGGAGGGGATGTGGGAAAAATGAGACATTAATGAATTGTTGGTGGAGTTGTGACCTGATTCAACCACTTTTTAGACTAGGGCAATTTGGAACTGTGCCCAGAGGGATATAAAACAATGCATACCATTCAACCTAGTAATACCACTATTAGGTCTCTATCCAAAAAGAGATAAACCCCCCAAAAACAAAAAGGAAAAGGACCTATCTGTACAAAATTATTTATAGCAGCTCTTTTCTGGTGGCAAAGAATTGGAAATTGAGGGGATGCCCATCAATTGGGGAATGGCTGAACAAATTGTGATGTGTGATTGCGATGGAATGTCATTGTGCCATAAGAAACGATGAGCAGGAAGGTCTCAGAAAAACTTGGAAAGCTTTATAGAAGCTGATACAAAGTGACATGTACTGTGCACAAAGTAACAGCAGTATTGTAAGATGATCAGCCCCCAGTGACTTAGCTGGTTTCACAATACAATGGATTCAAGACAACTCTGAAGGACTTATGATGAAAAATGCTATCCATCCCCAGAGAAGGAACTGATGGTATCTGAACACAGATTGAAGCATACTCTGTTTAAGCTTTTTTCCTTGAGTTTTTTGTTGTGGTCGCCATTTTCTTTCACAACATGAACTAACGTGGAGATTTGTTTTGCATGACTACACATGTATAACCTATAGCAAATTACTTCCCTTCTAAATGGGGGGCTAGAGTGGGAGGAAGGGAGAATTTAGAACTCGTTTTAAAAATAAATGTTGAAAGTATTTTTACATGCAATTCGGGGAAAAACAAAATGCAAAACAAACAAAAAGACTCAAAACAACTGTACCTTCAGATGCTGAAGGTGAAACTGAAGAGTGATTGCTTAGCTTAGTGGTTAGCTTAATTGGTTATCATCTCGGTGTTTTTTGAATGATTGTTGAGGACAGAGGAAGCACCTTAGGGATAGATAAGGCCATTGCCACCCTGATTTTCAAAAAAAGGAAGAGGACCAGCATCTAGGTTAGGGCCTCTAGGTCACATGTGATCCTCTAGGTCCTCAAGTGCGCAGCTCTTTGGGGTTAGGGTTAGAGTTGGAGACATTTAGGGTTAGACTATGAAGTTGTTATTCAGTCAAAGGACCTCACTTGAGGACCTAGAGGCCACAAGTTCCCCACCCCTGATCTAGATGATGCAATGGCCAGAGTGCTGAAATTTGAGTCATGAAGACCTGAGTTCAAATTCAAATCCAGCCACAGACATTTATTAGTAGTCTGACTTTTGGGCACATCATTTAATTTTTCTCAGTCTTCAATTCCTTGTGTATAAAATAGGGATAATGATAGTACCAATCTTTCCAGATTGTTGTGAGGATAAATGCCCTACTCTACAGCACAGGTAGCTAAACAAAGGCTGCATCATCTCCCTTTTTTTTTTTTGGATCCCTGCATAGAAAGTTAGACCATTGCATTAAAGACTGCCATATCATACTGCTGACTCAATGAAGTAGGAGTTCACTAAAAACCTGGGTGACTTAGAAGTATTTCATTGTAGAAGAAAAGGAGCTGGGGGAAATGATCAATATTCTCAGGAACTATTTGACAAATTCCCTAGCGGGGCTGGAAGAAGTTGTCCCATCCTACATTCTGAAATCTGAAGGAAATGGTGCAACTTCTCAGAGGCCAAGAGTTTTTTTCTTTTGATCCCTCTTCCATCTGATTTTTCCTTTTATGCTAAAAGTCTTCATGGGCACTTTCATAACCATTACTTTACATCCCCTAACCATTAATCTTCCCAGAAGTCAATCTGTGCCTCCTTTCTTGCCCAGTTCAACCCTTGATGTGACATGATTGGTGTATAAAACAACTGAGACCATGAGTATGGCACATTCCTCTCTTTCCCATCATTCTCTTCTATGCAATACTTAGTCTTTCCTACTATCCCTTTCCCACTGACATCTCTGAAGCCCTCAACAGTATTTGATGTGGCAGCAATATCTGAGCTTTTTTTTTTTTAACCTTCTACTCATTTTAGTTTAAAGTCCTTTGAATCTGATTGCTCCATCTTTAGGCAAAAATATTCTTCCTTGATATCTAGTTTTGACCAAGATCATGCCATGCCATGGTCCAGAAAGGTGATTCCTGATGTCAGGTGCCATCTTAGGCTGTGATTAGCTTTCCATGTTCAGGTTCTCTTCAAAGGCTCTTACCTTCAACCAGGAGGCCTCTTAGTCCTCCAACTTCTCAATCAGTCCTTTGCAATCTTCAGAGACTCAGTTTTCTTTCTGGTAGTAGTATCCTTTATCACCACCTAGATCTAGGGCCCCATTCTTTGCTGCTAGGCACACTTTTCCGGCACAGACTGAGGAACATTCATAAATTTGACATTCAGATGTGCTGTGCAATGGAGCAGGAATGTCAAACTTAAGAGTAAAACTTGAATTTGGATTTTACCTTGCTTATTAGCTTTATGACCTTGGTAAAACTGCTCAACCTCTCAGCCTTAGTTTACTATCAGTAAAATGAATTTGTTGTATAGGGCTGTCATGTGGATTGAATGAGATGTCATATGTAAGATACTTTGCCAACTGTTGATGTTAGGTACTGTAGTATTATATTATTATTATTATATTAGTATCATTAATGTCATTATCACAGAGAGATAAAATAAGCACTAGTGATCAATATATTGAAAACAATCCCAAAATATGTGTCATGTGTACAACCTGTGCAGCTCCATGACAAGGTGGGCTAAGATGGCCCCTCATATCTCTTCATTCAAGTCCTGCTGGATCTGTACAATTTTGTTAGATATCCTTTTGTGTTACTGTTCTTTCCATTGCAATGTAGTGGTTTCTGTTAAGTATTTTCTTGGCTCTACTTACTTTATGAAACATCAGTTCTTCCAGATCTTCCCATGCTTCTTGTATTCATTGCAAATATCATTTCTTATAGCTCAGTGATATTCCAACGTGTTCATGTTCCAAAGTGTGTTTAACCATTCACCATTTGGTGGACAGCTACTTTTTTCCAATTTTTAGCAATCATAACAAATATTTTGGGGTGTATGGGGACTTTCTTCTTATTGATGTCTTCCTTGGGGCATAAACCCAGGAATGGATTCTTCAGGGTACAGGCATTGTAGTTACTTTATTTGTGTAATTCTAAATTGCCTTCCAGAATAGCTGTGCCATTTCACAGCTCCACAATGTATTGGTATGTGTTAGTATGCAATGTATTGCTATGCCTGTCCTTCCACAATCACTACAACCTTGACTGTTTACATTTTTTGTAATTTTATTTATTGCCAATTTTCATGATATAAGGTAAAACTTCAGGGCTGTTTTGATGTGCATTTAGTTCTCTTATCATTAATGATTTAGAGCATTTCTTTCATGTGGTTGTGAATACTTTGAAATTCTTTCAAGAAATGTGTGCTCATATCCTTTGACCACTTATTTGTTGCTACACATATATGTGTATGTGTGGGTGTGCAGGTATGTATACAATATATCTTGAATATCAAATGCTTATCAGACAAATGTGATACAAAGATTTTTTTTTTCCTCATTCAAATGCTTTCCTTCTTAGCTTAGGTACATTAATGTTGTCTGTGCAGAAGCTGTTCAGTTTCAAGTAACCAAAGGTATCTATTTAATCTCTTTTAATTGCTTCTATCTTTTGTTTGGTTAGGAATATAACTCCTATTTATAACTGCAAGAGGTATACAATCTATTTCTCTTTTTTGGTAGTAAAATCTTTACTATTAAGGTTGTGTATCCAATTAAAATGCATTATGGAATATGGCATAAGGTATTGGTCTAAGGATAATTTCTGCCAGACTAGTTCTGATCAAATAAGGATTTTCTTCCTGGGTAATTCACATTTTCCAATTTATCAAACATTGGGTTATTGAATTCTATTGTTTCTGATTCTCTCCTGTCAAATTTGTTCCATTGATCTGTCTCTCTATAACTAGTACCAGATGGTTTTGATGATTGCTGCTTTATAGTCTACCTTGAGGTCTGAGAGTGCTATTCCTCCTTCATCCCTACTTCTTTTCATCATTTTCTTTGCTATTCTAGATCTCCACCTCCTCCCCCCAAATGGTTAGAAAATTTTTTATCAAGTCAAAATCTGCCTCTGCTTTTTCTACTTCTTCCTACTATCTTAGTTCTGCACTCCAGGACCAAACTTCACATCTTGAAATATGTGGAAGCTGGCTGGCCTATCCCTCTCCTTACTCCTAGGCCCCCCCAAAGTATTTTCTAGGCCAAACATGCCCAGCTCTTCATGTGACAGGGTCTTGAGATCCAGCATGTCAACATCCAGGCTGTTCTGCTCTGGACACTCTCCAACTGGTCAATGTTCTCCTAGAAGGTGATACCTAGAATTGATGACTCTACTCTACCATAGAGAGAACTAAACAAAGGCCGTATCACCTCCCTTTTTCTGGATCCCCACATAGAAATTTAGACTATTGCATTAAAGGCTTCCATATCATGCAGCTGACTCAATGAACTAGGAGTTTGCTAAAAACCTGAGATCTGCCTCACATGTGCTCACTTCAATTCAACAAGCACGTGTGAACTGCCTACAAAGTTCCAGGAGCCATGCTAGACTCTGAGTATACAAAGATAAAACTGAAATAGTTCCTGCCCTCAAGAAGCTTATACTCTACTGCACACTGGTATAGCCATGTGTGCTTTACAAGTAATTACTGTGAAGGGGGTGCTTTTATTATCTCCTTTTAATGGTTGGGGAAACTGAGGCTGAGAGAGGTGAGTGACTTGTACAAGGTCACAGAGCTGGGTGGTATTTGGGATTGAATTTGAACTCTGGTTTCCCTGGCTTCAAGTTCTACATTATCCACTACACCACCTAGAAGCTATCCTTGAGTCTCTGGCCCCTTTGTTCTATCTCTTGTCTTGCCTTTGTTGTTGTTCAGATGTATCTTGTTTGCTCAACTCTCTATGACCTCATTTGGGATTTTCTTGACAAGGGATACTGGAGTGGTTTGCCATTTCCTTCTCCAGCTCATTTTACAGATGAGAAAACTGAGGCAAACTAGGTGAAGAGACTTACCCAGGGTCACACAGCTAATAAGTGTCTGAAGCTAGCTTTGAACTCACAGAGATTAGCCTTCCTGATTCCTGGTCCAGTGCTCTGTGTACTACGGCGACACTTAGCTTTCTTGTCTTTCCTTGCCACGCTCCAAACCTGGGCTGCCCCCAGTATCAGGCTTCTCTGCTTCCACTCATACTCTTGGATATGCTTGGAAAAGGCCAGGGAATAGTCCTAGTGAGTTTACTATAAATTCATTTATTGATTCTCACCTGAATTCTCACTGCTTCACATCAATCTTTTATTTTTTCTTTCATGATTCATTCTGATCCATTCTCTCATCTTCTCTGCAGTCACTATTCAAAATCTTTTCCTTTCTCCTTAGACCTTTTATACCACTTCCTCTTCCTTTGAGCAAAGCACCTAGGATTTCCACCATTACTGGGGAAATAGAGGCTACATGTCACTGTTTCTTCTTTTCTCCTGCCTGTATATCAAAACTTTAAAAAAAATGTGTTTTTTCTTCTTTTGATCCAGTCTCTGAGGAATAAGGCAGCCTTCTCTTTGGCGCGGCAATCCCCTCCTATCTTGGGCTTTTGCTCTTATCTGCTCACATATCCCCTAAGAACTGACCTCGTATATCATTCCTTTTCTTTTAGCTCTCTTCCATCTTCACTTATTCATTTCCTCCTTCACAGCCATATATATTCCTAGTCAGATTCCCTCCCCCATCCTTAAAAAATCCTTCACTTGACCCTGACATTCCCCCAAGCCGTTGTGTCCCTTTCACAGCCAAAAGCAGTGAAAGATGATCTCTAGTCATTCTTTTCATTCTCACCTCCCACCCTTTCCTCATTCCACAGCAAACTGGCTTCTCTCCTCAACACTTGATGGAAACTTTGCTCTCTGGAAGTTATCTACCATCTTTGAACTGTCCTCCTTTTCTGAATTCCTCATCATTCTTGACTTCTCTGAAGTTTTTGAAGCTGTGACAATCCTTTCCACCTGAATAAGTTCTTCTTCCTTGGCTTTGTGATGATGAGCTCACTCTCCATTTCCCAAGTAGCTGTAATGTGCCAGGTGTTGGGCTAAGCACTGGGGTCATAGACACAGACAAAATAAATGCCCCCACCCCCCAAAACACAGTCACTGCCCTCAAGGAGCCAGATTCTAAAGATTCTGCCTGGGATCTTCTCTCTCTCTCTCCTCTCTCTCTCTCTCTCTCTCTCTCTCTCTCTCTCTCTCTCTCTCTCTCTCTCTTCTTTTTCTGTACTCTCTCCTATGGTGATCTCATTAATTCCTAAGGAAGAAAGCAAACATTTATTAAGCTACATGCTAGGCACCATGCCAAGAACTTTACAAATATTATCTCATTTGATCCTTACAACAGCCTTGGGCTAACCCTCAGTTTTTAGTTGAAGAATCTAGGGGGCAATAGAAGTTGAGTGACTTGCCCAGGATCTTACAGCTAGTAAGTATCTGAGGCTGGATTTGAACTTACGAAGACGCCTTCCTGATTCCAAGCCCAGTGTTCGATGCACTGTGGCGCCACCTAGCTGCCATAGGTGCACTGTGGCAGATACAACTCACTCCTCAAATGAAGTTTCTGACTTGTGAAGAAAGTCAGCTACATTCAGCAACAAAATATTGGCTTTGGGGAAACTAATTGGTCTCTATCCAGGGCTAACCCTTTGCTCCGGCATTCTGCAAGGGCTAGTGAGAGTTCCTGCCAGACTGAACGCCCCCAGGTCATCTCTGCCCACAGCAATTTCCTTATATTACTCTTGTTTCTCTGTCTTGCAAATTTCTGTCTCATCTATGTGTGATATCTTGATGGATTTACTCCCAGGTATTTAAAGGGCATCCTGGCTCTTTGCTAATGGGAGAACAGAGTTATATGCAGGCACTATTTTGGTTTGTGTACACCTGTGGGCCACTTGGAACAGCTGGGGATGGGAGGGGGGGCAGAAAGTGCTTGTAATATGAATTCATGGGTCAAGGGTGGCCAAGGAGGTCGTACCATTCCCAGAATTCCATCTCCAAGGCACCCTTTGGCTTTTCTTTCAAGGCATCATGTATAAGGATGGATGGAGATGTTCTTAGAGAGGCTCTAGGAGATTCTCTGCCATTGAAAAGAGTCATCTGCACGTCAATGTGCTCTCTGAAGCCTGGAAGTATATGATATATTCTATTTCAAGTTCTTTTAATAGATCCTCCCCTTTTTACCTAACACTTATTATGAATCTCTCTTTTTTGACAAAGAAAAGCAAATATATTTTAGAAAAACTTTTAATAAGGACTAAAGGGGAAAGCAAGCTACCCTCAGCTTTCAGCTAACCAGAAAATTCAATTATCCAGAGGACCCCCTGTACATTATCTGTCAATTTCATCTTTGGATTTCTCTTCTGACACATCAGAGAATATTAGAACTGGCAGGGACTTTGGCGATTGCCTGCTCCCCCTCCCAATGTATTATAAAGGGATGGATATGTCTTACTAAGTGCAATTTTACTTTTAGCCAAGACTTCATAAAATTATAATAGGACATTTGAAAGCATTGAAGTCCCTGGAGAATTTATTTGCTGTAGTGATACTCAGTAAAGGAGTTGCATCTCAAGTCAGTCTAAGGTATAGGAGCCTCAGAAGATCTCCAAAGGCTGGAATTCCAAGCTACATAAGTGAGAGTTTAGAAAAATAAAATCATTTCAGCCTGATCTTGGGTGATTAAGGTCCTGGGGTTCCACAGAAGCAGAGAATTCACTGTGGTCAGCTTTCTGGGCTCTCCCTGAGCAGTGCCCTGTGATTTCCCCCACTGCATGTAAGTTTGTGAGAATTTCCTTCCCAGAGGAATCTTATCTCTGTGATGTGGCTCACTGGCGCATTCCACTGTCTGACCACATCAGAAGTCCCCATGTGCTGACAGGCCTCCTTCTTCATTCCTATGTGCTTTGGCTCATTTGGGAAAAACTGGATATGGAATGGGTCTTGCCAGGATTCTGTGGTCTGTCTGTGCTCCATGGAGGTCATGGTTGGGTGGGAGGGGCATTTTGGAGAGCACTTTATTCTCTGATGTCTCTTAAGCATTTTCTTTTCCTTTTTCTCCTCTACTTAAACAGACATCCAAAACCCAGGTTTGGGAATGAGCAGGGTGAACAGCAAAATTCTAGTTCAGTTATTGATAGAATGAAGCAAGAACAGCCGGCACATTGTGATTTAAGGTTTGCAAGATATTTTACAAATACTATCTCATCCATATAACAAGCCTGGAAAGTGGATACTGGTATTACCGTCTCTAGTGAGGCAGGTTGGGGTTACATGACTTACTCCAGGTCACATAACTAGGAAGTGTCTGAGGCTGGATTTGAACTTGTGTGCCTGGCTCTCTTTCCGTTTCACCACCTATGATCTTGCATTTATGAGAAGAAAGATTTGTATTTGCCTGACTTAGCAGTAAGATTCCTATATTTCAGAGACATTTAGGGTTTCTAAAAATTTTGGTCCTCAAAACCAAACCTTCCCATACCCCCATTCTATATGAAAAGGAAAAGAAAAAATCTAGAGTTTGTCGTGCATGTGTGCATAAGAAATAAAATGTGGTTACCTTTCCTTCTCTGGGTTGTGACAGAGAGAGCTCTCTTTGAAACCAGAATGATTAATCTCTTTGCCTCAGTTTCCTCATCTGAAAAAACGTGGATCATAATAGTGTACAGAGCATAGGCTTAAAGTAAAGATCCATTGAGTAGGTAATATACGTTAAGTGCTTTGAAAACCTTAAAGTGCTAATGAGATAGTATTTGTTAATAATAGTTAATAACAAACTTATTAATAACAGTAATAGTAATAACGGAAGAATGATTTTTGGCAAATCAGTCGTCCTGGGCACCAGTAAACTAGGGCAGGACTAGATGAGTATAAAGGTTTCTTTTATCTCTTAATCCTCTCATCATTTTCTTAATCTGTTAAATAGGCAAGGGGATGGGGATGGGGTGGTGTGGGGGGTGGGGGTTGGATTCTTGATGTCATTACTGCAGGGAACTTCCAGGTGAGGACATTCCTTCTCCCAGTGAAGGTCAATATCTCCGGTGGCTTCCTATAAGCTCTAGGATTAACTTTAACTCCTGTGTTTGGCATTTAAAGTCCTTCACAACCTGCTCCCCTTATACTTTTCCTAATCATTTTACATACTTTTCCATTTACATATTACAGCTACACACGTCTACTCACCATTATTCATTAATCACAAACATCTGCTTCCCATGCTCATTGTGATTAACACAGAGGTTAAAAACACTGGGCAGCCAGAACTAGATTAAAATGTAATTGGGAAATACTTTTTAAAATGTCAATTATTTTTAATTTTTAATTGATTATTTTTGGTTCCAAATTATTTTCCTTTCCCCAGTCCTCCCTTACCCACTGAGAAAGCAAGAAATAGTACATCAAACATGAAGTCACGAAAAACATTTCTACATTAGTTGTGTTTGAAAAAAAAAAGCAATAAAACAAACAAAGTGAAAAAATTTGCTTTAATTTGTACTGAATCCATCGATTCTCTCTCTGGAGGGGGAGAGCCTTTTTTATCATGAGTCCTTTGGAAATGTGGTGGTCATTTAATTGATCAGAATGGCTAAGTCTTTCACAATTGTTTGCCGTTACAATGTTGTTGTTACTATGTACAGCGTTCTCTTAATCCTGTTCACCCTACTTTGCATCAGTTGATACATCTTCCCAGGTTTTTCTGAAAACATCGCCTTCAGCATTTCTTACAGCATAAAAGTATTCCATCACATATCATAACTTGTTCAACCATTCCACAATTGATCGGCATGCCCTCAGGTTTCAACTCTTTGTCACAACACGAAGAGTGACAATGAATATTTTTGTATGTATTCCATTTCCCCTTTATCTTTGATTATTTTTGTGTACAGAGCTAATAGCAGTATTGCTATCATGCACAGTTTTTATAGACTTTGGGTATAATTCCTAGTTGTTCTTCAGAATGGCTGGACCAGTTCACAACTCTACTGCAGTGTATTAGTGTGCCTATTTTTCACATCCCTTCTAGCATTTGTCATATTCCTTTTATGTCATCTTAGTCAATCTGATGGACATGAGGTATTATAATTAGAAAATATTTAATGAAACAAATAACAGTACAATTTTGTTGTTGTTCAGTTGTGTCCAACTCTTCATGACCCGTTTGTGATTTTCTTAGCAAAGGTACTAGAGTAGTTTGCCATTTCCTTCTCCAGCTCATTTTACAGATGAGGAAACTGAGGCAAACAGGATTAAGTGACTTGTCCAGGGTCACACGGGTAGTAAATATCTGAGGCCATATTTGAGTTCAGGAAATCTTTCTGATTTCAGACCAAGTGCTCTATCCACTGTGCCACTTAGTTCCCCCTGAAAAAACAAAGAATATGATGTTTATATATGGTTTTCTAAGTTAATATACAGCCAGTAGAGATTTTTCCTTATGTATAGTGGCCCCAATTCTATCCGAGTCTGACACCACTGACTTAAATCATTTATACTCTCAGTGACCCTTATGCAATTGTCCAAGATTATAAATGGTTAAGAAAATTTTTTTCTTATATCCATTGAAGGGAATTTCTATACCAAGAACTCTTTATATCAACAGAGTCAGAGATCCCAAGCAAAAATAAATGAGTGAATGAACAAATAAATACATAAACTAATAAAAAAAATGAATAAATATGGCTACACAAATTTGGAATGTGTGCGTGGGTGAGTAAATAACTGAATAGACAAATTCAGATAGAAATGAATGAATTAATAAATAATTGACATGAAGAAGTAGAGTGTAGCAGAAACTGAATTGTTCTTTCAGTCAGAAGATCTGGGTTCCAGTCCTGGATCTTTTTTTTTTTCCGTAATTGATTTGTTTATTTACTTTTAGTTTACAAGATTCAGTTCCACAATCCCTTGAGTTTCAGAGTTTCTCCCTCTTCCTCCCCTCCCCCTGCCATCGTGGCATGCAGTCATGTACAGGATCTGCAAATACTTTCACATTGGACATTAGTCTGGTTGTATAGAAGGGTTGTAACCGATGGAATGAACAATGGGAAAGAGGAAACAGAGCCCAACATGGAAAAGAAAGAGAGCGTGTATGTTTGCTTCAGTCTCCATTCAAACTCTGTTCTTTCTAGATCTTTCTCCGAATGCAGACATCTCCTCCCATCTTGAGTCTTTTAGAGTTGTCTTATAACCTTGTGTTGCTGAGAAGAGTCCAGTTTATCAAAGCTGTTCATCACACATACGATGTGTCTGTGATTGTGTTTAAATTTCTCTTGGCTCTGCTCTTCTCACTCAGCATCAGTTTGTATAAGCCTCTCCAGGTAAATATGAAGTCCATTTGCTCCTCATTTCTTAT
>CM053584.1:15064069-15082469 GCA_028627135.1 Pseudochirops cupreus
TATATATATATATATATGGGGTATTCTCTAGCACTTAAGCTACTTTCTGTCCTGCTGCACACACTCTCTCAATCTCTCTCTCTCTATACACAAACACACACACACCTATAAAGTTTCAGCTCAGCAGCCAATGAAAAGGGCCCTTCTAGCACACAGAAAACAGTAGGGGATTAACAGCCTCTGCTCTGCAGAGCCCCTCCACTATCCATCCTCTTGAGGATGCTACATAAGTACATAATAATTTGCTGGGAGGGGGGCAGCCATTAGTAAAGTGTGTGTGCATGCACGTGTGTGAAGGGTCATGATAGGTTTCCTGCAGAACATAGTAGCTAACCTTGACCTTTCAAGGGAGCTAGAGTTTTTAAAAGAGTTACAAATGAGGAGGACACCTTATGCCAAGGCATCAGGATGCTGCGGAGCAGTCATGGGATCACATAGTTATATTTACACTAACCCTAAGTGGACTCCATGAGCTGTGTAGTGCACAAGGAACTACCAGCAGGGCAATGTGGGAGGTGGAGAAGAGGTTTCTGGCTCCCTGTATGGAAAGTCCAGGAGAGTCAGCAGAGGGCAAGGAAAGATGGCTGAAAGGAAGTTGACCTCTAAATAATGGTGCAAACCAGCAAGGATGCTGAAGAAGTGAGGGCTGAGGGGACTACCAGAATAAAATAATGTATACATCGTCAGATAAGTTTTCTGTAGCAGATGGTTTTGTTTATTGCTTACTTGATGTTTGCCTTGGTCATAAGGGTGTGTTTGATATAGGATGGAGTGGGGAATAAGTGTGGTTAAAGACAAGAAGCACCAACAAAACTGCATCTAAAAATCAAGACAGGAATGCAAAATGAAATGACTACCACAGTCTGAAAACTGGCAAATCCTGGGGATTGCATTAGAGACCTGGTGGGTTTTTTTTCTCCCATTATAATGTGTTGCTTTCCAAAAGAAGATAATCTTTACTGTCCAAAGGGGGAAAAAAATCCATGGGTAAATATTCCTTCTCATTTCAGCTCACCCAGAATGGACTGCATATCCAAAGATTTTTTTTAGATGTTCCTAACAATTAGTATTATCCAACAATGGCCCTGGACATGTAATGAACTGAAAGGCTTCCAGAAAAATCTGAATGCCCGTTGGTCAGAAAAATTGTAGGGAGTGATCTTGTTCAGGGATGGGCTGGATTTGATGGACTCTGGAGTCCTCCCAACTCTGAGATCCTTTGACCAAATAAAATTGGTCTCGAAGTATCTGGAGAAGGGAACAGGAAATGGCACATTACAAAGTTTATTCACGACTTTGTTTATGTTCTGAAAGAACAACTACCAGTAATAAATCATTCCAGAACAGAACCACATGATTATGTATAGAGACTCTAAACACAATGACACACTTCCTTCCAGTAGATTTTGCTATGTATTTGGGACTGCTTTATGTAATGTACCACTTACACTGAGATATGCTCCTAGTTTCCATCTAATTATGCCTTTTCCCTTCCTTACCTCCCAACTCTTCTCTCCAAAGACCCTATCAAAAAGGTGGTCTGTGCTCTTGCTTTGAAAAAAAACAACAACAAACATTTTGCTCTACACAATATGTTGTAATAGATGAATGACTCATCCTCACTAGGATGGCCACCAACTAGTGAATTTCCAGCCACAGAAATCATGATGTTCTTTCAAAAATTATTTATTTTTTTTAAATTTGAATTCCAAATTCTCTCCTACTCTTCCACTTCTCCCTCATTCATTGAGAAAGCAAGACATGTGATTTCAATTATACACGCAAAATTGTGCAAAATATTGCCATATTAGCCATGTTGCCCCTCCCAAAGGCAAGAAAAAATAAAGAAGAGTAAAAAAAAACCATTATTTGATCTGTACTAAGATTTCACTAGCTCTTTCTCTGGAGGTAAATAACATTTTTCAGCCTAAGTCTTTCAGAATTGTCTTGGACGATTGTGTTGATCAGAATGGCTAAGTCACACAAAGGTGATCATTGTGCAATAGTGTTACAATATACGATGTTCTCCTAGTTCTGCTCACTTCATTTTGCATGAATTCATTTATATCTTCTCAGGTTTTTCTGAAACCATCCTACTAATCATTCCCTATAGTGCAATAGTATTCCATAACAATCAGATACCACAACTTGTTCAGCCATTCCCTATTTGATGGGTATGCCCTTGATTTCCAATTCTTTGACACCACAAAAAAGAACTGCTATAAATGTTTTTGTATATATCAGTCCTTTTCCTTTGAGCTTTTTGGGATCAGACCTAGTAGTCGCATTGGTGGTTCAAAAGATATGCACAGTTTTATAGCTCATTGGCCATATTTCCTAATTGTTCTCCACAGTGGAGACCCATTTCCAACTCTACCAACAGTACATTAGTGTCCTGATTTTTCCACAACCCTTCCAATATTTGCATTTCCCTTTTCTATCATATTAACTAATCTGATAAATGTGGGGTTTTATCTCAGAGTTGTTTTCATTTCCATTTCTCTAATCAATAGAGATTTAGAACATTTACAAATATGACTATGGATAGCTCTGGTTTCTTTGTCTGAAAATTGCCTCTTCATATGCTTTGATCGTTTATCAATTGACGAATGACTTATGTTCTTATAAATTTGACTCAGTTCTCTGTATGTTTGAAAATGAGGTCTATATCAGAGAAACTTGTTATAAATTTTTTTTCTGTTTCCTGCTTTCCTTCTATTCTTATCTGTTTTGATTTTTTTTTTGTAGGAAACCTTTTAAATTTAATGTAATTAAAACTCTGCATTTTTTCTTCCTGTGGTCTTCTCCATCTCTTGCTTGGACATAAATTCTTCCCTTTTCCATAGATTTGACAGGCTAAAATTTTCCATTGCTCTTCTAATTATTTTTATGACATCACCATTTATTTCTAAATCACGTACACACTTTGATCTCATCTTCCTGTATTGTGTGAGATGTTGGTATATACCTACTTTCTGCCAAATTGCTTTCTAGTTTGCCTAGCAATTTTTATCAAAAAGTGAGTTCTTGTCCCCAAAGCTTGCATCTGTGAATTTATCAAGCACTACATCACTGTGGGCATTGTTTCCATAATCTATTCCACTAACCCACCATTCCGTCCCTTAACTAGTACCAGACTGGTTTGACGGTTCCTGCTTTGTAAGAAAGTCTGAGATCTGGTGCTGCTTGGCCGCCCTCCTTCGCATTTGTTTTCCATTGATTCCCTTGATGTTCTTCACCTTTTATTCTTCCAGATGAATTTTTTTCTAGCTACATAAAATAATTTTTGGGTAGTTTTCTTTGTATGGCTCTGAATGTGTAAGTTAAGTTAGGTAGATTTGTCATTTTCATTATATTGGCTTGGCCCACCCATCAACAATTAATATTTTTCTAATTCTTTAGATCTGTTTTTATTTGTGTGAAAAGTTTTATAGTTGAGCTCATATCGTTCCTGTGTTTGTATTGGCAAGTAGACTCCCAAGTATTTTATGTTGCCTGTACTTATTTTAAGATGGAATTTTATTTTTTATTTCTTCCCCCTAGACTTTGTTGGTAGCATGGAGAAATACTGATGATTTATGTGGATTTATTATATATCTTGTAGCTTACTGAATTTGTTAATCATTTCACCTAGTTTTTTTAGTTGATTCTCTAGGATTCTTTAAGTATACCATAATTTTGTCTGTTTGAATTCCTTTAATTTCTTTCTTGCCTTTTATTGTTGTTATAGCTAGCATTTCTAGTAAATTATTGAATAAGAATGGTGATAATGATCATCCTTGTTTCACCCCTTTTCTTATTGGGAAGGCTTCTACTTTATCCCCATTATTGGCAATGCTTGCTGATGGTTTTAGATAGATATTACTTATCATTTTAAGGAAAGCTCCATTTGTTCCTATGCTTTCTGGTATTTTTTAATAGGAAAGAGGGTTGCATTTTTCCAATAGATGCTTTTTCCTATATCTATTGAGATAATTATATAACTTTTTCTTGTTTTTATATTGGCATGATCAATTTTTCTGAAAGTTTTCCTAATATTGAACCAGCTTTGCATTCCTGATAAATTTCATCTGGTTAATAATGTATGATATTGGTAACATGTTACTGTAATCTCCTTGTATTTTATTTAAAATTTTTGCATCAATATTCATTGGATCACGTGTCCTATAGTTTTCTTTTCTTTGCCATTCCAGGTTTAGTGTCAGCACCATATTTGCCTCACAAAGGAATTTAGGAGGATTCCTTTGCCTATTTTTTCCCCAAATAATTTATATAGAATTGGGATTAATTGTTCTTTAGATGTTTGGTAGAATTCACTTGTGAATCCACTGGCCCTGGGGATTTTTTTCCTTAGGGAGCTCATTGACGGCTTGTTAAATTTTTTTCTTTCTTTCTTTCTTTCTTTTTTTTCCAATTTCTTTTTCTAAAGTAGGTATTAAGTATTCTATTTCCTCCTCTGTTAATCTGGACATTTTTTTTTTTTAGTAAATATTCATCCATTTCACTTAGGTTGTCAGATTTATTGGCACATAATTGGGCAAAATAGTTCCTAATAATTGCTTTAATTTTCTTTTCATTGGTAGTGAATACACCCCTTTCATCTTTGATACTGATAATTTGATTTTCTTATGTCTTTTTAAAAATCAAATTAACCAGTGGTTTATCTATTTTATTGTTTTTGCCCCCATAAAACCAACTCTAATTTTAGTCCAATGGTTTTCTTATTTTTAATTTTATTATTCTCTACCTTGATTTTTCAGGATTTACAATTTGGTATTTAATTGAGGATCTTTTACTTATATTTCTTTTCTTTTTTTGTTTTAGTTCTATGACCAATTTATTGATTTGCTCTTTCTCTTTTTTATTGATATAATCATTTGGAGATATAAATTTTCCCTTAAGCACTGCTTTGAATGAATCCCACAAATTTTGATATGTTGTTTCCTTTTTGTCATTCCCTTCAATAAAATTATTTATTGTTTCTATGATTTCTTCTTTGACCCATTCATTTTTTAGGATTAGATTATTTACTTTCTAATTAATTTGTACTTCCATGTCTTTTGTGAATGTAATTTTATTGCATTATTGTTTGAGAATGATGCATTTAACAGTTCTGCTTCTCTGCATTTGGTTGTGAGGTTTTTGTATCCTAAAACGTGGTCAGTTTTTATGAAGGTGCCATACAAAAAGGTATACTTCTTTTATTCCCATTGAAATTTTCTCTTGAGGTCTCTCATAGCTAACTTTTCTAAACTTCTCTTCCATCTCCTTAATTTCTTCCTTATTTATCTTATGGTTAGATTTCTTTAGTTCGGAGAGGGGAAAGTTGAGGTCCCCCCACTAGTACAGTTTTATTATCTATTCCTTCTTGTCATTCATTTAGACTTTTATTTAAGAATTCGGATGATACACCATTTGGTGCATATATGTTTAATATTGTTATCACTTTATTGTCTACCTTTCCTTTTAGCGAAATGTTGTTTCCCCGATTATCTCTTTTAGTTAGGTCTATTTTTTCTTTTTGTTTCCTTGAGATCATGGTTGCTACCCCTGCCTTTTATTTTTTAAACCTCAGCTGTGACATAATAAATTTTGCTACAATCCTTCCCCCCCCCCCATGTGTGTCTTTCTATTTCAAGTGTGTTTCTTATAAACAACAAATTCTGTTTTCTAAGTCATTGCACCACCCACTTCCATTTTAAGGGTGAGTTCAACCCGTTAAAACTCATAGCTATGGTTACTGTGTATTTGCCTTCATCCTATTTTCCTGTTTTTCCCTATCTCTCTGTCTTTCATTCTCTCCTGTCCCTTCTCAAAAGTCTCTCTTGCTTCTGACCACTGTTTCCCTTACTCTGCTTTCCTTTCTATCATCCACCCTGCCTTCCTTCTCTTATCCCATTCTCCTCCTACTTTCCTGTTGAGTAAGAGATATTTCTATACCTAACCTGGTGTGTAGAACATTATTTTTTGAACTAGTTCCAATGAGAGTGAGGTTCCCCCCCCCCCCCATTTTCCCTTCCACTATATAAATTCTTCCCTATCCATCTCTTTATGCAAGATAATTTTCCCCATTCTTCCTCTCTTTCCCATTCTCCTAGTGCATCCCTCTTTCTCTCTCAATAATTTTTTGTGATCTTACCATGAAAGTCAATTCATACCTGTGCCCTCTATGTGCTCCTTTTAACTACCCTGATAATGATAAAGAATCTTAAGAGTTATATGTATTATCTTCCCATATAGGAGTATAAATTGTTTAACCTTATTGAATCCCTTATTATTTTTCTTTCATGTTTAACTTTTTATGTTTCTTTTGAGTCTTACATTTGAAAGTCAATTTTTTTTATATTCAGCTCTGGTCTTTTCATCAAGAAAGCTTGGAAGTCCCCTATTTCATTAAATATCCATTTCCTACTTGAAAGATTATACTTGGTTTTGATGGGTAGGTGATTCTTGGTTGTAATCCTAGCTCCTTTGCCTTCCAGGATATCATATTCCAAGCCCTTTGTTTCTTTAATATGGAAGTCATTACTCTTGTGTTGTCATGACTGTGGCCCCATGATACTTGAATTGTTTCTTTCTGGCTGCCTGTAATATTTTCTCCTTGATCTGGGAGTTCTGTAATTTGGCTGTAATATTTCTGGGAGTTTTTAGATTGGGATCTCTTTCAAGAGGTGATCAATGGATTCTTTTAATTTCTATTTTACCCTCTGGCTCTAGCATATCAGGGCAGTTTTCTTTGATAAGTTTTTGAAGTATGATGTCTAGGCTCTCTTTTTGATGGTGACTTTCAGGTAATATAATAACTCTTAAATTATCCATCCTCAATACATTTCCCACATCAACTGTTTTTCTAATGAGATATTTCATATTTTCTTCTTTTTTTCATTCTTTTGACTTTGTTTTATTGTTTCTTGATGTTTCTTGGAGTCATTAGCTTCTACTTACTCTGCTTCTATGGTGCAGAGAGCACTGTCTTAAATTTCATTTTTTTCATACTGCTGTTTTCAGAACCAGTTCTAGGAATCTGCAATTTTTGGGTGCTTCCAAGGGAGGTTTGATCCAAGAAGAGGTATGATTACTGCTTTCTTGGCCTGTCCTGTGGTCTTGACCCAGTAAGTGATGTTTCCTTTCTGCAGCCACAAGTGCTAGCACTCTTCTTGGCCCTGGAACTGTGACCAGGTCCCCTAATCTTTTGCAGCTATAAGCACTAGTGCCTCCTTGATGTCTTAGAATTGAGACCAGGGCCCCTACTTCCCTCTGAGCACCATAAGTGCTCTTCTCCACCCAGGAACTGTGACCAGGGCCCTTACTCCCCTGTGATCACAAGTGCTAATGCTTTGTTTTGCCCTGAAACTGTGATCTGGAACTGGATATATGAAATGAACAGGGTCCTGCACCCTGTGCTGGCAAAGGGTCTCTGGTATTCTATTTCTAAACCCATCACAATCTCTCAGCTGAGAATTTACAAAGCTGCTGTTGACACTATTATAGCTACCTTCAAGGATAACTGCTGGTGCTGCCACTGTGTGCACTGCATTCAGGGTCAACCCCCACCCTGGTGTCACAGGCCTTTTCTACTGACCTTCTAAGTTGTCTTAGGCTGGAAAAAAGTGTATCACCCTGACATATCATTGACTCTGCCACTCCAAAATTCAGTTTCAGGTTTTATTTTAAGTTGTTTGAAGGTAAATGGTGGGAGAGTTCAGCTGAGTTGCTGCTTGTACTCTGCCATTTTTTCGTGAGGATATTCTCATAAGGTAGGGAAAAGTTCTGATTCATGTGGTTAAGAAAACACCTTCACTGGTGTGAAATTCGTAAGATTACTGACATTAGATATGGCCTTTTCTCTCCATGAAGCTAAACTATAGAGAACCTTGTTGAAAATTATGAGATATTAGATCTAAAAGGAAATTCAGAACATTGAATATTGGAACACAGGATGGAAGAGTTGGAATATATCTTATTATATAGAATATTAGAACATAGAATTTTAGTTTTAGAAGAGACTTTAGAACACAAAATATTGATATCTAGAATGTTAGAGCTGAAATGGATCTTAGAACACCTCAATGCTAGAGAAAAAAATGTCAAAGCTGGGGGTGGAGGGGGGGCTTGAAATGTAGAATGTTAGAGATGGAAAGGTTTGTAGAGTTCTATCTGCTTATTTTACAAACAGGGAAAATGAAGTGCATGGAAGTGAAGTGACTTGTCTGAGATTACACATGTAGTAAGTGGAAAAACCAGAATTAAAATTCATTTTCTCTGACTTTGTGTCTAGCCGTCTTTTCACATTGCTTTGTTTCCTCTCCTGCTGACCCCTCATTATCCTTGTAATTTATGTCCTTCATTGCCACAGATAATTGAGAATTGGCCATATGTCAAAATGAGGTGGAAATTTTTATTTGAGATATTAGCTTGGCCTTAAAGTGATTATCATAGATTTAAGGTAGCACTGTCCCCCCAGCTTCCCCAAATAACTAATTTACTCTCTGGCTGGGAGTAGCTTCTGTTCTCTGAGAATTTGGCTCTATCAGTATTTTTTTTTCACTAGGCAATATTTCATGCACTAATTTCCTTAATTAGGTTGCTTTGACAAAAGTTGCAAACT
Organism: Pseudochirops cupreus; assembly: GCA_028627135.1. Taxonomy (NCBI): domain Eukaryota; kingdom Metazoa; phylum Chordata; class Mammalia; order Diprotodontia; family Pseudocheiridae; genus Pseudochirops; species Pseudochirops cupreus. The sequence continues at coordinate 15,072,678 of CM053584.1, forward strand.
GGCAATGTCCAAAAAAAAAAACTGCACTACGAACATGGCAATGTGGAAAGCAAAGAGACCCTGGACAGAAAGCAAAGAGAATGTAAGTCAGTCATTAACAAGCTATGCGACTTTACACAAGTTATCAAATATCTCCAACCCTTTCTTTATTCTTTTGTAAAATCAGGAGATTGAACCAGATGATCCTTCAGGTCTGCTCCCAGCTCTAGAAATCCATTTTATATGTTTGGAAATTCTAGATTCTGAAATTCCTCCAATTTCAAATACTCCATGTTCTCACATCTTATATCCTAAATTCCTTTCCAACTGTAATAATATTCTGATTTCTCTTCTACCTCTCACATTGTATATCCTAACAGCCCATATTCCAATATACCTTTCAACTCTGACATTCTATTGTTTTAATATTCCAAGTTCTAAGGTTCCTCTAAGATCTAACATTTGATGTTGGAAAGTCCCTCCTATCCTTCATTCTAACTTCTTTCTCTACTCAACTCCAATATGAAAGCTTCCATATTGTAAGGTTCTTTTTGCTGATGACATTCTATAAACTAAGGTCTCTCAGTGCTAACATTCCAAGTTCGGAGGTCTCTTCCAACTTTTATATTCTGTATTATAATATTCTTTGTTCTAATGTGCTACTCAGCTCTGGTTTTTGGATATTCTAACATTCAATATTCTGAGGATTCTTCCAAGTATGACATTCTATGTTCTATTTTTTAACATTCCAATTTTGAAGATTCCTTCTAGCTCCAATATCTGATGTTCTCAAATCCTTCCTATTGCTGACATTGTAAGTTTTTTCTTTATTCCAGGGTCTCTCTCTCCACCCCTCCCCCTGTCCCAACTCTAATATCTTATGATTTATATTATAGCATTTTGTCAAGTTTCAAGGTTGCTTCCACTCAACTATTCAATACTCTAAGATACCTCCCTACTTTGACATTCTGTGCTCTAACATTCTGTGAGTCTAAGAATGTTTTCTAGATAGATAGTCTTGCTTTCTGGATAGGCAGGTTCCCATAACAGCCATGTTAACCGAGGTTTTTGTGCAGGCCTATGGATCATCCAGATACAGTGGTTTGTTTAATGAAGAAGGGAGCTATAAATTATTGGAGAGAATCCTAGAGTTTGTATATTTGGAAATATGGTGGAGCTGCCTAACTGTAGAGCCACACAAAAATATTCCCTTTAGTTCTTCCCAAGTCATTTAGATATATAGACAGATACAAATGTATGTATACATGTCCTTAGTATGTATGTATTTTATATGTGTATATTTTGTTTTTGATAAAAGATATGTATATACATATTATCTATACATAAGCATAAATTATTGAGAACATAAAAATCCTTTAAAAAACACCCCACAAATATTTTAGAAGGACCAAAAAAAGAGGATTTGAAATGAAATTATAGAATTTGGCAGTTAGTGGCACAGTGGTTGAGGGTAGCTAGGTGGTTCAATAGATTGAATGCCAGACCTAAAGTCAGGAAGTCACTGTTCATGAGTTCAAATCAGGCCTCAGACACTTACTACCAATATAATCCTTGGCAATTCATTTAATCTCTGTCTGCCTTAGTATCTTCATTTGTAAAAAGAGGATCATAGCATCACCTAACTCCCAGGGTTGTTGTGAGGATTAAATGTTATAATATTCATAAATTTCTCTACAAACATGTAAATGTTATTTGTTGTGAGAAAGTAGTAGGAACTGGATATGGTGAACACTAAGTAACATGGCAAACAATGAAAATAATTGAATTTTAATAAATGGAAAGAGACTTGTTTGTTACATGGGAGTTATCTCAGAATAAGCTAACCATATATTATTAAGGCAAAGATCATAATTAGTTTACAAAAATCCATGAAGAAAGAATAATAAGAGAAAATGTGACATACAATTGAAACAACTAAATTTGGAACTATTTGAATGAGTAACCAATGATGGAAAATGGGAAATGGACATCTGAAATGATACTGGCATTGACTATTATTATATTGATAATTATTCCATATAAATTTATTAACAGAAACCTTTTTCATAAATACCAGGACAAGAAGAGTCCAGAAACCATCTTAGTAAGTAGACATTTGATTTATTTGCCAAACAGAGAAAGACAACACTGGTTTATAATTTAAGCTCATTTGTAATCTCTTATGAAGGATAATGCATGGTTATGAGCAGAGCCATTTCCTCCAGGGAAAAACAGTGGAGAATGAAACCAGTTTAAAGAAAGCTTGGTAAGATATCCAACTAATCAAAACCACCCCAAGGTCCAAAAGGAAATTAAAACAATAAATAGAAAAAAAAAAGATCTGTAAATATTACTGTAACAAATTGTTTGCATCATCAAAGGCAATGGAACCTTAATACTTGGGCAGTCCTGGATGTTTTTATAAGGGAAATAAAAATGTTACCAAAGAGAACAAAGTCAGGAAAAACTAGCTGGATTAGACCACATTTATGTAGAGGAGATCAATGCTGGAGGAGACAGAATTCTGAGAGTGCTTAGGGAACAATATGCAAGGTTTCTGAAGGAACAGAAGATACCAAAGATATGGAAAAAAAAACAACAACCAACCCAAATCTCAGAGTTTATTAATATACACCCCCATCCCCGAAGATGACTGAGAAAACGTTAAAAAATTACTGATCTATTTTCCAGGCATACCAAGATTTTATGTGATTCATCAAAGGCAACTTTGGTGGGGTTATTAGTAGGGAACCCAAAGACTTTCATAAGAGAGATTCATCAATGGACCACATAAGCTCTTACTACGCTTGTTGTTTGTTAATCATGGGAAAGCCTTTGATTAGGTAGAGCAAAATATTGCCTTATGCTTTATAACAAGCTGATTCCCACCCACATAACAAAATCATTCAAAATTCCTTGAAAATATAACAATTGTGTGTTCCTCGACACTTCGATCATGAACATCGGGTGAGGTATGTAGTAGGAAGGTGTGTGTTCAATAAAAGTGTTGCCCACTTTGATGGAGGAGATCCAGCACAGATGTTGAGATGCAGAGAGATTCTCCACGAATGGTGAGGTTCTGCAGATGTTCTTGTTTTTGGCTAACATTGTGCTAATTTCATAAAGCAACAGAATATTCAGAGCCACCTGGAAGAGATCTATAATCACTCATAAGAGTGTCACCTGATAATCTTCACAGAAAACTACTTGACTATGTATATCTCTTGCAAATGTTTTGCTTTGCTTTGCTTTTTCACTGGGGGTGGGCGGGAGGGAGAGGGTAGTTAGGGGCAGGATAGCAAACAAAGAAGGAAGGAAGGAAAAGGAAGACAGGAAAAAAAGAAGAAAGAAAAAAGATAGAAAGACAGGGAAGAGGAAGAAGAGGGTGGAAGGAAGGGATAAAGGAAAGAAAGAAGGAACAGAGTGAAGGGAGGATGAAGGAAGTAAAAAGAATGTAGGGAGAGAGGAAGGAGAGGAAAGAAGGAGGAAGAAAGTGAAGAAGGAAGAAAGGCAGTGAGAGAGGAAGGAAGGAAGAAAGAAAAAAGTAAGAAAGAAATTAACTTTGTTGTATTTTGAAAAAATGTGTTAGGTGATGCAACGGAAAAAAAAATATTGGACTTAGAATTAGTAAGACTTTAAACTAAATCCTAACATTAACTGTGCAACCCTGGGCAAGACACTTGACTTCAATCAACCTCAGTTTCCTTCTCTGTCAAAAGAGAATAACACTAGTGCCTACTTTATGGGGTTGTTGTGAGGATTAAGTAATATAGATAAAGCACTTTGAAAACCTTAAAGCCTGCATAAATGCTAATTATTTTTGTTTTTCAATGCATGCTTCATAGGATTGGTTTAAAAGTTAAATAATATGTAAAGCATTTTGCAAATTTTAAAACACTATAAATGCTAGCTATTATGATTATGATTAGAAGCACAGAGGAGAACGGAAGGCCATAAAGAATCACAGAAAAACGCAATGCTTTGACAGCAACATGAATGTTTGAAATATTTAAAGAGAAAAATGTGCTATATCATATAGTTTTGTATATTATCAAAAGATTTTGGTTGTACCATGTATATGGAAATGTTCATTTTATTTTGTGTCTGTTATAGTCCAAATAAAAACAATGTAACTATTTAAAAAAAAAATCAAAACTCTGATGAATCATTTCCCAAATCTAGGGAGTATACTTTTCGGTAGTGAAAGCTCCATTGTGATTGATGGACCCTCTCTATGATTACATCAGTACTACCCCAACTCAAACCTTCAGTGTGTGCTGATACTGTAAAAATTTCTCTGATAAATATCCTCTTACAAAAATTAATTGTTCTATGCAAAATCCAGCCCCCAAAGCTTTTTACATTCCTCCCATATTAATGAAAATGATGTTCCAAAAATTGACATCCATTACAATGCCTGGTGTTAAGATGCAAAGGAGGGAAACAAAAGCATTTCCTGCCTGAAAAAGTCTAATAATAGGACAATTTGTTCACCTGGCATCCAGTGTGCTGAGATTCTGGGTGAGCTCGTTGTTTTGGGCAATCAGTGTTTTGCCACTCCTGGGGGAAGAAAGCCCACAGAACCAGCCTCACCGCCACACTTAGAGTAATCCTGGGACTGAAAATGACTCCCCACCCCCAATGTAGGAATGACATTGTGAGTGAGCAAACTGAATTTATTATGGTATTATTCAGGCAGGAAGATAAGGCCAGGCACATCCCTGAAGCTGCCCTTTTCCTCTCTGAGTTCCTGGGATATGGGGGGAAAGGCAGCTCAGCAAAGTGTTCAGGACTGGGTTGTAGGAGAAAGGACTAGGTGCTCAGGTTAAGCATGTGTCGTTATCCCTGGAAAGCAAGGCATATCTCCATCACCCTAATGAGAGGCAGTGTAGCTTAGCATGTAGAATGTTGGACTCAGTAAATAACTGACAGTTAAAATCTCCCATATGACAATTATCAGGATTGTGACAATGGGCAACAAAGCATAGTATAGTGGGAAGAGTAATGTATTTGTTGTCATAGAGGACCTGGGTTCAAATCCTATCTTTGTTCTTTAATGTCCTTGTGACCTTTAACAAGTCTGGATCTTACTTTCCTTATCTGTAAAACAAAAAAAGGTTAAATTAGATAAAGTCTACATTCCCTGGGAGCTTAAAATTCTGAGATTCTATCAAGTCACTTCATCTCTTTGAACCTCAATTTCTTCATCTGTAAAATGAAGATATAAACTTCTGTTGTGTATCTATTTCACAGTATTCTTGTGAGGCTCAAACTAAATAATGTCTGTGAAAACCTTGTTACGACAATTAAGCCTAGTGGGCATCGTTATGGCCCCACAATGTCCACTTCTTCCTCTTTAGCTTTAGAGAGTTTATTTGAGGATGGAAGTTACGAATTCAGTCACATTTGCTCTAAGCCCTCAGTTAAGAAAATTCCTAATATTTAGGTAATGGTTGAACTGCCAGTTAGTTCTGCCTAACTGTACATGTAGATCAATCTTTACAATTTTTTTCTTGTTTTATTATCTTTTTTTCTTCAGGACTTAGTACAGTATCTGGCACAGAGTAAATGTTTAATAAATGTACTCTCTCCCTTCTCCCCCACCCTTTCTCTCTCTCTGTCTCCCTCTCTGTCTCTCCGTCTGTCTGTCTCTATCTCTCTCTCCTTTCTCTCTCTCTCTCCCTCTCCCCTCTCTCTCTCCCCCTCTTTGTCTCCCTCTCTCTCTCTCTCCTTCCCTGCCTCTTTCCCTCTCCCTCCCTCTCCCTCCCTCTCCCTCCCTCCCTCTCTCTCTCTCTCCTTCTCTCTGTCTCTGTCTCTCTCTATCTCTGTCTCTGTCTCTGTCTCTCTTCTCTCCCTCTCCCCCCCTTTGTCTATGTCTCTCTCTGTTTCAGTCTATTTCTCTCTTTCTCATTAACCCATGGTTTCTTTGCAGATGGAGCAAAATTTGGTTTACTGGAAACATGAGTAATCAAAAAGGCTATATTATAGCATTTGTGGGTAGATAGGCATTGGTAGTCAAAATTGGGGAAAGAGCCAATCTTTTATTGGTCTTCCTGCAGCTTGAGTACTCTGCTTCAAGATGCCTGAAGAAACTCTCTTCTCTGACCCATCTCAGCTCTGTTCACTCTCAGGGATGCTGGACAAGCCATATTTGCCCTAAATCTTCAAATCCAGATACTTTCAATCTCTCTCCCAGTTCTGCGATAACTTCTTTTTATGGGAATTACTTAGACTGTCACACCCACATATAGCTTTGAGAGATTCTAGGAAATTCATAGATCCTGGGCACACTTATTTAATTCAATCAAAAGCATTCTTACATAGACAAGGTACCATCGCTGAAATGGAGTGCCAACTTCAGTCTCACCAGTGTGAAAGTAAAATACTTGTTAAGGTTCAAATTATGAGCTTTTTAAAATGTAGAGAGTTTTATTTTTCACTTTGTACCCCCAACACTTATCAAGTCAGTCCCTGAGTAGGGACATAATGAATGCGTGCAGATTGCTTAATTGCTATCATTATTTTCTGTCCAATCTCAAAGTATTCCTTCCCAAGATTTTTGTGTGAAGTCCATGACAGAAGCCAGAACTCTAAGCATAAAAAAGATAGCAAATAAAATAGATTTTAGACTAAGTTGGTGTCACTGAGGACTTCTCTTGCTATTTGAGGCTCGTTGTTGTAGTTCATGCTTCCTTTTTGAAGAAGAGCGATGGCATCACGAGGATGATGGCTTGTGTGTGAATTGGATTTAAGTGAGGCAGAGCTGTGCTAAGTTGTCAGTTTCCCTTTCTCTTCCAGTGATTCTGAAAAAAGAGAAGAGGAAGCTAAAGATATAAGAAATGTTAGAGAGGTATAAATGCCACTGCTGAGTGGGCAGGTATCAGAAGGACTTTATTCCTATTTCCTGAACAAAGAAACTGAGGTTGAGAGAAATAATGAGACTCATCCATGGTTCCATGCTAGCCAATGGACTGGATCTCCAGGCCAGGTCTCTCAAACCCAACTGCCCTCTCTCCACGTTCTCTTTAGATTTACTCAGTTCTTAGAATGCAGAAGGTCCCAGGTGACAGGCTAGGAGAAACAGATAAAAATGATGGCCTAATGCCTTAGTGTATCATATTTGCCATCTAGAAAGGTCCATAAGAGCATGTGGTATAGGGTAGGAGCACAAATTTGAAATAGCTTGGGTTTCCATCTGAGCTCTGCCTCAAAATACCTTTGCGGCTTTATGTAAGTTGCTTAAGCTCCATGTCTCAGTTTTCAGTGGTAAAATGTAATGCTTGGACTAGGTAATCTTTGTGGTAACTTCTATTTCTACACCCTCTGATTACAAAAACAAACAAATTAGAATACAAAGCTTTAATAACATAACTACACAAGAGAAATCCAAAGTCACGTGTAGAATTCAAGGAAAGATCTTATCCTCCGACGGTGGCAGTGATGATGGGGTGGCTCATAGAAGTCTTCAGGGAGGTGTTTATATTGTGTCCTGTAAGATTTAGACTGGATGAACTCCTACCTATGAAACTATTAAAAAAAATTCAATCAAATACGGTGTTCATTGCTCATTGGACAAAGCATGAACTATTCAACCTCATCTTTGAGACTCTTCATCCTCTGAACCCAGCTTACCTATTAAAGTATTCTCCTTCGTAAGATGACTTGAACTCTCCAGACCAGTGGTTCTCAATCTGTAGGCCACACCCCCTTTGGGGGTCAAACGACCCTTTCACAGTTTCGCCTGTGAAAACACATAAAACACATCAGAAAACACATATTTCCAATGGTCTTAGGAACCAAGACATTGCTCCTCTATCCATCTCTAGGCGGGTCTGCCCGCATGCAGATACGCCCACATACAAGTATTAAAGGGTTGTGGTATTAGGAAGGTTGATAACCACTGCTCCAGACCCTTGTTTTTTTCCAAAAGATAAGCCAAGCCCTTACTTGTGTAGGCTTTCCAATATTCCATTGACTTATCTACATTTTTTGGAGTAGCAAGATGGATTCAGCTCTACCAACTCCATGGGAACCTCTGGGGCTCTACTGATTCCATGGAAAAAGTTCTTGGTGACCACTTGGGCCCTACCCTTGTGTACATGCCATGTATTTCCTTACTGAGATGGCTGAATGGTGGAAGAGGGTGCTTTACATCACCCCAACCTTAGGTAATTTATAACCAATGAGTTAGATGGGATAGAAAGTTGAACATAGAGTCAGGAAGAAGATCTGGACTTTAAGCCTGCCTCAAGCATTTATTCATTGGTGAACCCATGTCCAAATCACTAAGCTTTCTCAGCCTCAGGTCTCTCAGGTTTAAAATGAGGATAATAAGGAATTATCATACAGGGTGATCAGAAGATGAAATGAGACAATGCACAGAGGATAATTTGAAAACCATGTAAATGTCAGCTCTTATTAGAGGCAGCCAGGTGGCATAATTGGTAGAATTCTGGGCCTGGGGTTGGGAAGACCTGAGTTCGAATGTGGCCTCAGGCACTTAGCAGCTATGTGACTCTGGGCAAGCCACTTAACCTCTGATGGCCTCTGCTTCCTCACTTATGAAATGGGGATAATAATAGTCTCTACCTCATTGGGTTTTTATGGGGACCAAATGACAAAAAGTACATAACTAGTGCCTATAAAATAGTAGGCACTACAGAAATGCTTATTCCCTTCCTCCCTATTATCATCATCACAACACCAGGCTTAGAACACAGTAGTTGCTTAACAAATGCTTTTAAATTGATAATGTTCATCAATTTAACTGAAGATCCTCTAGTGTGAAATCTTTACCAAATGCCAAATAATTAACATACTTTGAAGGATGAAAACCATATCAAGATGGGGAATCATGGTATATAAATATTAAGGAATATTATTTCTTTGTAAGCAATGATGAAGGGATGGTTTCAGAGAAACCTGGGAAGATTTGTATGAATTGACATAGAACCAGGAAAACAATTTATATTATAACAGCAATAGTATAAAAACAAGTGACAATGAAGCTTGAGAACTCTGATGAGATGATCTATCATGATTCCAGAGCAGTAAGAATGAAGAACGCTCTTTACCTCCTGACAGAGAGATGATGGATTAAATATGGAGAACAAGCCATGTCTTTGGCTGTGGTCAATATGAGCATTTGTTTTGCTTGACTTTGCCTACTTGTTGTAAGGGTTTTGTTTTTCTTCTTGGGGGTGAGGGGGAGAAGGGGAAGAGAAAATAAATGCTTGTTGTAGGAAACATTTTTTAAAAAGATGATTAATATTCTCATGATAAAATGAAACCAGAAGGCCAAAGGCAATTTGTAGCAGAGGGGAAGGATGACTCATAGTTCCTCCTTGGAGAAGCAAACAAAGGATTTACTGGAGCTGATTTCATCATGTACCCAAAGGCAACAAGAAACCTCATTTCATGGAATGCTTGGTTATCTTGTCTTTCTTTGTTTAAGATAAATATAAGCAAAAAGACCACCATGAAGATAATTACTGTTTATGTGTCAACATCCATTACAGAGGATAAAAAGGTAGTGAAATTTTTGAAAGAGCTTGAAAAGTTCCCCCAACAAAACCCAAATACACTTTGAAACTTGGCACCTTCAATCAAGGTGGTCACGGGGGTGGATGATGAAAAGGATGGACTCTGTTATGGTCAGAGCACATCTGGGGTACTGCATTTACCTCTGCAGTTGAAGAAGGACATTGGTAAGCTACAGAACATCTAGTGGAGGGTGGCTAGAATGGTGGTGGCCTTACATCCATGTCATATGAGTAGCTATTGAAAGAACTTATGGTTTTAGATTGGAGAAGA
>CM053584.1:15082569-15093562 GCA_028627135.1 Pseudochirops cupreus
CCATGGTGCAGGCAGTATGGTTTGCTAATGGCCAGGAGATGGTTTGAAGACCTGGCCCTCTTTTATAGAGTCTCTTACTGTTACAAAAAAGGACAAGAGTTCAGCTATAGTTTTTACTACATTAGAGGCATTAAACATGTGGTCCACTGACCATATGTGGTCCATAACACTCTCAGTGTGGCTGGAAGTAGATTAAATGTAATTGGGAAATGTTAATGAAGTAAATAAAAATACAGTAAAACTCAGGTGGTTTTCTAAGCTAATATACAGCCTGCCAGAATTCTTTTGTGTGGCTTAGTAGCCCCTATTTCCACTTGAGTTTGGTAGCACTGCACAACATGATCTTTGAGATTCTTCAGCCTCTTACATTCTCTGATTCTGTGGTTAAGCTCACATATTAAGTTAACTGATAGAGAATATGATGGAAGATAAGCAAGGAAGGAGTCACAAGAAGGAGGGGGAACTAAGAAAGCCTAGGACTTATTAAAAATAAACTACACTACAAACCATGTAGCATATCTTTCTTTCCAATTGTTATCATTGGCTACTATCCAACTTGTATTTTATACTAGAGTATTGAAGTGCTAGACCTTTGGTCTAGACCAGAGGTTCCCAAACTTATTTGGCCTACCACCCTTTAAAAAAAACTACTCAGCCTCCCACCCCCCAGAAATCTATTTTCTTTTACTCTTTAATAGTTTTTTTTTGAAATTTGCATAATTTCAAAAAATATAAAATATTTAAAAATGATGTATCTTAAATATAACAATTTATTGTAAATTTGTGTTTTTTTCCTGCATTCAAATTTTGATGATGCCATATTGTGTCATGACATGACACAATGCCGTATTGTGTCATGACATGACAATATGGCATATGTGTAATGACATATTCCTGCTGATGAATGCTGGACTTCCCAATGATGGGTGACACACTCACCTGCCAACACTGGCTTATTAAGACCTGTTGGTGGACTTGACCACTTATCTTTTATAACTTGTTTTTGTGTATTTATTTGGAAAATAATTTAATCATTATGACTTTAACTCTGTTATACAAGAGATGAAGCATGTATAACAGGTTTTATAATTTTCTTCTCTCCTTTCCTTATGCTTCTACTACTCCCTTACTTTTATTCAATGCTCCCCAATTGTACTCAAGGCTACTAGCCACCCACCCCCTCATAGATTCTAGATCTCTGATTTCACCGCTTGATTGTAACTCTTCATATAGAAATTACCTGTAGTATTACACATCAGTCATTCATCTGTTAGTCTTGATCTTATAATCCCCTATCAGTGCATTGATATTAACATTATAGAATAATGATAAGTGGTCACAAATCAGATTAGTATCATACAACTTCATTGTCAAGTTGCTGAGATGCTTCCAGTTTCCTCAAGGGAAGAACAAGCACCCAGGGAAGCTCAATCAGATGCAGAATTTGGGACATGACTATGCTTAAGAGTTTCTTGACAGATTAGAATGTCTACAACCTTTGTTTTAGAGATCCCACTACTAGGCAGATACTCTAAGGAGGTCAGAAAGAGAAAGAAAGGTCTCATGTATATACACCAGATACTGACAGCAGCCCCTCTTGTTGTGGCAAAGAATTGGAAACAAAGCCAATGCCCTTTGATTAGAGAATGGCTAAGCAAGATGGGGTCCATGAAGCAATAGAATATTATTGGTTAAAAAGAAATGATCCATATGAAATATAGCAAGATAAATGAAATGACAGAGAGTGTAGTAAGCAGAATTAGGGAACGATACATATGATGACTACAACAATATAAGTAGAAAAAACAAAAGACCTGAAAGTGAATGTTTTCTACTTTTGATGGACAACTTTGGACTTGAAGATGAGGTGGAAAAAAGTACCTCCCTTTCTGCACTGGAAAAGCAGGGAACTCTGGGTGTGGATCATTACATATACTGCCAAATTCAGCTGTTTGTATCCTCTCCCTCTATTCCATTTAAAATCCCTTTCTCATCATTCTTTTTTCCAAAGGATTGCCATCTGACGAGGGGAGAAGTGAGGTATATATCTGGAAATAGAGGTCGTACAACAAAATAGAGATTTTAAAGAATTTCCTGACAAAGTCTGATGTATGTTTAATATGAAATTTCTGTTCCCCAATTCATCAGTTCCTTGTGTGTGCGTATATGTGGCTGTTTGTGTGGGTCTGTTATTCTCAGGAATTTTTCCCCTGGAACTCAGACTTCAAGGGTTTAATCTGTTCATATCACTCTCATGCTTGTGAATATTTAATAGTTGCTCATTCTCGTTAGACTAAAATACAAACTTCTCTCTTTGGCATGTAAAGCCCTTTACAATATGGGGCCAACATGCCTTTTCTGCTTCATTGTTCCTTGTCACAAAACCTATTATCCCTCCAGGCGGGACTAATTCTATTCCAACTCCCATCTAGGTATCTTTGCACTGACTGTCCTTTGTGAATGGAATGTCCTTCTTCCTCATGTCTACTTCTTAGAATCCTTAGCTTCCTTCAAGGATCAGCATTTTTTGATCCCCCCACCCCTGTGTTGGTGCCCTCTGCCCCCTCCCATATCATTGTACATTTATCACATATGTATCTAGTATCACTTCTCTGTTTACAAGTGCCCCTAGGGGATATAAGCTCCTTGAGGGCAGAAACTACCTTACTTTTATCTCTGATTCTCTAGCATTGTACCTAGTACTAGTAATAGACACTTAAGAAATCCTGGTTGATTGATTGCACTATCTCTCTCATGGAGTTTTGAGGCTCAAATGAAGGAATATATTCTTTTTCCCCCATGGGTAATATTATATTTAAAAAATATTTTACTTTTTTCCAAATATGTGTTAAAAGTTTAATATTCGTTTTTAAAAATTTTGAGTTCCAAATTGTCTCCTTCCCTCCCTTAATCCTCCCCCACCCCTCCCCCCGAATTGAGGAGAATGATTTGACACAGGTTAAACGAGTGTGGTCAAGCAAAGCAGACTTTCCTATTAGTCATGGTTAATATATATTTCTTATACTTCATTGAATGGATGAAGAAATGAATAAAAATGCATTAAACACTTGCTATATGACAAGCAATGTGCTTATGTAAAGATGGGCATTGAAAATAGCCTACTCCACTTAGCTATGATGTCTTAACTGAGAACATTTCTCAATCAATTAAATGATGTCAGATTATGTGTAAAACATCTTTGAAAGCCATTAGATAGAGTGAGATGACTTCAGACGTAAGACCCGTTCCAATAGACTGAGGAAACTTGGGCTTGTGTATGAATTATCAATCAAGTTGGGAAAGGATTTCCAGAAATTGTGGCTTTCTTTCATAGCTCAGGAGGAGTTAACTGGGGCAGGGAGGAGAGAGAGCAGCTTTGTCCTTGGCCAAGTTTTTTTTTTTCTCCTTTACTCACCACCCCCTTTTGGTTGGAAGAGGACCTCATAGGCTTTGAAGGGTCCAGAGGATGTTGGACTTCCCATCCTCTCACTGCTGTCTTAGTCACATCCCTGGATCAGCTGATGACAATATGTGTATCAGGAGCAAAGGATAAATGGAGATGGATTCCCCATGCCTTCACAAATAGGCAAAAAGGACTTCTAGCACCCAGGATCTGGAAATTATCCCTTTGCTACAATTGCTCTCTAAGTTGGATCCTATTTTTCCTTGGCTTTTGTATGATGGGAGAGTGGTGTGCACATTCACGCCCGTGTGTGTGTGTGTGCACGCATGTGGAAGTGCATGTGTATGTGTGTGTGTGTGTGTGTGTGTGTGTGTGTGTGTGTGTGTGTGTGTGTAGGCAGGGAGGATATTTTGTACTAATTGTTCTTTATTTTACCTCTTTAGTTAATACCACTCTATACTTAAGGTGGGATGCTTAAAATGATTTTCACCTGATAGTCATGATGGAAAGCAGACCAGTAAGGGCTCTAGCTAATGGTATTATAGAACAATCCCTGATCACTCAGGGGTATCACTAGAATCCTAAGGCAAGTATGTGACCAAACTCTGGGGACTTGATTTATCAGTGAGAGTAGGAGTAAGGATAAGCATACATGGGTTACACTAGGCACTGGGAATAGAAATACCAAAAGGGAGAAAGTACCTATTCCCAGCTAATATTCTAAGGAGGGAGACAGCTCATCTACCAGATTGTGGCTGGGAATGACTATTTTGGTTTGGAAAGTTACAAAGAAGGGAAGCTAGGTGGTGCAGTGGAGAGAGCACAGACCCTAGAGTCAGAAGGAACTCAGTTCAAATTCAGCTTCGCATATTTGACACATACTAGCTATGTGACCCTAAGCAAGTCATTTAACCCTAATTGCCTCACCACCAACAACAAAAAATTTCAGAGATAATGTGTGATGCCACAGGAGAGCAGGTTATCACACTCTTGCCAGGAGCAATGATAATATTGATTTGATCATGAATCCAGAGCTGAAAAATGGGTACTTGACTGGGGAAGGCAATTGTCAAGTAGATGGTGGTTAGTAAAGTACATGGTTATGTACAAGTTTCTGACTAAAACTTCCTCTGAGTAGGGGGCCACGTGAAGTACTCACCCACCACTCTTGACCTTGAGGTGAGGAGTTCAGGAGCTGAAAGACTTAAGTCCTCCAGGGCGTTGTCTGTTGTCCTAAAAGATCCATGGTTGGTGAGAAGATGATTTCATTATCTTGGATATTTATAGCTACATATATCACATTCCCTTCAAACCTTCCTAAGCTGCCTTTGTGACTCATTACAGCTTACAAGAAAAAACAACGACAAAAAACATCATTGCATCAAGGCTGATCTGGCAATCAAATTCTTTGAACTAAGCTAGAGAGATTCTCAGATGGAAGATGCCCAGTACCTCCTCTTCCCAGATCAGACTTAAAGCATTTCCAGCTTGGTTGAATCCATCAAAGTTGGTGCTCTACCAGCATGACCTTGTAAAACAAAGTGAGTGTAGTGGCATGGAAGGAACCCTTCATTTGGCAGTAGAGAATCTAGGTTCAAGTCCCAAATCTGCTATTTATTACCAATGTGATCTTGGGGAAATCATTGAACATTTCTGGGCTCCAACTTCCTCATCTGTACATGAGGGAGTCTTCTCAACTATACGTGAAGGGATGTACGGGATCATTTCTGGCATGCCTCCTTGCTTCTTGGCTCCTGGAGTCAGAATCAACTCTTAGCTCTGATGCTTGCTACCTATGTGAGCTCAGACAAGTCCTGGGTCTCAGGACCTGGCTGTCAGTTGGCTCCTCTGTAATATGGAGGGGTAGCAGCTGGAGTTGATGGCCTCTGAGATCCTTCCCAGTTCTAGAGCTATGATCTCCTACAATCTACAGTCCTCTGAAAAGCCAGCACCACCTCCCTGACACGATGAGGACTCTGAGAGGGACATGTATAAAGAGCTATTTAATTGTGAGTTATTATCACATTACTATTTCTGGAATGGATATTTGGGGTCTGTTTGTTACCCTAGACTAAACAGATGTTAGTCCAGGTGGAGATTCAATTCTCCCAAACACTGACATGCATTCCCCTCAGCTCCACTCCCACACCAGAGAAGCAATGGACCCCTGGCAGTCTTGTCTACAGCTGCCCGACCGTCTGGAGCCTCATTTCACTCTGGGTTGGAGAGAACATTGAAGGAGCTGGCCCAGAGCAGAAGCTTTGCTATTTTCATTCCATTTTCCAGTGAGAGAGGGAATCAGCTTGTTAAGCCCAATGGCATGCCTCTTTTCAGATAAATGAAAAAAAAAAAAATGGTATTTATACCCCAGGTGCATCTTAATTGTTCTAATTAACCTAACCAGTGCCTGCAATCAGAGCCAAGTGTGTTAGGGGGAGGGGCCTTAAAGGAAAACCCTTCCTTTTTGTGGGGGGGTGTTCTGAAAAGAAGACAATGGCATAAAGAGAGCAGCATGGGATGCTTTCAGCACCCAGCATCCTTTTTGCTTATGGGACATGATGCCATTATGACCTAAGGTTTCAAATCTCCTCTTCTATTAATGAAGGGTGGGGGTGTGAAAGTCAGCTAAAAGGTTGAATGCTTTGCGTTTCCAGGTAGGAGATAAAATGTGAAATATTTCTTAATAAAGTTTGCTTAGAGTGGGAATTCTGGAAACATTTCAATTATTTTCTGCTTTAATGAATGCAAACCATGGTAAATCACTCAGTTTTTATGAGAATGTGTTCATTTTGTATATGTTATGTTGGGAGACAATTGGAACTCAGGAAGATAGTCAAGCAAGATGATGTAGAGTTAGTTATTGGTCATCCCTTAAGTTTTATGTACACTGAAAATATTTACCAATGAGATGGCACGTGTAAAGAGCTTTTCCAATCTTAAAACACAATGTGAATGTTATCTATTATTATTGTGACAAGTTTTACTATCATCATTATCCATGTCATTCGGGTCATATGCAGTCTGCCCTTACGTTTTTAACTCCCCTTCATGTATTATCTCCCACCATTAGAGTGTAAGCTCCTTGAAAGTAGGGACTTTCTTGTTTCCTTGTGTTTGTAATCCCAGTATTTAACAGTTTCTGGAAAACAGTATGCACTTAAATGCATTATCTTTCTTTCTATCTATCTATCTATCTATCTATCTATCTATCTATCTATCTACATCTCTCTCATCATGATCATTTATGGCAGCCTTTAATGAGAATTTATTAAGTACATACAGTTCTAGGAAGTGTGCTAAGCACTAAAGTGCAAAAACACAGTCAAGGAGTTGGGGGAGACAAGTAATAGGAAGTAAAGTAGGCAATATCATTCTCATCTTTTCAGGTCATTGTCTAAGAATCTAATCATCAGAATAAGTTGTACTTTTCTTCCACAGAACAGTCCTACAAATCCTTGATGACATCTAGAAAGTCAAGTCAATCAAGTTAATAAGCATTAATTAAATGCCTACTATGTGTCAGGCAGTGAGATAATCCTGATGAAGTTCAGTGGTGGCCATGTGAGCAGAGAGAAGACAAATGTGAGAGATGCTCTAGTATTAGAATCAGAACAACTGGGCAATTGCTCAGTTATGTGGAATGAGTGGAGGGGGATGAGCTGAAAATGACTCCACAGTGATGAAACAATGAAAATGGAATAATGGTAATTGTCCTTAAAAGAAATAGGGAAGTTACTAATCAGGGTAGGTTTGGGGATGGGGAGATTATGGATTTCATTTTGGACAAGTTGAATGTGAAATGTACATAGGGTACTATTTCAAAATATCTAATAAGTCTCCTCTTCTTTTCCATGATAAATGTGCTTATTTCCTTCAAATGATCTACATCTAGAATAATCTCCAGGCCTGCTATTATCTAGGTTGCCTTCCCTACCAGTGGTTCTCAACCTTCCAATTGCCGCGACCCTTTAATACTCATATGTGAGTATATCTGCATGTGGGTGGACCCTTCTGGAGATGGATAGAGGAGTGGTGTCTCGGTTCCTAAGACCATCGGAAATATGTGTTTTTCTAATGGTCTTAGGCGACCCCTGTGACCCCTGTGAAAGAGTCATTTGACCCCCAAAGGAGTCTCCACCCACAGGTTGAGAACCACTGTAGTCTAGACATTCTCTAACTTATCAATGTTCTCCCTAAAATGTGATACTTGAAACAGAAATAACAGGTGGCCATCACCTCCCTAGACCCAAATCCTGTGCCTTGTTAGTATCTTCAATGATATCACTCTTTCCACAGGTTCACCTTCTTCTTGCTAGTCTCAGGTGCTGGATCATCATCCATATCCTACCTCTTAATCATGGTATCCTCTTAAGCTCCATGTCAGGCCTTTTCTCATTTTATAGCTTCTTCTTTTTGGTGAACTCATCAGTTTTCATGTGTTTAATTGTCTTCCCCACCACTCTGTTTCTCTCTCTGTCTAAAATTATTTTTTATTTATACATTTGTATACGTGTTATATATCCCATCTCAAATTCCAGTAGAATGTAAACTCCTTGAGGACAAGAATTCTTTTTCATTTATTTTTCTGTATACTCATCCCCTAACACAGTGATTTTATCCAACAGGCACTTAATAAATGGGTGACATTTTAAAAAATGAATTGAAATTTATATCTCGGCTATGTGGCACAGTTTCCCCCCAAATCCCACCCAATCAGAGGAGGCTTTTGCTTGATAATCAGAGTATCAGTGGATAGTGGTTTGGCAGGAAGCCCTATCTCCTGATAAGAAACATTGAAAGTCTGTCAGTCATGTGTTAGTCCAACAGAGCTGCCTAATACCCACACATTTCCGGAAAGTGAGAAAGACTGACTAGCTGCAACTCAGCATGGCATAATATTCAATGAAGGCAGTTTATTCTCACTCATTGATAGTGTGGCCTGGAAATCCAAAGGCTTTTTATTTAAATAAAAAAAATGTGGGAATGCTAAATGAGAGAAAGGAATAGTCAAAAGACAGATTAGAGATCTTCTAACTATGCGCTAGAGAATGTTTTAGGTTGTCATATTTAGGACTAGGACTCTGGGGAACTAGAGAGGAAGAAAGAAGTAGGATGGAAAATCCTCTTCTATAGGAAGTTTCCTCATCCTTTTCATTTTTGCCTTGACCTTTGACCTCTACATTTGACATGATTGTTCCATCTTTCTTGGTGTTATTGTTCCTATGCTAATCCTTCTCAACTTTATATTTCCCTGGCAATATTTACCTCTTTGAGGATGGCTTGCTTGTTGTTAGTGGTTTATTTTGGCTTTGTATCCCTAGTACCAGGCACATAGTAAGGATATAATTGACATACATTGGATTTGAAGGTCAGGAAAACCAACAAGACACTGAAGGCAGGGGCTTAGCATCAAGTCATATAATTTCAGAGTTAGACGATAGAACCTAATCCAGTCGCTATCTGAAGCCTGGATCTCCTCTACAACATACATGATAAGGAGCCATCAAGCTCCCCTTAAAGTGCTATGATAATAGAGAACTCACTGATGCTTTAGGCAGCCCATTTAATTTTTGGACCGTTCCAAATATTAGGCAGTTTTTCTGCATATTAAGCAACCATCTGTTGCTGTTACTCTTGTCCTGAGGCTACACACAAGATTGAATCCATTTTCCATGTTACGTTTCTCCAAAGAGTAAGACTGAGATCAGGCTTCCTTTAAATCTTCTCTTCTCCAGGCTTAATATCCCTCTTCTTCCACCCTGTTATTGTATGACATTGTTGGTTCCACAACTCCTTTCCTAGACATATCCCAGTTTGGCAATGCCCTTCCCAAAATACGGTATCTAGAACAGTATCAATGGCTTGAGTTGGTCTGACTCATCCAGGAGCCAATCAGGATGGGAGACAATCAGACTGGGTCAGGAGTGAACAGCAAGACATGCCAATTAAGTTACTGAAGAATTATTTTGCTGGATTAGAAAAATAATAACAAAATTTATTTGGAAGAACAAAAAGTCAAGAATGTCATGTAGTTGGAAATTAAGATTCAACCTTGAATCCATTCATAGCCACTTAGGTTGCTTGTAGGTTCGTATGTTTAGGGTTGGAAAGGTCCTTAGAGCCCTTTATTTTACAGATTAGGAAGAATCGAAAAACAACCAGGTCAGGATTGTTAACTGTCAATTTGAGCTTGATGCTTGGCATTCTTCTTGAGGAAATTTCAAGCAACCCCAAGATACACACATTCCAGAAGGAAGAGCAATCCTTCAGCTCTTTCCTTTATCATTTGTTTGTGAGCTCCTTGAGGATCAGGCCTATGTCAATTTTATCATCATATTCTAGTCTTGTACCTACTAGGGCTTAATAAAGGTATGTTCATTTTAACTGACTTGGATTCCATACTTATGTCAAGAAGCTTGTTGTTATAGCTGCATTGATTTCCTGGCTTCATCTTCTGAGGCTTGACATATGCCATCACCCCCACCAGTTCTATTCTGTCACTGGGCCCTGCCAAAGAATGTGCTTTATGATAATTTCTTGAAAGCCTTCCTTTAGATGCATTTGCATGTACTGTTGGCTCTTAGGAGCATAGATATTAAAGCTAGAAGGGAATTCAGAGGCTATCTAGGGCAATCTCCATGTTTTTCAGATGAGAAAACTGAGGCACAAGAAGATTTAAGTAAGTTGGATACATTTGAATAGTGAGTGAATAACTGGAGGGGCCAGTATCCTGAATCTTAGAATGCAGTGTTTGCACAGTGTACTCCACCAAATGGTCTGTCAATTAGAAGGTGGCAGATATGGGATAGAAATGTGGGGTTCTAGTTCCTATCCCATTGTCTTTACTAATATAGTAAATGGTAAGTGCAATGATAACAGTGATGGTGGGGGCATCATGATATACTGGAGAGAGTTGTGGTTTTGGAGTCAGAGGATCGGGTGTGAAAACCCCCTGAATTTATAGGGATTTTCTACCTCTATGACTTTGGAAAAAAAAAAACATTTAATCTCTCTATACCTCAGTTTGCTCATGTGCAAAATGAAGGGGGTTGACCTACATAGCCTCTGAGACCTTTTGTAGCTAATAGACTCTTCTGATCCCCCTGTGATGACAGTTCCTATTTATGACACTGTATGGTTAAAAAGTGGTACGTGTCCGTTATCTCAACTGATCTTCAAAATAAATGATCATGGATGGTCATTGCAATTAAATTATGCTCAGCAAGCATTGTTTTAAGGCAAACATTATTGGATATTCAGTCATAAAGAACATTATTGTTTATGTCAAACAAACAATAGGCATTTATTAAATGCTATGTGATATGCCGAACAGTGTACTAAGCAATAGGGATGAGACACAAAACAAAGACAAAATCTCTGTCCACAATGTTCATATATTCTTTTAAAAATAGATGATTATTAGCATATTTTGGTTTTGTATCACCTATATTTCTCCCTGTATCTGGCTCTCTTAGCCTTCCATAGTTTCCTTGACTTCCTTCAAATGCCACTAAAATCCTACCTTCTGTTAGAAGCCTGTCCTGGACCTCCTTAACGTTAGTACCTTCTCTGTCATATTACTGCCAATAA
>CM053584.1:15094062-15110168 GCA_028627135.1 Pseudochirops cupreus
TGAATGTTGTTTTGGCTCTGTTAAGAAACACAAACTGTGAAGGATTTGAGGTGGACTGGATGCCATGAGCTTCAATATGGAATGGGAACTGGATGAGGAACTGGACAAGAAACTGGATAAGGAACTTGGCAAAGAACTAGACAAGGAGCTGAGAGATGCCTGCTTTTGAATCCAGGTGACAGTTGGGTAGATTTAGGCAGGAGTTGGACCCATGGAAGAGGAATCATGGAATCTGAGAGCCAGTTTTGAGCCAAGATGAAAAGAGCTCTCCTTGGATACTTAATGCTGACTGAGAAGATCATGATTTACTGTAGCCTAAGGGTGGGGAACTTTGACCTTTGTGCTTTGTACTTATTAAAGAATAATGAGGATTACTCCTTAAGGATGATTGAGTTAAGGACTTACTGAATGATATCTTTTGTTTAAAACTATGTAGCCACTTTAGTGATAATTTGTTATGGTATAACACTGCGAATGCTGTAATTTAGTTTCTGTGAATGTTTTGCTTTAATTTACTGCTGTTGAATAAATAGAGAGTTCACTATACTATGTAATCAGAACTTTAAAGCCGTTTACAGCAGCAGTCCTTTGGAAAGTTACTTGTGCTTGGCTTTACAGGGTGGTAAAGTTGGGGGCTATAATAAATAACCTCATGGTTATCTCTTGGCCACTGAGCAAAGCAGAGGCCTCTGTGACCTAAGAGATGATCATCAAGAGTTGTTAGAAGTGAAATAGCTTTCCCACAACAAAGGTGGTGATGACCCTCTCTCCCCTTACCTAGGCTAGTCCTCAGGCAGCAGAGGTACATCTGTCACCCAGCCCATGTACATACATAAATACAGACACAAACACATACACATGCTTGGTACATACATGCATAGATCCTAATGTGTGGATATGTGTGGCAGTACAAATATGCAAACATCTATACATATGTAGACATCATGTGTTTATATGTGTATACATATGTCATACAAATATATGTTTATATGTGTGTACACAGACACACGCAACTCTGTCTCCCCCTCTGTCTCTGTCTCTCTCTCTTATCTGAGACCTAGCTTGGTTCAGTGCACACACACACACACACACACACACACACACACACACACACACACACACATGCTTATACATACTGGGATCACAGAAATCATCAGAGCCTGCCCTTCTTTTTAACAATGATGAGATGGAGATTAAGAGAGATGACGTGACTTGCACACTTAGGTTGTGAGTAACTGAGGGAGGAATGGACCCCAGGCCCTCTGACTCCAAAGACAATGTCCCCCCTCCAGCAGAGCTTGTGGTCTGCTGCTTTTGAGAACTTGGGCTCTTCTGTGCCTCAGTGGTGCATCAGGGTAGAGATCTCAGGAGATTCTGGGGCCATGGCTCTGCCTTCCAGCAGGTCCTTGGGAGGCATTTGTTTGAGGGGCAGTTTTTTGTCTGGTCTTCAGAACCATTGGTGTCTCTCCTCAGCATTTTAACTGAGAAACTTATTCTTTCCAAGTGGATTTCAATTCTTTTTCCTAGCACAAATGTTCATTTTCCGCATTTTTCAGCAAACTGTTCACATACAAAAGGGGCAGTGCCTTCCACATGCATGCAAGTGAGTACCAAATCTATACCAAATAAGTGCCGGGTCATTTTTTTTTCTCTCTGGAAGGAGGAAGCACTGGCAGCTGGGGGATACAGGAAAGGATCTCATCTGAGAGGTGATGTGAACTGAACTTGGAAGAAGCAAAAGGTTCCTAACTCCTCTCTAAGCAGGAGGAAGGAAGAAGACTATTCTAGGCATGGGATATGGCATGCACAAAGTCATGACACCCCAGCGATGAGACGCCATTTATGAGGAACACAAGGGGGCCAGTTTAGCTGGATCAAAAAGGGGAATAATGGTAGGAGGGTCTGTGATGATGATGATCAGGAGGAGGAGGAAGAGGAGGAGGAGGAGCAGAAGCAAGAGGAGGAGCAGGAGCATAAGGAAGGAAAGGAAATCTGTTAATTAGTTCTTTGTTATAAGGGATACCTCTCTGGGTGAGAGGAGGGATACAGAGAAAAGAAATCAAAGTGGAGCGTTGGATAGACTGTTTGATTTGGACTCGGGAAGATCTGAGTTTGAATCTTGCCTCAGACATTTATTTGTTATGGTCCAGGATAAGATACTTGACCTCTCATCCTCAGTTTCCTTATCTGTAAAATGGAGATAATCCTGGACTAGTGCTTACCTGGAAGGTTTGTTGTAAGGATCAAATAACCTAGCACATGTAAATTGCTGCGCATACCTTAAAGCACTATATAAATGCTGTTATCATCATTATCACAAACAAAGGAAAGGGGAAGGGGAATGAGCAGTTATTAAGCACCTACTGTATGCCAAGAACTATGTTAAGCATTTTTTACAGATATTACTCATCAGATCCACATAACGACACTGGAAGGTCAGTGTTATTTTTATTCTCATCTTATAGTTGAGTAAACTGAGATAAATCGAGGTTACGTGACTTGTGTAGGGTCACACAGCAAGTAAGTGCATGAAGGCAGATTTGAACTCAGATCTTACTGACTCTAGGTCTAGCACTCTATCCACTGCACTATCTAGCTGCCTTTACCAAAAGAGATATTTGAGGAAAAATAATGCCCAGCACACTATCCAGTGTACCACTGTCTCTACCAAAAGAAATAACTAAAATCAAAATAGTGCACAGAGTAGTAGGGTGGAGAGAAACCCAATCTTGGAAACAGGAAAATCTGGGTTCAGACCCTACCTCTGGCACATGCTAGCCATGTAACCCAAGGCTGGACACATCTGAGTTTCTAAGTTACAGAGCGGGTTTGGCCCTGCTGTGGTAGGTGGAGGAAGTTTCTTCATGGAGAGTTCCTCAGTGCCCTGAAATGACATGTCCACACCAATAATTAGAACTCATATATGCCTCTAGATTTACAAAGAACTTAATATCCATTTTCTCATTTCTTTCTTCTAACAACCCTGTGAAGGAGGGACCACTGTTATTCCTTCACTTAAGGAAGATGAAGTTTAGAGAATTTGTGACCTGCCTAACATCATACAGGTAATGAGTGTATGAGGAAGAATTTGGACTCAACGATTCCTGATCCCAAGTTCAGCTATGGTGGGCTACTTCACTAAATATTTTTTTTTCATTGACTTGTTTACTTACTTTTAGTTTACAAGATTCAGTTCCACAATCCCTTGAGTTTCAAATTTTCTCCTCTTCCTTCCCATGCCCCCCATGGTGGCATGCAATCAGGTATAGGATCTGCAAATACATTCACATTGTACAATAGTCTGGTTGTATAGAAGGGTTGTAACCAATGGAGTGAATAATGGGAAAAAAGAAAGAAAACCAAACATGAAAAAGAATGATAGCATGTAGATTGCTTCAGTCTCCATTTAAATTCTGGTCTTTCTAGATCTTTCTCTGAATGTAGATATCTCCTTCCATCCTGAGACTTGTAGAGTTGTCTTATAGCTGTGCGTTGCTGAGAATCACAGACACATCATATGTGTGACCACCAACCTTGATATGCTTCACTAAGTATTAATGAATAATGTTAATAATAACTGATGCAATGGATGCTTGGATGCCCACTTGTACTGACTTTAGGGTCACAGAGTATGGCTACTATAGGCCCCCGAGGCCTGTGAGATAGCCCTGAAGGGTTGGGAGCATCATTTACAGTGGTATAACCCAATGAGGTCCCACTGGTACACTTTTCCCCATGATTACTCTTTGATAGCAACCCATAAAGCAGGTTTAATTAGCTCTTAGAGAGATTTACCAAGGTAGGATAGGAGTCAATCAATCAGCAAACATTTATGAAGTATCCACTGTGTTCCCAGCACTGTGCTAAGCTTTGGGGATACAAAAAGAGGCAAAAGACAGTCCCTGCCCTCCAAGAGATCCCAATCTAATGATAGAGACAACAGACAAACAGTATGTGCACACAAGCAGTATACAAGAAAAATAGGAAATCATTAACAGAGAATTACGAGAGACTGGGAAAAGGGTGTTAGTTGGGAATTCAAGAAATCCAGGGAAGCTGGGAGTCAGAGAAGAGGAGGGAGAGCATTCTAGGCATTGGGGGGCAGCCAGAGAAAATGCCTGGAGCTGAGGGATGGAGTGTTTTGTTCAGAGAACAGTCAGGAGACCAGTGTCACTGGATTGAACAGTGTTTCTCCATCTGTAAAGTGACAGCATGAGATGTGGAAATCTTCAATCTCGTTAGCCCTAAATCTACAACCCTATAGTCTTTCTTTCTCTTCTATGGTGAATGGAATAAAAACTGTCAACATTTGATAGCTTTACTGTACATTGAGTTTCCATGTGGAAGGAGAACCAGAAATAGGAACCATATTGAATCTTAACTGAGGGGATTTTCCCCAGAATAAAACTCTGAGGTGAAGGCAGAATCACACAAAGAGGAGCTGACCCTTTATAAAGTTCAACACCAAAACTGAATCTGGTTCATGCCCTGGGCCTATGGCAACATCTGTTTAAACATAGAAGATAGCCCCTTGAGGCTGATGCCTTTTAATTGCCTTGCACATAGTAGGTCCTTAATCACGTTTAATAACAAATGGGGAGGGTAGTTTAATAATTTTTCTTGCATGATTCCAAATTGAAATCCAAAATAGTTGACCCAGAGCTCCACCAGCAGTGCAGCAATGTGCTGGTTTTGCCACAGACTTGCCAACACCGACTGTTCCATCTCTTGTCATCTTTGCTTATTTTTGCAGGGTGTGAGGTCTGACCTCAGAGCGACTTTAATTTGTATTCCTCTCACTGTTAGGTAGTTGGAGCATAATTTAATGGGCTCATTTATTGTTTCCATTTTTTTGAAAACCATTTGTATCCTTTGGTCACTTACCTAATAGGGAATGACTCTTAATGCTATATATTTATGTCATTGGCTTGTTTGTTCTCTATGAGATTTTGTTATTGATGTAAATGTTTTCCTACTCCCCTATTTTTTTCTTTGATTTTTTCCCTATGGAAATTTTGCAAAATTTGAGTAGCCAAAAATATTTATTTTATCTACGATGATTTCCTCTAACCTTTGTTTAACAAAGAATTTTCCCGTTAACATTGGGTATGAAAAGTCTCTGATTTCTTTTCCTTTTTTTTCTGGGGTCATTTTTCACATTCAAGGGCATCTAGTGTGGCATCTTATATAACATATTGACCTATACATAATTTCTACCAAACTGCTTTACATTTCTTCCCCAGTGAAAATGCTATTTTTTTAAACTAGTAATTGATGTTAGTGGATTTATAGAAGAGTTTAACAGCTGTTTTATTGTTCTGTTTCTTGCTTATCTAATATGTTCCACTAATCCACATTCATTATTTTAAATAGTGTTAATTAGTTTGATGACTTCATCACATAGAAGAAAGTCTACTAATGCTAAATCCCCTTCATTTGTAGTTTTCCTCATGATTTCCTTTGATATTTTAGACTATTTTCTTTCCAAATTAACTTTATTATTATTCTGAGATGACGATGATGATGATGATGATGATGCAACTAGATGGTTCAGTGGACAGAGTGCTGGGCCTGGAATTAGGAAGACCTGAATTTAAATCTAGCCTCAGACATTTTCCAGCTCTATGATTGTGGGCAAGTCATTTAACCTTTGCTTGTCTTAGTTTCCTGAACGATCTAATAGGGATAATGCTACCATATACCTTGTAAGGTTGTTGTGAAGATCAAATGAAATAATATTTGTGAAAGTACTTAGCACATTGTAGGTGTTATATAAATGCTTATCTCCTCTCTTCTTCTCTAAAATGTGTCCTGTCAGTTATTTGATTCATATTGAAGCAAATTTATGATATTTATTATATTGGCACAGTCCAACCATGAGCAGTATCTCTTTTCCTTTTTCAAAGGCACAACATCAAATGTGGAGCTAGGCCTTAGACCCAATACCAGACTAGTTTTAGATTTAGAAATTGAGAAAAAAGGAGTGCCTACTGAAAATGGAGGTGATAGATTTGGTCATATGTGGTAATCTCCTTGAATGTTCGTGTATTATCTTCAGCAAATAGCACAATGCTTGGTAAAGAGTAGGTGCTTAATATGTTTGTCTAGTTCAATTGAATTGGTTGAGAATGTGGAATTAAAATTCTGATGACTAAATCTTAATAATGAACCATAGATAGCAAATAGCTAAATTTCCCTTCCTATTTGGATAAAAGGTAAAGTTTTGGTTTTCAATTTCATTTCATCCTCACCAAAGCAAACTTTAGAGTGAATGTCGACATAGCCCTCCAATTTTCATCCACTATTTTCTTTTCTGTAAAACAGTTCTGAGAAATTTCCATCTGGGGCTGGAATATTATGGCCTTTGATCTTGACCCCAAAAGAGTGGTGGGGGAAGTTAGAGATGGAGTCATTTGATTCTTTGTCATGAGGAGGAAAAAGCAGATTCTTTCATAACATGTCAGATTCAAGGCAAGCATTGGATAAAGATCCCCACCCTTCTACAAGACAGAAATGCACCGATGTCCTCAGAGACAGTGATGTCTAATGGGAGTGATGACTTGGAGTTGAGATACCTGGATTCAAAGCTTGCCTCATATATTAGCTATATTGCCATGAGCAAGTCATTTTCCTTTTTCTGAGCCTTAGTTTATTGTTAGATGGGATTAAAAAGGCTTATGATACCAACTTCATAGAGTTATATCACGAGAAAGTAGTTTGTAATGCTTAGAAATGTGTGTTATTTTCTAGTAGTAATATGTTTTTTGAAAACTCTAAAATTGGGTTTCATGTTGACTGTGTTTTCATCTATAATTTTCAGGAGGCCATCTCAAGAAGAATTGCAATGACAAGGGATCAGGGGAGAATCAATTTGGGTCTTCTCTCCTTTCTCCTCTACTAGGGAAGATGGGCCAAGATCAAATAGCTTTACATTCAGATGGAGTCTCCAAATGAGTCTGGAATCTGGTAGGCATTAGAGAGAGGCAGGAAAGGCAGTGAAATGACAGGAACTTGCCCTCAAAGCAGAGGATCTGAATTTGAATCTCAGCGCCATCACTCCCCAGTTGTGTAACCGTGGGCACTTCACTTCTACCTGCTTCAGTTTCATCATCCATAAAATGTGAACCATAATCTTTGCAGCTATTACCTGACTCAGTTTTTTCATTTACAAAGTAGTAATTATAAAGTGTATACTAGCTGCTACATTTCCTTGTTGTGAGAGGAAGGGCTTCACAAACAATAAAGTGGAGAAATGGCAGTTATTATTATAGGATGAAAACAGAAGGTCTCCCAAATATGACAAATGTCATGGGTCCCTATGGCTTCCAAGAACTTCCTGGGCTAGTTGTGACTACCCTGGTGGCTGAAATGCATTCCTCATCTGTTTCTATAATAGCTAACAAAGGCATTGTACTTCAAAATTTGCAAAGAAAATAAAACAGGGACACAAAGAGCTTATATTTTAATGGGGAGACAACTCACAGATAAATAGGTGCATAGAGGATCCATCCTGGATAGATGGAAGGGACTAACAACTGAGAGCGAACTAGAAACAGACTTACAAAATTCTTCCTCCATGACCAGTGTATCTTCCTTTCCAATAAGACATTTCATGGATGGTATCATTTGTGCCAGCTGCAGTTAGGTGGTGAAGTGGATAGAGTGCCAGACCTGGAGTCAGGAAGACTCCTCTTCCTGAGTTCAAATCTGGCCTCTGACACTAGCTGTTTGACCCTGGGCAAGTCACTTAACCCTGTTTACCTTAGTTTCCTCATCTATAAAATGAGCTGAAGAAGGAAATGGTAAACCACTCCCATGTCTTTGCCAAGAAAACCCCAAATAGGGTCATGAAGAGTTGGATAGGACTGAGAAATGACCAAACCACAACAGCCATCATTTGGGTCATTTCTTATCCATCCTGAATACTTATTATGAGGAAAATATGAAATGGAAAATGGCAGTAAGATGTGTTGCATTTGGGTTTTTGACCTTCTTGGTACTAAGAATACAGTAGGAAAAAGTCACGTGAGCCAATAATTCTACTTTAAGCCAATGGAAATTAAATTATTAAGAGATTTACAAAGTGCTATGAAAGTTACAAGTGGGAGAGCCCAGTTACCCTGTAGGGGAGAGCTTAGGGAGGGCTTCATGGCTTTATTTTCACATATTTATGTGTCTTTCTAGATTTTTAAGAGTGAGGATTCAGAAAGCACCTCCACGTGCAGGGAACTGTGCTAAGCACTTTAAAAGTAGTATCTTATTTGACTGTGAGCTTCATGAGGATGGAGAGTAGTTTCTGACTCTCTCCCTATGTGCAAAGCACACAGACACAGATACAAAACATGCACACATGCACACCCCCACCCACCCACCCACATATACACACACATAGACCATAGGTGCACTGGATGGTTGCTAAGATCCTTTCCAATTTATGATTACATGATACCATCAGTCTCTAGACCTAGAATCCCAAGGCTTTTAAGTTCTTTTATTTCCTGGTTCAGTCTTTTTTCAGTTATGTTGATTTTTCATGACCCATTTGAGTTTTCTTGACAAAGATACTGGAGTGGTTTTCCATTTTCTTCTTCAGTTCATCTTACAGAGTAGGAAACTGAGGCAAGCAAGATTAAGTAACTTACCCAGGGTCACATAGAGAGTAATATCTGAAGCCAGATTTGAACTCAGATCATCCTGACTTCAGACCAGGCAATCTATCCACTGTGCTACCTAGCCATTCACTCTTAAGGGTAGGAACTATATCTTATCTTAAGTTTTCTATGTCCTTCAGTGTCTATCAGATTTCTCCATAGATAGTATAGTCTTAACAAATATTTTCCCCCTTTATTATGGTAATAAGGGAATTTTTGAAGAGTAAAGATAGGGATTTGTTTAGTACTGCACAGGAAATATAAGATTTTTGACAGGCAGATTAAATAGAAATTTATTTAGAACTTTAAGGTTTGTGAATCACTTTATTTACATCACCTTCCTTGTCTCTTACAATAAGCTGGTGAGGGAGGGACCAATTGTGGCCCATGTTTTACAGTTGAGAAAATTGACTCAGAGAAGATTGTTAACTTGACTAGAGTCACACAGCAAGCTAGTATAAGAAACAGCATCTTAACCCTGGAGAGGGCATTAGAGTTGGAGTAAATTTTGAATAAAGGTGAGGAAGCAAGAAATCAAAAGGAATAGAGATGGAAATGCTTCAATATGGTGAGTTTCAACTCACACCAGAGGGTGTTACAAAGGGAGATTTCTGTTACTCCAAGTTTGGAAAAGAAAGTAAGGGCAACTCTCACATCTGAGATGCTATGATTCCCTTTGGGAAAAAAAAATCATTCAAATAAGCAGTAAAAAATCCTATCTGCATTGCAGGGAAAACTGCCAGTCAGTAAGAAATTCTCTTCCCAGGGACTTGATCTTCCACAACTTTGGTTTGTGCTCAGGGTCTATCATCCAATTGGCTTTGATTACTACCCATTAGATCTAGAGTTCCAGACCCAGCCAACATGGGACCTTCACTCCTTCTCTCTTCACTGAATCTCTGGCTCTTATATTCCACACTGTGCTTTCTGATCAGACCTCCATCATGCTTGCTGTCTACATTTCTGATTCTAGGCTCCAAGCTCCCTTCTCTATGCAATGAGAGGATTCTACCACTGGCAAATTAGGTGTTTACTTTGGTTCATGTATCTTCAGCACCTAGGCCAGTGCCTGACCCATATTATGTGCTTAATAATTGTTCATGGAATGGAACAGAATACACTTACATTGCTAATAGCTATCTAGCTGCCCCTTCCTTGATAAGGGAAGGACGGAGGGAGAGAGGGAGGGAAAGAGAGAGAGAGAGAGAGAGAGAGAGAGAGAGAGAGAGAGAGAGAGAGAGAGAGAGAGATTCCCTTTCAACTTGGAGAATGTGACCAAGAGAGGTTGTCAAACTAACCGACGTTGCAGTGATGTGTTTGAATCCCTACTGCACATTGAATCCCTATGCACATTTCCTGGCCTATAGCAAGTACTTTATAAATGCTTTCAAATTATTGGGTTGATTGATTCATAGTTGGAACTTCAGGATGTATTTTTAAAAGATCATTAAAATTCTTACTAATAACAGTGTCTTACATCTTTATAATACATTAAAAGTTACATATTACCTCATGCTCATGATATTACTTGATCTTCATAGTGACTCTATGAGGGAGACAGGGGAGACATCATCAACTTTAGTCTCAGAGAAATTAAATGACTTGGTCAAGATCACATAGTGAATAAAGAGCAGATGGGGAAGCAAAACCCAAATTCTCTGAATCCAGCACCCAGGGCTCCTTCTACTAGAGTCTGATGCCTTTCCCAGGGGTCTATGGATGTTCAAGTAGGACTAGCACTTCTGGTGCTTACTGAATCCTCTCCAGGGCTGCTCATCCATCTTTAGTGTCCATCTGGCACTCAGCTCTCACCCGTGGCTCAAAGAAGCTGTAACATGCAGTGGCCAAACCCTGGTAAACCAGGTTGAGGGGAACTGACAGGCTGAAAACTCATTGGTGAGTTAGGGGAGTATCTACCCCAGACATGAAGAGTTTCCCCAGTGGAATGGGTGGATGAGAACAATTCGTTTCAATGTCCAAGGAAGCAGCTGAAGCAAGTGCTATGGAGTTCTTAGAGCTTGGTCAAATGTTGAAGATGTCAAAGTCATCCACTGCATCCTGAGTCATCACCAATAATCTTGACGTTTGTCTTGCCACGTGACTTCAATGACTCCGGAGAAGAGAGTGAGACTGACAACTTTATGTAACTCTGCCTCACTTAAATCGAGTTCATCCACAAGTCAAGATCACACTGTGATGTCATTGGTTCTCTTTGAAAATGAAGGGCAAACAATTGATGCCTTTTCCAAGGAAAAGTGCAGGCACAGAACTTGAAGAGACACAGTAAATGAACTTCCTCTCCTGTTTGTCATGTTTCCTGAGAACAGAAACACCCGAGACATTTAAGTTGTTATAAAAGTCCTCTTTTTATTAATTTTTTCTGAACTTGTCAAATGCTACAAACACGAGCATTTCTATATGCTAAATAAAATACATGAGAGAGTTGAATATGAACTATGATTCCCTATTACATACACCTTACCTTTGAGCAAAGTGCCTAATACAGTGCCTGACTCATGATAGGCGCTATGTAAATGCTAGTTATTAACAGCAACAATAATAACTTATTAATAAAATAACAATTATTTATCATTAATCACAAACATGTCTATGATAAATTCAATCTGCTACTTTCTAAACTATCCTGTTTGTCAGCACTTCCTTCTGAACTTCTTTGTGTACTCTGTCTTACTTTCAAAGGTTTTGATGACTCTTTTTCTCCTTCCTTCCTTCCTTCCTTCCTTCCTTCCCTCTTTCCTTCCTTCCCTCTTTCCTTCCTTCCTTCCTTCCTTTCTTCCTTCCTTCCTTCCTTCCTTCCTTCCTTCCTCCTTTCCTTCCTTCCTCCCATCCTTTCTTCTTTCCACCTCAAGTCAGGAGGATCAAATACCAAATTTAGCCTTATATATTCATTACTGCATTGCCATCGGGCAAGATTCTTAATTTCTATCCACCTATTTTCATTACTGTAAAAATGAAAATCTATGATATAAGGTACACTGTTTGGATAATTTGGATAAGTACCTTGCCTTCTCTCAGCTCAACTTGATGTTTTTCTTTCTTTTTAGTGATTTTTCTTCCTGTTGGCTCTCCAAATCAGCTGAGGTAGGAATTGGATTTCAATTACCTTCTCATTCAGTTTTCAGTGGCCCTTCATATAATGCAAGTTTATAAATGGTATGTCAGCAACAGAATTCAACACAGAGCTCCCACCATTCGTGTCCACACTATGGTCCTAAGGAAGGGGAAGAGAACATGTATTTATTAAGCACCTACTATGTGCCAGGTGGTGTACATTTTTCTTACTTGATCTTCAGAACTACTCTAGGTGTTATTATGGTCCCCATTTTTCAGTCCAGGAAACTAAAGCAAAGAGAAGTGCAGTAAGTTATCCAGGTCACACAGCTAGGAAGTATCTGGGATTGGATTTAAAATTGGATCTTCTTAACTCCAGGCCCAGTGTTTTATCCACTGCACCACTTACTTAACTGCAACAGCCTAGATGTTTTGTAAGGAATACACTCTATATGTTGAGGGAGAAAAATCTGGCACTCAAAACCTCATAAAAATGAATGCTTTAAACTATCTTTACATGTAACTGGAAAAAAATGGAAAAGAAAGAGAAAAGAGGAGCTAGGTTGATTGCAGATAAGATTAGAAGGTACACTAGGATTAGAAGAGGAAAATCTTTGCAACAAGTTTTTCTAATGAAAGTCTTATGTATCCAAAATAAAAAAAAAAGAATACATTCTGTAAATTTTAAAGTATTCTAGCAATGTGAATTACAAAGAGACCTCAGGAGGTATTGGAAAGAACATTGGACATCATCAAGAAAGATTTGAATTCTAATCCTATCTCTCATGCCAGTTGCTCTAAAACTTTCAAGCTAGATGGTATCATGAATAGAGAACTGGACTTGGAGTTAGGAATAACTGAATTCAAATAGAGCCTCAGATCCTTACCAGCTACATGACCCTGGGCAAGTCACTTAACATGTCTGCCTCAGTTTCTTCAAATATAAATTGAGAATTACAGCATCACCTACCTCTCATGGTTATGAGGATCAGATGAAATAATAATTGTAAACTCTTGGCACCATGCCTAGCACATAATCAGGGCTTAAGGTACTTCAAGAAGGCTCTTACTAATTCTTTTTTTTTTTCCTTTTTAAAGGGGTAATTGACAATTGGGGTTAAGTGACTTGCCCAAGGTCTCACAACTACTAAATGTTAAATGTCTGAGGCTGGATTTGAACTCAGGTCCTTCTGACTCCAGGGCTGGTGCTACTTAGCCACCCCAGATCTTACTAATTCTTAAAGCAGCTTAGAAATGGAAATTGTCATAATGGACATTTCCTGCCTTCATAAATTGGATTATGATGAGCCAATTTCTACCATGCGGGTTGATCCAACCAATTCCATTAATCACAGTAATACAATTTGCTGTGATTAAAAAAAAATCATTTGGGGCTGCTTGTTCCCTATTTTCTAACTTCCAAGTAGTTAATTTACATCCTTTGCATTAGAACAACAACAACAAAAAAAAAAGGATAATGTTTTCAAAGTAAATAATTAAAAAAAATCTAGGTGTGCTCTTTGCTTTGACATTATAGCCACTTCCAGACATTCTTCTAGTCCCCCAGAATAGACCCTTCCCTTAGAACAAAGATGAATTCTTTTAAAAAATAGATTTATTTATTTACTTTTTGTTTACAAGACTCAGTTCCACGGTCTCTTGAGTTTCAAATTTTCTACCCTCCCTCTTCCCCCCCGCCCCCCATGGTGGCATGCAATCAAGTATAGGATCTGCAAATACTTTCACATTGGACGTTAGTCTGGTTGTATAGAAGGGTTGTAACCAATGGAGTGAAAAATGGGAAAAAAAGAAAGAAAACCAAATATGGAAAAGAACACTAGCTTGTAGTGTTCTAAGTCTAAGCAAAATCGCCTGATAGAGTAAGACACCAGCATTATATGCACCATTTCTCCCCATGGATCCCCACTTCTTGCAAGAAGAGGGAAATGCATATGTTTCATTGTGTGTTGTCCAGAATCAAGAGTGATCATAGTTTTGTTCAGATATAAGTTTCCTTTGAGGGTTCAGATGTACATTTCCTTTGAGTGTTCTTGAGATAACATAGACAAGAAAAGACTAGGGTGGGAAGGCATGGAGATGGTGATCTGCACCATTAAAGGGCACATCTACACCCACAAGATTATAAATCCTTTGGAATTTCGGAGTTAATTTGATTGTTTGTCCACCTCACATTGTTAGTTTATACAAATTGCCTAACAATTATACTTATTATTAATAGAAAAACTCTTCCAGAACCAAATGACAAGGCAAACTCTCAGAGCTGAACTTTTGGCTTCTTAGGTCTAACTTCATGAGAACAGAAAATTCTGATGGAAA
Organism: Pseudochirops cupreus; assembly: GCA_028627135.1. Taxonomy (NCBI): domain Eukaryota; kingdom Metazoa; phylum Chordata; class Mammalia; order Diprotodontia; family Pseudocheiridae; genus Pseudochirops; species Pseudochirops cupreus. Next base: position 15,108,123 of record CM053584.1, read on the forward strand.
GATCAGCTGTTATTGTCTTGGATTCTATTTCCTGCCTGGATTTTTCAGAGGCAAAAAATGGTTAATAATCTGTTTTCTCCCCAAAGTAGCATGGAGAATCTCATCATCATTCAAAGGGTCTGACAAAAACTGTCAACACTTTGAAATTTCTTTCCTAGCCCAGCTCCATATCTGGTGATGGAAGTTCTCAGGGTGTGTTGAAAATCTGTCCTTCTTTAGCAAAAAAAAATTGTGTATGTCAAGCAGGCAGTATTTTCTTGAACCCAACCTTTATTTCCACTGGAGGCAGACTGGACGGGCAGTCCATCAAGGTAGCTTCCATCTCCATGCCTTTGCACAGGTTGTGCCCCATGCCCCCACACTCTCCCTCCTCACCTCCACTACTTAGGAAAGAAGCAAAAATTTATTAAGTACCTATTATGTGCCAGGTACTGAGCACAAGCACTCTATAAATATTATCTCATTTGATCCTCACAACATCTCTGAGAGGTAGGGGTTGTCATTGTCCCCCTTTACATTTAAGGAAACTGAGACTAAATGACTTGGCCAGAATTACACAGCTAGTAAATGTCTGAAGCATGATTGGAACTCAGGTCTGCCTGTTTTCAGGTATAATGCCATTTCCTCTGCAACATCCACCTGCTTAGATTTCCAGGTTTCCTTTAAAATTCAGATCAAATAACACCTCCTGCATGAAGTATCTCCTGCTTCACCCAACTGCTAGTGCCTCCCCACTCTGTTCTCCCTCCAAATCCCATCTTGACAATTTAGTATATGTTCTCTATATACTTATATAGGTACATGCCATTTTCTATGCAGAGAGAATGTAAGCTTCCTGAGGGGAGGTGCTGTTTCATTCATATATTGGTATGCTTAGCTCTTGTATAATGTCTAGCACAAAGTATACACTCAAGGAATGTTTGTTGATTGATAGACTGATAGCTAGGTATTTAATAATTGTTGTTGATTGAATACTGTTTTTTTTTTCTTTCACTATTTTGTGTTAATATTTCTGGACAAATCTCACCCATAAATCTTTAGGGTTTGCTCATTCATTCTGAGTTCCAGATACAACAAATAAAACTAGTGATTTTGTTTTATAATCCTTTTATGCTACATATTCTGTTGCATTCAACTTTGATCTATGTTCTCCTGTTTTCTAATGTTTCACACATACTTAATTTTTATATGCAAAGCTTTATATGTGATGCTTAGTCATTAAAATTTAATTCCATGGTCCATACTCCTCATCCAGGCATCCAAAATCCATATCAATCTTCCCCGTCTTACCTTACAATACTCCTTTTCTTATAGTCTGTGCTTTATCCAAACCAAACTCCTTCCTATTTCCTCATCTTACTTCATCCTTTCCTGTCTTCATGATTTTTCTGACACCATTTCCTAGTCCCATAATGTGTTTTATAGTCACCACTCTCATCGCCATCATCTCTGTCTGTTGACGTCCTTCAATACTCATGCTTCACTTCATCCATGAAGACTTTCTTGAACCCTCCTGCTATGTGGTTCAATGAGTACAGTTTTTCCTAAAAGACATTTTTCACTCAGCCCTTAGTTAATGATCTTATGAAACGTTAGTCCTGAAAGTAACCTTATGGATTATTTTGTTATGAACACGGCTCCATGGAAAAATTTGGATTCAATTTGGCTTCACTTCTTGGCCAATAGCTGCTGAGATCTTGAGCATTTGCCCAATAAAGCATTGTGGTGGACTGAATCTCACTCAGTAAGATGGACATGGCATTCTAAAGAGAGAGGGGAAAGGAAGGATGATGTTTAACAAGAATGAGGAAGCACAAAGACTCTCAGGGAAATATCTAGATGGATGCTAATATGTAATTCTAACAAGGATAGTATCAATAAACTTAGAATATATATATGAAAGCTTAAAACTATACTAAGACTTCTGGGACATTCTGTATGTCTGAATTAAGTATGTAAATGTGTATATGATATACATTAAGGAATATATATATATATATATATCTACACACACACACACATATATATATATTCCATACATGTGTA
>CM053584.1:15110668-15130935 GCA_028627135.1 Pseudochirops cupreus
CATACATATAAAATCATTAAATGAATTTTGGCTTGGGATTAGAACAGAATTTCCAACAATTTCTGAAATGGCTCTAAACATACTTCTACCATTTTTTCTATGTATTTATGTGAATCAGTGTTCTCAACATTGATGATGATAAAATCAAAATATTGATCAACCCTGAAAAACATAACAGATACTTTTTTGTCCTGCAGTATTAAATATTCTGCTAAGATTTAATTCTTTATGTAAAAATAAACAAGCACATTCATCTCATTAGTATGCAAATTTGCTTCCATCTTTAATAAATGGTAAAATTGCATGTACACCAAAGAATTGCTTAAAAATATTTTTCTGATTTATTATCAGTAAATGTTTGATTTGTATACCTGTTTTACATACCTATATGATCTGGGTCATGTAAAAATTTATCAGGTGAAAAGGGGTTACTTGTGGAAAAAAGTTTAAGAAGCCCTGGTCTAAAAGATAAGAATAATTTATTACATTGACGACGAAGGAGGCTGAAGTAGGAGCTGTGGAGTGCTTACAGCTTGGTCAGATAGCAGAGACACCAAGGTCATGCACTGCATCCCAGGCCATTGCCAGTTATCTTGACTTTTATCTCGCCACTGGATTTTGATGACTCTAGAAGAGAGAGCAAGACTGATAACTTTATGCAGCTCTGCCTCACTTTAATCCAATCATCCACAGGTCAAGACGTCACCCCATGATGTCATTGGTCCTTTTCAAAAAACAAAATATGAACAGCAACAGCAACAAGAAGTGACAGATTGTAAACACTGTTTCCAAGGGACAAGATTTACCTAATTTAAGAGAAGGACATCACCAGGTAGGCCACAAGGTGATTTTTCTTTCAATCACAACAAACTTTCCAAGACAGTCTGTCAAGTCTCAGAAGTGTTGAAGCAGCTCTAAAGCTTGGTAACATGGCTGCAGTCACACGACTAAGGAATACACTGAATGAGCTCTTGGCTGGCTGAATCCTTATGTCTAATATTTAATCTAGAAATATGTCATTATGTGAGTTAAAGGGCAAGAAGGAGGTGGGGAAGCCCCAAGACTTGACTAGGTGTCAGAGAGAATAGGAGTCTCCTCTGTGTCTTTCTCATATCCTTTTACACCTTCATTTCAAGTCAGGTCATGTAATAGTTCAGCCAAAACTATCTTTTCCCTTCTCACAGTTCCTCATCTTCCCCCGAGGGCTAGAGGCTATATTGTACCTATTCATTTCCAAGATCTAGGCCAGATCTTATGGTCCATTGGAGAGGTGCTGTCCCCTTTTAAAGGATAGGCTTCTTTGAGTCCAGAGGGTCCAATTATGCTAAGAAGAGAAAGCCACTTCCATAAACTGGTATATAGCCCACTGTTACCTGCACTCTTTCATGGCAGGAGTTGGGGGGACATTATAATACCTCATTCTAAACAGATAGGAAGCAAGAGGCAAAGGGAACGATTATCAAAGATGACTGATTACCTATGTAAAGACATAGAAGTGTAAAAATACCTGATCCTTCTTATCTATTCCTACCCTCCACAGAGCATGTAGCATCAAGAAAGACAAGTTATTGGATATTTTAATAAAATTCAAATATACTTGCACTAGGGGTAAAGTTCACTCAACAAAAGACACATGACATTTAAAAAAATTTTCAAATATTTAGTTTTTCCAATTAGATGTGAAAACAAAATTTTAACATGAGATTTTTAAAATTTTGAGATCCAAATTCTTTCCTTCTCTCCCCTCCCCCTTGAAAAGGCAAGCAATTTAGTATTTGGTATAGATTATACATATTCAGGCATGTAAAATATATTTCTACATTACTCATGTTACAAAACACAGACAAAAGAAAAAGAAAAAAAAAACCTTTGAAAGTGTGCTTCAATCTGCATTCAGACTCCACCAGTTCTTGCTCTGGAGGTGGCTAGCATTTTTCATCATAAATTCTTCAGAATTGTCTTGGATCATTGTATTTCTGAGAATAGCTAAATCATTCACAGATGACCATTGTACAATATTGCTGTTACTGTGGATAATCTCCTGGCTCTCACTTCACTTTGCATCAGTTCATGCAAATCTTTTCAGGTTTTTCTGAAAGCATCTTACTTGTCATTTCTCATGGTGCAATAGTATTCCATCATAATCACATACCACAAATTGTTCATTCATTACCCAATTGATGAGTATCCTCTTTATTTCCATTTTTGCCATCACAAAAATAGCTTCTATAAATATTTTTTGTACAAATAGGTCCTTTTCATTTTTTAAAAATCTCTTTAAGATGCAAACCTAGCAGTGGTATTGCTGGATAAAAGGTTATGCATAGTTTTATAGCCTTTTGAGCATAGTTCCAAATTGCTCTTTAGAATGATTGGATCAGTACACCAAAAGTGTCCCAATTTTAGTTTCCCAATTTTAGTTTCCCAATTTTTCCATATCCCCTCTAATATTTGTAATTTCTCCCTTCTATCATATTAGCCAATCTGAAAGGTATCAGGTGATACTTCAAGAGTTGTTTTAATCTGCATTTCTCTAATCAATAGTGATTTAGAACATTTTAATGTTACTATATATAGCTTTGATTTCTTTTTCTGAAAACTACTTGCTCATATCGTTTGACCATTCATCAGTTGGGAAGTAACTATAAATTTGGCTAAGCTCTTTTGTATTTGAGAGATCTCTTTATTGAGAGATTTATTGTACCCCCCCCCAATTTTCTGTTTTCCTTCTAATCTTGTCTGCATTAGTTTTGTTCATGCAAAATCTCTTTAATTGAATGTAGCCAAAATTTTTCATTTTCCATCTCATACTGCTCTCCATCTCTTGTTTGGTCATAAATTCTTCCCTTATCCATAGATCTGACAGGCAAATTATTCAGTGTTCCCCTAATTTGCTTATGGTATCACTATTTAAGGACATGGTGGAGAGAGATGACAGTCATACACACATAGACACACAGAGAGGACAGAGAGGTAGGTGAGAGGCAGTATTTAATGAGGACTCATAAAAAACAAACAGACTTTCAAGCAAATTTCTAACTAAATGTAGACATCTTTGAAAGGTCACCAAGTTCATCCACTTGAATTCAGAAAGGATTCTTCTGACCACCTGAGAGCAACGGAATGGTTCAAAGCCATAGGATCCTAGATTTAGAGCTGGAAGGGAGCTGAGATCCTTCTAATCTAAACCTCTCATTCTACCATTGAGGAAAGAGGCCGAGAAGATTGGAAATGATTTGCCCAAGGTTACATAGATAGTAAGTGGCAAAGTCAGAATCCAAATGTGAGTAATGTGACTCTAAATTCAACCCTCTTTCCCCTGTACTAAGCTTCTTTTTTTTAGACTTTCAAAGGATAATTTATAACACCTTCTGGTAATCCTTCCTTAATGGCAAATTATTTCTAGGAAATTCTTATTTCAAACATTTCTTGCTTTTGTCTATTTCCATGCTGTCTCCTTAAATATTGTAGAATTCCAGAATCTCAGAGTTCAAAAGGGCTTTAGCACTAATCTAGTCCAATCCCACTTGAAGTGAAAATATCTTCCAGAAGCAGCAGAGTTTTTCACCATCATATTCTCTTGTACGCTTCCTGAAATTGATGGCCATCAGTCATGGGATCATGGAGCCATAATATTAGAATGGACCTTAGACTTAGATGCCACCTAGTTCCATCTCCTAATTTAATCGGTTAACTCACTTAAGGCTCAGAATGGTGAAGAGACTTGACATCATAGGATCATATATCTAGAGCTGGGAGGAAACTCAGAGGCCATCTAGTTCAACCCCCTTATTTAACATATGTGGAAACTGAGGTGCAAGAAAAAAAAGTGATCTGCCTCTGGGCATAGGTAGCTTCAGAAATGGGATTTGAAGCCAGTTCCTCTGACTTCAGATCCTGGTCCTTTCCTCTTTATCACACTGCATCTTTTGTAGGTGAGAAACTTAAATATTTTCCCTTATTAGCTTCTCCATAATGACCAAAGTCATTTGATGCATTTTATTCAACATAAGCCCTGGGTGAGATGGTAGTTTTGGAACAAATTAAACCCATAACTGCTGTAGCTATTTCTCTCATATTGTAACTTCTTTCTTTGTCCAATGACATATCTATGCCCTAGGCAATGACTACTTGGAGATGTTATTCATTAGCATTTAAACAATGGGTTTAACAGCTGTTTCCTTATCCTGAAAGCCAGCTCCTACCTTGGCCATACCATACAATCTACTCATGTCTTTCCCAGACAACAAAGTTATTTATTCTTCATGAGTAGCCTGGATCCCATCCATTTCAGCTTGTGTTGACCAGGGATGTTTACCTTTTCCTCCTTACCTTCCCCTCACTTTTATCTTTCTTACTTGCCTCCTTTATGAAGTTTCTTCCAGAGAGTAATGAGCTACAAGGAGACCATTTTCCTATCACAGAATGACATGGATACAATCAAGTGGGACATATGTCTGCTTGGCGTGGGCCTTGGGAATTCCATAGGGTGCTAAATGTGAAGAACGATTGGCCCTGCTGCCTTTGGCCACTGACAGTGCTCCTGGCTTCCTGCCCTCACCCCAGAGGGAAATCACGTTTAGGCAGCCTTTAAAGCACTTTGCAATCTGTCACAATGCAAAGGTAATAGGGGATCAGGTATCTCTCTTTGAATATTGAATTTAGTTCTAAGCATTTTGATTTCCCAGAACCCCCACCCTTCTCCTTTTTCCATATAGTCTGTTTTAAGCAACAAAAAAAGGAGTTTTGGATGATGAAAATGAGGACATTTGGTTCTGTTCATTACCATCTGAGCTGAGTGTACATTTCTCAAAATTTTCAAGAGTAAGGAGGTAGCGAACCCACTGCTCCCACTGTACTCTGCCTATGCGGTGAGAAGAGGACTGCATTAGGAAGCAGGGAAGTTGTGATCATGTCCCATTTCTGTCACTACTGTCACTACCTGTGTGAGTTCAGCTCCAAGGCCTCAATGTCCTCATCTGTAAAGTGTAGATGTTGAACTATATGGCCTTTAAGGTCCTTTGAACTCCAGATCCATGAACCTAAGTTATTTCACCTCTCAGAATCTTAGTTAACTCTTTTACAAAATTGGATGGGGGGGGGTGGAGTTGGATTAAGTCCCTTCCAACTCTAAATTGAAGAAGCCAGCACTATGGCTGCGGCCATGGAGATGTCCTAAAACTCTCTTGCCTCAATTTTTTCATGGGTAAAAATGAGATATGTAAACTAGATGACCTCAGGCTTTCTTTTCACCTCTTGGTTTATGATTCCACAATCTCAAATTTTGTGTTTTGTTTTGGGCACCATTGAGGATGCACTAAATCAGGAAATCCCCAGAGTGTCCAGAAGAGGTTAAGCTGGTGAGAGGATATGGTGATGGTCAATGAGGGTGGGATATCTGTTCCCTGAGGATGGGTTAGGACTGTACTACTTGAGCCTAGAGGGCAGAACTGGGAGTGATGGGAGGAATTCACTAAGAAATGAATTTGTCCCTGATGTCACCGGGTAAGAAAACAAACAAAAAAAGAAGAAAGTGAGGGTTAAGCTTTCTAACAATCAGGAGTGATCCCAAAGTCTAACAGGGTCTTAGGGAAGAATATGTATCTTTTACTGTTTATGCTTTCAGTAGATAGTGAATCCCTTCTCCCACCCTCTCTCCCAACTTGAATTGAATGAAATTGGACTCACAGGCCCCTTCTAAGTTTGAGGTTCTTTGGTTACCTAAAAAGAGCTATTGGCCCAGGTCTCCTTCTGGATCTTATCTAATTTAAATCTTGTGGTCTTTCTCCCTAGAGGATTATTATTTCCACTATGAGAGCAGTTCCTAGAGTGAGGTGGCACAGTGGATACAGTGCTGGACTTGGAGTTAGGAAGAACTGAGTTTGAATCCTACCTTAGACCCTTGCTACCTATATACCCCTGAGCAAACCACTGGACTCCTCTCAGCACTTAGCCTCCTTATCTGTAAAGTGGGGGAGTATAAGAGCAACTACCTCCCAGGGTTGTTCAGATGGTGAGATAATATTTATAAAGGGCCTTGCAAATCTTAAAACGTTAGCTAGTGTTGTTGTGGAAGGGTATTCTATCTTGTAACTAGACCAGACTCAGCTGAAAAGCGAGCTCCAACCTGTAACTAGCCAGGAAGACCCTACTATAACCTCTTGTTACAGATAGTAAATAATTTCCATTTGTTCATTCTTGCCCTGAGGAGAAACACTCTATTTTAAAGACCTTCATGGTCTTTCTAGCATGATTCCAGTACACAATCTACATTCCAATCCACCTACCTGGTCAGTACCCATTCTCCTGCCTCTCACTCCGTACAATCTGGTCCCTATGACTGGAATGCTCTGCTTCCACACCTCTGCCTTTTGGAATCCCAAAGCTCAACCTAAGGGCTACCTTCTAAAGAAGACTTTGTTGATCTATCCAGTTGTTAGTGCTTCCCCGTCCCCTCAATTTCCTTAGCATTTGCTTTGGATATATTTTATAATGTGTTTTCTGTGCTCCTTATTCTTCTCTATTCAGTAGCCTGTAAATTTCTTAAAAGATAGGAACTGTCTGATCATTCTGTCTTTATATACCTAGTTACTGGCATTTAGTAGGCAGTTGTTGAATTATACCAGTGTCCAAAGTGGGGTTTCTCAAGCAAAGGATATCCTGAGAAGAGAGGGTTAGAAATAGGGCATGTGAAGAAGAGGACCCCAGACATTATATAGTTATCCACCCATGTTCTGCTATTGGTTATACATTGGAAGATTGTCAGCCAAGCATCTGAAATATGGGATTTTCTTCAATGGTTCAGTTGACTCCTGAGGCAGAATCTCATCTTATTAAGGTGAAGTGTTATTTTCATCTTGGCTACAGAGAAAACCCTTAGTAAGACCATGATGATCAACCTTTTCTCAGACTTAGAGAGCTCATTCAGAAAAAGGGTAAATGTTTAGCCCCAGATTATTGAAAGTCACTTTCTGGTGAAGCTGCCCTTAGCTGTAGCTTTCTGCAGAGAACTGAGGGTCAGTGCTTTGGGAGAATCTTGAAGCAGCTTTTCCTTAATAGATCAAGTTTGCCATCAATTTGTCTCTCAGCTCCCAAAACAGATGCTTCTATCATCCACTACTGATGGTATATACTCCAAGTAAGTCAATGCTAAAAAAAGATAGACTGATAGAAATTCATAAAGATTAAGATCAAGATTTCAAAATCTGTACATAGATATCTAGAGATACATCTATGTAGTTCAATATCTATATATAGATGGAAAGATGATGTGGATAGATCGACCGACAGACAGATATAGGCCAAATATTTATAGCAGCCCTTTAGCAGTAGCAGAGAACTGTAACCAAAATAGATACGTGTTGGCTGGGGTATGGCTAAATAAGAAGTGGTACTTGGGAGCAATTGAATACTGCTCTGCTATTAGAAACAATGAAATCTAGAAAAAAATTTACACAATGACAATATGTGAAAAGAAACTGCTGTGAAATGATAATGACTAAGTTAGAGACAGGAAAAAGCAGTTTGCCTCCTTTCTGTGCAGAGGTCATGAGTTGGTTAGTTTGGGTTAACTCTTATCTTCTCTCTTAATTTTGTGTTACAAAGCATACTTTTCTGTGAGGAGGATTGGGAAAGAGTGGCAGAAAAACATTAAAAAAATGTAGATGACATAAAAACAAAAGGTGTCAATAAAATAAATTTTGACAAAGCAATGATTCCACTTCAGTTGTAACGTTAAACAAAAGAGAATTATAATTCTCTACCTTGTGATTTTGGGAAGTTTATAGGTGATAAACGAGAAAAATCTGTCAAATTGTTCTAGAGGAGATGCTTTTAACTGATTCTGCCATTGTCAAATAACCATAAGAAGAATTTCCTCACAAGTGATCAACAGAATGCTACCACGTGGACCCTTTGCACTCTTGCTGTTGGAAAGATATTCCAACGACCTTAATTGTAGTAATGGAAACTGATCTCCCCTTCATTCAGTAGTTCTTTAAAACAACAACAATTGTAGAAAGAAAAAAAAACATTAAGAAGAGAAATTGAGAAATTAAGGAAAAGAGGAAGGCAAGAAGAAAGAAAGAGAGAGATAAAAGGAATGAGAAGAAAGAGAAAAAAGGAAGAATGAAGGAAAGCAAGAAAGAAAAGGGAGAAGGAGAAAGGAAGGAAGGAATGAAGGAGGGAGGGAGGAAGAGATGAAGGAAACAAGGAAGGAAGGAAACAAGGAAATAAAGAAGAAAGGAAATGAAGGAGAGTTCTAATAAAATATTGGACTACATGTTTGTTTGCCTTATAAACATTCAGATAAGTTTGGATAGAGACAATAATTTCAAATCTTGAGACATCATCCCACTAGTACTTCATCAGGACTAACTGGTTGTTTTATTTGATTCAGCTAATGTTTATACAGTTCATGTTAAGTGTAAGGCACTGTCCCAGGCACCATAGTGGCAACAAAGATGGATAAGAGATGGTGCTTATATGAAGAAGTATGTCATAGAGTTTATAGTCTTTTAGATAGAGTGACATGATGAGTGATGAGAAACTTGGCAAGTCTTGTTGGCCAGTGACCAACAATCTGCTAAAGGGCATCCTTTGTAGTCTGCTTCATCTTTCAGCCTGACCATTTGCTTGAGGGTGATGAGGCATGATGATGACAGCTTGGTTAAGGCTCCTATCTACAAATTCCTTAAATTCAACTAAGTTAAATACAGACTCGTTGTTCGAAATGATAGGGTTTGACAATCTCTAAGTTGTGAATAAGTGACACAGACTTATGATTGTTGTAGTGGAGGATGGAGATGGAGCTTGGAAGGTTTGGACACATGTGGAAACATTCATACATAAAATAAACATTTGTCCCTCCTCAGTGTGAGGCGCTCTCCATGCATGCAGCATGCAAAGGGGAAAAATGGTGCCTCTGGGCAAGTTACTTAAACCTCTTTGTGTTTCATTTTTCTCATCTGTAAAATGAGGGGATTGGACTTGGTGGCCTCAAAGATCTCTTTCAGATCTAAATCTCTGATCTGATGCTAATGGTTAGGAAGTTTGTCTGCAAAGCTAGCTTAAACTTGCCTCTTCACAATTGCTACCTGTTACTCTTTCTTGTGCCTTCCTTGCTGAGCTGAACAGGGCTAATTCTGCTTCTACCTTCCACTCCTATAAATGACCAAAGACATCTATCATATCCTCACTAAATCTCTTCTTCTCTAGACAAAAGCTGTTCCCCATTCCTTCAGCTGCTCCTTACATGCAATGATCTCTAGGGTCTTTATCAACTTGCTGAACTCCCTAGTATAATCACAAGCTTTTCAGTTTCCTTCCTAAAATGTAGTCCCCAGAACTGAGCACCGAAATCCAGATGTGGTCTGATGAGAGAAAAGTCTAATGGGATTACCACCTCTTTATTTCTGGACTCCGTGTCTCCTGTAATATTGCCTGATTGTATTAGCTTTCTCAGCATTCATAACCCACTGTGGATTTGTGTTGAGCTTGCAGTCTACTAAGATTCTGTTCAAAACCATACAGCACTCCAATATTCTACTTGGGAAGTTGATTTTTAGAACCAAATTGCAAAATGTGAGATCAGGCCAAGTGGTCTATGCTGGCAAGACCTTTTGGAATCCTACCTTTGCATCTAGAGCACTGACCACATTTCATAGTTTTGTGCCATCTGCCCATTTGAAAAGGATGTCATTGTTGTCTCTACCAACTCAATGAGAGAATGAACCACAGAGGGCAAGGCACAGACCCCTGAGATGTGCCACCAGGCTCTTCATACAACTTGGCATGTTACCATTGATGTCTCCTCTTTGTGTACAGACATTCAATCACTTCGGAATCTCCTTCATTGTATTAGTTTTTATCTCACATCTCTCTGTCTTTTCTGAAATTTGGATACACTCCATTCATACCATTCCTCTCACCTCCCAAATCAATAATCTCATCAAAAAGGGAACTTGGACTAGGGAACCATGACAAGTCATATTGGTTCTTTGTCATAGACATTTCCTTTACTGTATACTCACTAGAAGAGCAATTCCAACTGCTAAGTATATGATTTCATCAGTCCAGGGAACTTCTGCATGAGTAAAGTCCCTCCACAAAGACAAGTTGGCACCTTCACTACATATTGGAATCTGAGAGAGTTGCCTAGAGCACTGAAAGATTTAATGCTTGTTCAAGGTCACCCAGTATCAGATATGGGACTTGAGCACAATTGCTCCAACTCTGAGGCTTACTATGCATTGTGCCCTAGCACTTTTCATATATCCACTAATGGTCCTTTTAATGATGCATTCTAGAATTTTGTCAGAGGTAGAAGTTAATTCTATTACATAGTATGAAGTTTCTTTTCTGTTTAAAAAAAACCCCAGAATATTTCTTCTTACTTAGTCCTGTGATTTCTCTCCCATTCACTGTGATCTTTCACATATCACTGATAGAAGCTCAGTATTCACATCTGCCCATTCCCCAAATTTGCTTGGTGGGGGAGGAGGGGGTTCGTTCATCGGGGTCTCGTGAACCCATCAAAGGTTGCTCATTATTCATCTACTATCTTATTAGCTATCCTGAGTATCAAATACTTATTATCAGTATTTTTAGGTCACTTTCTAGTTCAATGATCAACAAGCATCTATTAAGCACATATAATGTTAGAGAGCAGGTATACAATGGCAAAAATTAAGTAGTTCTTAGACAAAATCAAAGAAAAACAAAAACCGTGTAACTCTGGGCAGTGCCTTATCCTCCTCAATGGCATCTATTTTTCTCCACTTTTTGCTGGCTTTGGTTCTCATCACTAGACTCAGCTTATTATACACCTGTGTGCTCATAGAGTTTATTGTCCATGAATATATCAAGTTTTTTGTCTTTTTCCTTCCATTCTTGCTCTTTCTTCTGCCTTTTTACAAATAAAAAGCCTTCTGACATCCAAGTTGGTTCAAGGGTTTCCTGTGCACCAACCCCAGCATTCCCTTTTACCTAGTAGGCATTTAGTTGGTCTTTGTACATTGATTTTCATCAGGATCTGTAATTTCTTGGTGTAGAGAATTCCTAGATGAGTGATCTCCCTCTACCAATGCTGATTGTCAACTATTTTGAAACTTACAGTGATTAAATGTTGTCTGCCTCACTCAGAGGTTCAGTGGCTTGACTAATATAACACAATTATCATATGCTGAAGGTGAGATTTGAATTCAATAATCCTTGATGCCAATGCCAGTTCTCTATCCAATATTTCACATTGCCTCCTGATTCATTGTTTATAATGATTCTTCCCCCTTGTATCTTCAGAATTTTGTGCTATAGAGCTACCCAACCCTTCTGGACTGACTTCATTTGTAACATTCTAGTCCACTGGATTACATTCATTCTTCCTCAACTCCTTTGAAATCTGCTCTCCCCAAATTAGGTATGCAACCCACACTCTAGCTAGAGCTTCTCTACTGCTATCTCAAAATCTAGAGTTGTTGCTTCTATTCCAGAAGTCATTTTGAGAGGAAAGACTGAAGCAAGGAAGGTCTACTATAAGGAAGAAACTCTGACATAATGACCGAGAGATATGAGAATACCACTTTACTCTCTTTAATCAAGAAGTCAGAAACTACTGTCCAGAACATGAAATTAAATGTTAGACTCAATTGATTTACATTTAATACCTTTTTATCTTGTTCAAGGGACTTGATATCTCAGGACCTAAGTTTCTTTAGCTGTAAAATGAGGTGGTTGGAATACATAACCTCCAAGGTCTCAACCAACTCAGGATATATCTTTTCTGTGAATCCTTCCCTGGAATCATCCAGAAAAATGAGATGAATTTCTGACAATGGTGGCTTCATTGGGCTATAATGATTAGCTGGAATATGCCATCTTTTGTTTTCAAAATCAGGATCTATATTGGCTATAAGATATCACATTTAGCAAAGATTTTTACTGGAATGATTACGAAGAGGCATCTATAAGGAAGACAAGTAAATATGAAGACTGACTTCAAAAATGACAATGGGATCTTTTATGAACAGGTAACTCTTTTTGCCTGTGAGCTGTTGCCTTTCATTCTGAAGGAATTGATTTGTGAAATCCTCTTCAGAAGAAAAAGGCCAATCCAAGATCCCATATGATTTTATATTTTGATAGTTTGATGATTAAGGATTTGACCTGTGTACATTCTACTTTCATCAATCTACTAGAGTTCTGTTTGTCAAAGGAAAAACATCTCTCAACTTCTTGGTTTGCTTATGTCAATTAGAAGAAACTTCAGAGAACATCAAAGCAAATTCTTTCTTGGCCAGGAATCTCTCTTATAATGCCATTGATCAATGACCTTCTTGCATGTGCTTAGAGATCTCCATAGAAGTGTAATCTACCCCCTAGATTCCATGACTGTGTATAGTATCGTTTTAATCATAGCTATGACTCATCTTACCTCAGAGTTCAAAGCATTTGATATTAATTTCTACCTTTAACTCATCTGATGTCTTAGTAGTTGTGCTTAATTAGAGTTATGCTACCAAGAAGCTAAGAAGATTAAAGTAGGAGTTTTCCATGTAGAAAAATATATTTTTTCATGTGATAAAAAGAGAATTAACCTATTTTGAGGTCTTAAATTTAACAGTTGTGTGACTTTTGGCAAGTAGCAACCTCTCTGAGCTTTCTGAGTGATATGGTACAGTATAAAGATCACAGGGTTTGGAACCAGGAGAGATTCAGATCACAGCTCCTGAAATTAATTTTTCTGTGGAAGAAAAATTTCATTTCTCTGAGATTTGTTTTCTCATCTGTTAAATGAGATAATATTTGTAAGACCTACCTTACAGAGATGTTGTAAGAAAAGTTCCTGACAAACCTTAAAATTTAATAGATTCAGAGATTTAGAACTGGAAGAGACCTTTGAAGGCAACCAGTTCAACCCATTCCTATTTTACAGTTGAAGAAACTGATACCTAAAGAGGCTAAATGGAAAGCTTGAGTTCAAATTCTGCCTCATATACTAACTAGTTCTCTGACCTTGGGCAAGACAGTTCATTTCTTTCAGCCTCAGCTTCCTCATCTATAAAGTGGAAATACTGAAAAGACCAACCTGTTGTTCGGTTGGATCAAATGAGATAACATAGAAAATATTGTTTCAACTCTTAAAGTGAAGAGTTAGTAATAACTATTGCCTACGTTACTAAATAACTTGACCAGAGGGACATAGGTGGCAGGTGGCAGACCCAAGTTTTGAACCCAGGTCCTCTGACTCCAAATCTAGCACTCTTTCAGAATGCTTTGTTGTTGTTCAGTCATGTCTGACTCCTCATGACCCTATGGACCATACTGTCCATGGGGTTTTCTTGGCAAAGATACCGGAGTGGTTTTTCATTTCCTTCTTCGGTGGATTAACGCAAATAGAGGTTAAGTGACTTGCTCAGGGTCACACAGCTAGGAAGTGTTATAGGCTGGATTTGAACTCAGGCCTTCCTGATTCCAGGTCCAGCACTCTATCCACTAAGCCGCCTAGCTGCCTCTTTCAAAATATTGCATGTTATTGTATTTTTTATTCCTGCAATTGTTATTTATACCTTCATCTATGAAAACAAGGTTAACAGTGTCTTCAATCTTACAGAATTACTCCAAATATGGTAAGATAATAGATAGATGTACAGCTGGAAGGGAACCAGAGGCTATCTGATCCAACTGACCTCATTTTTTTTCTTTTTTCTGTTTTATTTGTAATTTCTTATTTTAAACTTAAATACAAAACAAGAAAAGATAAAAGAAACAAACTTAAATACTAAAAAAAAATAACACAAAATAAGAAAAGAAAAAACTAGCATTTCCATGTGCCCAGGAGAACGCAAGAGAAGATTCAAAGTACGCAGCGATAAATTTCCATTTTGAGAAAGCCTATATGATAAATACTATGCATGGGGCTCAGAGCTCTGTCTTTTTTTGCTTCCTTGTAAGTTTTCTCTTGTTCTCTGCTGTGCACTTTTTTACTTTGTTCCCCCTTTCCACCCCCTGCAAAGGCTACAATTAAGTGTGGAGATACACACACATGCATATACACACTCATATATATATAAACTTACATATATACATGCACATACAGACATATACACACAAAGATATACATGGAGACATAGATACACATATACCCACACATACATATTCTTGGATATCCATAATCATAATCACATATAGACATATACATTGAGACCCCAAATGTTCACATGGACCATTTGTATCCGACCTGTGGAAGAACATTCCAAGCTCATCGTTGATCTGATCAGCCACCATCAGACACACTGAAAGTTGACTCTAGCAGAATGAAGTCATTTTGGTCCTCTTTGAGAGCAAAGGACACAAACCAACCAACCAACCAAACATATAAGATCATACTATACTGATTTGTCCTTTGTTTCTCTGAGGGTGGATGACCTTTTCCTTCCTAAGCCCAAGTCTTCCCATGTTCTTCCAAGTCCATCAACTCATCATTTCCTACACTATTGCAACATTACCACCTTATACTGTCTAGTTGTTTTAAATAGTCCAAAAGAACATTGATAAATAAGACTGACACATAGTATTATAGTTCCCCTATTTTTCTCTTTTTGTTAATTCTATTTTAGCCTTCACTTTGTCTGGGCAAGCACCCTCATTTTATATATATAGAGAGGGAATGATTTGTTCAAGGTATTCAAGGAAGTAAGTGACAGCCATCACTGGCCTCTCATATTCAACAATCTGACCATCTGAACTCCTGTCAGGGTAATGGGAAGAACATTATTTTTGGAGTTTAGGAAGATGTAGTTTGGAATCTCAGATCAAACACTAATGGAATGGTGGAATGACTTTAGGTAAATGAAGAGGTTCAAACAGCCTCTTTTTGCCTTTGTGAAATGAGAATAAGAATCACTCCCTACTTTGTAGGTAGGTGATCGGGGAGGAGGGGGTGGGAGTAGTAAAGTCTTATGGTGAATGTCCCAATAATCTTAGTGTGGATTTAACTTTAATAGTTTAAAGCTGTGCTAGGAATTTTTGGAAGCCCTGTATATATCATCAAAATATCTATGTGTATGTATGTATGCATGTACATAGCATGTGTAATATCAGCAAACTATATGTGTGCATGTATGCAGGGTATGGAATATCAATTATCACTCAAGCTCTTCAGAGAATCCCTTAATTATATTTCTCTCCCATGTCAAAGCTAACCCCAAATTTTGCTATTGGCTTCCCTTCGCTAACCTTGGAGGCTGCCCATTTCTTTCTTAGGCAGCTCTAATTGTGAAAAAGTTCTTCCCAAAAAAGAACAATTGAGGAACATCTCAAAGCCTTCCGCAATTTGGAGCTAACACTGCTTCTAGGCAGCTTCCCCCCTTCTTCATGGTTCCACTCCCTAGGACCAAGTAGAATTCAATTGGACTGCTTTCATTTGACACCCTCTAAAGCTTGAAGAGAGAGTCCATGTCCCTCCCACCCAAGTTTTGCTTCTTAAGACTGATCCTCCCCAGTTGCTTCTTATATGATGGCATCTCAAGGACTCCACTCTACTGATTCCTTTCCATTAAATATTGCAACATTTCAGTGTCCTTCCTCAAATGTGCTCCCCCTAAACTGAGCAATATTCCAAATGTGGCCGCCCAAGGTATGGACCAATGGAGCCTTGGATTACCATTTCCCCTGTGGAAAAAATCAACTCCATTTTCTACCTTTTCTTTTTAAGTCAAGGAATGTCTTGATCTAGAAGCTGTGAAGAAAAACCCAAACCATAAGCTAATGCGTGTCATAGCCAAGTTTTTCTCTAAATTAAGTTAAAAACAATCATTTTATCGTCTTTCATTCTGGTTTGGGAAAACAAAAGGGTCAATGATGATGGCAAAATATTGGAAGACAAATTAGAGTGATACAAATATGGGAGACAAATGATGGCAGGGTAGAGTTGGGTTCATTTGGGGCATTCCAAGGACAAGCAATATATGAGTAAGATGCGGTTATTGTAGATGGAGCTCTCCACTGTTTTTTTTCCAGTGAGAAAGACAATTTCTCATAGTTCTTCAGGGTCACAAGGACTAATCTACCCATGATTCTTTGCAGAAATGACAAGTTCTCAGAATAAAACAGAATTAGAAGACTCTTGACTTGAAAGCTCTTTTTTCTTTTGATATTTTTTATGACATTCTTTTTCTACCTCATGGCCATTTATGGCTGGACTCCATTAGATTGTGAGCCCGTGGAAGGCAGGGGCTTCCTTTTGGCACTTCTTTCATCCTCAGAGCTTAGCACGTAGTAGGTACATAATAAATACTGATTTATTGATTAATATTCTCCTTTTTCTAAGTCCTAAGCCACCCCTTGTCACAAAGGCAGAAAAAGAAGTTAAGCAAAGTCAACTAATGTGTCCTCCCATTTGACAACAGAGTCAACCATCCGTAGCCTTTGTGCTCCTCCTTGCTAATAGAAGAGGCAGAGGAGTTTCCTCTCCAAGGTCAAACTTAGGAACACTTTATTTCTATTTCTATTGTTGTTCAGTCACATCCAACTCTTTATGACCCCATCTGGGGTTTTATTGACAAAGATATTGGCTTGTCATTTCCTTCTCCTGCTCATTTTACAGATGAGGAAACTGAGGTAAACAAGGTAAGTGACTGGCTGAGGGCCATACAGTTTGTAAGTGTCTGAGGCCAGATTTGACTTCCTGAATCCAGGCCTGGTGTTCTATCCACTGTGCCACCTAACTGTCCATATTTCTACTATTAGGATATGGACCATATACAGGAGGTGGTAAACGGTCACACTAAAAAATGTTTCCACTGCTAGGACCTTTGGTCCACAGTAGATGAGGAAAGGCTGCTATGGTGGGGTACTCAGCTGAGGATCAACTTTGGGGGCATATGAGAAATGAACAATTGTTTCTTTAGTAACAATAGGTAATAAATATCTTCATGATCCCCTTCAAGGATTGACACTCATAGATTTGACCTCATTTCATCAGATCATCGCTCTGGCCATAAGAAGTTGGTAGGACAAGTATTCTCATATTCACATGGGTAAACAAATGCACAGAAAAGTAGTGAATATGAATTTAGATCTAGAAAAAAAATCTAATAGGGCACCCAATTCGATGATTTCAGGTAAGAAAACTGAGGCCCCAGAGCTAAAAAGACTTGGCCAAGGTTATATAAATGGGAATTAGGAGAGCTGAGACTTGAGCAGATGTCTCTCATTACAAGGTAAGCTTCCTGATGGTTGGGATTGGGTTTTTTGGTTGTTTGGTTGCTTTCTCTGTTTCCTCAGCCCTCAGCAGAGTGCCAGGCACCCAGTAAACACTTCATAAGTTCCTTTTGTTTGATTGGCCGAAACCTGGCATTCTTTCCAAAATCTTAATGCAGTGGCTTCACGAAGGTTTCACTGTTAGAGGGTGACAAGTCAAGGACTGGAACCTAGAGCTAATAAACTCTTTCATTCAACATTCAATGAAAATGTTTGCTAGATTCAATGGTCTATGCTAGTTTCTAGGAGTTAGCTTGAAAGGCACATGGAATTAGAGTTAGAATGAATGCCTTGTAACCAGGAAGATGCAGGTTCAAATCTTGATTCAGAAACTTACTGAGTCCCACAGGGGAATTTCCTTACCCTGAGGAAATCTCAGGTCTGGATTCAATAAACAAATCTTTGACACAAGGTGGCTTTTCTTTCCTCCTCTATTTCTTTCATCACCGGGGTGATTTCTCTTTCCTTGGCTTTTTTTTTCTTCTGTGCATCCCACACTTTTAGACTGTCCCAGTTAGTTATAAATCCACTGCCAGCGGCTCCATTCTTTATTTTCATCAGTGCTCCCTGGGCTGCTGAGGGAGCCATGGTCTGAAGCAGTAATGATGTGCATGTTTGTAGGGAAACTGGGGCTGATGAAATCCAGAAGCCTTGGGATGTGACTGTGACAGAGAACAGAGACCCCAGCCCTCCCCTTGGAAACCAGGGATCTCCCATCTGCTTCTAGGGCCAGCAGCATCCCATGCCCCCTTCAATAGCCAGGGGCAGATAATGAGGCAGAGATAGACTCTGAAATTAAACAGAGGCTCAGGAATTTAGTGAAAAGAACTCTATAAAAAGGGACTGGGCAGCAAACAAGCATAAGGATGATCCATGATCCCTCAGGCTTTTCTTTTTCCTTTCTAAAAGCTGGGTCCCTGAGAGTCACTTAGATTATTTGAGAGTTAGAAATAGTTTTTATATGTCAACATTGCCACCCCACCACTCCCTCTTTCTCACTCTGATTTTAAAGATGTGGGGGAAGTGACTTCCCCAAAGTCACCCTGCTAATTGCTACTTCTGGAATCCAGTTGAAACTGACCATTGGATTTGAGTCTTACTTCTCATCACACATTTCAAATTTCTTTTGACAAGTGACTTTGGGCCTCAGGATCTCATTGGAGACAGACAGAGAGTGGAAGAAGATAATATATAATATATTTTGTACTATGATTCTGTCTCTTTCTTTAACCATTTCTGGATAGCACACAAGATCTCTTCTAGCTCCAACAGATTATGTCCCATGATGAAACATTTTGTGTTCCGAGGTCCCTTCTGGATTTAGCATTCTAAATTACCATCCACGTCTAACACTCAAGTTCTGCCTTCCTGGGTTCTAAGACTTGCTTCCTATCCTTATACTCTATGTTCTAATATTTTATTCCCCCACCCCTTTGTTAAAATTAACTTTATAATCTCTCTCTTCCACCCTCTTTCCCTTCCATTTCCTAAGAAGATTTTGTATTCTAAAGTGCCTTTGAGCTTTGACATTCTATACTTTGTTATAACATTCTAGTTCTAAGGTTCTTTCCAGTGTTCATTCTTCTAAATTCCCTTCCAGAACACGTTAATAAACTATTAGTGGAACTGTGAACTCATACAGATATTCTGAAAAGCAATTTGGAATTATTCCTCAAAAGTCACTAAACTGTGTTCTTTGACCCAGTGATTCTATACTAGGTCTATACCACAAAGAGATAAAAGAAGAGAATAAGATCCTATTTGTAACTAACATATTGATGAGGTTTTTTTTTTTTTTGGTTTGTTTGTTTTTGCTGTGGCAATGAACTGGAAACTAATGGGATTCCTGTCCATTGAGGAGTGGTTGACCAAATTAAGGTGCATGATTGTGATGGAATAGTATTGTTCCACAAGAAATAAAGAAGAAGAAAGTTTCAGATAATCTGGGAAGATTTGTATCAACTGATGCATAGTGAAATGAGCATAACCAGGAGAACAATTTATATAGTAACAATGACACTGGGAAAACAAATAACTGTGAAAGACTTAGGAATTCTGATTAATGGACTGATCAATAATCTAGAGAATATATAAAGAAAAATGGTACTCACCCCCCTGACAAAAAAGCAATGGGTTAAATGTACAGAATGAGATATACATATTTGAATATAGCTGATATGAAAATTTGTTTCATGTGACTAAGCATATGTTACAAAGGCTTTGTCCTCTTCTCTCCATCTTTTCTTCCTCTCTCCCTTCCTCCCTTTGTATTTCTTCCATCCCTCTCTTCTACCTTCCTTCCTTCCTTCCTTCCTTTTCTTCTCCTTCCCTCCTTCCTTTCCTTCTTTTCTCAGTGGCAGGGGAAATAGGGATGGAGAGAAAAAGAAAATAAAGATTTCTTCATTTTAATAATATATTCTATCCACCTTCTATCATTCTGTGTTCTAAATTATCTCGTACTGCTAATACTGAAGAGGGGGAAGGGGTTATGGGATTTCTAATGAAACCCGTTCTAGGTTCATTGTCAGAAAAAGAATTTACTGGACTCAGCTGTCCTTTGGTAGAGTCATAAAAGTTTATTGTTTCACTGAGGCAAGGGCTGCAAGCTGAAAGGGATTTAAGGCAGAGTTATGCTTTTCAGCAAAGCGGGCGGGTGGGGAAGATAGAAAAAAGACCTGCAAGGTGCTGGGGGATAGAGGTGTCATTTTAAAAGCATAAAACTGTCAATCAGAGGCTCATTATACTAACTAGGTGGGAAAAGGTGGGATTAGGGAGGAGTCTGGGAGTGGTTAAGTGCTTAAAGGGCCATACATTTTTAATATCAACTGCGCAGGCAAATTGCCCATAATGCATTGAGAAATTCCAATGGGTTGGGGAGGGAGGGGTGTGTTTTTTGCCTTGACACGTCACTAGGTAACTTTTGGTCAAGGATGAATGACATAGGTCCAATATGGTGGTTGGGAGTATAGGCTTGATTGTTTCAGGAGGTATCAAGTTTGTAAGCTAGA
>CM053584.1:15131435-15156610 GCA_028627135.1 Pseudochirops cupreus
CTGAAGGAAAGTGTGACTTTTACAGCTTAATGGCACAGGCTTGTTACAAACTGATGTAAATACATAGTTACCCAACCACAAGTGAGATTTTTACAAACTGGGGTACAAAAGCCCCACCAAAATGATACAGAAGAACCTCATCAATACCATTGTTTTAACTCTGAGTTCTAAAGTCCTTTATAGTTCTAAAAGCCTCTGCTCTAATGTTCTTAGGTCTAAGAATGCTTCCAAGTTCTAAAATTCTATGTTCTAGGGTTCTTTAGGGTTAAAATTCTATGTTCTAGGGTTTCTGTTATCTCAGATCCTTTCTATTTTTGGTACCAGGTCCCTGTTCTAAGGTATTGCAGATCTTACAAATCCTTTCCAGATATGATAGTCTATGGTTATATGATTTCATGATTTCTTCCTAGGAATAACAGAAATTTTGAAAATCAATTCTGATTCTTTATGAAACAAATCTGATAAATACCCCAGTTACAGGAAACCTTCAGAGGCAATATGACTTTAGTTAAAAAAGTATGAAAACTGGTCAGTAGCCTTTTGTGTTTTAATCTTTCCTCTGACAGATACTAGCTATTTGACAATGAAAAGATAACCCCTCTGGGTCTTGGTTTTATTATCTGTAAAATAGGGGTAATAAAATAGCATACTTGTATTGTAGGATTATCATGCAAATGATGTGACGGTATATGATTAAAGAACTTTGCATACCTTTAAGTGCTATGGAAATATCAATTTCTATAATGTTTTCCTGGCTGGGATTTTCATTTACACTTCACTACCATCACTTCTGTACTTAGCTAGCTTCTCTGCAGTTTGAAATCTA
Organism: Pseudochirops cupreus; assembly: GCA_028627135.1. NCBI lineage: Eukaryota > Metazoa > Chordata > Mammalia > Diprotodontia > Pseudocheiridae > Pseudochirops > Pseudochirops cupreus. Next base: position 15,132,262 of record CM053584.1, read on the forward strand.
TAGGTTCTCCTATATCTCAAGCAGCCAAATACTTGCAAACCTTGTTAACTTGATGCAAAGGTGGCCTTTGAAATAAATCTAGAAAGTCACAATAGAGCCAAGTGACCTTCACTGACCAAGCTGGTCTCAGGTTTTGACAAAATGTATTTGAAAGACTTAAACCCAAGAAAAAAAACAATCCAATCTTGATGATTTACTTTAAAAGCCCTAAAGAGTCAACTAAAGCAAAAACAATAAAAATTGTGGCTCCCAAATATTACCAGTTACGCTATACTCTTAACTGCCCATTTGTTAGAAACAAATGTAAAACAAGTGGTAGCACTAAGAGGAGGTTGATACTTAACATTAACTACGAAGTGCCTGGCATTGAGCTACAAGTGGACTCATCTAGATTGAGTTGATGGATTGTGCATCATTAATGCCCATATCTAATATAAAGTGGTTTATTCACAAGAAAAAATGGGACATGTTCCTTCTGACTCTACAGCAATGCTGTGAAATCACAAAGGTAGAACTTCCTGAGCTCTTCAGAAGAATCACAGATTTTAATTCAAAGCACAGAGAAGATGGAGATGAAGAGAAATTGAAGAGGTGAGAACAGAATGGAGTTTGCCGATGGATCAATGGGGAAAAAAAAAACACATTAAAAATCCCAATCTTCAATTACTCAATTGATGGGCACTTACTGCATGCTGACCCCATGGATGATTGTGCTGGACACTGACAGAGGCACAGTGATGAATGGGACATAATCCTTGCACACAAGAAGTGAATATAGGCAATTAAACATAAAAAGATAAAAAACTTAAAATAGAAGGTTGTGTTTGATAACTGCAAGATGAAAGATAAAAATAACATTTGACATCCACCTACTCTGGGTTGTGCCGTTGATCCTATTTTAGGTACAAAGAAACAGTCTCAGTGAGCTTGTGACTTGCCCAAGGCCACAGAGCTAATAACTTGCAGAAGTAGGATTCAAATGCATTCCTATGTATGTTCATGCTGAGTTTGTAGTCCAGTTGAATCTCATTATGAATATCTTCATTTTATTGATGAGGAAACTGATTCTCAGAGAGGTTGTGACTTGCTGGCTATCAACAGTTGTGTCAGATTTGAGCTCTCCTCTTCTGGAGTCATAGCCAGGATTTGCTTTGTCTCCTATACCACACTGCCTCTCACCATGTCAAGGTACCATGATGGTTGGTGAAATGGACAGAGCTCCAGCTTTGGAGTGGGAGGAAATTTGACTCTTTGGGTCTTTGACTATATATCTATATTACTTTAGATTAACCATTTTACATCTTTGAGCTTCCATTTTTCCACATAAAAATGAGTAATTTGAGGAGGAGGAGAGAAGGCAAAGGAAAGGCAGCTAGGTGATAAAGGGGATAGAGTGCTGGGTCTGGAGTTGGGAAGACTCATCTTTCTGAGTTCAAATCTCACCTCAGACACTTACTAGTCATGTGATCCTGGGCAAGTCACTTAGTCCTGTTTGTCTCAGTTTCCTCATCTGTAGAAAGGAAATGGTAAACCATTCCAGTACCTTTGCCAAGAAAACCCCAGACTAAACATAAACAATAAGAAGGAGAAGGCAAAGGAATAAGTCTTTAGTTAGCCCTTATTATGTGCCAAGCACTGTGCTAAGTGTTTTTCAATTATTGTCTCATTTGATCTTCACGCAGCCTTTCCAGGTAGGTGTCGTTATTATTCTCTTTTGACAGTTGAGGAAACTGAGGAAGACAGCTGTTGAGTGATTTGCCCAGCGTCAACACAACTAAAATGATCTGAGCTCACATCTTTTCTGGCTTTAAATCTAGAAAATGAGTGGTTTGGATTAAATGTCCTTCTAGCTTTAAATCAGTGATTCTCTGACTGCCTGTTCAGTAAGCTAAAACAGAAAAAATCTTCAGTCCTACTGTGAAGTTAGCCACTTTCAAGGGGCTGTGGGACGGGGAGGAAGGGAGATCTAAACCCTTTAGCAGAAATGCTGGCTTATGCTTAGACTCTATGGTTGGTGTGGCGAGCCACTACTTTTCACCTCCCATCTTGGCCTTCCCTGGGCCACTGAGACGTTATTTGTCAGTGCTTTTTAATGACCTTGGTCCCTCTAATCCAGGCCACAGATTCCTGGCTGCCCACACTCCTTTGTACTTCAGAATGCGTAGCTAATAGCAACCAATGACTTTTCCGATTTTTCTCACTCAGATTCTGTTCTGGGAGCTGGGAATTGCTCTCCCACTGAATTAGTAACATCTGTGGCCACAGGGCAGGCTGAGTGGGGAGAGGCAGAGGGTTAGGCAGATTTCCTGCATTTTAAACTTGTGTTCCTCTGAAGGGCCCGCTTGGGGACCATTGCACTTAATGCCTCTTCTAACTTTGCCCCTCTCCTCTTTCTCTGCTTTGAGGGAGTAGGGAAGTAAGTGGGATGGAGAGATTTTAGTTTTAAGGAATAAAATGATTTTCAGGAACAACAGAAATTTTTACAAAAGGGTCTTTTATTAACCCATGAAAATAGAATAAACATCTTGAACTATATGGCAGGTTTGTTAGTATAACTTTGGTTTTGCTTAAGACCCTGTGCCATGTGGAATGAAGGCTGGATCTGGGGTGGGGGTGGAGTTTTGTTGTTATTCACTGCTCTCCGTGGCCCCATTTGAGGTTTTCTGGGCAAAGATACTGGAGTGTTTTGCCATTTCCTTCTCCAGCTCCTTTTACAGAGGAGGAAACTGAGGCAAACAGGGCAGCTCTCACAGTATGTGTCTGAGCCCATATTTGAACTCATGGACATGAGCCTGGCAGTCTATCAACAGTGCCATTTAGCTTCCCTGGAGTCAGGGAGACCTGATGCTGCCACCAGGGATTTCCCCATTGATTCCTATGTACAGTGGTTCCAGGGAAAGCCACAAGTAGCAGAGAGCAATGAGGCTTTGCCCCAGCACACCCACATTTAGAACGAGATGTTTCCCCTCTGTTGTGACTGTTGAGTCTGTGGGATATTGCGTTAACTCATGGTGCCGCCCTGATGATGCTCCGTGAGACCTTCTCCCTTGGGGACAAGTTTCCATCACCACGATGCTCCTCTGGTAGGCCCACTTTCCTCCTCCCCTCACCTCCACTGGGAGTTGGGCAGCAGACAGGCCACCTCCTTTACAAGTACCTTTGTTGGGGATCAGCATCGTTGGGTACCCACAATTGGGCTATTCCTAGCTATTCCCTCTGCTTTCCCCTCCCTCAGCTATGTTCATCTGTATCTACCCCCAGCACATTAAGACACAGCAATGAGATCTGGTGCCAACCTCCCTTAAGCTAAGTTGAACTATGTTTTGTAATGTGTTTACAATAACAGTGCTATGATTAACCACAGTAAAACTACAATAAAAATCCCTCAGTGCGGAATGTTACTAGTTTGAGGAAATAGTAGGAGTGGTGGGAAACACTTCTTTAAAACTTAAGTGATTTGTTTGGGATTCTGTTCATTTAAAAACAGGCATGCGTGCGTACACATCCACACACACACACACACACACACACACACATGACTATTTCATGTTCCTTGGCAGGGCTGTTCTCTTAATGATATGTCTGCAATTTTCAGACAAGGCAGGATCAAGGGTGAAAAAGACAGTTTTTGTTTTTCCCCAAACTATTCTTACTGTTGTGGAACAGAATCCCTGCTCTTTGGGCAGACAACAAAAGTGTCATTATCCAGCTTAGGGAACTGGTGATAAATTATTCATTCAACTAATGAGGAATCAGGATCTTCATTCAAAATGTGGTGGCTCTTTTGTGTTCCCCTCCCCATTTTTTTCAAGGAAAGACAAAACCAGCTGGTGCAGACTTTTCTGTCCACACCTGCATGCTTCAGGCTATCAGGTGTGGCCACCTTCCTTGGCCTTGTGGCCATCCCCAGCCCTCCAGGAAGCCACTTTGAAACATGGGCCTGAAAGAACTTGGTCTATTTGTTGGGGACTGATATATTTAAGCACCGAAGGACAAGAGAGAATCAGAACCAACAAACCAGGCAGCAGAAGCTCCATTCATGGGGACCTTCCTAGAAAGGGCTTATTTCTCCAAGGGCACCACCCCAACACCCACTGAAACATTTTCCTTACCTCAGTAGGGAAATATCAAGAGGATTGCCTTTGCTTGTGTTTTATGTTCTCTTGGGGAAATCAAGCATCCACCTAGCAAAAATAGAGACAGAGGGGAGAGACCAAGACAGAGACAGACAGAGAAAAGACAGAGACAAAGAAACAGAGAGATAGGAGACATAGAAAGAAAGGAGAGAAAGACAGAGAAGCAAAAAGAGGAGAGACAAAAAGAGAGAGACAGAGAGAAACAAAGAGACAGAGACAGAGAGAATGAAAGAGATAGACAGAGTCAACTATTCCTCACCCACTCCATCTCTTGACTGAGAATTTTCACTGACTTCCTCCTGCGTGAAATGCTCTCCCTCCTCATCATGACCTCCCCAGTTTCCTTCAAGTCCTAAGTAAAATCCTTCCTTCAACAAAGAAACCTTTGCCTATGCATCTTATCACCAGTGTCTTCTGTCTGCCGATTGTCTTCCATTAGACAGTGAGCTCCTTGAGGGTATATAGAATCTTTTGTCTGTGTTTTTAGTGCTTAGCATTGTGATTAGCACATAGTAGGCACTTAATAAATTATTCTTGAATTGAAATAACTATATGCATGTATATACAGACATATATACATATACACACATACACACACTTAAATGGACTTATATGTGTGTATATGCATATATACCTATACGTACATATACGCATATACATACATATAGAGTATACGTACATATATGTGTGTATGTTAAAAACTGCCAGCAGTGATGGCAGACTGGCGTGGTGGTAGTGCAGGTCCAATGTTGAGTTGGATCTGGAGAATGAGTAGTGGATGGGTCTGGGCTTCCTCCTGATGAGGTGATTCCAGGCAGCGGACCCACCAGTCATCGAGTCAGCCTCTGTGTAGTCCTCCTCGGGATGGGAAGGTGGAGCAGACTGATGTGTTCTGGAACAGGTTTGAGTGGGAACCAGAAGTGGAGAGTGAGCAGTCGGGTTGGACCTTCTCATGGTAGGCAATTTCTTGCCATTTAAATTCTTCAATTCCCCAAGCACAACCGTTATCAGGGATTTGTTTTTTTCCCAACAATTTGTCACTACTGCTCCTTTCTAAAAATGCAACTGGCCTTAAACAAGGTCCCACAAATCAGACTGAAGCTAGTTAAGGTCAGTGAGATCTTAGTAAACGTGACTTCCAGGAAGGTTTTATTATCCACTTTGTCATCGTCATCATCTGTGAGTCCTGTTCCCAGGGGCTATCCCCAGAAAGGAAATGTGTCGGCTGGTGACTCTTACATGGAGGGATTACATTAAAAACAAGTCTCTTGTTTCTGAAAGTGTTGAGTTGAAGAGTATGATATAGGATATCTAGGTTATTGTTCAATTTTTATCAGTATCCACTAATGAAGACATTAACTGAGCTTGTCCACCTGAGAGAAGCCTCAGGGTCTTCAACCATGCCTGGTGCAGAGGGTAGTAAGCTTTATTCTCTCTTAAATACTAGTGGCCACTGATCATCCTGAAGGGGTCAGATTGTGATGAGGGAGAGAGCAGGGGAATGGATGACCCAGGCAGGATCTGAGGAGGCTTCAGGACCCTTTTGGAGGTTTGTCTTCCTGCTTCTCTTTGTGGCACTATGTAGGGTCCTGGCTTCTGTACATGATATTCTCTCTTTCTTAAGCTCTGACTCTCAGAATCCTTGGCTTCCTTTGAAACTTGTTTTTCAGAGGCCTTTGCTGGGCGCTGTCTGGCTAGGATTACCCCAACAGGTTACCTTCCATCCACTCTGTATTATATTGAATATGTATTGTCTCCCCCATTATGGTGAAAACCTTTTTTTATGCTCCTAGAACTTATTAAAGTGCTTAGCACATAGTGATAATAATAATAATAATAATTATATATATATATATATTTAACATTTGATTATAGAACTTTAAATTCTAGATTCTTTCCCTTCCTCCCTTTTTACCCACCCCCACTGGAAGGACAAGCAATTAAATACAGGCTGTACAAATGGAGAAGATTCTTTAGCAATAGTCATCTGTGTAACAACCAGGGAGATGATTTTATGATTCTATGTAGAAAAATCAAAGACATAAAATCCTTAGGTATCATCAGGAACCAAATTCAAATAATATCCAGATTTTTTAAAATTGGCATTATTAAGGCCCTGATGAAGTGCTTCAAATGAAGAATTCAATTTTAGAGAACTCTTAGAGAATATCCTCTCTTACTACCTCATTCTAAAGTGAATAGAGACTTAGAATAATTATATTAAAGATTCACATTTACATAGTGCTTGGAGATTTGCAATGCAGGTCACAAAAAACCTATTAGGTACGTGTGATTATCTCTAGCTTACAGATGAAGAAACTGAGGCCCAGAGAGTCTGCCTTGCCCAAGACAATAGTAATTTTGTTGGTATTTTCTGCATCTTATGTGTGAGAAGACTGTTGCTTATGGAGGTTAAGTCATTTGCTAGATAGACTGTGTCTGCGGTGGGATTCAAACTTAGGTCTTCCTAAGTCCCATTATTCATTATATCATTATTCACTATGCCATCTTGCCAGTAAAATAACAATGAGGCATTTAGTCTAGAATAAATAAAGGTTGAGAGGCACACATTCCAGACATCTGCAAATGTCTGAGGGACTATCCTAGGTTAGACTTGTTCCCTGTGGCTCCCAGGAGCAGAATTATGACTTTCTAAAAATGAGAATGAAAATGGAAGACTTTGCCTTGTTGTACACCTTTGTTTGCGTATCCTCAGTGCATGCTGGGCAAGTAGTTGTACATTTATTCTTGTTATAACTCCAGAATAAATATTTTGTAAAAGTTAATGTAATGTTAAATGGAATTGGGGTGCTATTCATTGGTGCCCTAATATTGGGGGAAGACAACTGGTAGTGTCTTGAGCCAATGATAGAGGAAAGAGATTTCCCAATGCCTCTTGGGTATTGGCTTCATCTTGAGAGGGTGGGTGCAGCCAGCCATGTTATTTATAGCTGTCTTCAAATGTTTGTGAAAGACTCACCATGACATGTACTGACTACATGACCTCAGCCGAGGCACTTCACTTCTCTGGGAGACCCTCTGAGGCCTTATGCTGTTAAGCAGGGGCTGATGTGTACTTGGTGGAGGGAGTTTCCTTGCAGGTTGCTCCCTGTACTAGTGAAATCGGAAGTCAGGACCCAAAACACGTGTTTCAAGTGTATTGATATGAGCAAGACCTGTATAAAAGCTGTTTTGTCCTTTTAGTCCTGGATCTTCTTCTTCTTTTTTTTTTTTTGGAGGGGGGAAAGCAAGGCAATTGGGTTGAAGTGATTTGCCCAAGGTCACATAGCTAGTTAAGTGCCAAGTGTCTGAGGCCAGGTTTGAACTTGGTCCTCCTGACTTCAGGGCCAGTGCTTTATTCACTGCACTACCTAGCTGCCCCCCTTGTCCTGGATCTTCTTTAGAAGACTGAAAGAAAACGTCCCAGAATCCTAGAGTGTCCAAGCTAGAAAGGATCTCTGAGGTTATGAAGTTTGACACAAGTCTGATCAAGAATCCTTCCTGTGGCATCCCACAGTAGCCAGTCCAATACTTGAGATAATGAAATTTAATTGATTATCAATATCATCTGAAAGAATGAGATTTGGTATATCAAGATTTAGTTCCTCTAATTTCTTTTTATAATTAAGGCTAAATTGACTTCCCCAGAGCATTAATTGTGGCATGAGTAAATCAGCCAAGCAACAAGCATTTTATTAAATAGCCCCTATGTGCCAAAGACTGTGCTAGGTAACAGAGTTTAAAAAAATCAGACTTGCATTGTATTAGGGAGACAACATGTACCCAGATAAGTAGATTTAAAATGTAGAGTAGGGGAAAGAGACAGTAGCTGTGATCTCACTGATCAGGGAACTCCCAGATGAGGACATTCTCTCTACCAATACAAGTCAGTACCTTTCCCACAAATGATAGTCTTAAAGATCTGCCTAGATTGATAAGATGTCCAGTGACTTTCCCAGAGTCACACAGACAGTTTGTATCAGAGGAAGCATCTGAACCCAGAGATAATTTGAAGAGGAACAAAGGTGAGAAGGCACAGATCCACATATGATATGGACTCCAGGCACTTTACCAGAATGTTCCCCTTCTCTGGATGTTCTTTCCATATCATCAAAGTCTTTTCAAAATGGCAGAGTTCAGAACTGAATGCAGTGCATTGGATATGGTCTCATGCGGGCAGGAAGGTCCTGTTAATACAGAGGCCCTCTGCCTCTTAATACAGTCCAAGATCACATTTGCTTTTTTGGCTGCCACAACACACTGCTAACTTGTACTGACCTTGCACTCCACTAAGAGTTCCAGATCGCTTTTATTTTTTAAACAGTTGTCTATCCATGCTTCCTTCACTTGGTCCTCAAATTCATTTTTTTGTACACAAGTGGAAGAATTCAATTTCTCCATATTGAGTTTCATTTCAATGGCTTAGTCTTTTATGATCTCTTTAGATCCCGATTCTGTAACAACATAATAACAATGGCCAGCATTTATATAGTGTTTTAAGTTTTCCAAATACTTTACAATTATTCCAGTTTATCTTCACAGCAACCCTGGGAGGTAAGAGCCATTATTAACCCCATATTATAGTGGAAGAAACAGGTAGATTGAGGTGAAGGGACTAACTCCTGATCTGAGCTAAAGTCTTTCCTCCTCCAGGTGCAGGGCTCCATTCACTGAGTCACCTAGGAGTCTCCATCGTTCCGTGTGCTTGATGTCCCTCCCACCTTAGTGTCATCCGTAAATAGGATGACCAGTTCATTCTACCTACTCACATTATGCAAGCAGGACTTAGGAAAGCAGTGCACGAGTGACAAGGAGTCTTGGGTTAATTGTTCACACTGGCAGAGCAAGTGATCAGATCAAGGAGCTCAGGAATAGTGTCACAGTGACATGGAAGGAGGATTGGAACGCTTGGGTTAGAATCCTGCCATCCTGCCTCCAACACTTGTTATGTGTGAGACCATTGCGAAGTTCTTTAACCTCTCAGCCTTGGTTTCCTCAAATATACATTAAATCTATAGCATCTCTCTAACAGCTTATTGGGAGGCTCACATAGTGTAATATATGTAACCTTAACGTGTCCTATTAATGTATGTATAATTCCTCCATTCCCTTGAATCTGTTTGTGTACATGTGGTCTGTCCAGTTAGAGCAGTGGTTCTCAACTTTCCTAACGCTGCGACCCTTTAATACTCGTATGTGGGTGTATCTGCATGTGGGTGGACCTGCCTGGAGATAGATAGCGGAGTGGCGTCTCGGTTCCTAAGACCATGGGAGATATGTATTTTCTGATGGTCTTAGGCAACTCCCAAAGGGGTCGTGACCCACAAGTTGAGAACCGCTGAGTTAGAGTATAAGCTCCAGGAGGTCAGGGACTGATCTTTTTGTCCTTATCTCCTCACAACTTGACACAATGTCTGGCACATAGGAATATGGGAAGAAACTAGGTCTGTGATTTTGATGGTATAGGGAACTCCCCATATGAGGAAAATACCTTTACTAATATAGGTCAGTATTCTCATAGCTAATACCCAACATTCACATAGCTTTGTAATAAAGTTTGCCAAGCACTTTACATACATTTTCACGCTTGATCCTCCTGATAACCATGTGAGGTGGGAGCGATGTTATCCTCCTTTTGTGGAACTCCAGTTTGGCAAGAATAAACAATTTCCTTGCCACCATTTTGGTTTTCACAGTCACATTTTAGATGGCAAACTCCCAAGTAATACTAAGATACAACTCATTTCAGATATTCCCAGTCTTCATGAGGGAGAATCAGGTCAACAAGGCCATCTGAGGAAGGAAAAATAAAATTTTAAAATGGCTATGGATTAAAAACCGTACTGCAGAACAGCACACTGAGCCCAGGTGCCAAAAGCTGGATCTTTATCTTCTCTCTTCAGCTCTTGGCTTCCTTCAAGTGTCCACTAAAGTTCATCTGTGAGTGCCTTTTACCTTTCTTTGTATTCTAAGGGCTTAGCACAGTGTCTGACACCTAGTAGGCATTTAATGAATGCGCTACTTATACCTAGTTATTTACATGCTTGTTCCCTTATAAGAACATGCTCCGTAAGCCCGTGGTATTTATTGTTCAGTTATTTCAGTCATGTCTGACTCTTTGTGACCCTAGTTGGGGTTTTCTTGACAGAAATACTGGAGTGGTTTGTCATTTCTCCAGCTCATTTTACAGATGAGGAAACTGAGGCAAACAGGTTTAAGTGACTTGCCCAGGGTCACCCAGCTAGTAAGTGTCTGAGGCTGGATTGAATCCAGGTCTTCCTGACTGCTGGGTTGATGCTCTATCCATTGTGCCACATAGCCCATGGCAAGCCCTTAAATGTCTGTTGGCCACAGAATACTAGATTTGTAGGAACTAGGGACAACAACTAGATCTGTCACAACCTGAATGTCCCTGGAGAAGCAGCCCAGAGTTGCAGTGTTGATCTGGTGTCACATTCCAGTCCAAGCCTTGCCACTTACTAAGTTGTATCCTTGAACAATTTCCTCTTTTGAAGCCTTACTTCTCTCTTCGGAAAAATGGGTTGTGGGTGTGGTGGATGATTTCAAAAGTTTCTGTCATCTCTAAATTTAAGATACGATACCATTTCCATTCTGTGGTCCTCAGTTTCTCTAAATGTAAAATGAGGGAATTGAATTAGATGAGTTTTGAGTCTCCTTTGCAGCTGAATTCATTAACCTAAAATGATCCCCCCAAATCTCTCCTATCTGAAAAAGCATTCGCTGTGACAAGGAGACTTGGAATTATCAGTCTCCGATATTTTTATGTGAGTGACTGCCAGTTTATTTTTCTTGAACACACGAATTCAAAATGAGTAACTCAAATTACAAAATGTTTTCTTCATAACTAAGATGTGGATAGTCTAAGTATCTGAATTTCAAAAGTGGAGACACTGAAACTGGATGATTGGTTTACCCATGTTCAGTAAAGATTTGTCATGGGATTTGGAATCGTGTCTCTTCTGCCTCAAAGTTTAATGCTCTTTCAATAGCACAAGTCAATCTGCTCTTCACAGACAGTATCAGCAGAGATGGCAATCATCTTTAAATCTTTTCATTTTTTAGTCACATCCAAGGATTTAACCTTTTAAATCATCAATATTTATATGACTTAATTTTGTTGGTTCTGTGTACCCTGAGCAATTAAGCTATGCCAAGGCACTGATAATTTGGAAATGCAACCAAACCTGGGCAACCTAGTCAATTTAGTTTGATCTAGAAAATTAGTCTCTTCACTAAGACAATAGTAGAATTGCTGATTGAGAAGTGGTGTGGTTTAGCTTATAGGGTCTTGGAGTCAAGAAGATTTGAATGAAAGTCTTGACATATCAATTGTGTGATTCTAAGCAAACCACTTATCAATGATCCCCTGGCAAATCTGTAAAACATTGAACTGTAGCTTTATACTGGTGAAGGGTGTATCCTCAACTAGAGTTCCCCAGACTAAAGAAATTATGGGTCCTTATAAAACCAGCAAAATAAATAAATATTGATTCAACTAAATTAACTAAACTTTTGTGAAATTTATAAAGATGAGACATAACATGGAGCAAAATCTGATTAGATATAACTCATAGGTAAAGATTGGTATCTTGTGTCTAATGTCAATTGCTATCAGCTCTGCTTGAATCATTCCAAAAATGTTTTTTTTCTTATTTTCCAAGCCCTAAATATAGGTAAATCAAATCAATAAGCCTTTATTAAAGACCTAGTATGTGCCTAAGTTGTTATTTAAGGACTAGAACCACTGGGCTTCAGTGGTTTTATTCTTGGGGTGATAAACTTTCCACCTGTGTTAACTACTGTAGATGTGCCTTAGAAACATTTTGGTTCTGGTTTTACAAGCCCTGACTTGCACACAGCTTCCCAGAGATTTGCCACTTTTGCCTGTTTCCTGAGACCTCAGAATTTTTTCCTTTGGGTGTAAAATATCGAATTCCCATTTTATTCAAATTGCCTTATCCCATACTTACAATGGGAGCTCACCTCCAACCAACATTACACACTCCCCATAGTTTGGCCTCTTTAAGATACTCTTGCATTCTTGGGTTTGATCTTTCTTCCATTCCCAAATGGAAAGAGTGAGAAACCTCAGCTATATAATGACTCATGAAATTATGTGCCAAACCCCAGGACTCTTACCTGTCAGTCAGGAAATGATTCCCTGGGTAACTCATTTGCTTATGCAATGGAGTTCTGTTCTTTCCACTGAGTTTCCCTCCTTTCTAATCAATGCTTAATTAACAATGAAAGAGGATTTTTCATTTGTTTGTTTAATATAGTCAATAGCCCTCCAGAAGGTTTTTACAACTTCTGTCTAAACCTCAGGCCAACCTGATTTATATTTTTGTTATGAAAACTTAACACATGTTGAACTTGACGGAATGGGGTTTAACTAGTAAATGTTAAGTGCTATCAAGGAATACTGTGGATTTTGTCCAGGTTCTAGTTGCCAAAGCCCTGGATCCCAGACACCTCTGAATCTGGTAACACTGACAAATCAGCTCAGCAGTGAGCACCATATCCTTAGATTCATTGTGTACTATGGCCATTTAGATTCTAGTTTTCTCATTTGTAAAATGAGGTGATATAATGAAATAATACAAGTTGTATTTAACTATAAAGTGAGGTATATCAATTGAGCATTGAACTTTTTTTTTTTTTGGAGGGGGAAGGCAAAGCAATTGGGGTTAAGTGACTTGCCCAAGTTCACACAACTAGTTTAGTGTCAAGTGTCTGAGGCTGGATTTGAACTCAGGTCCTTTTTACTCCAGGGCTCTATTCACTGTGCCACCTAGCTGCCTTTAAGTGTTGGATTTTAAGTGAGAAAGACCTGGGCTCAAATTCTCCCTTTGACGCTTGCTAACTTTGTGACCGTCAATAAGCCATACAGTCTTTTTGAGCCTCATTCCCTTGACTTGTCCTTTATTGGCAAAACAGGGGCAATAATATCTATATTACAAGTCTGGTAAGATTGTTGAGTCCCAAATGAGTCAATGCATTTAAAGTGCTTTGCAAACTCCTGGCTATCAATGTTTGTTTAAAATTTTATTTCTGATTTTTGGAATAAAATAAGAATTTCCATAACATAGTACAATAAAAAAGATAGCACGTGAAATTGCAGATATACTATGCACAACTTTCTATTTCTTTCAAATATACAACAAAATGATCATGTAAATTTCTTTCTCTTGTTCCCTTCCCCTCTCACCCTAGAGATGGCTTCCATTAGACCCAAATAGGGGTGTCTGTATGTCTGTGTATGTATGTGTGTATATACATATACACATACAGATATACATATCCATATATATGTAATATACATACTTCTATTTATCAGTTCTTTCTCAGGATGTAGATAGCATCCTCCTTGGTATATATGTTCAGTTAATATAGTTAATTTGGGTAGTTATAATATTTATATTATATAAAATATATTATATATAATGTTATTTTCTATATAAGATATATAAAATATGTAATACATAAATGTTATATATAATATTTATAATATTCAAAATAACTTATTTGATCAAAGTCCTTCTTAATACAATATAGTTGTTGCTGTATACAATGTTCTCTTGGTTCTGCTCAATTCACTTTTCATTACTTTGTGCAAGTCCTTCTCTGCCATTAATATTAATATCTTAGGCTCTCCCTTTCATCTGAGAATGCCACGGTAGCAATCTCCCCTCAGAACCACAATAGTTTCATGGACTTGGAGTTGAATATTGAAATATGCAGCTCATAGGACTTAGAGCCAGAAGGGTTTCTATTGATCATTTAGTCCAGGGGTTCTTAACCATGGGTCAAATTTCTAGGGTCTCTGAACTTCAATGGAGAAAAAAAATACATCTTTATTTCAATAGAATTGGTTTCCTCTGTATTTTATTGGTGAGCCATTTGGACCAATTGCTTGACACCCCATTGGTGCCTCCTCCAGCTCAGAATTCCCAAGTTGAAATGATCTGTCAGCCTCAGTATCCACCATAGCGAGTATTATGAGAGTTCTACCACTGCACCTGGCAAGCCCCAGCCTTTTGACTCTAAATCCAGTGCTCTCTTTATTACCTGATGCCAAATCAAGTAATTTATTTACTAGGATGAAATCATAAAATAATAAACATGAGATGTTTCCCCAGAAGTCTGGGACATACTCTCCCACAGGTACACAAATCAGGGGAAAATGAGCACACATTTAGTGAACGCATGCCAAAAGAGCACCTTACAAGTCCTTTGTCCCTTTTTAGAGGGCTCACGAAGATTCCCTCAGGAATGGTGGGGTAGCCTTCTACTGAGCTCATTGGAGAGTCTTCCAATTACCTTTCTGCACTGAATCTAGTTTGTCCTTGGCTCCCAACACAGATTCTTCTGTTGGCCATTCTAGCAACCCCACTAGAATGCTGATGAGAAATCCAAATCCTCCAACACTTCCCTAGAGCATCCCCTGGTGAAGGGGAAGGGGAGAGAAGACACAAAGGTGCTTCTCCCTCTCAGCAATCCCCTCTCAAGGGCTTGGACAGAACTGTTGCAATCACTGAGCAGTCCTGTCATCCAGACACCTGTGGTCCAAACTGACTTGCTACTTTACCCAGTGCCCCTTGCAGCATGACCAAACCTTTTTGACCAATCCCAGTACATTTCTGTGTTGTGTCCTTTCATTTCTTCCAATGGTATTCACTCCTTCCAAACTGATTAAGAATTTTTCACCCTTAGTTCAATGCCCTCAATTAATCTATTGATTAATTTAATAGATATGTTCTTATCTGATTGAGATGACAACTTAAATGGGGATGGGGTGATGGATTAATTTGGTAGACCTCTTTTCCCATCTTTACATGTTGACATTGGTTGGAGGCATTTTCCAAGAAGAAGGCCTTAGCATCCGTGTGTGTGTATATTTACCATGTGTATATATGATGGGTTGGTAGATGGGGGTAGGGACATAGATCCGAATCAGAAAAAGCCTCCTGAAGAAAGCAGAATTTGAATAACTCTGGAAGGAATAAAGAAGCTAAAAGGGAGAGGGAAGGGACAGGTCCACTCATAATGGACATCGATTTAGCTGTCTCTGGGCAAGTCACTTCCTCCCCTCACCTCTAGAACCAAATCTAGTTCTTCTTCCCTAGAGCTGAGATTTACCTAAGATTGTTCTTGATTACTCTTTCCAGTCCCCCTGGACATTATGTGGAGAAGCACAAAAAACACCAAGTACTTTTATTTTGTAAGAGGACATTTGCATGTAAATACGGTATGAGAGTCAGACCTTTGACCCCACCACTTGCTGTGTACCACTCTAGAAAATGGTTGGCATAGGTCGGGTAGCAGAAGTGTAAGTGACATCTGCCTTTTCCTATTTGGATAATTAATGGCCACGGCCTCTTGCCTCCTCTGCCTTGCCAAAGGGATGGAGGGTCACAGTTCCCTAAGACGTCCAACTGTGCCTGGCTCTGCCTGCCCCTGCTTTCCTTGCTTTCAGAAATAATTAGGTGCTGAAAGCTCCAGTGATCCAGACTGGAGATATGAAAAACAACTTGACAGATCAAATCAAATACATTTTGATCTGATTACATTACTAAGTCAATTATTATTTCTTGTCACATTAATTACAACAAGAGTTATAAAATGTGTCTTCCAATAATTCCTTAACTCAATCAAACCAGGCTGAATCCTGCTAGCTGAGACAGGATTGAGGGTACAGGCCTGCACTGGTGCTGAGGTGGGGGAAGGGTATAAAGCAGGGGCTTCCTCTTTGTGCCACATCAGGTCTCTCTTCCACTCTGGAACAAGGGTGGGCATCAAATGAAGTCCAGGTAATGCTATGAGAAAGAGCTTCTAGCTGTCTTTTAAGGATTGTCATCCCTTGCAGAAGATATATTTAGAGTTTGATCAAGACCTGGAAGGTGCCATAAATGTCATCTTGTCTGGCCCCCTTATTTTAAAGATGGGCAAAATGAGTCCCAGAGAGACTGAGTGATTTACTCAAGGTCATCCAGGTAGTTATAATCTAACTCCTCTGAACTGAACTCCAGGACTTTTGACTAGAGCTATTAGGACCGAGGGGGCTCCAAGGATGATTCTGGAGGTGAGGCTAAGACTAGGAGAAAACCACATCCATTTGTAACCTACTAGAAGGTAGAGACTGTCATATTTTCTTTAGCGGAGTCCCCAGCACATAGCAGGTGATTAATAAATGTTTGTTGACTTAACATTCCTTCCTTATGTCCAACATTACTAAGTAACAATAATTACTCACTTAACATAAAGTCTTTGTTGTTTTTCTTTTTGAATCCTTAGTACTTGGTGTTGTACCTGGTCCAGAGACCCTAATAAATACCTGTTGAATGAATACTCATCAAGTTTGACTGAGCTTTCTCTGTGGGAAATGATAAAGATGAACAAGAGTAGCTGCCTTTAAGAAGCTAATAATCTAGTAGCCCCATTTGCCTCTGCCTGGTTGGTGAGATCTGGCCTTTCTTGGTGGTCTTCTTATGCCTCTGAGGCAAGATTAGAGGGTTATGTTTTTTGTGTGGATGTTCAGAATGCATTTATCCCTACAGAATAAGGCAGGACTTTTCTATTTTTTCTCCTTGTGGTGTTCAAAACAACACTGAAATTGGTCAAAACCATTCTTAGTGACTGGAACCAAATCACCCTTCGGGAGTTTCCTGTTGCCATATCGATGTCGCCTCATCAGTATGCATTGCACAAGCACTAATTGGTCTGTGCGTGACCAAGATGTTGGGCCATTATAATTATAGCCACATGTTGTCCTTTCCCAAATAGTCTCACTAATGGCATAATTTTTCTGTAGGATTGATGTGGCATGGCGTAATTCAGAGTGAATACATGGACCAGTGAGCTGCGAAACTGTTTTCTGTACCATGTGGAATGTAGAAGATGCAGTATCCAGACATGTTCTGGCAGAGGAGGGGGCCCAGAATGGGCCAAGTTGCTCAAGTTTTCACTTCGTGAAATCTATCCCTTCATCACCTCTCACCCACCCTTGGCTTAATCCAGGTCCTCAGCCCCTCTTGCCAGGACTAGAAGTGATTAGCCCAAAGCTGGCCTTCCTCTCCTGGTCTCAGAACCCTTTTATCCAAATGTCCATGCAGCTCCCACAGCAATCTTTCTCAGGCTCAAGTCTGACCATGGCATTTCCCTGACTCCAAATCTGTATTTGTAGGAGAAAAATACAAACTCTTTAAAACCCTTAAAATCTGCTTTTGGTTGGTTGTTTTTTATTGTCTGTAGTTCTTGAAGAGGAATGAAATGACATCACTACTTAGAGTCAATTTACAATGCATCCAATGGTGCCTGATCAGCCCAATGTGAGGTCGGAATGCTCTACCTACCACAGGGCAGGAATAAATAGTCCATGTGAATGTTTGGAGTGGGTTCTCTAAATGTGTACATTTCGTGTGTCTTTTAAACTACTTCAATTCTGCTTTGCTCATAAAGCACAGCTCCTCTTCTTGTGGGGGCACACCATGCTGGGCAGTCCTGTGCCAGTGTCTCCCATGTTATACACTCAATCCCAAAGTTCTTAAGAGAGACATTGAGGGTGTCTTCATATTGCTTCTTCTGACCAGTGACCTGTGAGTGTTTGCCCTGCATGGGTTCTCCATAAAAATCATCATTTAGGTAAGCATATATTTGACATCTGAACAACATGGCCAGCACATCATAGTTGCACTCTCTGCAGTAGTTTGAGTGCTTGGCAGGTTAGTTCAAGAAGCTTGTCTCTTTAGAGGTGGTATGACCCCAATCTAATGATAATTGTATATCCACTTAGTGGGTATAGTGTACAGGGAATTTTTGTTCAGGCACCAGCTGAAGTTCTGCTCTCTTAGATACCTGAAGTCTGGTAGCTGGTAGAGGACACAGAGAGTTTGAGTTTGAGTCAAGTGGATCTGAGTTTGAATTCTACCCCTGGCATTTACTAACCATTGGTACTTGCTGGCACTAACTCTGGGCAAGTCAGTCCTCATGTTTAAAACAGGGATAATATTCATACTTACCTCACAAGGTTATTGTAAGGATAAAAATATACACAAAAGTATGCATAAATATAAATACATGACAAGCACTGTTCGAGGTGCTGGAGAAAGCTTCCATTTACATAACACTGTGACATTTGTGAAGGGGTGTGTGTGTGGATGTATGCATGTGAATGAATGTATATACATGCAGGCAGGCATATACACATGTGTGTATACACATACATATACACAATGCATATATACATACACAAACACGCCAACACACATAGAAACACACAGAGAAATATATGTATATATGTATGTATGTGAGTTAAGCTTGTACTGTGTGACCAGTACTCTATCTGCATATTTATCTATCTATCTATCTATCAACCTTTTATCTATCAATCATCTATTTATCTAATCTATCTATCTATCTATCTAATCTAATCTATCCTATCTATGTATCTATGTATCTATCTATCTGTCTATCTATCTATCTATGTAACTATCATCTGTCTATCTATGTAGCTGTCTATCTATCTATCTACCTGGGGACTTTATATATTACATAATTTGTATATATATACATATGAAAGTGTATATACACATTATATATAATATACACATGTATGTATATACACACACACATATATATATATAGATATAAGCACACACATATACATACGTGTGTGTGTGTGTGTGTGTGTGTGTGTGTAGGTCTGGCCACATAGTGGGGACTAATACATATTTGTGTTTCATTTTAAAGAGGTAGATATTTATCCAATCTCCAAATACAATGGTGGCTAATGCTGGGAAATTCTTTCAAACAAGGTAGGCCAGATAAAGTCGGGTTTATTACCTATGGTTATGGAAAATGTTTAGTGTCAGAACAGGGACATTGGATTTTATTCAGGATTGAATGGGGTATCATGGAAGGGTTTTAGGGAGAGAAGGGATGTGTTATTAAGTAAGCAGTAGGCAGGATTTTGAATATGGAAATCTTTTAAGAAAGATTGGGATCATGAGAGCACAAATCTAGAGCTGGAAGAATGCTGACAGACTATGTAGTTCAACCCTCTCATTTACAGAAACTGAGTTTTATATAGATTAAGTGAACCAAGTTCCTACAGGTAGGAAGAATCAGAGGTGAAATGTGAACACATCCCTGGAATCCACACAAATGCTCATTTCACTATACACACCACCTCCCTGAAATGAATAAATTTGGGAAGATCAATGTAGAAATTCGTGTAGGAGGGTTTAGAAGGAAGAAAAATTGAAGGTGGGGGGGGGTGGGGAACAACTGGGAAATCTTTGATCTACATATGAGCTTTTAAAGATCTCACTTAGGGTTGTGGTGGTAGAGGGAATAAAAATGAATGATTGGCATTGATATAGCTGTTGTAAGAGGCAAGATTTTAAGTTAAAATAGCATTTATTCTTGTAGTCCAAAGATTCAGGTTCAGAGTCATACTAGGGCAGGTCACTTAGTCCTTTGCCCCAGGGCATTGAAAAAAGGCATTCACTTTCTCTCAGAAAGTCAAAAGACTGTAGCACTTCCCTTTCTCAGCTTGTTTATTCCCTAAGCCCTGAAATAAAGTCACTTTCTTCCAGTTTGATCACACCTGTTCTCTGTGCCATTGAAGTCCACCTCATCTTCCATCACACCTTCCTCTGGGCTATCACCCACCCAAATATCTTTTTCTCCCCAAGCAAAAAAGACTTATATTTATGCCTCTGCTTGGGTTCATCTCCCAGCTTTGACACTTTCTAATGTGCCTGGACAAGTCTTTTCTTCCCCCTCATATTTAGCTTCTACCTCTGAAGAGAAATACTGGCTTCCAACTCTGCTTGTTAAAGAAAGGATTTTGTAACCCTTGAGGAGGTATAGAAATTTGAATATTTTTTTAAAAAAGGATCATTGGCAAATCATGCAACCAGACTGGGTATGAGAGGTCCAGGGGAGAGAGAACAACTCAGAGACTTTGAGCCTGGGTGTTTGAGAAGATACTGGTACCCATTACAGAAATTGAGGAATCTGGAGGAAAAGTAGATTTCAGAGAGCAACTAATCAGTTGAGTTCGGGGGACAGTTTCATAGGATAACTGACCTAGTGCTGGAAGGGACCTCAAAAGCCATACAGTCCAAACCCTCCTCCTATATTATAGCTGAGGAAATTGAGTCCCAGGGAGATCAAGCAACTTGTCTGATGTCACACAGATTACAAGCATCAGAGATGGGGTTTGATCTCAAATCCTATAACTGTATATCAAGTGCTCTTTCTACTGTACCATAATAATTTTGAAATTCCCTTTGGGCATCAAGAGGGATGATGTCCAAAAATAGAAATTAGGCCCACAGGATAAAGATTTGTAAGTCATCCAGAATGAGGTCCAACCCCATACTTGAAAATTTGGGAAGGGTTCAATCTTGAATGCTTCAATTCCCAATAGCCATATTTCATAAGAAGAAATATTTAGTATATTGTAGATTTCTCTGTCTTAAGAAATGCCCTCCCACCAAAAAACAAAACGAAAAACCCAACATTGAACCTTATTCCTACCAATGATAGTCATATTTGCCTCTTTCTCAGGGGTCCTTTCTTTGAAATAAGTAGCACTAACAGATGAGCAGAAGAAAGGCAAGGAATCAGCCCAGACATCTTAAACGTCCATTAAATTAGGCAAGTCTTCCAAAAGATAAAAGGAAAGGTCTTGGGGCCAAACATATTTATGGTTTCATTGAATAGCCTGATCCAAATGTGGTCATTTCCCTCCATCTCTAATCTAGAGCATGCATACTTCAAGATGCCAGGTGCCAGAGATCCTATTCCAGGTTTGAAACCAGCAGGGTTTAAGTTAGAGGCTGGCCAAAGGCAAACTCCTAAAGTTGGCTTTAATCCTCTCTTCTGAATGTCTTGGTTTTTCGGAGGGTGTCCTGCAGCTCTGTAGCCACATAGGGTCTTTTGGGGGAAGCACCTTCTTTCTCTGATCTTTCCGGTTTTTCTCTGCTATACTATCTTCTGATAGATAGCAACTAGGTATTTGGAGAAACTGGTTTATGAACGAATACATCATTTTAATGGCCGAGCCTTCATTTTCACTAATTGAACATCATTTTTGGCTTTATATCCCTGAAGCTTAATCTAATATCTGCTACATAGTAGGTAGTTAACAGATGTTGTTTGTTTGATTGATTAATTAATCTGTACATGTTAAGGAAATGTCTTTTTAGTAATGAATCACTCAGCAGAAATGTATCATGACTACTATATGCCATGTACCTTAAGAGACTTACGGAAGTCCAAGACAGGCCCTGCTCTTGAGGAACTTATACTTGAAGTGAAGAATCAAGATCAATCACACAGACTCACACATACAGACACACACACAGACACACAGACACACACACATCCTCTCTGGTGAGAAAACGCCTTTTATTAATGCAGGTCTGTACCTGCTTTGCTATTTAATGTTAGGGATTTATCTGGGGGCACTGATAGCTTAAGAGACTTGCATATGACCACACAGCCAGTATTAGTCTCAGATAGGACTTGAACCCTGGTCTTTTTATCTCTGAATCCAGTTGTCTATCAACTTTACCATATGGTTTCTTCATGAGGAAGGAATCCAGTATTAAACACCAGTAAACCAAGGTGAAACCCAGATGTCAAAGTAAAGGCAAAAAGTCACCTGAACTTTCCCAAATTCCCCTCCAAACCACTTTAAAATAACACCTCAATTTGAATTTTGGAGTGGCAGAACCAACAAAAGTTTGGGGTAAAACAATTTTCCATCCCAGGACAACTTAGGAGTTCATTAGGAAAGGTGTGTCTCAGTGGGGTGGTGGTCAGATTTGGAGTTCAGTGAAGACTGAATGAGTGGGAGTGATAACAGCAGGCTTTGGTGTCAGTTCATCAGCAAAAGCAGCAGCAGCTTTGAGAGCTGCCAAACACACAGGTAGAAAGGGGATTAGGCAACTAATTGGAAGGAGATTACAGGGTCCTTTTTACTATCACTGGGTGAAGAAATACTGTCTTATAAGTAGTTCCACGTTCCAGAGAAACATTACTTCACCAGTGTTTGTGGTGGCAAGGGTGCAGAGGCCCTAGTCACAGTTCCAGGACAGAGAAGAGTGCCTCTGGTCTCTCACAGACCAGAGTATAGGCCAAGAGAGTAGTGACTATATCTCTCCTTAGATCATACCACCTTGAAAGAACCAAAAATCTATAGACTCCCTAGAACTAGCTCTGAAAACAGTAGCTGTTGTTGATGTTTGTCCTTTGTTCTCAGAGGACCAATGAATCATGAAAGTGTTATCTTGACTTGCATGTCATTTAGATTTGAGGGAGGCAGAACTGTGCAAAGTCATCAACCTTGTTCTGTCCTCGAGAGTCATTGAGTCCAGTAGTAAGATAGAGGTCAGGATAACTGGCAATGGATCAGGATACAGTGGATGACCTTGACTTTTTAAAATTAAGATTGTTCCCAGGTCTCATTCAATGACTAAAAGCTAGGTATGAAATTGAGACAAAAGATGACCCAATATACCCCTGCAAAAATTGACCAATCTGGGAGAAAGTTTCTGTCCAGAACAGAAAACAATTATCATTTACACTCATTCTTAGCTATCAAACTCTAAACAATGAATCACAGAGGCTTGGGGTGGGCCTGTTATTGGCCATTAAATGAAAGCCAGAATGATTTGGCTTTAAAGGCTAGTCAAGTAGCTCCATTTAAAACACATGGGCTCTTTTAAAACCTGTTTTTTAATCTATATTTCAAGAATTCAATAAATGAAAACAGATCAGTACAAAAGTAAATTGTTCCAAAGTTTTGAGAAAAAATTTTATGAAGGAAGAAGAAAAGCAGCCTTTCCCATCTTTTGCTCAAATTGGCAAGTTGAAAACAGCAACAAGAAAGGCCTGGAGCTTGGGATAGTGCCCCTCCACCTCAGGAGCAAAACCCAACTTTAACATATTTACGTCAAGACATAGGCTGGAAAATTGACCAAACAATAAAAGAACATGAGTATAGAAAGTTACTACAGTGACAGTGAAGATCAAGACACAAACAAGGAAGACAATGAAGTCAAAACAACTACATGAAAAGCTTGGGAAGAAAAATATGAATGGATAAAAGGCCCAAAAAGAATTCCAGGAAAAGTTCAGAAAGGATTTTAAAAATAAAATAATAGAGGTAGAGGAAAGATTGGGAGAGAAATAAGAATGATACAAGAAAATCATGAAAAGAAAATCAACAGCTTGTTAAAGGAAACAAAAGAAATTGCTGAAGAAAATAACACCCCAAAAATAAAATTAGCTAAGTGGAAAAGGAAGAACTAACGGTCACTGAAGAAAATAATTCCTTGCAGAACCAGGAGAACAATTTTATACAGTAACA
The DNA here is from genome assembly GCA_028627135.1 of Pseudochirops cupreus. Lineage (NCBI taxonomy): Eukaryota > Metazoa > Chordata > Mammalia > Diprotodontia > Pseudocheiridae > Pseudochirops > Pseudochirops cupreus. The sequence goes on from CM053584.1 coordinate 15,155,803, forward strand.
GCAACATTGCATGATGATCAACTATGATAGATTTAACTCTTCTCAGCAATAAATAATTCAAGACAATTCCAAAAGATTCATGACAGGAAATGTTATCCACCTCCAGAGAAAGAACTCTGGAACCTAAATGCAGATCGAAACATTATTTTCAGTGTGTTTGTGTGTGTGTGTTGTTTTTCCTATTTGATCTGTTTCTTCTTTCACAACATTACTAATGTGGAAATATGTTTATATGATTTCACATGTATAACCTATGCCAGATTGCTTCCTATTTTGGAGGGGGGGGGGGATGGAAGACAGGGAGAAAAAACTGGAACTCAAAATCTTTTAAAAAAATGAATGTTGAAAGCTATCTTTACATGTAACTGAAAAAAAAAACTATTAATAAATAAATAATTCCCCCAGAATTAGAACTGGGCAAGTGGAAGTTAATGACCACATGATATACCAAGAAACAATAACACAAAGTCAAAAGAATGGAAAAAAAATTTTTAAACGTGAAAAATCTCACTGGAAAAAAAAACTAGCCTGGAAATAGATCCAGGAGAGATAATTTAAAAATTATTAGACAGAAAGAGAAAAGGATAAATAGGGACAAAAACAGGATGAAGGGAAATACAAAGTTAGTAATGATAACTGAAAGTAAGTGGGATAAATTCACCCACAAAACAGAAGTCAATAGCAGACTAGATTAATAACTTGAATCCAACAATATGTTGCTTACAAGAAATGTATTTGAAATGGAACACACATACAGTAAAAATAAGAGGCTGGAGCTAAATCTATTATGTTTCATGTTAAAAAAAAA
>CM053584.1:15157110-15177169 GCA_028627135.1 Pseudochirops cupreus
GGGATAGGGACAGGGTAGAGAGTAGAACAAGGGGGGGCAGGATAGGAAGAAGGGACATACAATCAATCTCTCACAATAAGTCCACTGTGGAGATGTTCTGCATAATTACATATGTACAGCCTGTATTTAATTGTTTGTCCTTCTAGTGGGGGTGGGTGACGAGGGAGGAAGGGAAAGAATCTAGAATTTAAAGTTCTATAATCAAATGTTAAAAATATATATATGTATAAATATATATATATATACAATTATTATTATTATTAACTACATGCAACTGGGAATTAACATATATAGGCACTAGCATAGGGTGATACATCCTGTCCTACCAGAAAGTCAGAGGGGTGATGGGAGAGAACATATAAGAGAGCAGATTGGGGAAGGGGTTATACAGTGGGATGGCTTTTTTGAGATGGTGGGTAGGGGAAAGATGGGGAGAAAATTTGTAACTCATAATCTCGTGGAAATGAATGATATAAACAAGAAAAAAAATTATTTATTTATTTTATAAATAAGCTATTTTCCAACTGAAAGCAATTAAAAATTACCTATAACCTAAACTGTTCTAGCTTAGGCTATGATGTATTAACAACAAAATTTAAAATTAAGCAGATTCACAATAACTAAATACACATTTTTAATAACTGGAAAAAAAAGAAACTAATGGTGAAGAGCAGAAAAGATAGGGATAGAGGGTGTCATAGAATCTGAGATCTGCAAGGGACTTTAAAAGGCGCTGAGTCCAGCATCACTATCTATTTTACAAATGGAAAAACTAAGGCATTGTGATGTTAAAATGACCTGTCCAGGGTCAAACAATAATATCTGAAGCAGGATGTGGATCCTGCTTCTCCTAACTTTAAGCCCAATATTCTGTCTCCAAAGCTGGTGCAATAAACATTTATAGTCAATAAACATTTATGAAGAACCAAGTATCACAGAAACAAGGGGTAGAAAGATTACAAGAGAGTAGTTAACAGTGTCAAATACAATAGAGAGATCAAGGGAAGTAAAGACTGAGAAGAGGCTACTGGACATAGTGTTTAAGAAGTCCCTGGTGCCCTTAAATAGAGTCATATCATTCCTATATTCTAGGATGTCATTTGCTCCTCCAATACCTTCATTTTTATGCTCCAGGGAATATCCTTTTCTCTCTCCTCTTGCTCCTGTTCAGTTGAGAAGATATGAGATTATTCTAACTATAGTACTGCTGACATCTGAAACACTTTGCCCTTTGTCCTTAATTTGGGGGATGGATTAGCATCAGGATATGGAGGATTAGAAGAACTGAACTGGTGCTGTCCAAAGTCCTATTTCTGGTGGTGAAGAAAATAAGTCAACCTTTTCCAAGCCCATTTCCATTGGGTTAGTGCAGCAGGGTAATGGGGTTACTAGAACAAAGCCATTCATCTTCTCTAGCTAAAGAAAAATGGTGCCGAAGAACATATTCAACAATCAATCAGAATGAAAAGTTATCACAGCATCTGAAGGATGCTTTAAAAATGCTGTTACTCTTTCCTCAGAAAGCTTCATGTATGCTTTTAATTCTTCAGGATGCAATATTACTCCCTGAAAGTTTATGATATTAATTATGTCTATAATATCTTTTGACAAAGCAAGATTTCACATAAAGTAGTCATTCATCATGATGAAATTTCAAGAAATCAAAGCTACTACCATTCTCTTTCACTGATAATGGAAGGAATCTGCAAAAAATTAATGGTACTAAGCCATTTATTTTTATGGTTTCAAATTTTAAGGGGTTCCTGACCACACTTTAGCTACCAAAAACCTACAGTTAGTGACATTCAGCAGTGGGTCCCTACAAGTAACTTACCTCAAAAATCTGTGCAAGATTTGCTTTGCTTTCCTCATTCAGGGTCAACTTATGTTGGAAAATCACAGAATTTGAATTGGAAGAAACATTAAAGGCCATCTAGCCTGCCCCACTCCTTGAAAAAGGATGTCCTCCACTAATGCACTGTTGGTGGAGTTGCAAACTGATCTAAACATTCAAGAGAGCAATTTGGAACTAGATCTAAAGGGCTATAAAATTGTTCATATCCTTTGATCCAGCAATACCAATACTAGATCTGTATCCCAAAGAAATCAAAAGGAAAAGGAAAAGGCACACACACACACACACACACATAATATTTATAGCAGCTCTTCTTATTATGGCTAAGAATTAGAAACTGAGGGGATGCCCAACAATTGGAGAATGGCTGAACAAATTGTGGTATGAGATTATAATGGAATACTATTGTGCTATTTTAAAAAATGAGCAGGATGCTTCAGGAAAACCTGGAAAGAATGACCTGAAATGATACAGAGTGATGTGAGAAGAACTAGGAGAATATTGTACCCAGTAATAGTAATATTGTATGATGAAGAATTGTGAATGACTTAACTATTCTTAGCAATACAATGATCTAAGACAATCCCAAAGGACTCATGATGAAAAATGATATCCCCCTCCAGAGAAAGCACTGATGCTGTCTGAATACAGACTAATGCATTCTAGTTGTCTTTTCCTGCCTTCCTTCCTTTCTTCCTTTCTTCTTTCCTTCCTTCCTTCCTGCCTGCCTGCCTTTTTTCCTTCCTTCCTTCTTTTCTTCCTTCCTTCCTTCCTTCCTTTCTTTTTTTCTTTTTTTCTTTCTTTCTTTCTTTCACCTTCTTGCCAAAAAAAAGACTAACATGGAAATGTTTTACATGATTGTGCATGTATAACCTATATCAGATTGCTTACTGCCCCAGAGAGGGGAAAGAGAAGGAGAGGATAGAATTTGGAACTCAAAACTTAAAAAAAAAAATACAGCATATGTTAAAAAAAAAACATATGTAATTTGGGGAAAATAAAATATTATTTAAAAAGAAAAAAGGTGTCCTCTCTGACAAAGGGACTTTAGTACTCCCAAGTAAAGCCCAAATCAGATTATAATGGAATTGGGAAATATTTAACAAAATAAATTAAAATGCAATAGAATATAATACTAATATGTTTTTGGAGTCAATATGAGTCCTTCAGAGATACTTACATAGGGTTTCTATTTGAGTTTGCCGTCACTCCTCTGCACCGTGCCAGACATGTGGTCAGTCTGTCCCACCTTGAGGCAGCCCTTTCCACTTTTGGCAGCTCTAATTGTTATGAGACTTTCTTTATCTACAGGTAGAGATGACTGTATCATTCATGCAATTTCCCCTACAGAGAGAGGGAGAGAGAGAAAAAGAGAGAGAGAGAGAGAGAGAGAGAGAGAGAGAGAGAGAGAGAGATGGATAGAATGAGAGAGAGAGAGAGAAAGTAATTAACAAAATTCTGCACTTTGATGTCTTTATCAGTTGAGTATACTTCTATTGAATCAATCAAAACCATTATATTATATGCAAAAAACTCTTTAATGAATTTGAAAGATGTGAAAACCATTGATTGCAATGAAATGACTACTCAGAAAGTGTATTAGAATTGGTCAGCTGAGGAGACTCAATCATGCTCTGTGGGTTTGGATAAAAGAGTCCAACATTCAAGGCACACAGGCCAACCTAGAGGAGACTGCAGCCTCAGCCAAGCCCCTGAGAGGGAACCACATAGGGGAGTGCAGATGGTTGGATGGACGAAGAAATATCTCTTCCATTTCCCTCGACCAGAGTGAACCTTGTGAAGTTCAAAAGGTAGATGATTTTAGACTTCATGCTGGGCATCCTGGCAGTATGCCTAAAACAGTAGTAGCTTACAGAACCTGAGGACATATTGGAAGAAGGCAGCTTTAGGTCTCCATAAGCAGCCCCGCAGACATTATACTACATATACCTAGTGGAACTTCATGACTAGTCCACAAGGAAGCAGAAAACTTCCATCTGACCAGCAATTGTGAGTTATCCCTTTGCTATGTGGTTCTCTTTCACCAGACTCTGTATTGAAAAAATGTATCCCAAACTTTTTGGGAAGGGAGGAGGTCAAGGGATATTTTGTACTAACTATCCTTATGATACAAACTTATTAAATTATTGCTTCTAAAATAAATTAATTATCACTGGCTATTTGATATCAACTGATATTCAATTGGGGAACACATCAGTGGTGACTCATGAGTAATAGCACCAGAAAGATACTCTGCATACATTCAAGGTGAACCCTAGAACTGCAAAGGAAAAAGACAAGTTGCCATCTCTGAGTCCAGACTGCTCCTGAGTGGGGTTGGGAGAATAGGCCCAGAACCTTCATCACATTGATCTAAATCTGCCTTTCCAGCATGATCATTGTTGCTCCTTGTCATAAATTCTCTACAGGTACTCTGTACCTGTCCTTGTTGTACCCTCTGGGTCCAATCAGAGCAAGACTTGTCTTTCTTTTACACAACAATCCTTCAAATACTTAGACATTTATCTATAATGCTGGGCCACTGCCAGTTGTCTTGACATATGTCTTGCCACTGGACTCTGATGACTGTGGAGGAAAGAATGAGGTTAATGACTTTGCACAGCTCTGCCTCACTTAAATTCAATTCACTTGCAAGTCAAGACATCACTGTCCTGATGTCATTGGCCTTCTTCAAGAATGAAGGATGATAAACATTTATCATGTTCCCTGCCTTCATCCAGTCTAGAACCCACTGTTTGCCAGTCTCAGTGCCCTCACTTCCTGTAACCAATTCTCACATAACTTGTTATCAAGTCCCTTTACCCTTCTGATTGCCCTTCTCTGGACATTCCCTAGCTTTTCAATGTCTGCTCTAAAGGTAGAACTAAAGACAATAGTCTTAGGATGCACAAGCAAAGCACAAAAATCCTATAGCCTCCTTATCCTTGGGCACCATGTTTCTCTTAATGCAGCCCATGAGCACATTACCTTTGTTAACTTCCATTTTACATTGCCAGCTCATCTGAGTTTGCTGTCCACTGCTCCTTCCCCAAGTTGTTGCTGTTGTTGTTGTTTTCAGACAAATAGCTCTCTTGCCATATTTATGTCATCCTGTACTTGCAAAATTGTTTCTTTGAGTCCAAGTACAAGTTGACACCTATCACTACAAAATTTCATCTTGTTAGAGTTGTTGACCCCATGTCAAGATTTTTTTTAATTCTATGCCATCCTATTCAGTGGCCATACTGATGGAGAAAAGGAATAAAGATCATAGGCAAGGCCACAATTGTTACCCCTACTGACCTACTGACTACTCAGTTAAAACTTCTGAAGTGGTTCCCATGGAGCTTCCTGATGATTTCTCCCATGAGGAAGATGGGAAGAAGTTTCAATATAGATGTTGTGACTCTTTTCTAAAGGGCAAAAGTAGCCTTCGCATTTCTGGAATATTCCATTCAGTTTGGGGGGGGGCACAGTTTTAGGAGATCATTGGCAAAGTCGAGAATATTGAGAAAATGAGGACAGAATAAAGGCCTTGAGTTCAGGTTGTATGAAGATCAGTTGAAGGAAATGGGGAACTTGAACCCATAGAAGAGAGGACTCAAGCCTTGGGGGGGGAGGGGGGAGGGGGTTGTATGAAAGTATCTTCGGATGTTTAAATGACTTTCACCTGAAAGAGGGATTTGACTTATTAGGCTCGAGACTGATGGCTGGAAGGGACCTTAGAGGTCATCAGTTGTAACTGCTTCATTTTACAAATGAAGAAACTGAGACCTGCAGAGGTCACATGATTCACCCAGGGTTTCACAGCTAGTGTCTAAGGGTGGATTTGAACCAAGGTCTCCTTGATTTTGAGTCATGGTATAGCTGCTACAGCCCAGATCCTTCTGATAGGGTCCACAGGGCAAAGCCAGGAGAAATGAGGGGAAATTAGATTTGATGCCAAGAAATACTCCCCAATAATTAGAAGTGTACAAAAATGGGATGAACTTTATTAGGTAGCAGCAGGGGTCCGCAAGCAGACGCTGAATAACCCCCTTTCAGGTAGAGTGTAGAAGGGATTCCTTGGGGAATAGATCAAACCACATGGCCACTGAGTTTGCATCTGAGAAATTACAAGTCCAGTCACTATCTTTAATCCATTCATAAGCATTTGTTAAACTTCCATATGTCCTCAGTTCACACTCAACTACTTCTGAAGTCCTTTCTAGTCTGAACCTTCTCTCAGTACCTCTCTCCCATCACCAAATGTCTAGCCAAGATAGAAACCTCCCCTCTTAAAAGTACAAACACAAGTAAAACACACACACACACACACACACACACACACACACACACACACACTATGAGGGGTTGCTGTCATTCTTGTCAAGAGATGATTTGGTGTGATCATAACTGTACATATTTATGGAGAGCTTTATTTAAATTAATTTTTTTATTTTTATTTTTTGAAATTCACTTCCCTAAGTTTTAAATTTTCCCTCCCTCCCTCCTTGAGACAGCTTGCAGTCTGATATGGGATTTATCCATACATCCCTATTAAACACATTTTCATGTTAGTCATATTGTACAGAATTATAACAAATGGGAAAACACGTAAGAAAAAAAAACAAAATAAAACAAAACAAAAAAGAAAACAGTCTGCTTTGTTCTGCATTCTGACTCCATCATTCTTTCTCTGGATGTAGCTGGCATTTCCCCATCAAGTATCCTTTGGAATTATTTTAGGTCCTTGTGTTGTTGAGAAGGGCTAAGTCTAACAAAATCAGTCCTTGCACACCATGGCTGTTACTATATACAGTGTTCTCCTGGTTTTGTTTCTTCACTCAGCATCAGTTCATATGTCTCTCCAAGTTTCTCTGAAGCCTGCCTGTTCATCATTTCTTACAGCACAATAGCATGAAGAGTTTTTAAGATTTGTATTGGAGCATTCATCTCCATGATGAGGTAGGTGGTGTGAATGTCACTGGTTCCCCATCTATTGACAAGGAAAGTGAAATTCTTGAGTAATAAGATAAGAGCTCTAGAGTTGGATGGGCCCCCCAGGCCATGGGATACAATCTTCTCATTTTTCAAATAAGAAAACCAAGACCCAAAGAGTTTAAGTGACTTGCCCAAGGTCACAAAGTTAGTACATGACAGAGCATGAATTTGAGCTCCCATCTTGACTCTAAATTCAGCAGCTGGTTTGGTTTTGTTTTGTTTTTCCATTAAAACATGCCCATGGTCAGAGTCATTAAATATCTGAGCAGATGTTGATGTTTTTTCTTCTAAACATACAGTTTGTTTCTGTGAATTGTGATATAATGTAGATTATTTTCCTTCTAACATTCACAGAGATTATCCCATTGTGGGAATGGAAGAATGGAAACAGAGGGGTGCCAAAGGGCACAAAGTACCCTAGCTCTAACTTGAACTAGGGTCAGGAAGACCTGAGTTCAAATCCTAGTTGAATGACCTTGGGAAAGTCACTTACACTCTGCCTCAGTTTCCTCATCTGTAAAATAGAGTAATAGCACCTGCCTCATCTATAAAATGAGGGCAATAATACCATCTATTTCCCTGAGTTGTTGTGAGGATATAACATATTTGTAAAGCATTTTGCAAACTTGAAAATGTCTTACAAATGCTAGCTATATTTGGTGGGGGAGGAGAAGGTACGTCATTTGGGGGCATGTTTCCCTTTGACAGGACTGGTTAGGATATTGCTATGGAGACTTGGGGCAATATTAGTGCCCTGAGGTCATGGTGGGAGGGGAACAGAAAAGGAGGTGGGAAAGTGCCAAAGACAACTCGGTGCTTTTCAAAATGTTGTCTAAAGCTGGCCTTGTGCCCAGGAAAGGGGAAGGAAACTGTCTTCCTTCAGCACCATATGGCTCCCTGCTCCCAGGACCCAGCGCTTAGGAGAACACTATTAGTTCTCTATCTCAGCTACTTTATGGGTCAAATGGGCTTTTGTCGGCTGGCCTAGGAACGAAACCAGTACTTTGTTTCTGTGGGAAATGTCTCAAGCTCCATAGAACTGACCGACAAATGAACTTTGGGAAACACAAGCCCATTCAGAAGCTGTATGCCTGTCTGTGTTATTATCCACCTTTGAGCTCTTAACCAGAAAGTTTTTCATCGTTTCTGTTTTAAACATCAAAAACAAAGATGAAAATATTCAATTTTCTTGTGGTGAAAACGCCGGCGTCCCCTTTTCAGGAGGGGAAAAATGAAAAAAAAGTCATTGGGGGAAAAATCATATCCTTAAACATCTTATAACTTGATTCTTTTCTGTTTTCAAGTCCTCTGACATATTAGGGCCTTCTACTTACTCTACAGCCAGTCAGTCAGCTATCATTTATGAAGCCCCCACTATGCGCCAGGAGCTGTACTAATCTCTGAGGATTCAAAGAAAGGCAAAGACACAGTTCCTAGAGCTTGTCTTCTCGTTGGAGACACAACATGAAAACAACTACGAACAATCAAGATACATCTAGGACAAATCGGGGGATTTTCGATCTTAGAGTGGATGTGCAAAGATTAAGTAGGATTGAGAAAGTCATCTTGCTCTCCTTTATACAGGAAACTCCCTGCTCCCATAACCATGTACACACAATATATACATACATATACACGTACATACATGTATGTATACATAAACACATGTACATTAGTATGTAGATACATATACATACACACATCTGTAGTTATTTGCTCATTCTTTCTTCTATAAGATCTAAGCAGTGTGGTGCACAATGGACAATGTTGTGCCTGGAGTCAGGAAGGCCTGAGTTCAAATTCAACCTCAAACACTTCGTAGCTTAGTATCAGTTAACTGCTATTTGCCTCAGTTTCCTCATCCGTAAAATGGGGGTAAGAGTACTGACCTCTCAGGGTTGCTTTAAGGATAAAATGAGATAATATTTGTAAGATGTTTGGCTCTTAGTAGGTGCTATATAAAACCTTATTCCCTTCCCTTCACCCTTCTCTGTACCTAAAACTAAATAAAATGCCTTCTACTGCATGGGAACTCAGTAAATTCTAGTATGCTATGTTTAACTAAGTGAATGAATGAATGAATGAATGAATGAAAAAGTCATTATATTATTTGACATTTCATTATTAATTTTAAAAATTGAGAGCCTCTCTAATAATCAAAATTTTCAAGGTCATGCTTTAGAAACCACAGAATAGATGATTTTTTTGTCTTTATTAATTTGTTTGTTTACTTTTAGTTTACAAGATTCAGTTCCACAATCCCTTGAGTTTCAAATTTTCTCTCCGTCCCTCTCCTTCTCCCTCTCCCATGGTGGCATGCAATCAAGTATAGGATCTGCAAATACTTTCACATTAGACATTAGTCTGGTTGTATAGAAGGGTTGTAACCCATGGAATGAACAACGGGAAAGAGGAAACAAAGCCAAGCAAGAAAAAGAAAGAGAGCGGGTAGTTTGCTTCAGTCTGCACTCAAACTCTGTTCTTTCTAGTTCCTTCTCTGAATGTAGACATCTCCTTCCACCATGAGTCCTTTAGAGTTGTCTTATAACCTTGCATTGCTGAGAAGAGTCCAGTCTATCAAGTTGGTTGTCACACATACATTGTGTCTGTAATTGTGCAGAAATTTCTCCTGGTTCTGCTCTTCTCACTCAGCATCAGTTCGTATAAGCCTCTCCAGGTAGATATGAAGTCCATCTCCTCCTCATTTCTTATAGCACAATAGTATTCCTTTACATTCATATACCACAACTTGTTCAGCCATTCCCCAATTGACCAGCATCCCCTCAACTTCCAATTCTTTGCTACCACAAAAAGAGCTGCAATAAATAATTTTGTACATATGGGTCTTCCTCCCACTTCTGTGATCTCTTTGGGATACAACCCCAGAAGTGGTATTGCTGGGTCAAAGGGAATAGATGATTTTTGGAAGAAAAAATTCTACTTTCATTGGTACTGCACTTATGGTCTATTACCTGACAATTTTGCATTAACAGTTTTTATTTAATTAAATTTTATTTAAATTTATAAATTTATTACAAATTAATATATCAGTAAAATAAAATGAGTGAATTATATTTAATTAAAAGAATTATTTAATTTGTGGAACTCAGAAAAGAACTAGCATTTTCTGAATGCCTACAATGAGCCTTGTGTAGAGGGAGAATTCATGGGAGCGATGAAAGAAGCAGGAAACATGGTGGGGTGCAGAGGAGAATCACTTCAAGTCACGGGAGCCCACCTTGGCCAAGTTAACTTCTCTGACTGACAACTTCTTCATCTATAAAATGAGGGTGTTGGACCAGATGACCCATCTCTAGGGTCCCTTCTGGATCTACATTGATGATCTTACAGGGAAATCAACCAAGGCAAAGGGCATATCCTTATGTAAAAGAAAATCGAAAATCCATGATATCTAATGTTCAGAGTCATCCAACTTTGGGACTCATTCATTAAGTCCTACTATGTTTCTGGATATTGCAGTGTGCTAATTTGAGGCTAATCTCCCCAAGGCCTACAATGGTATAGAGGATAGTAGGCCCTCAGGTGTTGGAGGCAAATGTTTGAACTTTTGTTCTTATTATATCTTTGCAATAAATATCCCTTTGTAAAATCTAATTGATGTTAATTGCTTAAATGTAATTTGGACGCTAATTGCTGCCAACTCACAGTGAGGAGAATGGGGGAGGAGAGGGCTCTTCAGCACATAGCGTTAGAGAAAGACAGCTCCTCTGCCCCCTGGACTAACCTGAGTGGGGAGGTGGATCTAACTCAGCTCTAAAAAGCGGGCCTGCTCATGTATGTGTTGGCTGGAAGAGTAAAGGCAAAATTTTGATAGATAAGTATGAGCTTTTACGACAAGTATCTGGCCTAGACCTATGGCTCTGATAGTGGTTACTCTGGGTTCAAACTATTCCCCTTTACACATGCCCACTCTTGACTCTTCTATGGAGGCCTAGATCCTACATCTGCATCCCTGCTCAGCAGCCATACCTAGAACCTCCCCAGGATAGAGCAAAAGCAGGTGTGAAAGGTGACAAGGCAACGCAACACAATGTGGAACTTGAAAGGGACCTTAACAGCCGGTGCTAGCCCAACACCCCACTTGAGATATAGGACCTTAGAGGATAGCATGAAGCCATTAAGTACTTAAGATTATGAGATTTAGAATGGACAAGAGTCACATATGTAAACCAACCTGCTCATTTTACAGGTGAGAAAACTAAGGCCCAGAGAAATGAGGTGACAATAACATTTTGAGCCAGGATTCAAACCTGTGTCTTCTGATACTGTGCCCTGCTTATTTCTAGTGCACAACTTGTCATACCTCACCTCCATGACTTCGAACTGGCTCTTCTACCTGCAGGCCTAGAACATCTTGTCTCCTCACCTCCAACTCTTGGTTAAAATGGAATAAGTAGTGTATCGACGTGCCAGGGTGGTTATGAGGAATGATTTAGATAACATTCTGAAATTGTTACATAAATGCTTATCTTTACCTCCTCCCCCTCTCCCTCTCCCTCCCTCTCCTCCTCCTCCTCTTCCTCCTCATCCCCCTCCACCTCCACCTCCTACAAGAGAACTTCCCCAGTTCCTCCACCTGCTAACCCCTGCTCTTCTGAAAATACCTTCCATCTGCTCTGTATTTATCTTATATGTGCCTAGTTATTTGCATGGTGTCTCCCCAATTAGAATGTGATCTCCCTGAGGGCAGGAATTATGTCTTTTTGTCTTTTCTTACATCCCACAAACACTTAGCACAATGCCTGTAAACACTTATTAACTACTCCTTGACTGATGAACTGACTGAATTTTCACTAAGCCATGTTAAAGATGAAAGTATGCAATTTGTATAGCACAACATCAGGGTAGCTCGAGCAATTAGAGAATTCTGAATGGAAGGTCATTACTGCAACATGGAAACACTCTTCCATCCAGTCAGTCATTCATTCAACACTGAATAAGTATTGAATGAAGGATTGCTTTGGGGCAAATCACCCTAATCTGGCTCACATGAAGGTGTGAGCATTTTCAGAAGAGAAGCAAAAGTACTTTCTCTTGGATGCCTTGCCTCAGGTGGTAGAAGGGGGAAGAGCATTGCCGAGGTCTTGGTCCACAGTTAATTATCTGGAGTTCATTTGGGTCACATTCCCCCTTATGCAAATCAGCCAGGAAAACCCTGAGACCTCCATGACAGCTGTAGAAATTGCCAAGACAGAGCAAGCTGGCAGCCTGGACCCAAGGTCCCCAGGCCAGGGGTTAGAACTTGGGACCATCTGTCATTATTTATGAGGAAAGATTCTCCATTTGTGACAGTGTCCAGGAGGACCAAGTAAAGATGGGGTCTGTTGACTGATCCATAACATTCTTCCTCCCAAAATGATTTACAAAATCCAAGAAGCCATTCAGTCCACATTGACTTTCCCATCCTTAGAGCTCAAAAATACACTTTTTTGTCCCAATCCCTTCCCCTTCTCTCTCTCTTCCCCCTCCGCCCCCAATTTGGCTCAAGATCAGAAAGCTAATTCGGCAGATGGAATCATCCCCTCCTCCCTCACCCGAGTCTCCTCCTTGGATCTTCATCCAAGCTGATTTATATTCATTGACAATTAGTAAGGGTGTGCAACTGGCAGAATCTCAGAGTGGAAGGGATGTTGGAGACCCTCTGCATCAATCCTCTACCTGAGCTCTTGGTCTGTTTCACCTTTGTTATGTAGTCATCTGGCTTCTGCTTAAAGACTTCCAACATGGGCTGCATAGATTTCCATTAAAACCCACTGGAGCAAGTTCTTCAACATCACTTAATTCCTCATTTTATGGAGCTAGAAACTGAGGTCCAAAGATTCATCCACAGTCTCCTAGAGAGGAAGCCTTTTAGAATCACAGAATAAACTCAAGTTGGAAGGGACCAATCCTTACCCAAGAAGATTCTCCATTATATGTGATAAGTGGTTATCCAGATCCATATCAACTTAGGAGTTCCAAGGAGGTTGGAATGCACTACTTTCTGAGGCCATCCATTTTACTTTGAGATAACCCCCATTATAAAGAAATGGTTTTTCTCTTGATGTTCAACTTAAATTTGTTCCCCCCCCCCAACTTCTCCTCTGATGGGATGTAAGCTCCCTAAGGGCAGAAACTGTTTGTTTGTTTTGGTCTCAGAAGTCCCAAGGTGTAACCTAGTAAGCACTTAAAAAATGCTCATTGATCAGCTGATTGATTTCACCTATTGCCCCTAAAATCAAGCTGGAGAAGTTTAGCGCTTTTCCAAGGTGATAGACATTCAAATATCTAGAGACAGTAATTATGGCCCCTCTGTCCACCACCACTCCCCTGTCTTGAGCCCAGGTCACCTGATTTCTGGGCTCTGCCCCCTATCACTTGCTTGAACAGTGCTTGTATCCCATTTAATGCAATCTAATCCAACCCAGTTTAGTTCAGTGAGGATTTACCAAGTAACTACTACGTGCTGCTTACCAGCCTAGATGAGGAGGATGCAAATGAGAAATGAAACTGGGCCTTCCCTTAGCCCAGGGATTAGGGCAGTGCTCAGCAATAGTGTTTAATAAAGCTTGATTGATTGATTTCTTCTGCTCCCAACACTCCAATTGACGTTGGGGAAAATACCACCCCCTGGTGTTGGCGAGAGAGAAAAACCAATTTCTTTTTTAAAAAAAAATTATTTATTTTATTTACTTTTAGTTTACAAGATTCAGTTCGACAATCCCTTGAGTTTCAGATTTTCTCCCCTCCCTTCCCCCCCGCCCCATGGTGGTGTGCAATCATTTATAGGATCTGCAGATACTTTCACACTGTACAATAGTTTGGTTGTATAGAAGGGTTGCAACCAATGAGTGATCACTGGGAAAAAAAAGTAAAACCAGACATGAAAAAGAACGACAGCATGTTTTGCTTCAGTCTCCATTTGAACTCTAGTCTTTCTAGTTCTTTATCTGAGTTTAGATATCTCCTTCTATCCTGAGGCTTGTAGAGTTCTCTTTTAGCTGTGCGTTGTTGAGGATAGTCCAGCTTTAGGAAAACCATCAGTATCGTTGACCATATCAACAGTAAAACTAGCAGAAATCATATGATTATTTCAATAGATGTAGAAAAAGCTTTTGACAAAATACAATATCCATTTCTATTAAAAACACTAGAAAGTATAGAAATAAATGGAGTTTTCCTCAGAAAAACCCATTTCTAGACAATGTCAAGAGGGAGGTGACTGTCCTACCTTGCTCTGGGATATTCAGAAACATGTGGAATTAAGTTCATGTGATCATTGCACATAGAACTAAAAGAAACATTAGACATGAGCCAGGTTAATCACTCATTTTATAGATGAGTGAACCAAGGTCCAGAGAAAGGAAGAGATGTGATAGAGGGGCACTGATATTCCAACAAATAATCTGAGATTCAGTTCTGGAGACTGAAATATCCTAGCTATATGACCCTTGGCAAGTCACTTAGCCCAGTGCCTCAGTATTCTCATCTTTAAATGGGCATGAGAACCAGCATGATTTAAAAGGCTAGAGGGATAAATTCAAGGTGAAAAAAGATTTGGGTTACAGTTCTTGATGGGTAAGACACTTAACTTCTCAGAGTCCAGGGTCACTTTCTAAAGTTATAATTAACAAAAGGGGTATAGATCTGTTTTGATGGGTGGAATTATCAAACTTGGAGCTCCCTACACCAATAGAGTCAAAAGACTGAATAAAAAATTAATGGAAATAAAAATCTCTGTCCTACCTGGCTAACTGGCTTTTTGTGACCACACACATTAAAGCACAATGGAAATGGAAATTCTTATATTTATTTCCCATGAGAATACACCAAGAAGGAAGATAAGAAACAATTACCAATAGCAGCTCCTGCTCTTTTTCTAAGACATGTAGGGAATTTAATTGCTCAGATTCCACAACTAACCATTGCTGAAGAAGGAGAAACAGACGTCTTGCTTATCCAGAAGGTTTTTATGTAAGAATGCATGGCCTTGGAGTAATTTCTTTCTAGCTATGTAGGTGACTTCTTGTTCCTTGGGCCTCACTCAAAGGCACATGAAGTCCCTGGTCAAATAGTACACAGGGGTTACCAGACACTGGCTCAGGGATGGCCACTTGGCTAGTAACCAGAAGATGATGATGGATGCCTTGACTTTCAGAATAATTAAGTTACTCTGTGCATGGCTGCTGATCTGAAATAAAACTGAAACCTATCTGGTATATTGCAAGGAACACGGGATTTGAGAATCAAAGAAATATTTTTCAAAAGCCATTACTGGTGCTACATGGGTGACATTGAGCAAATCACTTAACTTCTTTGGGACTTGATTTCCTTAATTATAAACAGCCTTTGAGGTCCCTTTTGGTTCCAAATCTGTGATCCTATTACCTGGGTGAAAAGGGAAGAGCAGAGACTGAACTTGCCCACATGCTGCCCTGGGTTTTTACTACAAAAAAACAAGCAGAGGCAGGTGATCTTTGACTCCATCGATCCAGTCTTCAACTGAATGTGCAAAGCAAAACTTTCAAGAGGGATTTTGGGGAAATCTCAGTCAGCTCCCAAAGACTATATAAGTCATAAACAGGGTTTTGTTTAATCTGTATCAGTCCAGGCAGATTAAACACCTGAAGAATTAAATTCATTTCCATCCCATTAGGGAAATATATTTTTAAAACACCTTCCATATGACAGGCATTGTGTTAAGACCTGGGGTTAAGATAAAGATAAAAGATAAAAATGATAATATTCCTTGTGCTCATGGCATTTCAATCAGGTTGGCTAATTATTTTTCTAGTTTATTATCTTTTAAGCTAGCTCCTATTTTTATTTATCAATTCAATTATCTTTTTTGTTTTCAATTTTATTACTCTCTTCCTTAATATTCATAATTTCTACTTTTGTTATTTAATTAGGGATTTTTGACATGTTAAAGTTTTGGGTTTGTTTTTTTTTAGGGCCATTGCAGTTAAGTGACTTGCCCAAAGTCATACAGCTAATGTGTCAAGTGTCTGATGTTAAAGTTTTTTGTTCTAATTTCACAAGCAATTCATTTATTTTTTCTCTTTTGTTAATGAAAGCATTTACACATATAAATTGTCCCTGAGAACTGCTTTGGTTACATTCCATAAGTTTTTTGTTGTCTTGTTATTGTAATTTTTTAATGAAAATTCCAATTGTTTCTGTAGTTTGTTCTTTGACTCACCAGTTCTTTGGAATCTTGTTATTTAGTTTCTCATTATTTGTTTTTTGCTGAGGTCTTTATGCCCTAATACGTAGGCACATTAACTGAGATTTATGTAAATTCCCTTTTTTTCCATTCAGTAATTGCCAAAGATCCATCATCTCCAGTTTCTCTATTCAAGTACTTAACTTCTTTCTCAATTGTCTTTTAGTCAAACTTGTCTAGATCTGAAAAAGGTACGTTAATGTCTCTCGCTATTTTAGTTTCGGTTTTCCCTCTAATTTGATTATTTCCTTTAAGAATTTAGATGCTATTTTATTAGGCACATATATTGATATTGATTCATTATCAATTGTGCCCTTGGTCATAATGGAATTTCCTTGCTTGTCTCTTTTTTGTTATGTCTATATTTACTGTACCCTTTTAACAGATTTTAGTTTAATGCCTCATTTCAACTCTATGTGAATCTTTATTTCAAGTATGTTTTTTATTAATAACCTATCAAATACTTCTTTCCACCATTTCTGCTATTTTCACCATATTGTGGGTGAGTTTATCTCATTCAAATTCACAGTTATGATTGTGACTTGTGTGATTGTCTTCAGCCTTGTATTAGCATCTCTTGTTCTTTTTCTTTTCTTTGTTCCCATCTCTCTCTTTACAACTACGCAGAAGATGATAGAAGGGAGGAAAGTTTGCTTGGCACTTGTGATTTAGCAAGTCAAACAGCCTCTGTTTCATGTAAGGGGCTAATTATGACCAGTACATTCCTTTTATTTTTATGTTGTACTCTGGTTCTAAGAGTTCTAGGAAATTTTCATTTATAATTTCTTAGTATGTCATCCCAACATTGTTTTCTATTATAGGTTTCAGATTGTGTGTTAATTCTTATATTATCTTGTTTTCTTAGTTGCTTCTTACATATTCAGTTTTCTTCTGTATTCCCACTTTGTTTTAAAATTTGATATTTCTTATTGTCTTGTTATATTGTTTTCTCTTTAGTCCTTTGACATTTTCAGGGCACTCAGTTTCTGATTGAGGTTTCCCACAGTCTGTTCTAAGGTGCCAATTTTTCTTTCTCTTCTTTTCCCTTCTGTATCTCTTGCTTCATTTCCTCTAGGTACCCCTATCGTCCCTGTGGCCAAGGTTTTTTGATTTTGGTTTTGTTTTGTTTTGTTTTCTTCTCTGAGGCCTTGCCTGGATTTTTTGTGGAGTCACTAACCTCTTTGGGATTTGTCTCCTGGTTACGGAGGAAAGCTTAAGACCATTTGGATTGGCTTATGAGAGTCAATTGTTAAATTCTGAGGGTGAGCATTTACACCTTAGAAATCAACAAACAGTACAACCCAGGGCTTGATTTATTGTTTAGTGGATTCTCTAGAGTTTAAAAAAAGTGATGCAGAAAATGTTAAAATAGCAGATTAAACTTAAAAGTGTGTCCTGGATATATTCATTTCTAGAGAACTGGTTGTTAAATATTAACAGAAAAGTCCTGCCAGGGAATCTCTCAAACTAAGGTATTTCTTCATGGCATTCAGAATTTTTTTGACTTAATCCTTAGATCAAGCTTCTCAACTGAATGGTATAGGCAGGGGATGACCAGGACTGAATAGTCAGACTAGGTCATTCATTCAAGAAACTCTGAGGCTCTTTCTGAGAGCTCCCTCTTGTCTCAGGGCTCTGAGACCTCTCTTGGCTCCAGACTCTGTCTTGGAGCCATCCCTCCTGCTTCTGGGATCCGACCACAGGCTTTAGGAATTTCTCAGACTAGATTTTCCCCAAGATCATTGTTTTGTTGGGCAATGATGTGTCATTCCTGGGATGGTCAAAGGCTACTCACCCTGCTGGTCTAGGGCTGGGTTAGGGAACTGCTAGAGCTGGGCCAACATCAGGTTCTGGTTCAG
Source organism: Pseudochirops cupreus (assembly GCA_028627135.1). Taxonomy (NCBI): domain Eukaryota; kingdom Metazoa; phylum Chordata; class Mammalia; order Diprotodontia; family Pseudocheiridae; genus Pseudochirops; species Pseudochirops cupreus. Next base: position 15,175,034 of record CM053584.1, read on the forward strand.
GCCCACTCTGGATCCACCTAGAATGCCCAAGTTAATTTCCTACCATTGTGACCCCAGGGAAGGCACTGCTTTGGCTGGGCTTGAATGCTATCCAGCTCAGACAGGGAGTGCTGGGACTGCCCTGAAGATCCCTGCTGAGCTTTACTTTCATCTTCTCCAGGAGATGGTTTCTCTATCCCAGGATCTCTGAAAAATTCTGGATTTTAATTCCTGGTAGGGGGGCCTAGAATTGATTCTTTCTATCCTTTACTAACCCTTAGTAAAGTGGTACATCTCTAAGCCCTGATGGAGTATAGAAGCCTTTGAAGTTATGTGGAATCCTCAGTGTGCTAAGACTCAAGCTTCTTCCCAAAATCCTGTTCGACACTCATTCCTCACAAAGTTGCTTTGCATTTCCTTATATCCTCATCCTTTAGTACTGTGCACAACACACAGTAAATCCTTAAGAAATGATTGTTGACTCACTGAAGATTTACATTCTACTGTAAATCCTAGGTCCTTGAGGTATTGATGTATCCAGGAAATCGCATGGGAGACCATCTATTGCAGCCCAATTATTTCTCTCCTGCAGTTTTACTGTGATTATTCTGTATAAGGGACCAACTACAGCAGCTGTACCCTATTACTGGAAAACTCAAGATTCTAAGTACTTGGGGGCTAGGATTGTGTTTTCTGTATTTAACTGCCCTAGTTCAGGGGGCCATTAACTCTCATCTGGACTCTTGTGATAGATAGACCCTTAAGCAATCTCTCTTCCTGTAGGCTCTCTTGCTCTGCTATACCCCATACCCCACTTACAGAATCATCTTCTCACAGTAGAGTCCTAATAACAGCATTCTCTTTTCCAAAAAATTGAATCAAGTCCAGATCATTGGTATCTAACACCCAAAGGCTTACCCAATGCTTTGATGCCAAATTTAGTACTCTTTCTATGGTTCCATGCTGATTTCTTTCTTCTCTAGGCTGCTAAACAAGCACTGGGATGGTTCCATTAAAAAAAATAGTTGTTTTCCAATTTTAAGGAGAATATTGGATTTGGAGTAAGATGATCTGGGACCTAGTTCTAATTCTCTCATGTACATTAATTTTTTACTCTTGGTGATTTTTAAAAAATATTTTCTCTTCGTCAATTACATGTAAAAACAATTTTTAAAAGTTTGTAAAATTTTGAGTTCCAAATTTTCCCTTCTCCCCTCCCCCCTCCCTGAGAAGGCAAGAAATTTTATATAGGCCATCAATGTGCAGTCATGCAAAACACATTTCCATTTTAGCCCATGTTGAAAAAGAAAACTGACCAAAAAAAGAAAAAGGAAGGTAAAAAATTAAAGTATGATCCCATCTACATTCAGACTCTATCAGTTTTTGTTTTGTTTCCTGGATGTGTGTAGCAATTTTCATCATAAGTCCTTTGTAATTGTCTTGGATCATTGCATTGCTGAGTATAGCTAAGTCATTCATACAACTCATTCATTATCATACAACATTGCTGCTATTGAGTACAGTGTTCTCCCGGTTTGGTTCACTTCACTTTGTATCAGTTCACATAAGTCTTTCACAGTTTTTTCTGACACCCCCCGGCCCATTCACCATTTCTTATAGCACAGTAGTATTACAGCATAATCATATACCACAACTTGTCTAGCCATTCCCAAATTGATAGGCATCCCCTCAATTTCTAATTCTTTGCCATCACAAAAAGAGCTGTTTTAAATACATTTGTACAAACTGGTCTTTTTCATTTTTCTTTACCCTTTTTGGGATACTAGTAGTGGTACTGATATGTATTGAACAATTTGTAGCCTTTTGGGCACAGTTACAAATCACTCTCAAGAAAGGTTGGATCGGTTTACAACTTCCACCAATAATGCATTAGCGTTCCAATTTTCCCACATCTTCTTCAACATCTATCATTTCTCTTTTCTGTCATATTAGCCAATCTGAAAGGTGTAAGGTGGTACCTAGGATTGTTTTAATTTGCATTATCTAAAAATAGTGATTTAGAGAATATTTTTATATGGCTGCAGATAGTTTTTATTTCTTCTTCTGAAAACTACCCATTCATATCCTTTGAGCATTTGTCAATTGGGAAATAAAATATTCTTTATAAATTTGAGTCAGTTTTCTATATATTTGGGG
>CM053584.1:15177669-15208351 GCA_028627135.1 Pseudochirops cupreus
CCCCCCCCCCCCCATCTCAGGCCATTTTTCAATCACAAAGGCAGAAACGAAGGCACTCAGGGTGGTATAGAACATGGGTAAGTTGAATCTAATCTCAGGGCATTTAATTAACAAACCATTATGATTTCCCAGTGATGACTGAGAGGATCACAGATTGTGCTATGATGCATAGATAGAATTAATTTCAACAACATTTAGAAGGAGATGAAATCAGGGGCTATGATAATGAGAGGCGGGAGGTTCTTAAGTGCATTGGTGTGTTCAGTGGGAAATCAGATAAGCACCTGGAAGTTACGTGTGAGGTAATGAAGTTACATTGCTAAAACTTCAAGGACCAACGACAGTTGAGATTTGATTCTCTCCAATTTCCAGTTACAGGAGCTGAATTGACTTTCCCAAAGTATTGCAATGAAAAGAACCATTGAGCAAGCATTTCTGAAGTGTCTATAGAAGATGAAAGGGGCCCAGAAACCATCTAGTCCCACCCCCTCTTACTACAAATGAAGAATCCAAAGCCTAAGACTGGCAGGGATTATCCAAATTCACACAGCTGGTAAATGGCCAAGGCAAGATTTGAACCTGGTTGCTAGTCATGACCAGGTGCTTCTACCAGGTGCCAGGTACTGTGCTAAGCACTGGAGTTGCAAAGAGGAAAAAAAGAAACTGATCTTGCTCTCAAGAAGCCTCCATCCCATAGAAGGAAGACAATATGTACACAAATTAGTGTGATACACCCAATGCACAGATGTATGCATACACACATATCTATAAATATAAAGAAACATGTTTGTATGTATGTGAATGAATATATGCATAAACACACATATATGTTATATTATGTGTATAGAGAGACACAAAGTTAATAAAAGGCAATTTGGTGGGCTAGCTGGAATTTATATAGTAATTTTAGGTTTACAAAGTGCTTTACATATGTCATCTTACTTGAACTCTATGAAGTAGGTGCTATTTTTTCCCCCATTTTACAGATGTGGAGCCTGATGCCAAGAGATGTTATGTGACCTTTCCATGATCACAACACGAGCAAGTTACTGAGATTGGATTTGGATTCCAGTCTTCTTGATGCCTGGTCCCATACTCCATCATTTGGCCCCCTCCTGGCCTCTAACTAGTTGCTAAGGCAGTTACAAAAGGCTTCTTACTGGAGGTTTGGCAGTTAAGCTCTAAAGGAATTTTAGGATGCTAAGAAGTAAAAAAAGTAAGAAGGTAGACATGGTGGACAGTCTGTACAAAAGCATGGAGGTGTGAGTCAAGGCTAGTAGTAAGCAAAGGAGTCAAATCAGGTGGACCTTTTTATAGTACATTTTTGGTACTTTATTAGAGGCATGATCTCTGGACTTGGATCCAGAAGATGGGGATTTGCATGTTATCTCAGCCACTTTGCAGTTGTGGAACCATGGAGAAGTAATTTTACCTTCTGAAATCTCAGTTCCTTCCTCTGTAAAATGCAGGTGACAGTAATCCTTGCCTGGCCAGCCTCCCAGAATGCCTGTAAGGAATTCGCTTTGTGAGGCCATGTAGGAAATACTTATTAAATGTTTATTGCTGAATTGAATTGAATTGAATTAAGCAGATGACAGAGATGACATGCTCAGGGTATTTGCAGATGGTGCAAAGCTGGAAGGTATAGCTAACATTTTGGATAACAGAATTGGAATCGAAAAAAAAAATCTTGACAGGCTAGAACAGTTGGCTGGCTTGAAAAAGATGAAATTAAATCAAGATAAAATTAAAATCTTTCACTCAGGTTCAAAAGATCATTTCCATAAGTATAGAATGAAGGAGGCATAGCTAGAGAATTGTTAGAAAAATGATCTGGGGGTTTTAGTGGACTTCAAACTCCGTATGCATCAGCTGGGTGATGGAACCGCTAAGAAATTCATGAGGTCACTGGTTTCCAGGGACACACTGTCTGGGTGAGAGTTTCATCATCCAGTCCCTATTCAAACCAAAGCTAGAGCACTGTCCTGTTCTGGGCATGAAATTTTAGGAAGGGTCTTGATGACTTAGAGAGTGTTCCAAGGATCTTCAGGTCACTTTGGCCAAGAAGCTAAGAAAGGGTAGTTTAGAGAAACGAAGACCTAAAGGGGACAAGGGAGACAATAATCAGATATCTCAAGGAGTGTTTAGGGATTAGATCAAGTGTACTTGGCCCAAGGGCTTGTAGAGAGTGGGCTGGATGGGCAGACCAGAGGAAAGAGGGGAAAAAAGCAAACTGGGGGGTGGTGAGTTCCTCCTTACATGAGGTATTCAAGGAAAGCTTGAATGATCACTTGATGGGTACATTACAGAAGGGAATCTTGGTTAGCTACAGGTTGCAGTAGATGAGCTCTGAGATTTGTGATTCTGTAAATAGTCAATTCTTTTAGAAAGAAATATAATTTGTTTTGTAGAGGAGGAGGAGAAGAAGGAGGAAGAGGAGGAGAAAGATGAAAAGAAGACTTTTCTTTGGCTTAGTGGATAAAAATCTGGAAGACACAGATTTGAATCCCTCCATCACAACACTATACAACTACAACCCTGATCAAGGACAAAACCCCAGAAAAAGCTGTAAGACTCTTAGTTGCTGGACAGATGTTGACCTGCATCAATTGAAAAATTTTCCTTGTTGGGAATGAAAAAACAGTTTTGTTCAAAAACATTGATACATCATAACAAATTAAATCAAAACCAATCCATTGCTGGTTTCTTGAGTGTCTTTCAAGAAAAGAGAGCCTACATCCTGTTTAATGGGATGAAAGAACAGCCACCTCTCACTGTCATGACTGGCACTACTCTGAGAAAGACTTTCCAACTATGGTTTTCAGTAAGAAGTCATTCTAAGTAACTTTCTCCTTTATTTCCCTAAATTATTTGCTCTGTGATCCTGCCTGTGAAAACAATGATGTTGAATCCATTAGAGAACAGTGTTATTCATCCCTCTTAGTTCAATGTGGGACAACCTGGCTCAGAGGAGATGGAAATAATGAAGGTTGCTTTCCTTGAAAGGGCAGTCATTTTTCTCTGGGGACCACTTCTTTTTGAGGAATTCCAAGTGTGTGACAGACATGTTGTTGCACTTATATAGCAAACAGACCAAAGCCTATGCACCCTGGGGTGATGCCAGGAGTTAGTAGAGTAGAGCCAGCAAATAGATTTATGTGTGTCCTCTATCTCCTTCCTGCTCCCAGAAGCACAGAGCCACTGGGATCTTACAGTTCTTAATGAGATCACTGACTATTTTAGTCCATCTTGAACCTGAATAAGAATATTCTTGGCAATAAGCAGGGAGTCATCCAGGAGAGAACAGAAAGCTGGCCTTAGAGACAGAAAGATCTGGGTGCTAGTCCTGTCTCTGACACACACTGGCTGTGTGACCCTGGGCAAGTCATCTAACCTCTTTGTGCCCCCAGCAGTTCTCTCTCTAAGATGCAGAGGAGGTGCATACCTGAATTGGTAGACAGAGTTTCCTTATCTAGGAATTTTCTATATCAAGGAAACCATGAGATTAGTCCCTATGCCCCCTTTATAAAATAATCAGTACATGGTTATCCAGCATTTATCTGAAGCTGGGAAACACTACTTTCCAGTTCCTTCTACTTTGGGGTCAGGTCTCATTATTGTGATGTGTTTGTTCACATTAGGTCTAATGTGAGGTCATCAACTCTATTCGTTGGCCATGTGCTGCCCTCTGGAGCCAAATCAAACAAGTTTAATAGCTCTTCTAGAAGACAACCATTCACACATTTGGAGATGGTTGACTTCTCCCCTCTTCTTCAGGCTGACATCTCCAGTGCTCCCAATGCATCATAGTTTTGAGTTCTCTTACATTGTTGGCCATCTTCCTTTGGATCTTGTTGAGTTGAAATTTTTTAATTGTTTCGGGGCAACCAGCTGGCACAGATAGAGCTTTGAGCCTGGAGTCAAGAAGACCTGAGTTTAAATCTGGCGTTAGATACTTATTAACTGTGTGATGCTGGGCAAATCACTAAACCCTGTTTACCTCAGTTTTCTCAGCTATCAAATGAGCTGGAGAAGGAAATGGCAAACCACTCTAGTATTTTTGCCAAAAAATTTCCAAATGGGGTCACAAAGAGTCAGACAACAGAAACAACTGAACAGCAACAACACCCATGGTTACATAATTATGAGGAACTCTCTCTGTGGAAACATCCTCCCCTAATGTGAATCACTCACTTCTCTGTAACTTGCAGGCTTTGAGAGTTTTCCTGGTATATTGAAAGTTTAAGTAACTTGCAGAGGGTCACATAGCCAGTGTATATCAGAGGCATGATATGATTCTATGACCTCACCCCAAGATCTGTCCCTCTCCCTATTATATCGGTTTGTCTTTCAAGTTGATCAATAACCTTCCTTGAATGTGACACCCAGAACCAAGCACCATACTTGAGATTTAGCCTGATTCAGTAGGCCAAATTTCTCTTAATGTGGCCCAATTTTCCAATCTTACTTTTTTGTATAAAATAGAACACTATTGTCTCATCTTAAGGTTATAGTCCAATAAACTCCTTATGCCTTTCTAAAAACATGAACTGCTGTCTAGACATATTCCCATTGCTATACTTATATAGTTGATTAAAACAAATTCTGGATGAAAAATGACTCTTTCCTTCTTCTATATTTATAGTCTAATTGCCTCCTGCCCCCAAAGAAATAGGCTTTTTCAAATAGTAATAAAATAAAGTTGGTACAATTCCATTTTATGCATAGGATAATAGCAAACAGAGCCCTTTTCTTATCAATGAAGAGATTTTGTTTTGACCATATTCCATTGAACATTCCTAGGCAATTGATGTTATTGAGGTCCCAAGGGTGTCAGCATGTTTTTACCAAAAGTGTGCCAGGTTTTAAATCATTAAACAGCGACACTGAACAGGTCACTTCGTCTCTCTTGGTCTCAGTTTCCTCATCTGTAAAATGAAGGTTTTGGATTAGTTCAACTGTAAAATCTCTTGCAGCTCTAAATCTATGGTCCTACGATTTGACATTGAAGTTTCGGGATTGTGTCTCATAATGGAATCACGGAGCTAGAATGACATTTATTGGACATCTAATGTAATCCATACCTGGAAAATATTCCCCACTACCATATTCCTGACAAACAGTCTTCTTCTAGCCTCTTCTTCAAAACCTCCAACCAACTCACTAATCCTTGAGGCAATAAAGCTCACTTTTGGATAGCTCTAATCATCAGACAATTTCTTCTTATATCAAGGCTAAATTTGCCCCTTCGCAATTTCTATTTTTTCTTCCTAGGTTTGCTTCCTGGAGACAAGCAGGCCAAACCTAGTTCTACCACAAGACATCTCCTCAAGCATTAAAGGTAGTTATCACCTTGCCCACACCACTTTCTTTCAGTAAGTTTTCACCTTTGTGTATTAAAATTTTAAAAAAGCAATTTTTGACAGTTGTTCCTTACCCTGAATTGTAGGCCAGGGCAGCCTTAATTTGATAGTCAAGGCTTGCAAAGCAATCTGTTCATATTAGACCTGTAAGGTACATAGCTTAAATATTTTTATTTCCATTTTTCAGAGAAGAAAACCAAGGCTTAGAGAGATGGAGTGACTCAATTAGTGTCACTAATCCCTTCTGATGTTGGGAGGTAGGAGGAGGTAGGTAGGAGTCAGACTCTAGACTCCAAGTCCAAGACTCCTTCTGCTAATATTATGCTAATGTCATGACAATTTTTTACAGCAACATTGAAGATTCCTTGAAGGGCAGATTGTACCTTGTCACTCATCTGATTAATTTCCAACACTGTGTGTGTTACACAAACATATTATATGTGTTAGGTCAGTTTTTGCCAAGTTGCTGATATACCAAAACATTCCTAAGTCAGAACTGTTGTTGTAAATCAATAATAATCTGGATATGATGTTTGTGAAAAAAATTCATTTTGCATTACACGAGAAGAAAAAAGAGGAAAATTCATTTAAGGAATTAAAAGAGCACTTGGGAAATGGATTTACTTAGACTGGAGAAGAGGACACTTAAGATGTACCTTTTCTTTGTCTTTGAATATTTAAAGGGCTCTCCCTTGAAGGAGAAAGAATTTCTTTTTCCCTGCTTGAATTCCAAAGGCAGAACTAAGACCAGCTGAAACAGAAATTACCGAGATTTAGGCTCAGTACAAATAAATGAAAAGAAACTTACTACCCAGAAGTAGAGTGGGGCTTCCTCAGAACTAGAAGTAGTGGATAGAAATTACAAAGAGTTAAACTGAGGCTTGATCTTGGGGTGGGGGAGGGGCCACCTGAGAAAATAGAGCTAGCCAAAAAATGGAATAGATAACTTCTATCACCAGAGGGGTGTGTGTATGTGTTGTTTGTCCTTCATTCTTGAAGAGGACCATGACATCAAGGAGATGATGACATGCCTTGGAATTGATTTTGATTTTAGTATAGGTGGGTTGTATAGTCTCACTTTCATCACCAGAGGTAATCAAGGCAAGGCTGGATGGACACCTGTTGGATGAGTTGTAGAGAGAATTCTGGTTTGTCCTAGATGGCTATTAATGTGGCTTTCACCTCAGACATTTTGTGATTTTCTGAGAAAGTTGCTCCCCCTCGGGGGAGGAAGGTGAGATGATGATGATGATGATGACAAAGATGAAGATGATACTCACCATTGCATCCTTACAATAAGCTTGTGATCTATATTCTATTAACTAAATCTCTTATTTGCAGATGAAGAAACAGACTCAGGGCTTCAATTGGCAGCTTCATGACCCTGTTTTTTTGTGGCAGAGGGAGTTCCTGCGTTGTTATAGGATGGACTCAAAGATCTCTGAGAGCCATTCCCAATCTGTGCATTTATCCTTCTGTGAAACAAGATTTCTGGATGGAAAGTTTGGGCAATCTGAGAGACCAAACTGCTAAAAAGTCCTATTAACCACATCCATGTGTATACAATGCACTAATTACAAGGGAGTCTTCTTTATCCTGACACTTGCTTGGCAAAATTTTACTGATCTTTGGTTTGGTCTCACTATATAACTTAGAAAGCTGAATTTCCTCAAAAAAAAAAAGAAAGAAAGAAAGAAAGAAAAAAAAATAGTCTTTCAGGAAGATGGTTCAGAAATTTTGGTTGGGTCATTGACATAATAATTGGTTACTTCCTCCAAGAGTGCTGGATTAATAGTCAGAGTTCAAATCCAGTCTCTGCATTTAACTTCCCTTGGCCTCAGTTTCCTTAATTGTAAAATGAAGAGGTAAGATATGATGACTTGAGAGGCTTCTTCTGGCTTTGAGATTTTATGATTCTGTCCCAAGAGTATACAACTAGAGCCTACTCCTTCCCCTGCACAAGACAAAAGCAACCCCTACCCCAGACATATGCAGTGACATTTGTCTTCTCATCTTGTCTTCCCGTGAGTTTAACAGGGAATGTCAATGAGGTGGCTTCTTTCCCCACTTCTGGTTGATTGGTGAGAGTGCTTGCCTCTGCCCAGCAGCTCTGGGACTCGTCTGTGTCTCTATCTGCTTGTTCTCTGGTAGTGTGAAGACCTGATCAACACCTCCAAGGTTTCCTCTGCTCTGATAGTGCTGTCTTTTTCCCCCCTGAACAGACGCACTTCACATCTAAGGACTCAACACCTCCAGGGACCTGGGGAAAAGGTGACACTCAGTTTGCCAGGACATTGTCAGCTGATGAGAGACAGGATGCAGCCCTGTGCTACCTGGCAGGTACCTTACACGTCACTCTCAGCAGAGACGTGTTTATGCTAATCCTCACACCATCTTTGTGAAGGAAAGAAAAAAGGTGTACAATAGCAAGGATACAAGTTAGCATCCTCCCCATGGAGACAGCGGCTGCAGATCAGGAGTCGGGTGAGTGGCAGAGCTGGAACAGAACCTCTTGGCTCTGCCCAGGGACCCCTCTGCCAAGTTTGGCTTAGATTGATCCTGGGAGTTTGCACAGCAGACCATGGCCACATCTATAGGCACTTCGTTCACAATTCTACATCTGCTCAGGGCTTTTTCCCAATATAGTTTACTTAACTTTCTTTTTCATCCTCCAAATGTCACTTCTTTCTCTTTCTCTGCCCCCCCACCCCAGCCTGAGAGTCAGACAGATTCCTGTCAATTCACTCTCTGCCCATCTTTATTTTTCTTTCTTTCTTTTTGACAATAGTCTGAGAAGCAGCTGGTCGTCTTTCAAGATTTCCTCAAGTTCCTGCTGTTGCTTGAGCAGACTGTCTTCTTTGTCGTGGGAGGTTTTTTTTTTAATTATTCCTTCTTCTTTTCTCCACTTATGATTCATGTGATTCAACCAGCAGTCCTAATTTTTTCCTTATGCTCTGTTCCATTCATTTACCATTCCTATGGATGGCTTTTTTCTCTCTGTCTGACAGAGTGAACATTCATAGATTTGTGTCTGGAAGGGATCTCAGAGGTCATGCAGTTCATCCTTCTCATTCTTCAGGCTAGGAAACTGAGGCAAAGAGATGTCATAAGATCATAGAGATCTGGAAGGAAAATTAGAGTTCATGTAGTACATCCCTCTTGTTTTAAAGGGGAGGAAACCAAGGCACAGAAAAATCATGAAATCATATTCTAGAACATAAACAGACTTCATTCATCATCTAGTCTAATGGTCTCAAGGTCCTACATGGAGTCAAATGACCAAAGAAGATTTTAACCTAGGGTCTCTGATGTTAAGTCTGGTATCTTCCGTTTATGCCTTGTGGTTTCCTCCTCTCAGAAACAGCATGCCACTGTCCAAATCATATCTACACTGCCGCACTCCCAGCGACACCCATTTGGTTTAAGACTTTTCCTCTAAGGTGGTGCTGTTAAAGTTAGAACACAGCAGGTGCTAAATAATTGCTTGTTAACTTATTTATTAAAGGCATTCTGCTCTCTAAAAACCCCGTATCTGAATTTCTCCACAAAGCTTCAATGAGAGATACCCTTTTGAGATTGGACATAGAGATGCAAGCAATATTCTTTTTCCAGCTCCTAATTTTGTATCTTCTTTTCAAAGTTTAATGAAGATAGTCGTTTTTGTCTGTTTGTCCTTTGTTTTTGGAAAGGACCAATGAAATCACAGGTGATTTCTTGACTCGTGGGTGAGTTGGATTTAAGCGGGGCAGAGAATTGGATTTAAGTGGGGCAGAGTTGCACAAAATCATCAGCTTCATTCTCTTCCAGAGTCATTGTCATCCAGTGACAAGACAAAAATCCAGATGACTGGTGATGGTTTAGGATGCAGCAGATGAGCTTGGTTTCTTTGATGTCTGACCAAGCTCTAAGCTCTCCACAATGCCTGCTTCAGCTGCCTTCATGGTCATTTGAAAAAATTGGCATCATCTGCCCATTCTTCAAGGGGAAGTCTTCATATGTTTGGGGTAGACACTCCCCTAACTCCCTGACAAGTTTGAGGCCCATCCATTACCCTCAACATGGTTTAGTCCATCTGCCGAGATGGTCCTACCATAGTGTGGCTGTTGTACATGCTACGGCTTCTTGGAGCCAGAAGTGAGGGTTGAGTATCCAGGTGGACACCAAAGGTGCATGAGCCCTGAAAAGGGCTCAGCAAGCCCTCACACCAGAACTGCTATTTTTCCTTGAACACCCCACATGCCCATATGAAGTTATTAGGCAGAACCTCAATCAATAAACAGATGTCTGCTTAAAATACTGGGCAAGAGACATTTTAATGAGGACTAGAAATCATGTAGACTTTGGGGGGAAATTAAGAGAGAGAAACAGACAGACAAAGAAAGAGAGAGAGACAGATCAAGGAGAGAGAGAGAGAGAGAGAGAGAGACAGAGAGAGAGAGACAGAGAGAGAGAGACAGAGAGAGAGACAGAGAGACAGAGACAGAGAGACACAGAGAGACACAGAGAGACAGAGAGAGACACAGAGAGACAGAGAGTGAGAGACAGAGACAGAGAAAGAGAGAGAGAGAGATCCACAAAATCTTACTCCAAAATCTCACAGTGGTATACAGGATCATGAGATCACATATTTCAAGCTGAAATGGACTGAGAGGTCATCTAATCTCATGCTTTCATTTTTCAGATTAGCATGTTGAGCACAGAGAGTGATGGGACTTGGCCAACATGTCACAGATTCCAAAATTTTGAAATTCTAGGATTCCAAATTCAGTATTTATTCCATTATATGGAATCACCTCTCTCCCTAAAGGCTATACCAGTAGTCAGTCCATCAAGAAATGCTGAAGCCTTTGAAAGTTCTGCCATATTAGAATGACTTTTAGTATGGTTCCAAGAGTAAACTATGCTGGATTTCCTAGGACCAACTGGCTGTGTATGGAGAGGTTAATAGTAATTGCATTTTTAGAAATCTTATCCTGCTCACCTCTGATTCTTGTAGTCCCGATCTCCCTTCAAAGATCATCTTGTGTTACCTCCTACAAGAAAGAGACCTTTTCTGATTTTCTCAGGAGTTAGTGCCCTCCTCCCTCAAATTATTCAGCATTCATTTGGCACATACCTTGAATGTATTTCTCTGAGTATGTTTTCCCCCAAAAGAACTTATGATCCTGGAGAACAGAGATATTGTTGATGTTATTGTTACTATTACACCTTTGCATGCTTATGGTCCAATCTTGTGCATGGCACAAGGGATCATAGATTTAGAACCGAAATAGATCTCTGAAGCCACATAATCCAACCTCCTTATTTTATAAACTGAAGCTCAGGTAAAGTAAGTAACTTGGCCAAGTAATAATAGGCAGCACTTATAAAGCGTCTGAAGGTTTGCAAAACAAGATGATGATGATGATGATGATGATGATGATGATGATGATAAATATCTAACAATTTATTGAGAGCCTACTATGTGCCAGGTACTGTTATGCCTTTTACAATTATTATCTCATTTATCTTCACAACAATCTTGGTAGGCAGGTTTTATTATTATACCCTTTTTACAGATGAGAAAATTGAGACAAACTGAGGTTAAGTGACTTCACCAGGGTCACACAGCTAATAAGTGTCTGAAGGTAGGTAGATTTGAACTCAGATCTTCTGGACTCCATGCTTGTGGAACGAAATGGAAGGGGATGGGATGGAATGATCAGTACACTGGGCATTGGGGAAGAGTTCATTTGCCAAAACAATCCATGGAATAAGAAAAATACACAAATTTGTCTCCAATCCCAACTAACCCCTTCTGCTCTTGCAGTGATGCTGGCAGAATGATAGGAAGCAGAAGAGTAGGCTGTTACTAGACACCAGGTTCTCAGACTGCTCGTTCATTTGGCTAAATACTAAATGAACTGCTAATAATTAAATGTGAGCTTCTTCTCTGGTGACTAATTAGTGGACAAAATGCTCAGGGAATGGACTATATCCTTCTTGACATCCTCCCTTTGACAGACTAAGTTGGCTGCTAGGTCCTCTTTGGGGGAACAAATCAGGGAGTTATTGGGATTGGTTTTTGCTATTACTTCATCAGACACTTGGGAGTCTTATCCTTCAGTGCTCAGGATTCATTCAAACATCACACATGGCTTAGCCAGGCACTGCTCAGCTGAGACCACAATAGATCCAAAGAGGTTCTGTTCCGAGGGGCTAGCAATCTGTTCCAATCTTCGTCTTTCACAGACCATGCATGGGGACTGGCCCTGAGTTAGTTGCTCCGGCCTTGCTTGACTTCTCCATAGTAGAAATAGGCTTCTGAATTTTTATATTCACCAGCTCTTTGTTCTTATTCCAGCTATTCCAAATATGCTTCTATTTAAAGTGATACTAGTATAGGCATAGGAAATTAATAATGAAAATTAGATATAGTAAGGTGGCTTAGTGAACAGAGCACAGGGCCTAGAGGTAGGGAGATCTGAGTTTAAATCTGGCCTCACCTACTTTCTTGCTGTGTGATCCTGGGCAAGTCACTTAACCTCCAGCGACCTCAGATCCTTCATCTGTAAACTAGGAATAATAATAGCGCTCGCCTTTCAGGGTTGTTGTTGAGTCTCAAATGAGATAATATTTGCAAAGCAAGTTCCTGGTAAATAGTAAGTATTATTATTGTTGCTGTTTTCATTAAATGTTCATGAGCTTGAACTCTAAGAGCTCTCCCCAAATGGAGTGAAAACAAAAATAAAAATGGTGCCCAATGTCCTAACATGAAGCAGACATGAAATAGGGGGTCAATTTCCACATAGAGATGGGAATGGTAAGAGAAAAAAAAATGTGAATGATTAGAATAGAGTATAGAAACATCACTATGAATACAAGCAGATAGGAAGCTAATGTTCCAGTTTCACTGGGACATAAGCAGTTGTTTTTTTGAAAGATTGCTAATTAGCAAGTTCTCATTTCGCCTTCATTGCACACAGTCCAATCAACACCAACACATCTGAAGAAGAGGAAAAAGATAGGGAAGAGAAAGAATACAGAGGGTGGAGAAGGAAGAGAAGGAGGAGAGGAAGGAGAAAAAGAGGAAGAAGGGGGAGAGGAAGGAGAAAGAAGAAAAAAAGATGATATATATATATATGTATACATATGCAGAGGGAGGGGGGATATCTCTCGATCTATACATATGTGTGTGCATGTGTATATAAATATACATATATATTTATATTTTGTGTAGATGTGTGTGTCTGTGTGTATAAAAGTAGGATCACACAGCTAGGAAATATCTGGGATAGGAGATGAGGTCACAGCTCTCCTACCTCTACTGAGAAGTCAAGTAAGCCCAAAACAAACACATACACACACACTCACTCACACACACACACACTCACTCACACACACACACACTCACACACACACACACACACACACACACTTACACACACTCACACACATAAGCACACACACAAGCACACACACTCACACACACACACTCACACACACATACACACACACACACCACTTTAGCATTCCCAGAATACTTTGCATATGTTATTTTATTTCATCCTCAAACCAGCCCTGGAAAGTAGGTGCTATTATTATCTTTTTTACAGATAGGAAACTGAGGTAGAAAAAAGGCTGTGACTTATTTTAGGGTCACCTAGCTAGTGAATTTCTGAGGTAGAATTTAAGCAGACATAATTCCAATTTTTTTTTTAGAATAGTCAGGTGACAAAAAAAAAATCAGTATCTACCAATCCTTATAGTATTTCTATTTTCTCCTTTTCTCATAAGATTTGACTTAGAATAATTAGAATAATAATTAGAATCCCTGGTGAAGGTACTAGAAGAGAGCAGACAATTTTTTGGTAAGTTCTGTTCTGTGGAAGACCCCATCTTTGCAGTTACATGTTTGGCTGAAAGTGTGTAGAACATAAAATCCCATCGTGTTTATTGCTGCTGAACTACATGTATTTTTAAATTTTTGATAAATCAAAATGTGACTTTGAGGCTTCTCCAAGATGCTCTTTCCTTAGTTTTATAGGATTTCAGGCTGAACATGTCCTCCTCTTAAGTGCATGAAATTGCCCACTCAGTGACCACTTAGCAGTTAACAATTTGGGATTGGGAGCTGGGCAAGGTCCTAGAACACAGAATGTTCGAATGAGAAGGGTCATAAAATGTTCTATGTTGGCTCCTCAAAGATTTGGAGCTGGAAAGGGCCTTTGAGACCAATGTGTCTACTCCTCTCCTCATTTTACAGATGGAGACCCCAAGGCTCAAGCACATTTAGGGACTGGGATCACACAGCTAATAACCATCTAAGATGGAAGCTGAACTTCCAATTCTCCATCTTTAAGTCTAGAACTTTACCCACTCTGCCACCTAAAGGTCTTATAAACAACGGCTGCCTAGATGACCACTTGCCAGGTATTATGTGGGGGGAGGGTGTTCTTGGTCAGATCTAGGTTGGACTCGGTGGCTTCTCGGGTCCCTTTCAACCCTGTGATTCTGGGCCTCTGAAGATGTATGTCACAGAATATTCAAGGGCAGAGGGGCCTCTGAGGACCGACTGTTACATCACCAAGGGAGAGCTGAATGGGACCTCAGGTTGTTAGTGTTGTCATCCTTTTATATCTTTGTATGTGTTCTTTCTCTTTTATGTTATTGTAAACCCCTTAAGGACAGAGACAAAGGATATACGTCTCTATGTCCCCTGTGCCAAATCTAGTGCCCTATATGTGGGAAATGCTCAAGAAATGTTTTAATAATGATGTTAAAGTGTTTAACATAAATCTCTATCACCTTTGTAGACTTGCCCTGACTTTCTGTCTCTGTCTCTCTACCCCTTTTCCTCAAATACTTCCTCAGATGTTTAATAGTCATATGATCAGGGGTACATTATTTCACCTCTCAATTTCCCTCACCAGGAGTGTTGAGATTATTGTAATATACGTACAACCTGCCTCATGGGGTGGTCATGGGAAAGGATTTAGTAAATCACTGAGGGCCATAGACATTGAATGGTATGATAGAATAGGCTCGGGGTTAGAGAACCTGAATTCATGGACTGATTGATTGATAACTTGGCTGTGTTCTGTTGCTCCCTGTCAATGACACTCCGTTGTCTTTGAATAACACATGCTCATGTGGGCAAGGTGCACCCTCTTCACTTCCATCTCTTGAAATCCCTGGTTTCCTTCAGCAGTCAAGCCAAGTGCCATGTTCTACAGCTTTATCTAACCTGGGTAATTTGTGGCTCCCTGCGCCCCACAGAAATTTATTTTGCATAGATTGTGCATTCACTTTTCTTTTTGTTTTGTTGTTTTGGTCACATCCTACTCTTTGTGACTTCCTTTGGGGTCTTCTTAGCAAAGATACCGGAGTGGTTTGCCATTTCCTTCTCTAGCCCTTTTTACAGAAGAGGAAACTGAGGCAAACATGGTTGAGTGACTCATGCAAGGTCATACAGCTAGTAAATGTCTGAGTCCAGATTTGAACTCAGGTCCCCCTGACTCCAAGTCTGGAGCTCTATTTGCTGCTGCTACCTAGCTTCCCACTTGCCTAGTAACATGATATTTCATCCCAGTAGAATGTAAGTTCCTTGAGGGCAGGGCCAGTTCTAATTTTATCTTTGTATTCTCAGCACCTAACAGCACAGGGGTTTAATGAACACCCTCTAAATGAAATTAAATTTTAGTTGCTACTTAATCCCTGTGTCACCTTGGACAAGTTACTTAATTCCTCTGAGGCCATTTTCTCTTCTGTAAAATGAGGGATTTGGACTCATTGGGACAGAAACATTAATATAAAATGAAAACAAAAAGGCCCTCTCAGGTCCTTTCCAGCTCTGATTCTGTGATTCTTTTCCTATTCCCAGCACTTACTACAGTGACTGGTGAACAGTTGCCACTTGGTCATGTTTGGTGATTGAACGACTAAATTGGGTCAAGGTCAAGAAAGTATCAGAGCCCTGGTGAAGCCTGGCAAGAGACTCTGTGCTAAAAAAGGACTTGCTGCCTTCCCCTGAGTTTGCCATCTATGAGGTTCCTCCATCCCTGGCCTAGCCTGGTGTAGCAGTAAAGGGCTGGAATATTTATGAGAAGCTGTTATGTCTGTGATGAGGAGAAGTTCCTTTGGAGTCTCCAAGTCAGCAGCCTTGAAGGTGTGTGCCTCCTTGTCCAAATGGCATGTGCTCAGGCACCTGTTGGTTTGGGAGAGCAAGAAAAAAGAAGTTGGCAGCCATCCCAAAGTAGAAGAGATGGAAGGTAACTAGGTCTTCCTACCGTATGCCTGCACAAAAATATTATCTAACTGCTGGCAATGGGGGAACAGAAGCCTCATGTCTGCAAAGATATGAACATTTGTTTCGGAAATTTATGTTGATATATAACAGCATATGGTCTTTTTCATCATGCATCTATGGAGGGGAGGCGAAGGAGGCTTCCTGTTCCCAGAGAAAGACACCAGTGGTGGAGTGGTCCACTAGTAACAAGACGATAATGACATGATGAAGGCAGTCTTAGGGATCTTTGGGGTATCACGGAATCAGCTGCCAGTTACCCATTGCCACCTTCCCAAGGAAGACAGCCCACAGTGGGTTTTAGTAGAGAATCTTCTCTTTGAGCTGGAGGAAGGAAGGACAGTCCCTACTTACAGATATATGTTACTACAGGAAACATCACAGTAGAGTGGGAAAAGCACTGGGTTTTGAATCTACTGTTGGGCAGCTCACTTATCATTTATCAGCTATGCTCTCAAGGCTTACCTTCTGGGCAGTGGAACCAAGCCATCAACTGTCCACAGCTCAAGTGTAGTATGTGAGTGATCCAAGTAATATTAAGATTATAGAATCAGCAGACAGGTGGAAGATACCTCATACACCTTCCTACATATTGTATCTTTGGGTTATGAGGGGGCAGGTTTCAGCTAGACGAAAGAAGACAGGATGGTACAATCCAAAGACTGTTGGACTTACATTGAATTCTAGCCCCAGTTTTGTTATGTACTCCGGGCCTCTTCTCATCTGTAAAATGATACAATGGAACAGATGGCCTTTTGGGGTCTCTTTCAGTTTTATGTATGAGACTATGAATGATTTCCTAATGGTTATCACCATCCAGTGATATACATGACTATCTTCAGAGATACTGAGCTTATCATCTTCGGAAGTATTCAAGTACTCACTGAATGAATAATGAAAAAAATATTATGCACTTACTGTATGCAAAACATTGTGCTAAATGCTGGGGATATAAATAGAAATGTAGAGACCATTCCTAACCTCAAGGAACTTGCATGCTGTTCTAATGGTTGAGATAAAATATATAGGATATCTCAGCTATAAGTCAGGTCAAGGTCTGAGAGGAGGTGGTGGATGACCACTTGTTGATATGCCATACCCTACATTTGGCCTGGAGGGGTGTCTTAAATTCTTTCCATAGTCAAAGATTTTATGATACCAAAGGAGTGATGTCTCCAACCTGAAAGGTGAACTGATCCCTAACCCAAGATTTTCCATTAGTGAGCTATGTGGCTTTGGAAAAGTAAGTTAAGTTCTCAAGGCCTCGGTTTCTCCATCTGTAAAGTGAGGTTTAGATGATGAGCTCCAGTGATCCATAGATAGATTATTCTGATGTCACTGGTGAAAGCACAGGTGTGCACAGCTGGCGTTTGCTTCCCTTTTGTAATTGTACTGCACTGTTAATTATATTATAACTGAGCTTTGGGACTGAATGATCCAAGGCAAACACTCAAGTGAAGGAGCTTACTTTAGCAATGTTGTGGCTATGGAAAGTCTGGGAGAGTAATGATAGATGTGAGTATGGGGACGGATTATGAGTTTGTGAAAGTGAGGAATTCCCAGTATGGAGAAGCACGGCAGGTCAAAAATCATTTCTTCAGTACTTTTTTACATAGTAGGCACTGTGTTAAGCACAGAGAATTAAGAACAAGCAGAAAGAAGGATGGTCCCTGACCTCAAGTTGCTTACCTTCTAATGGGAAAAGACAAGGCATAAAAGAAAGTGAAAAAGGCAAATGAAGGAAGAGAGGCATCCTGGATAGTATGTAAGACTTGGAGGGCCTGAGCCTCCTCCATAGCAGGAGCAGCAGTGGGAAAAGTGATGAACTGGACAGGACAGAGTTTGAATCGTGCCTCAGACAGCTATGACCTATGTGACCCAGAGCAGGTCACTTCATCTCTCTGGGTTTGAGATTGCTTGTCTGGAAAATGAAGAACTTAGATCAAATTACTTCTGAAGGCTTTTCTAGCTCTAGAGCAAAATTCCTAGGATCCCTTAACCAACCCGGATTGCAATCCAGATGGATTTTAGTACAAGTCCCAGAGAGTTGCCTAATGTGCTTAGAAGTTAAGTGACTTGCTTAGGGTCACCCAGCTCATATGCACCAGAAGGGAGGCTCAAAGCTAGGTCTCCCAACTCAGCATTCTGCCTATCTGATATATAGATCAAAAAGCATTTCTTAAGTGCCTTTTCTATGTCAGACCCTACATTAGGTGCTGAGGATACAGAGCAATGGGAATCCTTGATTATCATGAGAAACAACAAATCGCAAATAAGTATAGATAAAAATAAATTCAAGACACTTTCAAAAGGAAGGTACTAGGAATTAGAGGCATCAAGAAGGGCCTAATGTGGGAAGTTACCATGGAACTGAGCATTGAAGAAATTTGTTCAGTTGGGCCACTTGTGTTCCACTCTTCATGACCCCATTTGGGGTTTTCTTGGCAAAGATACTGGGTTGGTTTGCCATTTACTTTTCTAGCTCATTTTACAGATGAGGAAACTGAGGCAAAGAGAGTTAAACAGGGTCACACAACTGGTAAGTGTCTGAATACAGATTTCAATTGAAGAAGAGGAGTCTTTTGATTCCAGATCCAGCACTCTCTCTACTACATCACCTAGATGCCCTTGAATAAATCTAAGAATTCCAAAATACTTTTAAAGATGTAATATGGTTTACAGAAGGAATTGTCCATCAAATCAGGATTCTTTGTTTCTTTTCCAGATTTTTGCAACTGAAATGATTAAGTAATCTTGAAGGGATCATGTGAGTCTTTCTCTCCTTCCTGTCCTCATCTGAAAAATGGGAATATTGTTTCTCAAACATCTATGAGCTGCTTGAGGGTAAAGACGACCTTTTATGTGTTTCCTTCTCTTTTTAAAATGTTTTAAATTAAAAACTTCAAATTGAAACCAGCAGATTTCATAAGCAAAAATAAAAGTGGGAAATGAAAACATGTTGGCAGATTCTCCCAAAGGCATACATAAGAATTGAACTTGGAATCAGAGAACTTTGGTTGTAGTCACCATCTGCATCTCCTTTCCTGGCTCTGTTTCTAATTTTCAATATGCCTCAGCTCACCCTGCAGCCTTCAAAAGCCTTCATACCCTGGAACAGATCTATGATATGCTAGCCCCCTTTTCCCCTTGGTGATTTCTTCTCAGGGCTGCCATTTTGAGGAAAGGCCCAGATGACCGTTTCCATTCCTCTCCTGGATTATTCCTGAACTTTGACACCATCCTCTTCATATCTCCTCCCACTTCCTCTCCAGTTCCCTTTTGGTTATTGTCTTTCTCCATGAGAACGTAGACTCTTGGAAAGCAAGTCCTATCCCTCCTTTTGTTGGCATTGGTCCACTCAGTTCTTAGCAAAGAAAACGGCAAACAATATGTGTTACCTAGTGCTTGTTGTCTTGCATTTTCTTCTTACTATCTAGCTGTGCAACTCATGATCTTTAAGGTACTTTCCCATTTTAACATTATAAGTTTTATGGGCCCTTGCAGCAGTGAGGTTCTAGGTTTTACTATTCTATATCCTTAGATTTCTCCCGCCTGATATTCTCTATTCTGAGGTCTCTCCTACCTCTGACATTCTATCTCTAAGGTCCCTTCCAATTCTAACAGTCCTTGTGGTCCATCTCACATACCTCCCGCTCTGACGTCTTCCGTTCCAAAGCAACTTTGGGATCTAGCCTCCTATGCTTTATATTCAAACATTCCACATTCTGAGGTTTCTTTGAGCTCTTACATACTCTATTTTAAGGTCCTTTCTATTTCTAATGTGGATGGTTCTTGAATTGTTTCTTTCATCATAGAGATTAAGACTTGGAGGCTGAGTCCATATGTCAAAAAAAGTCAATGAATTTAGCCAAAAGCTGAACCCTCAAATTTGCTGTAGATTGCCTTGGGATGCTAATTATAGATACAAGAAGTAAAAAACTGGAAGCATCTGTCATATTTCGATTAGTATCTGGTTCATTTCTTTCAAGAACAAACCTAGACACAGTCACAATCAAGGGACTTGGAAAAAAAAATTAAGAAGTGGTTATCCAAATGTTTCAGTTGGGTTATGTTGGTTCGGTGATAGAAAATGGCTCTTCCCATTTCAGTCCTTTTCTCATTCTGTGGACCAGTACAAAGAGTTCCAGGGGGTCTTTATTAATGATGTCATAGTAATAATAACACTAATTGCAAGGGTAATTTTACAGAACTTAATGAAGCACTTTCAGTCTCATGACCCTCTTTGGTCTTTGTGTCAACCCTATGAGACAAAGGGGACAAACGGTAGTATATATCTAATATCAAAAAAATAGTTGCCACATTTGGACTCCCAAATCACAGTCCTCAGTGCATTTATAGCAAAAGTAGAAATGGCTTTGAAGAAAACAAAGATGGAAGAAACAACTGGACTAAACAAAGAATGGGTCTGGATAGGAGATCCCATGGATTTTCTGTCAAGGGATCAATTATCAAGATATCTGAAGTGGGGGACAGCTAGGTGGCCCAGTGAATAGAGCACTGGCCCTGGATTCAGGAGGACCTGGGTTGGAATCTGATCTCAGACACTTGATACTTACTAGCTGTGTGACCTCGGGCAAGTCACTTAACCCCAATTGCCTTGCTTCCCCCCCCCCCCACAAAAAAAAGATATCTAAAGTGAAGACAAGAAATGGATGGCAGAAATGGTTCTTATTAGTTAATGAAAACAGATCTTGGTTCTTATTTTTATATCAGCAGCATCAGCATCATCATCAACATCATCTCTACCATTTAAATAGCACCTACTATGTGCCAGGTACTGTGTTAAACACTTTAGAAATAGTATCTTATTTGATTTAATAAAGCAATAAACAAACAAAAACAATCCAAAGAACACTGATAAGTAGTGACTGATATGATTGCTTTCCCATCTATATAATTATATGAGAATAATCAATATTTCTATTGAATATATTTTTGAAGAGAAATTCAAAAGGAATGAGCAAATCCTTCTGAGTGATGTTCCAAAGTAGGTTGCATCTTTGCTACTGAGCTGTTAACTTTATGGATATCACTAATAAAGTGAAGCTGGTTTGATTCAGACCATCATTCTAGCCTATTGAGATCTCCTTGGATCCTGTCTATGATATATGGCATCTGAGACATCATTCCCAGCTTTGTGTCATCTGAAAATGTGGGAAAATGTCATCTCCACCTTAATTTATGTTATTTATTAAAAGATTAAATAACATAGTACAGAAAAGGGTGGTTGGACCACCTCTACTGGAAATCTCTGGGTTGACACATTCATCCCCATTGTTTGAGTCTGGCCTTTAAGCCAGTTCTAAACTCACCTACCTATGTCATCTACTAGTTCTGCTCCATTCTGCTCTTTCCTGTCCATAGGAATAATGCAAGAGATTTTGTCAGATGATTTCCTAAAACTTAGGTTAACTCTGTCTGCAACATATTCCATTTCTACAAGTCTAAATATGCTGCTGTTGTAGGTGGCTAATCAGATTCAATCCATTCTTGAAAAAAAAAGTGTGTGTGTGTGTGTGTGTGTGTGTATGTGTGTGATCACTCCTTTCTTTTCTAGCCTTGTAATAATGTTTATGAGAATTTGCCCTGGAATCAAAGGCAAGCTTACTAACCTCCTCTTTGCTAAGTACATTGTCTTAACTTTTTGTTAATATGAGCAATATTTGCCCTTTTCCAGTCCTGAAGAACCTTTCCTATTTTCTATGCTGTTTCAAAAACTGTTGACATTGGCTCAGCGATTACCCCCTTGAGTTTTGTTTTTTGTTTTGTTTCTTAGGAGAGAGTTCATTCAAACCAGGACTGAATGCCTGGAACTAACCAAGTTTAGCTAATTCTACCTTATTATCTCTCTACTTATCTTGGATTTCAATACCTTGTATTGTCATATTGCTTTATTTTTCTCAGCCCAAACAACCAAAAGGAATCAATCATACAATCAAATGATTGATAAACCTAAGAGCACAGATTACAGGAGCTAAGTTCTCTGTAGGTGACAAAAACTGATTGGAAAGGGGTGGCTGGGTGTCCCAGTGGATGGAACACCGGCCCTGGAGTCAGGAGGACCTGAATTCAAATCGGGCCTCAGACACTTAACACTTTACTAGCCATGTGACCTTAGGCAAGTCACTTAACCCCAATTGCCCTGACCTCCCCCCTCCCCAAAGCAAAAAAACCGAACAAACTCCAAAAACAAAAACAAACAAACAAACAAAAAATCAAACCAAAACAAAAAAACTGATTGGAAAAGTGGAAAACCTTTGTCATACACTAGGTTTAAACCAGCATCTTACACCATATTTCTCAAACAGATCAAATGGATGTTCAATCTAAGTATGAACTATCACTCAGATACATACACATTCAAATGGATCTGGGATTCCATGAATGCTGATGCTACCTCAAATTATGCACATCATAATATAAACATCCTTGACCATTTTCGTAAGCCTTTTCTATATTCCACCACAAATTTACCCACAAAGGACAGTTATACTGGGAGTGTCCTTCATTCTCTCTTAACGCTGTATGGATACCATTGGAATGCACAAGCTCCCCATCAGCTAACCCTCCATGAGCCAAACAGCTTATTTTATGTCTAAGCATTTTTATGAAATATTTTACTCCAGTTCTATTTCATAAATTACTTTTATAATGTTTTATGTCAAGGCATGATTGGTAATACAATTTCAACGTTAGAGAACAGGTCGTACCTTTTACAGCTATGATTAGGGAGAGAACTCTTAACTAAACAAGGAATAGAAATAATTATGAAAGACAAAATATACAACTCTGATTAGATAAAATTAAAAAGCTTGTAAAAAAACCAAATCAGTGCAGATGTAATCAGAAGAGAAACTCTCATATAGGGAAACTATTAGCTACACGTATCACTGATAAAAATTTGATGTTGAAGAAATAAGAAAGGAGTTAACAGAAATATGCAAGATCAAGAGTGATTCCCCAATCGATAAGTGGTCACAGGATAGAGACAGTTTTCTTATTCTTTTTTACATTCTTTATAATTTTACTTTACTCTTAACTTGAAATCACTTTTCTACACTGTCTCCTGATCAATTACTATTCTTGTTTGGTTATTAAAAAAAAATAATGCCAGAGATCATTTTTCTCTTGGGAAAGGAGGAAGTGGGAAGAGATTAAACAGGAAAAAATCTTTAGTAGTACAACCTGGTCTTTATTAGTATAAATAATGAATCCCCTAAAGTCATCTAATGTATTCAAATTCATATTATTCAAAGTTAGAACTATGTAAAATATGGTCATTGGTTCCAACCCAGTGGAAATATACTCTACAAATTCAAGTAATGTGGCTATTTCTAGGTCTTCATTATCTGTACTCATTGGGACTAGCTACATTTTATTTGTACAACTTTTAAGAGACAAAGTTGAGCATGTGATTATTCAACAAAATGAAAATTTAATAACATCAAGGAAGGCAGGTTGGCAAATTAGCATTTAGACATCCTTCTCCTTGTCAGACTTTGACCATTAAAAAAATCTACTTAAAAACTACATAAAAAGCTGCTAAAAAAAGCATTGCTACTCTTCTTTTTCTGTTGCTTCAATATTTCCCTCCTCTTAATTATGAAATCATGTAGTTTTTCCAAGTCCATTTGTTATGATTGCACATGTAAGTTGCAGATTTCAAAGGGGTGAGTAACTCAGTGCAGTCAGTGCTTACGTCTCTTCAGTTTCTGACAGAATACGTTTCTTGGTTCCTTTTTATTTGGCAGCTCTAAGTACAGGAATGCCTTGATTTTCTGCTATTTTAGTCATCTTCTGAAGTAAGGTCTTGGCTTCTATCATTAGCAAAAGAACGTACTTACCTACTGTGTGACTTTCACAGTTGTCTTCATTTCACTTGACCACCAGCATCCTAAAACTCTTGTTTTAGCAGGCTTTTTTTTCTTCCCTTTTTTTTTTAGCATGTGTTCTCAGAGTTTTGATTTTCTCAGTCTGCTTTGGTAGGTGTAGTATTGACAAGTCCAGAATAACTATTCAGAAGGACTAAAATGAAGACAGGCTACCTAAGATAGGAACTTGCTTGTCCATTAGAATATGAGTTTAGAATGTGAGTTCTTTGAGGGCAGACACTGAGTGTTTGTCTTTCTATTTCCCATTGCTTAGCGCTTTCCCTTGCACATAGTAAGCACTGAATAACTAGAGTCCAATTCCCATTTCAAAATTTAAGATACTTAAATTGCAGTAGTATAAACTTTTCTCAAATCGAATTTTTTTTTCTTAAAAAATTAGTTCTCCTCAAGGAATACTTTACCTGTCAGATTTTTGGAGAAGGGAAGAATTTATGATGAAACAAGAGATAAAGAGCATTATGAAATGCAAAATGGATAATGCTGATTATGTTAAAATGAAAAGTTTTTGTACAAACAAAGCTGATATAACCAAGATAGGAAGGAAGCAGAAAATTGGGAATGAAATTTTAAAACTAGTATCTCTGATAAAGGTCTCATTTCTAAAACATAAAGAAGTGAATCAAATTTATAAGAATACAAGTCATTTTCCAATTGAGAAATGGTCAAAGAAGAGGAAAAATCAGTTTTCAGAGGAAGAAATTAAAGATATCTATAAGCATGTGAAAAATGCTCTAAATAACTTTTGATCAAAGAAGTGCAAATCAAAACAATTCTTAGGTACCACATCTTACCAGTCAGATTGGCTAAAATGACAAAACAGGAAAATGATAAATGCTGGAGAAAATTGGAACGCTAATACATTGTTGGTGGAATTGTGAAGTGATCCAACCATTCTGGAGAGCAATTGGAACTATGCCTAAAGGGCTATAAAAATGTACATACCCTTTGACCCAGCAATATCACTTTGAGGGCTGTATTCCAAAGAGATAATGGAAATGGAAAAATGACCCATATGTACAAAAATATTTATAGCAGCCCTTTTTGTGGTGGCAAAGAATTGGAAATCAAGGGAATGCCCATCATTTGGGGAATGGCTAAACAAGTTATGGTATATGAATGTAATGGATTGCTATTGCACTATGAGAAATGAGGAGCAGATGGAATTCATAATAACCTGGAGAGACTTATATAAACTGATGCTGAGTGAGGCAAGCAGAACCAGGAGAATATTGTGCACAATTACAGACACAATTACAGACAAAGTCATGATGAATGACTTTGATAGACTGGGCTCCTCTCAGAGATGTAAGGTTATAAGACAACTCCAAAAGACTCGAGATGGACAAGGCTATCCACATCCAGAGAAAGAATTATGGAGTCTGAATGCAGATTAAAGCAAAGTATTTAGCCTCTCTCTTTTTAGTTTTGTTTTATTCTGTTTCTTCTTTCTTATTATTCATTCCACTAGTTATAATTCTTCTTCACAACTTGACTAATGTTTAATGTGAAGGTATGTGTAGAACCTATATTGGATTGTATGCCACCATGGGAAGGGGAAAAAGGAGAGAGGAAGAAAATTTGGAACTCAAAAACTTGTGGAACTGAATACGTTAAACTAATAATATTTTTTTAAAGAAATAAAAACATAGTTCTGCATTGTACACAATTACAAATACATCATATCAGTGATGACTGACTTTGACAGACTGGGTTCCTGTCAGCAAGGAGGAGAAAATTTTGGAACTCAAAAGCTTGAGAAACTGAATGTTGTCAGCTAAAAGTAAATTTAAAATAAAACACTTAACTGAGGGAGGGAAAAATAAAATCCTACTTTTTTCAGCCATTAAAAAAATTCATTCTCTTCTTCAGAGATGATTATTGGTGGGCACAACTAATGGTTTTCAAGAAACCCTTATTTTCAGATGAAATGCACTCATCCCCCAAACAGAATTTCAACATATCCATGAGCATATGAAATGTGTTCAAAATAATTAGTAGACAAAACACAAATTAAAAGAATTCTGAAATTTCACCTCTCACATAGCGAACTCTCAAAGATGGCCAAAAATGGCAGCAATCAATGTTAGAGAAAAGGTGGAAAGTCACAAGTATTCTTCAGCCATTGCTGCTTAATATAGGCTTTTAATCTTTTGAATGATTGGTGGAATTGAGAACTATCCTAATCATTCCGAATATCAAATTGGTATTCTGTGCTAAAAGTCACTAAACTTTTTAAGTCTATCAAACCATTGAACCCATTATTGAGTAGACCAAAAGAAGTCAAAGACATATGGAAAGGTCCCGTATATATTTCCATAATTATAGATGTATTGTGATATAGGAAGTAACTGGAAGTAGTATATTCCCAGAGACTGGGAAAGGCCAGAACAAATTGTAGTACATAAATTTAATGGAATTTTGTTGTGTGGTTTCACAAGATAGATTGCAGGTATTCAGAGAAACAAGGTATGCAGATTTTCAGTAAACAGAAAGAGAAGACTTTTCAATACAATACAATACAATACAATACAATACAATACAATACAATAGTGAAAACAAAAATGCACCATAAAGAAGTCCAAATGTGAGCAGTTGTAAGGATCCTAACCCTGACTGTAACCCATCTTGGTCCTGGAAGAAATGAACCATTCCTTCCTCTCGGGAGAGGTGTCAAGGAGTATGTGGCCAGAATGCTACCTTTGTATATTATTAGATATATTCACTCAATTACTTGTTTTTCTTTATGGTTTTTCTTTATTACAAGGGTAGATTCAGTGCTTGTGAGGTAGGGTTTGGAGTAATTAAGTCTAAAAATGATAAAAAGGTTAACTAAAGCTATTTTTTAAGAAGAAGGGAAGAAGAAGACCCCCAAGTGGGCAAGAGGCTTAGTGAATTATGAAGCTTCAGGATTTCCCTCAGGTTCCCTCAGGCTGGAGGAAAACAAAAGTTCCCAGAGGGTGAAGGAAGGAAAATACTTCCTTTGTCTCAATCTTGCAGGATGACTTTCTGTCTTTTTTTATTGAGATATTTTGCTTAGACATGTAATGCCCCTAGCTACTCTGAAGCTCTTAGTTAATCAGTCAATGAATAAGCATTTAGTAAATATGAAATATATGCCAGGTACTGCATTAGTATACATACATACATACATACAAACATACATACATACATACAAACATACATACACATAAACATATACACATACACACAAACATACATACACACATATACATACTCATATACATATATACACACACATGCATACACACAAACATACATATATACACAAACATACACATAAACATGCATACATACATACACACAAACATACACACATACATACATACATACATACACACATACAGGGTAACTTTTTCTTTTGGTCAGGGAGTCACTAGCAGCTTAGGGGAGCAGAAAATGCTTCATGTGGTAGGAGGTGGCATCTGGGCTGAGCTTTAAAGGAAGATAGAAGGACTCTTTTCTCTATCTATTAACATTTTTGTTTTGTACTCTTCTTTCCCATTTTGAATCTCTTTTCCCAAACCACTCAGTATGAATCTGATCGATACCTTAGATCCATTTATTGGGAGTGGCATGGGGTGGGGGGAAGCTTACTTAAACTAAAAAATTAAGGAAATTACCAGGAAATAAAATAAAGACCAGGAAAATTAATAAATTGCAAGTACTCCCAATATTTGTGACTCAAAGCAACTTACCTTTCAACATTCCTGCTTCCCCAGCCAAGGATATCACAGCGATGAACTTGGTTCTTAGTCTAGCAAATCAAAAGATGGTGAACTAACAACTTGACCATCAGACAATCATAGAAGGTGCTGCGTCTTGTTGTCTAGGTTCTCTGCCTGTAAGATCAATGATTGCTTAGGATTACATAGAGCTGCTGCTTGTCATAGAATCAATCAATCACTCGATTAACAAGTATTTTTTAAGTGCTTACTACTAAATACTAGGAACTGAAAAGAAGGAGATCACTTATTTGGAACCAACAATGGTGATCCTGTTGGGTTCAAATTCTATTTTCTTTCCCCACTTTATCACTGTTTTACTTTACATAATTGAGAGAATTGTGTATGTTATCCTTCAGGTTCTGCTTTAGTAACTTTGCAATACTTTATGTGTTTATACCTTGTTTTCTAAATTCTTCATGCATCATGTTGCAGTTAAAAAGCTTACTTCATTCAGCTTCACAATTTGTTCAACCACACCCCATTCAATTGGCACATAACATTTCTGATTTTTTGTTTGGATTTGTTTTGCTACTAAAGCTAGTGAGCCTGTGAATGTGTTTGTCGTGCCTTTCTTTCTATAATTAATCTCCTAGGATTATAAATACAAACAAAATCTATAAATACATATACAAGTAGTGGAATCACTGGATCACATGTTAGAAAGTGTTGAGCAGCTTTCTCCCATATTACCAAAGTATTTTCCAGAATAGTTGGACCAACTTACAATTCCACCAATAGTGTAGCTTCTGACTTCCCACACTCCTTCATTCTTAACTATTTTCATCTTTTATATGTCATCAACAAACATTGTATAAGTGTTTACTACATGCCAGGCGCTATGATAAATACTTTACAGTCTATCAGTTTATGGGTGTTAGGCAATTCTTCAGTGGTATTTTAATTTTCATTTTTCTTGTCATTAGGGATTTGGAGCACTTTGCAAAGTTGTCAATAGTTTGCTTGTCTTCTGTTTGCCACAGCACACTGCTTCATATAGAAATTATTAACATGTCATAGTGGGAAGGACACTACATTTGGAGTTTTTTGAGCCCTAGTTTTACTACGCATTAGCTGTATCACTTTGGCCAAGTCTTTTCACAGAATCTCAAAGTTAGAAGAGATCTCAGAGGCAATCTACCCTCCCTCTCCCTTTAATCAAGAATCTCCTTTGTAACATTCATAGGATGTGACTATCCAGTCTTTAGAGGCAGCTAGGCAGTATAATGAATCTGGAACAAGGAAGACTTGAATTTGAATCTGAATTTGAATCACAGATACTTACTAGCTGTGACCCTGGGTAAGTCACTTCATGTCTGTGAAACTCAGTTTTGTCACTTGTAAAATGAGAGAAAGAATTGCATTTATCCCCAAGAATTGTTGTGCAAATCAAATGAGATAGTATTTGCAAAGAAGCTCGAAAATTTAAAGCACTAGATGTAATGGAAATGGGAATTTGAAGATCTTCCCTGCCCCTTAATAGACCTATGGGGGAGTTTGAAGACCTTCCCTGCTTTGAAAGTAAACTCTGCCCCCTGATAGGCTGAATGTAATCACATGTAGCCTGTGATGGAGGAAATTTGCTGAAGGGGCGGGGCAGAGGCCACAGGAAGCTGTGAATCAGAGCTAGCAAGATGGTGGGGGAGAGAGGATGCTCAGGCAAGGAGCTAGAGAGGTTTGTGAGCAAATATTGATCTGGTACTGGTTTGTGGGAAGGCTGAAGGATGCTGTGGCTCTCAGAGTTATTATGGCTTCTGAATATCTTTGGTACTGTGATGGAATTGGCTTACTGGTTTTGGGATTGGGTTTTCTGGTGTCTAATAAGTTCTGTCCTCTATATGGAGATTTTGGTATATTTTGTAATCAAATATCATGTGATGCTTATAGGCATGGTCTTTATTGTGACAGTGAACACTGTAAGTATTGCATTGGTGTTACACTATAGCAACACTAGCTATTGTTATCTTCTTCTTCTTCTTCTTCTTCTTCTTCTTCCTCATCATCATCATCATCATCACTTGAATACTTCTACTACAGAGCAGCTCAGTCTTTCCGGAGGCAGTCTATTCTATTTTGAGGTACCTCTAATTGTCAGAAGGCTTTCCTGGAGCCTAAATCTTCCTTCATTTAGCTTCTACAGATTGTTCTCATTTGTACTTTCTAGGACCAAGCAGAATAAGTCTGATTTCTTTGCTTTCACTTGACCTTTATTTTCTCTGAATTTCCTACTGTTGGCCTCAGTTTCCTCATCTACAAAATGAGGGGAGTGGGTAAGATAATAGATTGTGTTCTGAAATCCTACTCAATCTTAATATTCTATTTCCCAATATTAATGTTTCCCTATTTATCTCATTTCCGCTTTTTAACATGCCTGCACCCATCAGAAAATATGCCATGTGATACAAACCAGCAAGCTAAGCCTGCACCCACTCTTGTTACACTGAGTCTTCTGTTTTTCACAAACTATGGCTACATAGTTGGATTGGATAGCCTCTGTGGTCTTTCCAACTCTGTGATTCCATGATTTGTCTTTGACATCACCCTGCTGCCAATGGATGATGAGGAACTTGAGGTATTTACCACATGCACTAATTATCTACTGGCATATAATGTCAACTTAATGACTTCCAAATGAGCAGCACTTTAGTAAATAGGAGGACTAAGGGAATTGCATCCTGACAGCCAAATATGCGTATCTGCAGTGTGATTTTCCTGGTGTGTTGCTATAAGATATCCAACTGGCCTGCCATCCTTCTTTCTTAATGAGGGTCCTTACATTATGAAATAAATGTGTGAGGCTGCTCTCTACTCCCTGGTGTATTTTGGAGGACTGGGCCATAAGTGATTAGTTGAGTTGCAGGCTGAGAAGACATAAAAATGCATAGGATGGTATTTACATAGCTTCTCTCTGAGGGTCTGCCAATCACAAAATATTAGAGATGAAAGAGATCTTGGTTTACTTAGTCTGACCTTCTCATTTACTGCTAAAGAAACTCAGGACTGAGAGAGACCAGCCTGTAGTCAGCCACTAACAACTATGTAGCAATGCGGCAAATTCCAAATCTGTGTCCATGAGGCAAAATGGAAGAAAGAGTCTGGCTATCCCATTTTAGTTTTATACATACATACATACACACACATATATACATGTACATGCATACACACGTGTACATGCATATGTACATGTGCACATATACACGCACATATATAATATATGTATATATTTATGTATACATATATAGGTGTGTGTGTATAGCATACATATAGAGAGAAAGTTATATATTATTATAAGATTATATTTTATATATTAATGTTATATACAATAGAATCATATATAATTATTAGGGTTAGGATTATATATATATTCTATACATATAT